>OX463782.1:4721567-5921567 GCA_949825025.1 Siphlonurus alternatus | reverse complement strand
AAACAATTAAGTCTTATTATATCATCTCTACCTGCGGGGTTTTACAATTTTTTTGGATTTTTTTATTTTTTTATTATTTGCTTAAAAATATAAATTTAAAAGTCTCAAGTATTCCACAGTGTCCAAAGTAAGTCTCTTAGTCCAATTTGTTGATTCACTCATTGTACGCTAGTAAAATTTTTAATTTGTTTTAATTGATTTAATTAATTGAGCGATTTATCATTTTTTTTTCTTTGCACAACATGTGAATGAGTGGTGGGCGCACGTTTAATTTTGTACAGTGTATCTCGTGGCACAGTTTTGCCAGCTGGAGCTGGTTGACGGGGGCGGGGGATTTCTGCTGCTGGTCTCACGTTACTCGCCGCGGTGCAATCTCGGCTCCTCAGTTCCCAAGGTCGCACGTTTGTGGGGATGCATTTCTCAGAGCTTGCTCCCCTAACTGATGAAAAACTGACGTCAGAGCCATGTGTTTCGGAAAACTGCAATGTTGTCGGTTTGTCATTTTTGCTGCATTCTGCCTCGTCCACCGCCATTGTCGCGTTGTTGTGTGATGGTGCACTTGACAACTGCTCTTTTGTATATGTGAAGCCATCTACCACTATGTTGCCGTGTCTAACAAATGCATGCTTGCCTTTGCCTCTAGCTATGTTGAGGTGGTGCTGGAGTTCTTTGCGATCGCGTCGCTCTTTTTTTGTTAGGTCATGAAGTATTTTGAAGTTTCCACATTGCTTATTTTTCCTCATTATTTCACATTTTTTATTAAAATTTGCGATCTTGCATACAATTGGTCGTTTACCTCGGTTGCGGCCAACACGGAATGCCTCCGAAATTCCATTTTCACCCATATCTACTTTTAATGACATGCAAATGTCAGTCACAGTCTCCTCGCATGTCTGATCAGAGGCTTCATCAACATCAAAAATTATAATGCTATTTTTTCTGTTCTTACTTTCTTGTGCGTCCAGTGCTCGTTGAAGTTCGTCGTTGGCCCTTTTCAGGCAGCTTACTTCGTGGTTGAACTGAGCTTGCAGTGCAATACGCTCAGCACGCTCGTCGAACAACAAATTTCTCAGTACATCAAATTCCTTTCTAAAATAGTCCATCATTTCACTGGTATCCATTGCTAATTTATTTAAGATTCACCTTGCACAGTTACAAATACTTTCTTCGCGTTGTAGATCAACAAATTAATTTTTCTCACACAGTGACGCTAAGGGCTGTTGGCCCGTTCGCGCCATCTTTTTCGCTCCCTTTCAGTTTTTTAAAAATCGCCTCTCGACGCAGTTCAATGCAACCCGCTTTGCGATTGTGTTTAAAAAGTTGCATACTTTTCAGGGGATTTTCTTCTCTTCATTTAAATTGAATTAATTAGCATAAATAATGAAAATAAAAATATTATTTTTTAAATTATTTTTGAATTGTATTTCTCTTTATAGTTCTCAATTATTTTGCAAAACTGTCTGCAAGTATCAAATACCAAAATAAGAATTAAATGGCAGAAAAAAACAACACCAATACAATTATGATATAATTTGGTTTTAGGTCAATATATTCTTCATTTATTTTAAAATATCTGCTACAAAGTTTACTATACATGTAATTTATATTATAAATCAACATCGCATATATTAAATTTATTTTCATGCAATTAAAAGTAATTAAAATGCATACTGATGATTATAATGTAATTATAAACCTATATTGTGATGTACACCATTGGTATTAAGAAAATTAAATAATATACAGTCGTCGCCTCGGAAAATTTCCTAACATAATTGAGCTTATGAGAACAATACCCCCGAGTTACTCAAAAGTTTATACGGTGAGGTATATAGTAGTATATAAATATAAATTAAAAAATATTATTGTGCACTATATGCCACATGCAAGCTTTAACCGCTATGAGTTTTTTGTAATTTTTATTCCCTTTGTTTTTTCCCGAAAAACTACCATGCATGAATTTCATTACCTAAATTAACAAGGGTTTTCATCTCTGCTAATTTTCTCACATTATATAGCTTAATGTTTAAATGCAGTGCTATATATATAGCTATATATCAGACCTTGGGAATTTTTTAAAGTAACTATTACGCACATTGCTTTTTTTTGTTTTTTTCAAATTTCTTTAGGTGATAGAAAAACACGTCTATATAGTATTTTTAGTGAACTTAAAAAAGATGATCAATATTAAGCATACGACATATTATATAATTTTTTTACTTTTGCGATAGATGTAGCAAGCAGTGACAATGACAAATATATAGTTACAATTAGTATCAATAGATGGCGCGCATAAATTTCCGTGCACTTTGATAGCGCGGTGCAAGTGCACTTTGATGACATAATATAGTCAGTCGTTGCTACATTAAAATCGATGCAGCGGTCACCTGCCTTGAGTGCATCTTCATCAAAGCATGGCAGGACGGTCCTAACATTGCACTTACGTCACTCGTGACGTCATCCTACTTGAAGCGCATTGCGCAACCCCCAGCAAATTGGCACACAATCCAATATTCGCAACACGCAGACTGGTATTATATGGTACAATGTGCTCGAAGGGCGTGGAATTATCATAGAAACTAGACCCTAGTGGTACGGAATACCTAGTTCTGGAAATAAAATATGTTACTGCATAATGCATGCAGCCATTGCAGTCCATGCAAGAGCTCTTATTAAAATTCAATTTGAAATTATTCATAATGTTGTTTTTTTACTATATAGATCTGTTCCTGAGTTCCCAATCCTGGAATCCTGCATGGATAGCTAGGTTTTCTGCTCTCGATTTTCTCATGCACTTGGTTACACTTGGTTACGTAAGGTCGATTGAATACAGAAAGTGTAGAATTATTGTAAATATATTGATTAAGAACTTCGATCGAGTTATAATGTATTTATAATTTTTTAAATTTTTTTTTTTAAATATAATTTCAGATTGTTCATAAAATTTAAGTTAAATACGGAATGACGTCATTAGCACGATATTGTTCGTCACGCTTCACTTTCGATTTTATATATAGAATAATTAGCATAAGAAAAATCTGGTAAAAAATTTAAAGTACGCGTAATTTCTAATTTGAGCTCTATATTTACTTGCAATTTAAAATCATGCAGTTTACAAATAAATGTGCTGAATTTGTTGGTTGTTTTTAAAATGAAGAGATCCATTTTCTTCCAAGTGTCTTATATAATAATATATTCAAGATAAAAGTCAAAGTAAGGAACTAGTAATATAGCTCTTAAAGTGAATTTAATTTTATTTTAACTGAATTAACCCCTGTTGTACGTACTAGTAGGGTGCTGGTCATGAGTGACTATATATGTATTTAAGTTGCCAGCCCTTCATGGACTCGATCTATATAGTTTTGTGGTAGCCATGGTCTATATATAGAAATCCATCCCAGCATTTGTCTTGTTGTGACTGAGGATACCTTAGTCAGGATGGTCTGCAATTAACGGAGGGTGCTATCAATCATCTTGCAAATGCAAGAGTGTGTGTTCTCATAAGCAAGAATGCAACCGCTTTTTGGAAAAGTTTTGGCAGTGTCTGGGATTAAACAATAATAAAAAAAATAATTTCTATATTATAAAGCATTTCGTAATAAATTGCCACTCCTCTATAAAAAGGTAAACTTCAAATTTTTAAATTATTACTATTGATTTTTGTTTGCGTGTTCTTATTTTGATCTCAATGTTTTTTAACAATTAAAAAAAACTTAATTCTACATTTATACTCTCTTTTTGTTTTAAGTATTATCTTACAATAGCTGTACAATTTTTATTTTACCTCTACGTCTACTCGAGCGCACTCCAAGCTCATTGAGAATTAAAATAAATTTGTTTATTGCTAAAACTTGTACGCTCAATTAAGATGAATAAAAAAATATTTTACGTAATAAATTTTTTTATTTAAATTTTTACTTTATATAATGCTTTTTAATTAACCAACACGAAGCGCACATTAAAAATATTACATAAAGTTTTTAACATGTTGAATATTCAAAGTCTCTTTAGTACAAAGACCTCAAAGTAAAAGCGGTCATAAAGGTGTACGTAATCGTGTAAAAAGTTTAAAATAAAAAAAAATGGTTACTGTGCTGTATAAATTTATTTATTTCAGTTGCTTATTTTAATGTCAACGTTTTCATGCTGGATTGAAACACAAGTTAGTTGAGAAATACTTTTTTTATTTAATGTTTTTTTTTTTTTTTTTCAGATACCAAAAAAGCTTCATAATAATTAAAAACTCTACACTGAGAAAAGCCTATACCATATATATAATATATATAGTAATCTTTACTTCAGTTAAAAGATTATTACAGAGGCTACTCTTAAAATTATCAATAATAACAATAACCATTAATATAAATATCACCATATACCATATATATGGTATATACTGATGAACATACATATATTACAAATGTATGTGACATTAAATAATGTCATGCATATAATAATTATCGTGCATATAGCAAAAAATGATTTAGGAAGAGGCGGCATATTCGGTATAATATTTAACATAAAATTTAATGAAATTGATTGTATTAATTAAGATTAATAAAATACGCTTGATAAGAGAAGAAATCTTTACATAAAATTAAAGATTACTGTATAGAATATAGAGTTTATTTTTACTATTTTTAGTGTAACTTCATATCCAGGCATAATCTAGTGAAGTTCAACGTATAATGACAAATAAAACAATTCCCTTCGTTCGGAGTTAATTTTCTTTTTTGCGGTTTTGTATGGAAATTGGAAAGGGAGGGGGGAGAATGAATACCTCCCATGCTACAACGTCTTATTTTCTGATAAAAAAAACACATAAGTGGTAATTATATATGGCCATTCTAAAATGTCAAGCCACAAATTGAATGTTTTTTTTTTTCAGTTTTAAATAACGTTATAAGTGTCCCATAAATCCACGGTTAACAAGTCTCTATTGTACTACAAAAATGCTGCTCTACTTTTCCACTCAGCTCTTTTTATTAGAAAAGTTTTCGCAGTAGGCGGCAAGTGCTGGAATCCATTACTGGGACGACGTGCTCTGTTTACGAGTGGGTGGCGCTGTTGCAGGCGCCGGGGGTGGCGCCTATCGTAACCTTTGACACTTTGAATCTTTACCTGGCCTACGTTAGGCAAGTTGAAACCTGTTTAGATTTAAATGAGATCCTCTCAAGCATGTAATTGAAAATTTTTACATTCATTAAAAAAATATGCATGCTGAAATATGATTTTTAACAAGCCTTAAAAAAAAACTTGAAGTGGATTTGTATATAATTTTACTGTACTTGAAAATAAAGTAGTTAACAAAATTAATGACTTGTATTTTTTATGAGTTAAAAATATGAACATTGAATTTAATGAAAGGCACATTTATTTTTAAAGAAATGCACACCAATATCAGCTTGAAAAGCTTACGGCTAGCATTGGATAGGAATGGTTGGTTGGTTGGTATTTTGGGGCAATTGACACATTTTGGTCATGTATGCCCCCCTTTTTTTTTGGATAGGAATAATTAAGGGAGTTAGGAACGATTGCGGTCACGGTCTGTTATATATAATACGTGCTCTTACAGCAGTCGTTGAGGTAAGACTGAGGGAACTGTGGAAACTCTCATTTGTTAGGGCAGACATTCACCCACACTTTTTATTAAGTCCCATAATACGTTACGTTACGTTACGTTACGTTACGTTACGTTACGTTACGTTACGTTACGTTACGTTACGTTACGTTACGTTACGTTACGTTACGTTACGTTACGTTACGTTACGTTACGTTACGTTACGTTACGTTACGTTACGTTACGTTACGTTACGTTACGTTACGTTACGTTACGTTACGTTACGTTACGTTACGTTACGTTACGTTACGTTACGTTACTTTTTTTTTTTTTTTTTTTACAATGAACCAAAGTGATTGAAGTTCAAAGCCTGCATGGGGATCACAAGTAAGTGCATTATAATTAAATGTATTGAAGATGAAACAAATTTACTAGAGAGAACAACGTATTTTTTAATTCAAATCGTCACCCATCATCCAAGTACTAACCACGCGCTTGATGACATGACTTTGGTGAGAACCCTACAATCAAATGCACTGCACTATCTACGAGTATTATTATATATAAAAATGAAAAATAAAATCAAATTTTAAACTTTTTCACGTGATTACTCGGGATTTACGGTTGTATAATTGTGTAATTTTGTTCGTGTAATTAGTTTGATGCGACTGTACCAATCGTCACACTGGTTGTTTATACGCCGACAAGGCTGTCTGAGCTCCTCCTCAGGTCAACTCTCCCCCAGAGATCAAGTGGCCCGCACATAAACCATTCAACCAAACAAATCGTTCATCATCATTCACATTTGATTTATTAACCTCCTGCATGCGGGGACGCCACAAATGATCATTGTCGCGTCTCACATACTAATAAATCCAATTGAATCCACCAGAGTTACAACGCACTTTTGTACACTGTACTCCATAGAAAATATTTTGTTTTTTTTTAACTAAAATTGATTTCATTTTTAAAAAAAGTGTATTAGTCAGCGAGTTGAATGTAGAAGCAATGCATAGTATAGTCGTTGCAACATCAGTGGAAATTAGAAAATTTTGATTTGAAGGAAGAAAATGTCACGCAATAATCAGACAGTGGGTGGATTGGGAACGAACCACCCATTTCCTGGAAACTGGAAAAATTTCCTAGGCGATGAGTACCACCAAAAATCTACAGAGAATTTTAATATCACTATTTTGGATGAAATGCCTTCTTTGGCTGTACAAAAGAAAGATGATACCTGTGATAAAACATGTAATTAAAAATCTAGCATTTTATTTTTCTTTGCTGGGTCCTTCAAAGGATCGAAGCACACGGAGATGTAACCCCGAAAATTAACTTTATATCTGTGGTGGAATTCTAGACTCACAACTCACAACACAATTTTGTTCTCCATTGACTCCACAAGTGAATATTTTTATACCTTCAGACCTTCAGACACCACAAACTTTATCCCTGCTATGTTTGGAGGCGTTGTTACCAGTCAATAATTATATGGAAGCGTGGTAAACGTGAACTTGTTTTATTAGCTGGATTCAGTGCTCTTCTTATAACCTCTCCCAAAATTGTGAATCTGCAACTCCTCGATCGTCTCTTGGATCTGAAAATCAAGCAGGCAGTGGTAAAGTTCGTGCTCGAGTTAAAGTCTCCTCATTTGAAATTTTCTTACGCCAGCAGACAAGGTTAAAATTAAATTTAAATGCAATTTTCAACCGCAAATAACGTTAAAATTTATTCATTCTTTCTTCAATGTTGCGTTAATTATACTTATATACTTTAAATAAAATCAGAGTCATTGCCAAAGAATGAAGTAATCATATATATGTATGATTTATAATGTAGCATTATAAATTTATAATGTAGTCTGGACGAAAATCACAGACATTCCAGTCTTGTGTTAATTAATATTCATACTTGTGTAAATCTCTGCTCCATAGAATAAATTGGAGTTCGGGTATGTCCGTGACATTTCGGCTCATCAGTAAAGAAATCCCCCAATTACATTCGAGGACGAGATCATATGACAACGCAACTATCTCCAAGATTGTTATTTTTGGCAACTTCCAATGTCAGTCCAGTATATGACTCAACGTCTTCTGTGCCAAGTTGCGAGATCTTATGGAGTTATCTCTGTAACGTTAGTAATGAAATTACATTCAACAACTATTTTACAAAATATAGTGTCATATTATATACCACACTGAGTGTGTGATACATTCAAACGATAAAAAGATATGTTCACCTAAACAGAACATCTCGTCTTAACGTTATGCAAATATGTTCAGCCAAAATCTTTTAAAATATTATAACCAAAAAGTGGCAAGAAGCTCGTTTTGATATGCTGAACAAGTTGCCTACCCTCACGGCGCAATGATAAAGCAAAGTGGATACATTTTAAATGGACAATTAAGGTACATGAAAATTTATTATTGCAGAAATGAATAGAGGGGGTACCAAATTATCCTACTCTGAATTTTTTCAGATTTTTTTTAATCCCAGAACTATTTTTAAATAATTATTGAAAGTGCTGCCACGCCCCCTGGAGGCGTCAATAGGCGTCTCGGTCCTATCCTTTTTATTAAGGATTCAGGGGTGCCAAACTTAATTTACAAAACTTTCAATAATTATTTAAAAATAATTCCAGGTCTCAAAAAAATCTGAAAAAATTCAGAATAGCATAATTTGGTGCCCTCTATTCATTTCTGCAATAAAAAAAATTCATGTATGTTGTCCATTGTACAATGAAAATATAATAAAATAGAATTAATTCCTTAATATTAATATTTTTAGTGGAATAAAAGACACGTTTAAGTATATATTTCTAAATATATAAAATTGAAACAACAGTTTGTATTATATAAATTGTTTTTTACTCTAAACTAAAAGAATAAAGAAATAAATGAAATTCTCTTTAATTGATTACGTAAAGGACCAATAGATGGCGCTGCGCGCAGAAATTTTGGCTCTTTGCATCAAGGATACGGTAATACTTACAGCATGGGGAGAATCGCAAAAATGACAAAATTTAGATGAATTTGATGAAAGACACCAAAAAATGAAATATTTTTTTAATATTCGTCTGAAGGTATACTTATGGTGTTGTCAATTCTGTAAAATTATGCTGTGGCTTTTGTCAGAGCATTTTCATGATTTTAAAACGTTAAATCATGTAACGGGGCCTTGATGGGTGTACGTAGTTCAGCTATTACCACCAGGTTTGTGTCAATTACGCCTACCTTTCCAAGTAAGTATATAACTTATCAGACATGACTGCAGCAATGCGGGATGCATATAGAGCAGGTGCTACTTGAATTAATTTGTATCAATTAACGTTAAATACCTGCAGGGCATGAGAACATAGTTTGAATTTAAAGCATCAATTTGAGATGGTATTGCCTGGAGTTCCAAATTATACAGGGATATTTTCTCAGGTAAACACTGTACAACCAGAGTGATAGAGAAACAATTCTATTAAAGCAGTAAATCGTTTCTAGGTAGTGATGCCTACTCGTCCGCGGGACTCTACTCATTGCATGTTCTCTTGAAATAAAATTATTAACGTATGAAATTAGAAATAATATATACGATTATAGTTTTCAAATAGCTGACCTTTTCGAGTTATTCTGAGATCTCAGTGCGGCACTGTCAGTGATCAATATCTTTATTTTACTACACAAACCGAATCAACAAAAAGAGGTAACGAAGAAATGCATAGAAAAGGTTTTGTCAAGTAATGTTATAAATTGACTGTGGAAACGTGGAAACTCAGGCAGGATAGTCAGTAATGGATTCCTGTTACAACTGGATTTGAACTCTCGACCATCTGATTACAAACCAGATGTGTTTTACCACTGCGCTATCATGTTTGGTTGTATTTAGTGACGAAGTGAAAGAATTTCATTGGAAAGAAGTGACAGGAAGATCTAATCTTGCAGATACATTTGTGTCCCAGTTGGCATCATGAACTTTTTTTTTTTTTTTTTTTTTTTTTTTAAGAATGGAGTTATTGAAATTTAAACCCGCTTGTCAATGTTAGTATAAACATTAGCAGTAATTGTAAAACATGTTAAAACATGATTTTAACCTTCATTCAGCTGGTCGCTAATGTAAAAGGTGAGTTTAAATGCGTATACTGATTAGAGGCTTTAAGTCAGCTGATTTTGCAGTGTTCCCGCCGTCCTATCCAAACATAACATGTAAAAAAAACAAACTCGTAATTGCTTTTTTGACATTGAAGGAATTTTTTAGAGGAAAATAAATTCTTGATTCATAAAGACTCCTAAATAGAGGGTAGAAGATGGTTTAAAATTAATAACTTAAATAGATACTTAGAATAAATTTATTTTTTTTAACATGGTGGCTTATGGAGAAAATTTTTCAGCTGAAAGCCTCTATGACGTCACGATGTCTTGGCAAAGCCTCGGGTTCGAGCCCGCAGTGACGCGCAGATCGATGGTCCACCTGCCGCCTCGCAGCCCGCACAAAAGAGGGAGGCTCTTTGGGTCCTAGTGAGCGATATAATGGGAAAAAATTGCACAATAGGAAGTCTGAGTACATCCCTCTTAACAATCTCCCCGTCATACACCCGGTAATGATCAGGAGGAGGAATGTTTTTATATCGTTTCACAAAAAAAAAAAAAAAAATTACATTTATTTAAAAAATATAGAAATCAATAGATATACCATATTGTGTGCGTCTATCGTTGTTCTATACGGTGTGTGTAATACTAAAGTATTGCAGTATAAGATAGAAAAAAAAACATTAAATCAATTGGCAATAAAAAATAAATATCAAGCCATAATATAAATGATACACAATACATTGTATTAATACATGAAAGAAATTTATCCTTTTTGAAAGACGAAGTTTGTGAATCTATTTTTTCTTTATTCAATTCCATTGCAATTCTATTGTATGTTTTATACTTTGATCTTATTTAGGTCTGATATTGTTGGGTTCTTGGCGTATCTCCATCTTTGACGTCAGAGGTACGTACGGCGCCGGTCCGATCGGGGACACACCTCCTGGAGTTACGGCGTAGCATGAGGGCGCGTCCTTCAGCAAGGGTAAAAATATTGTCTCTCTCTCTCCCAAATTTTTTGTCAAGTATGACCTCCGCTCTAACTCGTGACGTACGTGCGTCATAACAGAACACACCTCTAGCCCTTCAAAAAAAAAAAAAAAAAGAACTAAATTGGTTGTGCCAAAATAAACAAGAGATATATACACGCTAAATAGCAAGAATAGAAAGACTAGCCACTAAACAAAATTATAATAATTTTTTTGTTTAAATTTGATTTTTATCTGAACACAAAAATATTTACAACAGAACAGTCATCACCTCGGAAAAATTCCCTGTACGGCCTTGTTAATCACCATGACCCATAAGAATAACACAGGGCATAGTGATTAACAAGGCTGCAAGTGGGAAATTTTTCAAGGCGACGAGTGTACATTTGCATGCAATAAAACTACAGTTTTCTTCAGATTTTGATGTCATATTAAAAGCATGGTGTAAAATGAATGATGACACGAGAACGTCACAATGATTTATTAAAGATACTAAAATTACACGAAGCAATTTTGCTCAAAACAAATATATGTTGCTAACGACTTGAATAAAAGAAATAACAAATTTAAACACGCAAATTCTTTGCAAAAGTGACTTCAAGAGAGAAGTTAACCTTGCGTTAAATAATAATGGCAAATAAAATCATGTAATAGTGGTTTAACGTTTCAGTTAGAGTTTGTTGCGACCCGAGCTATACCTATTAATAAAATAAACGTCCCAAGTGCAGCCAAGGTTAACTAATGTTATTGTGACGTCAGAGGTCACCGTGTGACGTCACAGGCTGCAAACAGGATGCAGTTACGGGAGACCTCTGAGGGCGCTGTTACGTCGGTAACAATAATTAGCTGGTGCATTACACGTTATGTTGTGACAAGACTTTGTAATTGCATTTACAACAGTTTGCGTGCGTAAATTTAGTTTAAATTTAGTTTACTGGCTTGGCTCATTCATTAGAAATAATGGATGCGATTCATGTACCACACTGTTGGTTTTTCATGCACTAAACGAGGTTAGTATCACTATATAGGCTAGAAAAGGGGGTGTGGCAGATTGTTTAATTAATAAAATTAAATAATTACTAAAAATACGTATTATATATTAGAAATATTTTATTAATTTAAATCTGCAGCTCCAAAATATTTTATACATTCGTCGCCTCGTCGTCCTGTGGAAAATTGCCTTGTTAATCACCATGCGCCTTTTGTTATTCTTACTGTACATCTTGTACAGTATATTTATGTAAACATGGCACAAATTTATAAAATAAATATTAGCTACATGTTTTCGGATAGCATTCCAAATATGACTTAATTATAAATATTGTGTGCACATAAGACGAGCACTAATTTCATCCTGAAGTTAGGCAACATGTTCACCACTAAAACACAGATTTGTTGATTTTAAATATAGCAAGGGCAATGAGCACATACAAACCAATCAACCGAATTTTCATACTGAACTAGTTGTCTACATCGTATATGATCAAGTTACCCAAACTCAAGGTAAAATTATAGGTGTATATACATTTAAGCTTGGCTAAGGAGATTATCACATGTACATGTGCCACTAAAAATCTATAGAGAGAATTTTAATATCACTGTTTGAGATGCTGTTGGATGAAATGCCTTTCTTTACTTTACAAAAGAAAGATGATACCTGTGATAAAATATATACGCGTAATTAAAAATCAAGCACTGCCAACTCTTGTATAGAGAAAGGTATTTTCTCATTTTCTTTTGTATAGTGTCAACATTTGCATGACCTTTTAACATTCAAGCGAAAATTAATTTACTCCTCCAATAACGTGTTCATTCATGTAAGAATAACGTTCGCCCACGCACAATACACGATCGTTGTGTAGGCTGATGAGATATGTTTGCAGTGGGAGTAATTTGCAGAGTTTGTGGAGGTGAACTGTGTACGGAAGCCATCCATATGCGTCAGATTTTAAATCGAAACACTTTTATTGTAAATTTGATATTATAAACTTGGCAATAATTTCATGAGATTTATGTAATTTTAAAGAGCAGATTGTTTTGTTAGTAACAGTTCTATATTTAAACTTCTCAGGTATTCAATTGTGACTTGGCATTGATTTTATTTATCAATGGAAAATTTATATATATATATATATATATATATATATATATATATATATATATATAGCTGAAAGTAATGTATTTAGTGCTTGAGTGCATGGCTAAATATTGCCTATTCTCAAAAACGGATCATGCAAGAAGAAGAAGAATAGTTATATATGTATTAGTGCAATTCATTTTGTTTTTGTTATGCAGTCACATAGCAAGGTCTGTATCTTAATTACGCTTGTACTTGAGACCAGCATTGAAGTTTGATAATATTTAAATTGACGTTGCCTTCAAAAATCAATGGATTTTCGATCAAATTTAGCCTTGACATAGCTATATAAGTGCGACAGTTCAGTCAAATAATAAACCTCGCATCAATTTATATGGGTGATAACTGTCGGACAGCAACTTGAAACAACTGCAATGCATCTCTACCAACGTACAACCTCTTTGGTCTTTTTTTTTAGTTAATAGTTGATTGAATGAACTCTAGAATTAACCTTTACTGACCCAATTTTCTGAACTTACTACATGCAAACAAAATCAACGTCTCCAGAATTATAATATACAACCTCTTTGGCTCGATTTTAGTGATGCAGTTACTACATTAAAATAAAACCTACAGCTCTATATGTAGAAGCGAAAACCTCTTTGGCCCAGTTTAGTGCATGGAGTTACTATCTATAATCTATATAAAACAATTTCTAAAACAAACGTCTCTAGCAGCATACACAATCTCTTTGGCCCGAATATTATGAAGTTGCTACATTGTCAAACGTCCACCGTGTTTGTTTATTTCAGTCTCTGGGGCCAAGTATAAAGTAGGTGAGGGTTGCAGCAGCCCTTTGTTTTCTAGTCTGTTATTTAAACCTAAATTAAGCTAATTAATGTGGACAGGTGTAGACAAAATTGATGTATAGATTGGCTCGTTAATTTGGTTTAGACAAACATTAACATTATTTTAAGAAATTAATTTTCAAATACTTGAATAAAAATTAATTCATTAAATGCAATGGACAACCTACATTAAAAATATTACATAAACGGATGGAGCATAATTTTCTATGTTTTTTTCCTAGTACTATTTCAAATAATTATTGAAAGTTCAATGTTGTATGACGGCCACGCCCTTTTTTGGCGTGTTAGCTCTATAAATTTTATTAAGAAGTGACGCCGAAAGACGACATGGTCACTGCTTTCAATACTTTAAAAAAATAGTACTTGAACTAAAAAAAAACTGAAACAAGAAAGCAGAGAAGCATAAGCATGCCTTCTTCTACCCTCATTTCGCAATTTAATAAACAAATTTCATGTAAGTTAGTTACAAATATATATATTATATGCTAATATGTAATATATTATACTAAAAAAACACTTCTTGTATACATATTATTATAATTTTAAGTGTGTATATTAGCTGAGACATAATATATATAATTATACATTATAACTAACAATAAGTATGCCATCAGCTAAGTTTGAAAATTTAATCTACATAATTTCTTAATATTAATTAAAATTCAGACACTAAAATATTAGTCTTTTTTCGTTCTAAAAAATATAAAGAAAATCGTTTAAAATTAATCATGCAGCCGCACCGCGCCTGATGTATTGAATATTAATGCTTTTAAATATAAAACTAATAAAAAGAATATGAATCATGTAGACGATAAAGGTATAAATAAATTTTTAGAAAATTTTGAAAACATGTGCATAAAAATTATAAATTTATGCAAACCAAATGATAAAATTTTATTAGCTGGTGATATAAATATTAATATTTTAAAAGTAAATAAAAATGTTACTTCTTACACAGATTTATTGCAATCATTTGGTCTGCATATTTTAAATCAGCAACCAACTAGAGTGGCCTGTAATAAATCCAATAATAAAACTGCTACTCTAATCGATCATACAATAGTAAAAAATTTTGATCTAAAGACATTATGTGTCAGTAAAGACACAATTTTGTCAGATCATAAGTATACAATTGTAAAGTTTGAACTAGACAAAAAGAACAATACACTATTTAATAATATTTTAACTTTCTCATCAAGACAGTTTAGTAAAGAGAATTTTGAATATTTATTTAGGATGTTAATAAGAGAAAACTGGGACTCACTTTTAATACCTGGAGTGGATTTAGAAAGAAAATGGGAACTGTTTTTTGAAATATTTATTTTTTATTTTAATGAAGCATTCCCAAAAATTAAAAGGAAAATTAATAACAGTATAAAAAAAACCAGCTGGATAACAAAAAATCCGCAGCTAATATCCGAAGGACATGAATTGAAAGAACTTTTTATTCAGGCTAAATATATAAATTCTGAATTGCTGCCGGAATATAAAAATTTACTAAAAGTTCATAAACAGAAAATTTGTGTTGCTAAACTTGATGAAAATAGCGCTAAAATTAAAAATGCGGACAATAAAATTAAAGCCAGTTGGGAAATAATTAAAAGTGGTTGTAACATGTCATCATCAAAAAATTCAAAGTGTATATCAGACATAAAATTTAATGGGAATATAATATCGTCCCCAATAGAAATAAGCAATATATACAATAATTTTTTTGTTAAAACAATAGAAAATTTAATTAACAGTAATATTGATAGTATTAACAAAAAAGAAAATTACGGATTAAATGAAATTGTTGACCAAAAAGAAGTAGTAGCTAATTTTCAATTTAAAAAAATTCATTATTTAAAACTAATTGAACATATAAACGCACTCCCCAACAAAAACGCTGCAGGTCCGGACGAAGTGCCGTATACAGTAGTTAAGTATTGTAAGAATTTGCTTGCGGTACCGCTAACATCTCTTATAAACGATTCAATCGCAGAATGTGTCTTTCCTCGTATTTTGAAACTGTCTTGTGTCCTCCCGTTTTTAAAAGAGGGAGATAAACAAGTAATTGATAATTATAGGGGCATATCGAAGCCATCAGTTTTTGCAAAATTGTTTGAGAGTATACTGGATGAGCAATTGACTGAGTATAGAATAGAAAATAATCTTATATCTAAAAATGAACATGGTTTCGTTAAAAACAGGTCCACGACAACGGCAGCTTTTGATCTGTTAAACACTATTTATTCAGCAATTGATAAAAAAAAGTTTTGTGTGGTAATTTTTTTTGATCTGTCAAAAGCGTTCGATACACTAAATAAAGAAATTGTAACTGGTCAACTTAAAAATATTGGTTGTGACACTAATAGCGTAAAATTAATAGATTCTTATCTGTCTTCCCGTCAACAGTACGTAGAAATAAATAAAACGTCAGAGGGTCAAAAGCATAGTGTTAAATCAGACACCCTAACGCTGTCAGTAGGGGTTCCCCAGGGTGGAAAAATTTCCCCGACTTTGTTTGGAATTGGGACGAATGAATTACCGAAAAGCATCCCCGATGCTACAATAATAAAATATGCAGATGACACTACAGCCATTATTACTGGTGATTCGGAGGATGATGTAATACAGAAAGCAAATAAAACATTAATTGATATGAAAAATTGGTGTAACCACAACGAATTAATATTAAATGATAAGAAGACAGTGTTTATGCAATTTCACACAGCTAGAAATATTCAATGTCATAGTTATCTACTTAAAATAAAAAATAAAGCCATTAAAAGAGTAGTAAAAACAAAATTTTTAGGTTTTACTATACACGAAAATTTGGATTGGAAATTCCACATGGAAGATGTAATAAAAAAAATAAACTCAGGCAATTTTGTTCTATACTCAATAAGGGAGCATGTATCATTAGAAGCATTATTTTCGATTTATTATGCGTACGTTTACTCGCACCTATCATATGGCTTAATTTTTTATGGATCAAATGAGCAATCTATTTCAAGGCTATTTATAGCTCAAAAACGAGCACTGAGAACAATGTTAAGGTTTAAAAAGAGAGACTCATGTGTTACTCATTTTAAAAATAATAATATGCTCACATTACCATGTATGTATGTATTAAGCTGTGCATTATTTAAAAGAAAACATTTCGAATTGTATGAACATCAAAACCATGTATACCAAACTAGAAATAAGGAGAAAACTGTTATTGTAAGTCATAAATCTGCATTATTAGAAAAAAGTCCACTCTACCAATCGGCAAAAATTTATGATTTTTTGCCAGCATGTATAAGAAATATTGAGAGTGATATTCTGTTTAAAACGAAGCTTAAAGATGTACTTATTAAGAAAGAATTCTATTCAGTTAAAATGTTTTTTGCAAATAAACTCTCAGAACAGTGTCTTCAAGATGGTTAAAAAATGTGCAAGTATTTTATAGTGATATAAGACATTTCTTATGTTGATAATGAATTTTATTGTGTATTTTAAGGTTCATATGTTTATTTGTGACGTGATCAATGTTGTATTGTACAACCAGTATCGAAATAAAATTATTATTATTATTATTATTATTATTATATATTATATAATACAGTAAAAGCACTACATTAGCTAATAAAAATTGATTCACCTTTGTCGTGGTATGACGCAGTCTTTGACCTGCTGCTTGGATGGTGATTTATAAATAACAGGCGGGAAAATTCAAATATCAATACCTGCCCATTGATTTAAGACTAATTTTTAGATCGACCTTTGCCATCAAAGAGAATCAAAGTTTCTATTTTACGACTATTTTTATCTTGGAACAAATTGCGTAACAAAAGCTTCTGTCTGCTTCTAGCTCACTGCAGATTGATTCGTTCAGCTTGACATTGTCTCGGGATTATATAGTATTCTCTGACGTATTACGAGAACAGTCAACATTTTGGTGTATTGATTTTATGTAAATGAAGCAAATTTATGTCATTGATAAACTTTAGAACAAAAAAGGAATAAAACCTATAAGATTTTATTTCACGGAAAAATATGTACACCATCCCTTCCCCCCTTTCTTCCATCCTCGGAGTAGGCTATTGGGCTAGGGAGGCTCACAAAAAGATGCAAATAAATAATAAACCACTAGAATCAAAACCCTCTTTTCCCACTTGCCAGCAAGGCTACATGTATCATAGTTTTACTGATAAGAATGAGCTTTATGGAAAGTTTTGAAAAGCTGCTTTCGAAACTAGTAGAAAATAGGTTTAGTCTTTTGGCTCGAAAACAATGGGGTAGGAATTTTTATTTTTTGTCGTTTCTTCAAACTTTTAGATTTTGTCAACCCTAGCATGATCAGGAGGGGGGGGGGATTCTAGTCTAATTTATCCATGGACCATTTAACAGCAGCAGGAAAAAAAAAACATTTAAAAAAAATTAAAAAAATACTAATCCTATATGGCCTCCAAGCAATGTATTTCTGGAAGAAGTAACAAAAAAACTACAAAGAGAAAATCAATGTAGAAAAAAACACACTAGGAAATCAATTTTAAAAAAATGTCAGTATATAACTATAATTATATAGACAACTGTGGATTGTTTGGAATATATAAGCATGCGTGGGACTAAAAAGGCATTTCTAATTTTAGGGTTAATACAGTAAAGCTGTTATTTTTTTTACCGTATATAGATTTGCTTGGTAATTTTGATATAATCGTGTTAATTTATAAATAATGTGTCACTGTGACAAAGAAAATCAGTAACTAACACACCACCCACACTGAAACAATTGGACATTTCTTACTAGCGCAGACTCAATTGAAATGTTAACCACTTACGTCATCATGAACTTTGTATCTTCAAGTACAAAGAACGACGTCAGGTCAAGCGATCTTTACCATTTCATCAATACTGTGATCCGTCTCATGCATTAATTCCCATCATTAACAGCCGGAATGCTGTCCAGTGATACATATCCATGTCACATAGCATAGATATACGCAGTATATTATACAGACTATAGAAAGTAACCCTTTTTGACCTAACATCTATCTTTATTATTCGAGATACAAAGTTTATACTGAGCAAAACTCGTCTGCATTTTTTTAGTGTATGTCAGTCGCTTGTTCCCTATACAGTATGCATAATATTAAGAAATTGTGCATTCAGGAGGTGACTTATGGCATTCTCCATCAATGAGGTTCCAATGGTTTCCTCAGTTACAACTACGTAAATGTTGGGTTGGTTTGCTAAACTAAGGCCGGGGCGTTTTAGAAGGGATTCACAAAATCCTATAAGCACTGATAGGTGCAATACTATTAGGTAGGATCTACGAAAAGCTGGGAAGCTCAAGTAAAAAAAAAAAAAAAAAAAACTTAACTTCAGGGTTCGGTTAAAGGTCCTAAATATATATCCTAAATATATAATTAATATAATTCTAAGCCATGATATTATTTAAATGCCTAGTTTTGGAATGAAGATATGTATTATATTTTTTAGTTGCCACTGAACAATATCGATGTGGATCATTGTTATTGGTGTATGCAAATAAAGTTCACTTGAATAATTATTTAACTAGGTCAGATACGGCGCAGTACATCAGTTGAGCAGGCTGTGAGAATGTCAAACGAGAATGAGAATGACAACTTATAACAATAACATCAGATTATTTTCCATTCTCTGCATGTGTGCGGCTTACAGCAAATACTTCTGTATTGATTGAACCAGCATTGACGTTTTTTTTTTCTTTATTATTATGCCACGTCTTGTGCCAGGCTGGATTTGAGAACGCTTACTTTAAGCTCTATACAAAAATAATAGTTCAAATTACAAAATCCTTACATGCAAGACAATTCGGAATAATAAACACATTATAGGGGGCTTTCACATCAGAGTTTAGGGTCACTTTAAAGCCGGTATTACACGTAACAATTTTTTTCTGTAATTTATTGCATGCTGGTGTGATATGTAGTTACAAGAAAATTTCCACTTTTGGTTTGTGTGGAGGGATAAAAATGGAAAAGTCTTATGTTATAATAAATAGAAAAATTGTATCGTGTTTTTCAGTGATTGAAATTTTAGGTATTTTTGTTCAAAAATTTTAGTCTTACAATTTTGAGCCCTAAATGTGTCCTTAATGCTTTTGAATGCTTCTACAGAAAAAAAAATAAATAAATAAGTAACTCTGATAAAAATCGTCAATATTATTATAAAATAAAACCTTGTTTAGTCTTTATTAAATACATTTAATTTTTATCACTTTTTGTATCATTATATAGGGAGTTTATCAAATAGAGATTGGGGGGATTGGGCGCATGAATTATAATATACATTTATAATATGTATTTTTTCAAAAAATATGTTGTTGTTGTTTTGTGTCGTTCAAGTACAGATTTATCCTTTTAGTTTGTTCATGGCATAGTTTTAGTGAAGACTACTGAAGACAAAATGTGAACCCAAAATCATTTAAGATACTCGAATGTAAATTCAATTAATAAGATAATTGAGAAACCTTATTTCAATGTATCAAGTGCTTTTTAGATATGATATATACTGGATAGTCAGGATATACTGAATAGTCTGAATATACTGCATGGATAAGGAGAGTTACATTACATGCAATTGAAGATAATGTTTGTAGCAATATGCGTCATACTTGAAATGTTCTGAGCAGACAGTAATATAATTTAATCAATAAACCCTGGCACTCCCAGCCACATCTTCATTACGTAAACGCCCCGTTTGATTCCCGGAAAATTGTTAGCTTGCTAAGCACCAAAGCAGGCGTACCAAAAAGGAGGGGGGTAATCCTTCCTTAATTGAACGTTCATAGAGGCTGGGTCCAGCCTGTGGGTGTATATACTGTGTTAGTAAGAAATTCGTCCCACTTTCCGTGTCTTACTTCTGATGCCCCCGTCCCAAAATTAATTGAAAATACCCCCTCATATTTTTTCCTGGCTATGTCAATGATGAGTTTTTCCGTCCAACTTGTATAGAGGGGAGCCAAAAATATTTTTTTAACAGTTTTTTATCATTCAATATCTCGTCTCTCGACATCGCGCGCTTTTATAAGGTCCATCGTATCTGAAGTTTCTATGGTTCCCTGTGTGTTAACAACCTGGATGGTGGCAGGTCAAATGTTACGTACTTTTTTATGACCGTCTATCTTAATGGAAGTTTCCTTTGTTCCTTTATTTGAAAATTATCAGTGCTAAAATGGATATAAAAAGAGGGTAAATCAACGAGACGGATAGAGATAACACAAAGTAAAAAAGAGCAATATTCAGGGCAAAGGAAAATGTCGCATGCAATTGAGACCTTAATTTCAGAGTTCCGTGATTTTGCATGCATTTAATCGCTGTATAATTATATTCAGCGTTTTAATATTATAATTATGTGCACTATATAAAATATATATGCATGTATTCACGTCATTGATCCATATAATAGAATGAGGATTATAGGAAATCAGGTCATAATGCTAAGTGCAGTAAAATGAACGAATAAACACAGTGAGGATTGATAAATAAACTTAAATATGTATAAACACTCAATAAATAATTATTATATCATATTATATTATATGATATATCCTATAAAAGCAAAGAATTAAAATAATCATATGTAAGTAATAAAATTGCATATCATATAATACAAACAATAATTTTATTTATGTGTCTGCTCTACATTTTTATGCAAACGGTCAATATAAAATACTGGCTCGCTTCCTAAAAGTTAGTGCCTGGAACCAGACGACCCGCATTACATTCCTGCTAAAAGGATAGCATACTTTTCAGGCTGATGCGTAGTACGCTAGTACGTTACGTACGTCTTAACTTTATAAAAACCGGTTTTCTATAGAATATAAAAATAGACAAAAAGGTTATCAACTTCATTTTTACATAATAATAAAATATAAGTACTTAAAAAAAAATATTACATGCTTTATAAAAAGTAAAATTCAGCAAGATTTAAAATATAGTTTATATATTTGCCGATAGATGGTGCTATACGCGAAGTCGTGATTGGTTAGTTTATTCTTTTTTTTTTTGTGTTGTTGTCAGCGGGAGGTATTGAAAGTGCTCTAAATTGTGCTCGCGCAGTCTCACTCTCAGACACCCAGTCAGTTCTGTTTGGCGCTCCGACCAGACCGGTGCACTCAAACTGGCAAATCAACAAAAACAAACTTTTCATTCAAACCAAACAAAATAAAAACATACAAAAAACGGGGGGTAAACAATGGTTTCTAAAGATGGTAGTGCCCGGATGTCAAAGAATACTAATTCGCTGCAAGTACCGAATGGTCAGCAGCATGAGATGTCCCAGCTCAACGACTCTGATGGTTCCGGTGTAGGTGTGACCATCGTACTACCCGAGAGTGGTGAACGAGCATCATGGAACAACAAACTGCAGTTCTTCCTAAGTATCATCGGTTACTCCGTCGGTCTTGGAAACATCTGGCGTTTCCCCTACCTGTGTCAGCAGAATGGAGGAGGTGAGTCTTATCACATGACCACGTGTCCCTTATCAACATCGTGACCACGTGCTTCAAACCCCCACCCCTAGTTACTACCCTTATCGTAAATATTATGTAAAATAAATATATAATATGAGAGGTGACATTTTTTTTTTATATTAAAGCTTCATTGATAAGAGAGTGTGTAGGCTTTATGCAGTATTTACTTTTGAGCTTGGCAATAATCTAGCTTTTAGTTCTTGAATATACGTGATGCTACTCATGCTCTATAATGTTACTAGTCAATGGAAGAATATTGTATTGAAAGTACGTGTGTGTATAATTTTTTTATTAAAATTTAACATTCCAAAATAATTGAACTATAAAATTGATAAAATCATATATATTTTAATATTTTCTCATTGAATTTCGACGTGACATTTAATAAAAAAAAACTTAAATATATATAAAAAATTAAAAATATAATTTAAAAAAAGGGTTAAAACTAAAAGATATATAGCTGACATTGTGAAAAGCTGGGAAAAGGGCATCACATGCTTCTGTTATTTACGAGGTCATGTGTACTGGTTACACACGCGACACGACAAGCACGTGCGTGCCTCGTCGCGCTGCTACCACCAGGAAAATCAATACTTTTCACGGAGAGCGGCCGCCGCCCCCTTGGGAAATTCTGAGCATTTTCTCTCCCCTAGCGAAACTCTCCTCTCTCTCAGGTTTCGCACCAAACAATTCACAACCATGCACGGCTTCGTGATTCATCGCTGGATCAGCATGTGTTTAGCTTTTTTTTTAACAAGCTGCAAAAAAATCTATAAAAACATACGCCATTCTGTTATTTATTTATAAAAGATGATAATTTTAAATAATTTTTTTATGAATGAAAAGTTAATGATAAAGTCTTTAAAAAAATACTCCCTTTTTTATTAAACCATAATGTTTTTATATATCTATATAACATTTTTCTTCTATATCATTAAAATTAAAAATTAATTTAATAAGCAACACCTCAAAGAAGATTGACAATCCATGTTACTTGAAATACAAAAAGCGTTGAGTGTCACCTTTCCCGTCATAACTAGAGTATATTACTACGGCTGCATTCCATCTGGCAGCGATTTCTGAGCTGGCGGAGTGATTGGCAATGTCTCTAATGTTCGACCTCTCGCACTTGCGGTCCAGCGAGAAGGCAAGACTCGCAGCAGCAATCGATATAGCAGACGGCATACCGAGGTGCTGAGCTCGACGCAAACAGAGCCAAGTAGGCCACTCGCACTGCAGTATACCTGTCACCTTCATATATCATCTGTACTTCCATCTTCATGGTCAGTGCTAGAGCATGTAGTCTAATTCAAGTAGTAATCGTAGAAGATTCAGTAGCTCAATCCAATATGGAATCAGCTCGTTATCAGGAGTCTATATGGAGTCTTTAAGTGTTCCCCAGCGGGAAAATTTTCTCCATAATTTGAAATTTTCTCCGTAACTATTAAAGCTAATAATTTGAAACCATAAAAAAAAAAATCAATTTTTTTTTTTACATAGGTTTGGATAGAACGGTGGGAACACCGCAAAATCAGCTTACTCTATTGAAATGGTCAAGGAAATTTTTACGGTGACTCTTTCTTTGGAAAATACCCTGGAAGCACCCACAGACTGTCATTATTCATGACTTTCAGTGCTAAAACCGTCAGTGCATGGTCCTCGGTATAGACCCGATGTGGGAGGACGTGCTTTGAGGCAGGTCAGGATACCGCAATGTCAGCGAGGATTTACTTCCATCCGCCTGCCAGCTTGCACTGTTGGATCTGCTAGTGTGCAGATTGTCATCCTGTCTTTAGTTTAGCAGCCAAGTCCAAAACCAGATATCACCATATTAGCAGTTCTTGAGGATGAGATGAATGTATTTTTTTAAACACCAAACTTGTTAAACCAATTTAATTAAGAATCGAGTCGTTGATATTATTAATATTGAATGATATTATACTGTATAATAATGTAAATATTACATTAAATTTGTAAAATCTATCTATAGCTGAATTTGAAACAGCAGAGTTGCGTATAAAATAAAAAAATACTAAAAATCAGCAAGTGAAAAAGTTCAATTTTTAATTATGTTCTTCGAGCAGAGAAGGTTGATTGATTTGATAAGTTGATATTTTAAGCCAATTGACATATTTTGGTCATATAATATGCCCCCAAGTGATCGATGGTACTTGTGTTTATTATTAAGGTAGAGATAACACGCCCAATTTTAATAAAAATCCCATTCATGAAAATTATAAAAAAAATAAAATGTTCTCCTTTATATACCTTATCAGATCAGTATAGGTAAAATATCAGGTATACAAAAACGAGCTAGTTTTCGAGTTATTACTTTTTAAAGTTGACTAATTTAACATGCATGGAGAAATAGAACTTCCATGTTAAATTATAGTCAACTTTAAAAATTAATAACTTGAAAACTAGCTCGTTTTTGTATACGTGATAATTTACCTATACTGATAAGGTATATAAAGGAGAACATTCTAAATTTGTGTCATAATTTTTATGAATGCCATGGGATTTTGGGATTTTAATAACATTGCATGGGCGTGTTATCTCTACCTTAAGACACGATTTTGTTCTATTACTATTATTATTTTTTTTACCAATTAGCTTAACAAAATTGAAGCACAAAGACTTCCGTTATTACTGCACCACAAGCTCATCTTATTTATTTGCACTTAAGTTGCTAAAATGCACATGTTGATACGTGTAGCTCGTGAAGGTGACATTATCACGGGGCCACAAATCACCGTTAATTCCCGGACTAACTTAGCTACTTAGGCAAGACACGCTAAACTCATTACTCTAACACGGTAGTGGCCGCATCAAAATAAATTAGATACAAATATTGCCTGCTTGTTATCACATAATGACAGTAGAAAATAATGATGCTATAAAACTTGGCACTTATTGTGTCAACCTAATAAATAATTCATGAATATAGGAGTTCAGACAAGATATTATTCAAACATTTTGCTATTTGTATAATATTGAATACAAAATTTTCGTCTAGAGACTTGGAGACTTCGAGTGTTTGCCGGCGGGAAAATTTTCTTCCTCATGTTAAAAAAAAAAAAATCGTTAAGGGTAAGGTAACGCCACCAATGTTAAAAAAAATCCCTCTCACAAAAATTCTGAAAAAAATTTAAAATGTTCTCCTCTATATCCCCTATCAGTACCTAAAATATCAGGTATACAAATACGATCTAGTTTTTGAGTTATAAATTTTTAAAGTTGACTACTTTAATATGGAGAAATGAAACTCCCATGTTAAATTGGTCAACTTTAAAAATTCATAACTCAAAAACTAGACCGTATTTGTATACCTGATATTTTAGCCACTGATAGGGGGTGTAGAGGAGAACATTTTAAATTTTTTTCAGAATTTTTGTGAGAGGGATTTTTTTTAACATTGGTGGCGTTACCTTACCCTTAACTATTTAAGCTGTTTATTTGTAAAATGTAAAAGTATTCCCCTCCTTCTCCATATCATTTAGGGGTCTTTTGATTTCGAACAAGAGCTTATTTTCCTCTAAAATTTTGCTTTTTTTTTTTTACATAATATGCCTTTGACGCCGCAAAATCAGTTGCTTTGAAGCCTGCAAGCCTGTGCCTGTTAACAAGTTTGATTTTATCTAATCATATAATTTCATCTTATAAATAACGGTAAATTATTATTGTAGACAATAAGACAAAAACTAAATCTCTATAAGCTGTTTCACTTATAATAATTACTTTAAGTATTGTAATACAGTGTATATAAATGCATATCTAATCTATGTATACAAACACAATGGGCAGTAATTAAAATATAGCAGTACTTTAAGTACATGCATGTTCTTGTCATGTTGCCCCCCTAGGCTTGAGCTGGGTTCGAATCCCAGCCTTCACTTTGCTGACCATAATCTGGGTCATAGTGGCCTACATCTCCGCTTGTACAATTACCACTCGAGATGTTATTTCCGAGTACATTTCAATAGGATGTAATGACTTTTTCAGAGTACCAGATTTACTGCAGTCGAAGCATTCATAGAATTAAGGGTTATTGCCAGTGGAATAAAAATAGATGGTGAACCACTATGAAAATTATGTAGTAGAAATCTTCCTGACATCATAAAATTTATTTTCTTAAAAAAAAAGTAACAAAAAATGCTCTATTTTTAACAAAAAATGGTATAGTTTTCAAAATATTCAGTATTAAAGAAAAGCTTTTTAAATCGGAACTCCCTGTAACTAAATGCATCAAATCAGTATACAAATTATTACTCAAAAAATAGACAGATTTTTAGTTTTTTAATTCACTCTTTTACATCAGCAGATTAATAATTACTGTATTTTGTCATTTATTATTTTTTATTCTAAAAAAATTCCAGTTTACTGCTGGAAAATAATTGGCAATAACCTCAAAACCATATCTTTAAAGTCAAAGGGAATTAAACATTGCATGACGTCACAGGCACTTACTTGAGTGAAGATTTTAACATCGAGAACTCTAAAGTTCTTTTGGCAAAATAATTCACAGCATATTGTGTCTCTTTTAAGCTCCTTTCGATTTATTTATGTAAAAAAAAAAAAACTAAAAAAAGTCATTAATAAATTGAGTGTCTGCGGAGACACTTTCTTGATTGAAGATTTTGACGTCAACAACTCAAAATAATTTTCTTTTTGTAAAACAAAAATTTGCAGTATATTAAGTCTCTTTTAAGCTCCTTTTTGTTTTATTTATAATATAAAAATAATAAATTTGTATTAGATTGTCAATTTCACAAAAAAATACAAACATGTAAGATCACTCAAATAGAAATCTTCTTATCGACCTGCATCTTTACGATCGGAGACAATCCCTTAAACGACCCGTTTTACTTGTACTGATAACTCCACTGCTGCAGAAGACTAAACAATAACAATATCGTGCAGGTATATTACCCAGGTAGGCTGTTACTGCTACGAATATTGGAAATCAATAAAAGTTATTGCTTCATAAAAAAAGAGTGAAACATGCATGTATCATAACAGTAAACTATTATGTTCTATATCGTAAAAAGTTAATTAGTTTGTTCATCCATTTGTATTAACTGCATATTTAATTGTTAATATAAAATGTACAATACTAATATCTTTTATACTTGTAATTTTCATCGTAATAATTGTTAAATTACCAATGAAAATGATACCAATTACCAATTGATAAAAATGGAGCAAATTGCTTCCTAATATATTTGTACATGTAATACCCAATGTCGTAATTTAATTTTTGTCCGTGAACTGAGACTATAATACGTACTGCCAGCTAAATGTATAAGCCGATGATGAAAATGATCAATAGATTCCATGGAAGAAAAAAACGCTAACGTTTCACGTAACACCCAACAATTCTTACTTGCAATCTTAGATAATGAGCTGTCAAAGACAGTTAGTAACATAATTATATCATCTCTATGTTAATCAACCCACAGGCGGCAGCTCCTCCGGAGTTGCATATTTTGGAGTCTGGAGGTAATAAAAAATGTAATGTTTGGGTTACTGCGCCGTAGGACCGGCGAGCAGGCGCTAACTTATGACGTCACGTGGGAGGAGGCGCCGCCAGGAGACTTTCCATGACGTCATCATGCACTAAAATCTCACTCAGTTTCCAAATGTTTAAAAATAGAAAAAAATAGCAATCTTTCTAAACTACGATGCTGATGATGTAAAAAAATATTTAAGCATATTGAGAGAAAGACAAAAAACAAGGCACCCGGTGAAGAAAATTAAAGTGGAATTTGAAAGTATATTATTATAGATCGTAGCAAACAGGGTCAAATTGATTGCTTTTCCGGGAGAACAGTCTCAGAACTTTAATAAAGACCTCAATGTTGATGGTATGGCACCGCCAATAAGTCACCGAAGGGGGCCGGGAAAAAAAAATAAAAACACGCAACTATTACTTTTTTTAAATTTTAGGGTGTCATTTTTTGAAACTATTTTAATTATATACACACCATATTTCCAGATTCACAATTTTAGAGGCTGCAAGAAATTTCCATAATCCACCATGTTACAAAAATTTGAATCTTTTCTCGAACCATATTAAAGCAATTAATTTGAAACCATCTCCAACTCCCATTTAGGGGTTTTCTGATAATGAATCAAGAACCTTATTTTCCTAAAAAAAAAAAAAAAAAAAATCTTTTATGCCAAAAAAAGCAATTTCTAGTTTTTTTTTTTACATCAGGTGTATATATCTAACGCTACAAAATAAGCTAACTTGAAACCTCTATATTATAGCATGTAAAGCTTCAAAATAAATTTCATAAAGTCTTGTATTCAGTGAAGTGTAGTGGTTAGTGATTTCCGTGCATCTTGCGGATCTGAGGCAGCCCCGGCGAGGGACGAACGTCAATATTTTGCCCGTGACGTCAGTACAGTCTGCACGAGACCAAATCTAAAACATTCTGTCTTCCAGTCTTACATCACAGAGAGAGAGAAGAGGGTTAAGTTAACTGAAACGTTTCAAAATATACCTGCTAAGGATAAAAATAGAAAATTAGACGAAACATATACTCGCCCGTCAAGCAGTTCGCTCTGTATGATGTCAATGACCTTTACTCCTTTACAAGAATTCATTAAAAAAGAGACAGGATTTAATAAAACATGTTTTACTTCTGTACATACAGAAGTATACATTTTCATTGCTTATCATTTTTACGTTCTAAAAATAGGTGCATGTATTTGCAAGAGTCGCGGAGGTTCGTTGGTGCTTATTAACTCTGCATGGGAGGCTGAGGGGTGGTCTTATCACCGGAAATACACCGCCAAGACGGAAATGTTCGGGATATCAGTAGCCATTATAACTACATGAAATTTTGGCTTAATTGATCAATGTGAATGTATGCTACATTAATGAATTTCAAAAATTATTCAGGCAGATTTAAAAATATGTATGGTGCTTAATAATTATTATTTTTTTTTTTGTTACAAGGATACACCCCTATTAAGGGCTTACAGTTCACGGCGGGGTAATTGGTAGGGATAAGATAGGGAACGGATGGTGGCCACGGCCTGTTACACGTCCCAGCATTCGCTGAAGTGAGACTGAGGGAACCGTGGAAAACCTCAGTCAGGGCGGACACCTCTATTTTCCAAGGCAACGAGTGTAGAACAGATGTAGGATTCAACTTCCGGAGCAACTTTCGTTGTACATTTTTCAGAAAACTTTCTCATTCATTTCTTGATGGAGCAAAGTCACTGACTTAGTCCCGAAACTGAATTTTTTCCTGGTAAGAAGAGTTCAAGAAAGTTAGTGACGTCTTCAAGAGTGGTAATAGAGCGGTGATAAGTCGCGACCGCTGAGGGTTTCAAGACTGAAGAGATAGCTAGCCAGAAATTCCTCTCTTAAAATAGCATCGCTTTGGACGCTCATAATACTCAAGCAAGCTAATTTTCTCTCTTGCGTAGTGGAAGAAAACTCAGAACCGTTGACGTAACTTAGATTTGATTCAAGCCAACTTTCGGTGTTCTTTTGTTTTGGCTCAAGATAATGTATACAATAGTAGCACAATATATGTAGAGTCTTATAGAAAGAGGTATAGACAAGGGGGTGTTTTTCGAGATGTAGTCACTCCCCTCCTTTGAGGGATCAGTAGAGGGCAAATTAATTTCATGCGGGTTCGTCCACCTCCTTTTGGAACGCGAGAATCATAATCTGAAAAATAAATAAATAAAATATGTGACAGATTTTTACTGTTTATATTATATCCAAATTTTTGGGGAAGGGGGGGGGGGAGCCTCGGCCCTATAATATACCCCTGAATCTATGGAATACCTTATGGCAAAAACCCTCTGCTCTAAATGGCTGCGAAAAACGTGAAATTACTTATACTAGATGAAATTTAAGTACCTCACTTATTCTTCTTTCTCAATTACATCTACTGCTTGCTCCCTGTGATGCAATTCTTGCACTGACCAGACTAGAATTGTTAGGTCCATAATTGCGGGCAAACTCGTTCTCAACTCATTGATATAATTCTCGCGTGCACTTTTGTTATATAATGAGAGCACGGAGTGAGATTCCTAGCATGCTCTGAACCAAACGGGCCATCTGATCAGTGACATATTGAGAATACTTTATTGACATGCAATTAGTTTAAAACTGTTTAAAGGGATTAATGGATTTGCAGAGAAGTTACACATTAGGAAGCTGTATATATGTAAGCGTAATCCATTAATCCTTTCAGTCAATTGGTGTGCTTTTAGTTTCAAAATCTTAATTTGAATTATATTTCAGTTAAGGCATTTTGTTAGCTTCTGTGACTTGTGAATAAGAGGAAGAACGATGAAAAGCTAGCTTTTCATGGAAAAAAAACTTTAAAATTAAAATAAATTACAAATCAAATTACAAAAAATAGTTTTTTGTTTGTATTTTTTTTACTATTTAGCTGATATTGAGAGCTAGGAATGGAAGAAAAAAAAGAACTCTGTTCTTTGTCCTTATATAATTTACAATACTTTTTATAATGGAAAAACTTGTCTTTCTTTTTTCCATAAAGCCTTCTTGTTTACCAATTAACAATACCAATTAACAAAATTAACGTGACCTTTTTTTTGTATATATTTACATAAACATATATGTCTTACACGTAGACATAATAATTAGTCGTCAGAATAATACTACGCCTTCTTGTCGTCTTGTCGCTGGCGGGCTTATGATTATTAGTAGGAAGGAGAAGATAGCGCGGTTGTAACCCTAAAGTACACATGTAATGGCAAACACTGAGGGCAGACACACCTCCCGCCGGTCGGTGACGTGCGCTGCTCAAAACTGACTTCTTTACGCAAGTTTTCACGGAGCCCTTAATAGTGAACTAATGTGAGGTGGATTCTTCTCCCGGTCTTTTTATTCTGCATTAATAAGAATTCAAACCTGCTAACCTCAAATTTCTGTCATTGCATTTATGCACATATTGATAGAGGGTAGGAAGTTATACACTTTGTATTTTTTATTCGCATTATTCTGATATTTTTTAAAAATAATCCCCACGCCCCTTTACGGCATATCAGTTCTGAAAATATAAGGATATTGCTATTTAATGCTGAAAAGGGGCGAAAACAAAAAAAAAAAAAAAAAAGAAAAAAGAGAATAGCATATATCTTTCTCTTTTATAAAAATGCAATGACATGCAATTTTTGGAAATCACATGTTGCTTAAATATTAATATTATTATAATATGCAAAACTAATTGAGATAAATAATTAAAATGAAACCAGTAGATTACTTGACCAATGCGTGAAATTAATGAGACACCAACTTTCTAGATGTTTTTTGGTCCTTTTTGGGCTGCTCATTCATTCAGTATAATTAGCATGAGTGCTGGTCCCTAGCTGGCCACCGCGTCCAAAAGGACATATACCTGCGTCACTTCTTGGACATATATAACTGCGTCACCGTCACTTCTTACTTCACCCACACTCGAATGTATAATGGTGCTCCCACATCGCATACAACAGCATGTGTAACAGTGACTATTTGCACTGTCGCAGTTGACACCCATCAGAGTGCTTTTAGCACTTATATGCAGACTATGACTAATATACTGCTTCAAATATAGTTTTAAACTTTTGTGTTTATTTACTAATGTCGAAACAAATCAATTTAAAATTAGTATTTATAATTAATGTTAAATTTGTCTCATTGTATATATAGAGCCTCTAACAGTTTGAAAGTATGAATTTAATCAGAATTAATTGATCATACTTAATTTGATTAAGTTAAGGTTATTATTTATACTCGAGACTTATATACACGCATGGCCACATGTTTAAAAATAATAATTTGAAAAATTAGCATCATACACCTGTCAACAATTTTTAAATTATAAATTAAATTTATATATAAAATAATTTTTTTAATATAAATTTATACATATTTAATTTAACGTTATGAGTACATTGAACCAGAGAATACATTCATATACATATATGTACATGTATAATATATTCTGATTGAACTATTGATGTTTCCATGAATTAACAATTAGGACGATAAACATCAACAACATTGTCGGCAGGGGCTCGTCCAGATCGATATTGGCGGGGTTAGAAAGTCACGCGGTGTTCGCCAGACATGCACGATCGTGACTGTCTACCCCATGTCCGCACTTACAACGTGCACGAATTGTACTGAGACTTAAGTACCATCAGTATGTTTACCGTGCTTCGTTTTTTGGCCGGTAGTATGTACATTTCATGCAGCAGGCGTGGTGAATTTGACATCAATGGAAAACCTGCATAAAAAATTTTACAGGAAAAATTAATGGAGCATCAAATTATATTACACTGAATTTCTTCAGATTTTTTTTACAGGCAACGAAGTATTGCTAGAAAGTTTTGCTGAGGTTGGGTTTGAAACCACACCCCTTTTAGGTCCTATCCTTTTATTAATTAATAAGTGACGCAGAGCGTACTTGAGTCTACTCAAGTTCGCTCTGCAAGTTCGCTCTGAGTGACGCCTTTCTCTGTTATACTTTCAATATTTTTTTAAAAAATAGTTCCCTTAAGCTAAAAAAAAAAAAAAAAAAATCTAAGTAGCAAAACTTTGCACCCGCTGCAATAAAAATATTTCATGCAGTTTTGTTCAATGTAACATTGCATTTTTTTTTTATATCAGAGCTGTTTCAAATTTAACGTGGAACATCAAACAGCTGATGGATAAACTAATAAATTATTATGATTGTAATATTTATTAGACTTGATATCCAGCCTCGTCACCATGACTGTTAAAATATATATTTAATACGAAGCTGCGAAGTGTAATGTATTTACCTTGGATTACTTTCTACCCAGCTCATTGGGTTAGGATAAAATCATCAGAGCTGCTGACTGATTGGAATGATTGGCATGGCACACACAAACCATTGAACGTGACAGCTGCCAGGTGCTAAGTAACTCAGTTCGCTTCACGTACGTAAGAGCTTTAACCAATGAGGGGTGATCTTACAAATTATCCACCAATCAACGACGACCTCTCTTAGATGACAGATGAACACCTCGGGACAGCACAAAAGTTTCCTCTGTGTCTATAAAGATATGATGCTGCATGAATTGTTTTAGATATGGTGTAAAGGTGGATTTTCATGGGCGATTTCCCAGCCTGCGACGCGAATAAAGCGCATTTGCTGTAACATCCATTGGCGGCCATATTTGGCAATTAAAAGAAAAAGAGCATCGTAATTGACGCGATTACCGGTGAATTCACCGTTGCATAATAGGATTTCCCAGCTTTTACGTCAAATCGCGCCGCGTCGCCGTTGCCGCCCATGAAAATCCATGCACCTTGCTTTATTTGCGCCGTGTCGCAGGCTGGAAATCGCTCATGAGAATCCACCTTAATTAGTGTTGCAGCTCTATAGCAAACCATATAATATGTATATGTCCTATATGTATATGTTCGATCGAGCTTTCTTGAGGTGGTTCATTGCATGTCTGAAAGAGTACACATAGGCCGTATATTGTAACAAAGTGTTGCACTCTGTGCCTAAGACGGTACTCCTCATCGTTCAGTGGGGCTTCTCGAGTACAGTCGTGACATGAGGCAAGGCAGGTTGGTTTGTTACAGGCCGGTGCACTTGCACCACGTGGCTATAATGGGTCCGATTCACGAAGCTGCAGTTAGCCAGGTTTCTTCCGATTAAACCACGTTTAACTATACCTGTTTTACGTATTAAACCACCTTAATTAAATGTGGTTAAGCTAAACGTGGTTAGAAACCTGGCTATAACTGCTTCGTGAATCGCGTCCAATATACCGAAGAAAACCTCGGCTCACTCGATGTGTGCCTTTTATATTTTTTTATATAATATTGTTACACGCATGTATAAAAAACATGTAAATTCGTTCTGTATATATATTATATATATTTTGAAAATTCTTATTTTAATTCAATCCATTAATTTAAGCGTTAATTTGGCAAAGAATAAAAAAAAAAAAAAAAAAAAAATACAATCAAAGTTTTATAATGTTATCGGTTTTCATTTTTGTTTTTATATGCCACATGCCATGGAGATTTCAATTCCGATATTTTGATTTTTGATTTACACTTGAAATTGAGAATTGAAGACACTTCAAAATCTTTTTAGATTGACTAATAATACATAACACGCATCAAACAGATTATATTTATTTGTTTAGCGTTCACCAAGTCAACGATTTAAATTTAAATATTTCGCAGGAATTAAAGTCACCGTTCGAGAATTTATTAGCCATGACCGAAATATGAGATAATTATTTAGCGCGACTTTGAGAGGATTAGAAAAAAACAAAGCCACGCCCCTCACCTATACCTGACGCCAAGGTCATGGGAACTATACCTTGAACCTGAGCACCGCGCGTGTCAGGGAGGCTCCCGTGTCTAGGTAGCGGTATAATTTGCTCTCCAGTGGCTGAAATACGCAAATAATATAATTAAATATAATAATTATAGCACTGTATATCGTAAAGCAAAATATACCTTTTTAATTAATTAATTTAATTAATTTTAAAAGTTTTTATTCGCTGTTTATAATTTAAATTTTTAATAAAGGAACAGCTTCTCTTTAATACATTCTATAGAATCTTGCCAATTAATTTTGAGTTAACAAACATTTCTTTATCATTTTTAAACTACAAAAATGTCACTTGATTACATTTGTTTATTTTATGACCATTTTTATTATCAAATTATAATTAATTTTTATAAAATGAATAATATACAGTATATGCTTATACATAATATATAATTGATATATTGCATGACTGTAGGAGAAATGGATTATATAAAGAATTTTCAATTTTAGCAAAATTATTTACAATATAAAAATATTAAAATCTTGGTATTGTTTTTATTAAAAATGTCCTACCATGGACAAACTAACTCCTATGAAGACAGAAATTTACAATGAAAAAGTAGATTCATAAACTAAATACAAAATATTCGGATGATAAATACAGGCTTACTTTTAAAACAACATGTTATAAATGTATAAGGCTTCCATATTATACTTTCCATAACGATTATGAAATCCAATTATAACATTTAACCCCCATTTATGTAATTATTTTTTGGTATACTGTACTTGAATTTGCCAATGAAAAATAAATAAACAAATTAAAATTCCTGGTAAGTAAAAGTGCCGGAAGGTCTTTGCGATGTTTACGTCGCAAGGTCGCGTGACGTCACTGGTGCTTGCGGCGGTCACCGCGGGGCGCTGCTACTGTAGGGGCTGCTACTGCGGTCTATCCGGGGCTCGAGGCACCACACGCCGGCGCCGAGTGGCACGCACGTGACTCGAGGGTGCGAAACCTTGCCGAGACACCACGAGACGATCTAGTCTTAGAACCGACGCTCGAAATAACAACTTGGGACGTTTCGGCACCAACGTCGCTTGTATTATTGGCAAGGACACCAATGGGCTGTAACGTACAGGAACGTGATTTTTTTTAATGTACCAAAAGAAAAGTAGAAAGGTATCTCTTGAAATATATGGAACTTTTGAAATGTTGGAGATTAATTGGTCACTATTCATATATCTCTCTCTTTCTCCAACATTTTTATCATATTTTCATAAACGTCCAGTAACATTTTTTTTAATGCTTCTGTCCCGGATTAAATTATATCAAATCACAAAACAGCTGTCAGGTTTTAATCACCATGAACAAAATTAAGCGAAACAATTTAAGCACGTGTGTGTATCACGTGTATAGCAATAATAAACAATAATGTTCCTTGACATCAAGTATTAATTAACCGATTAACATTGTTCAGAGTTTCGAAATATAGGACACTATCGATCAGGAAAGGAAACTGTGGTTTAATCTAATTCTAATTGATGATAAGAAGAAGGCTTGCACCGAACTTCTGTTTTCAGCTCTTTGACCCGTTTTATAAGAGGATATTTCAGTGCATAAATTTTCAAGTTCTTTATTAACTTCTCTATTTCCAAGGAAAATTCATATATAACACTAAAATTCATCGTGTGGCATAATTTTCTAGTTTTTCTACAGTAAGATTTATCGAATAATCATTTTATAATTAAAGAATTTGTTCACGTGTGTGTTAGTTGATTGCGTAAATGCAAAGTTTAAAATTCCTCGTAAATAACGCGATGTTTGAATGCGTAATGTGATAGTTTATAATTTGCTCACTAAACAATCCAAGAAACATTAACAGCTCGTAGGAAGTTCGAAGTATTGCAGAAGGATATTTATAACTTAGTTACATTAGAACATTTTTTTGCAGCGTTTTTTCATCACATTGTTTTTCTTCTAACCTTCTTCTGATCTTGTGATACTGCTCGAAGTTTGAAATTTCATGGAGATTCTCAAAGTAAAAAATCTAGCTCAAAATTTCAAAACTTTTAGTAATTCAGAAAACAACAAATCAAAATTGATGCAACAATTTGGTTAAATAATCAATTAATCCATTGTTCTAGTTTACAATTGGCGGATACAGTTATCTTGATCAGTTAGGGGGAGAGGGGGGGGTAACGATGTTATTTTCAGATTTTGGAAGGTGGGGATCAGAGATTTTTTTTAGGGGAGGGGGAGTGGCAGTCGACTCCCATTTCCTCTTCCTTGCCTGGACTTGCTTACGTTGTCAATCTGTCCGTGGCTCGCCTACAGTGTACAGTACATACGTGAGCACGGACACAAGGTCGGTGCAGTAACGAGAGTCAATTAGGACTGTCACTGTGGCAATTGACGAGCAGTGCGTACTTGCACCGAACAAGGTGGAGTTACATGGGCGTGGTGACGTCCGGAGTACTTTGCATTCAGAATTATAAATTTTTGCTAGCGGAAATAGATCATAATGTAGAACAGATCAAGCGAATCCCGTTCTAATATTGATATTAATTTAAATATTTATATTTGAGAATAATATTTAATGAATAAAATTTATTTTATAAGTAATACTATTTTACAAGTATTATGAAAAATATTTTAATTTAATTCATAAATATTTTTTTTTCAATGGTTTGAAATTTATTAATTTTATTCATTGATTTATTCACAATCATGATCTTATATAATAGGTAAAAAATTATTATTTTCCCTCTAAATAAATACAGAAAATTTAAATAAAATGATTGACCTCATAAAGTACCAAGAGATGGCATTGAAAACAGCCTCTATAGAATCAGTATGACTCAACTACATGTGTACTTTAGCCAGTAGCAAAGCTCAGATATCAAAACAATGACACTTTTAGAATCACTCAGGTAAAATCCACCAGATGTCCATACCTGTCTTTATGACGTCAATAAATGAAGGAAAAATGTTTTCATCCTGATATGGTTACAAGCTGTTACAACGCTTACTTTCTATAGAGAGTATTTACGCACGCACAAAAAATGTTCCTGGAACTTCATGGCTGGTGTTGCTCTGTCGTCTGATGCTTCTGCCCATGTAAAGACTTACCCAGCACGTAGGGGGAACATTAAGTTTCATTGATCAAACGATCATTAAAACTTTGCAGTAAAGCGGATCAAAATACGGACTCGTTCCAACGTGAAATTACTTTTATTGAAACTATAATTTGAAAAACATAATCTACCTTAGTTATTATGTTTTAAAACTTCTAAATGAGAAGCTGTAACCAAATTTTGCCACGCTATTCCTCGGGATAAAAAACTCACATTACTTTTTCATTCAAATTCACAAAAGATCGATTTTTGTTACGTTATATTATAGTCCATCTAAATTTTATCAATCTTGCCTTTCAATGAAATAGGAGAGGGGCCTGAGGAGGAAAATAAGCCATGATGCAGGTAGCTGATGGATTATAGAGCTTTTCATTACTGCGCAGATTGCATGACTGCAGTTAATATTGGCCCATTGGCCTAGTGAATAACAAAATCAATATCTTCTCATTGAGCAACAAAGTCTAAAAAGTCTCAACATTTCATTAATTAGTTACATTGATTTCAATATATCAATTACTGATGGTATAAATTTTAATAAGTATAGAAAGACACTCACTGTTTTAGTAACCAGGTAGTATTATTAGTAATAAAAAATTACACTGGCGTCAATGTAGCCATAAAAATAAAGAAATAAAAAATGAACACAAATAATATTTGAATGACTAATAAAAGCATTTCAGGTTACTAAACTATTAAGTATGAAAAGCTATTAAAAAGCGTGCTCATAAACTATAATATATACGTCGCGAGGTAGTTTTGGAAAAGTACTGGGCACCATAGTCATGACTAAAGATACGTCACCGCAGCTCTTTTTTTGTCTGCACGTTTCGACGACGCGCACATTTTTTGCACCAAAATTTATGGCGTCATAGGAGCGTGGGAGGAGGCGCCCCCGCGATGGAGTGTGTGACGTCACTCAGCGTGGGTGGGTAGCGCCGGCTTGAATGAGAGATCGATCCGAGGATAGATCGGCTGCCACTACATTCTCATTTATTTTACATTCCCACCGGAAGTAGCCGGAAGTGAGAGGTTTTTGACCTTCAAATCTGATTTTTGCAAAGGATAGAAACGGTTATATTCGCCGAGAATAATTTATTTAAATTTGGCTGTATGTATGATATAATAGATGTCAACACTGTATCATTCATTACCCTTGACAATTCCAGACAATTTGGATGGTTCATGATTGAAAAGAAGAAAAATGAATAACGCAGCGCACACCTTGATTTGTTTGATATGAAAATTTCCTTCTCCCTCAAGGTTTCAATATGAAATGTTGGCTTTTTTTACTAAAATTTTTCATTTTTAAATAGTAAATAATGAATCAAAACGCCAAGCGCCAAGATTGCAGAGGTAAACAAACGTATACAATTACTAGGAAAACTTGAATCACTGCATCGTTGTTACTACATGCGTAAAATTTCTTATCTTGAGCAAAGTTGTGTTAATGTTTTATTGGTTGAACACTTAACTTAATTACGCAAAGTAAATTTAAACAGTGCATGCTTGGAACATCTTAATTACGTTTGCAAAGAAAAAAAAATTGCATCACAAGAAGAAACTAATTCGTTATTTGAAATAAAATGTCACAAAAATAATCCATTAAGGCTTAATCTGAGAAATTTGGACGAAAAATTCGCTACAACATGCAGATTTTCTTCAAATTAATTTGGTGGACTTACAACAATCGTCAAATTAGCTCTGATTTTTTTCGGAATTTTTTAACCGTTGGTTTAATTACAATTAATTTATTTAAATGAGAATTTTGTATCCTTCCAATGTTAAATTTGTTAATTAGCAGTGCAAAAAAACTATTCAACAGATTCTTTTACTTTTTTTTTTACTAAAACCTAATTTTTTATACTATTTTTCTGAATCGTTTTCATTTATTCCGAACCGTGGCGATGATTGTTTTCCATATGTGATGAGAAATATGGCAACGCTCTCAAGGACTGTTGTCACCACCCCCTCCTAACAAATTATTCGCATTCTAATGCAAACAGTGTTGCCAGTATAGCCACGCCTCTTGACCTTGACAGACAAATTCTCAGGTTATACCTTAATAGATAAGGAATTCTATTTTATTGCATTTTTTTGTTTTAGTTTAAATTCTTTTTACATGCTTATAAATTTGCTTAAAAAACAAAATTAATTTTGTTCTTAAACGAGTATTATAACATAATTATAGTTTTTTTATATTTCACTTCAAATTAATCTGTAATAGTTTTCATATTTTGGTGTAACATGAAGTTCAGATGAGATTACAATACATTGCAATATAAAAAAAACTTGCTCATTTCTAAATAAATTAGATGCTCTTGTGGAAAAATGACGTTAAAAGATTAGGTTTGTTTAGCATCAGTTGATTGAGAAAATGTTAATTTTTTAGAGTGCATTGTTATTTGAGTTACTAGGGCAATTTATATATTCGGTATTATGCAATTTTAGAATTTCGTTCAGATGTCTGAGATTGAAATACGAGATGGATAAATTTCTCAGCAGAGAACAGTGGAGCTCCACAAAGATATGGTAAAATTTATATGACATTTCCTCTGAAAGTATAGAAATATACAGGTGGTTTCTGGGCTTCTTATTAGTATTTCAGTGTTACAGTTTCAAATTGGTCACAGTAAATGGAAAATTCTCTCAAAAATTTCAAAACAGAATAGCCACAAACTTTAAATTAGACAACCTTCCTGAATTTTTTATTGGTATTTTTGATAGAGGACTTCGAGTTATATTATATATTCTCAGTTTTTTTTTTTTTGAAACACACCGTTAATATCTCAAATCGAGGGAAAAGACGCTGTGACGTTATAATCATGCAACGCCTTTCCCTATGCTCACGATGTTAAATATTAGCGTGACTATGACGTCACAGAGTTTTGTGGCTTGATTTTAAGGGTGTCAAAAAATCTGAAATAATATTCACAGTACACAACTCGTGGTCCTCTATTTAAATACAAAAAATTTCATGAAGGTTGTCCATTCCGGAAAGAATATCAAATTAATTTGACAAGATTTAACGTTGCAGTTCTTTACCTCGCTGCAGGCGGTGACAGGCTCTGGACTTGTTGGTACCGCCTCTTAGTCGAGTGCCGCTGATCATGCGATAATGTATTGATGAGATGTAAATTGCCGCACCAGACTTTCTCAACCTCCCGGCTATTTGACTAACTAGAACTACAAATTAAACGTAATTACAGTAATCAATAACATGGTAAGTAAACAGAACTGCAGCAAGGATTGCAAATAGTTGAGAAAATAAGCAAATAAATATAATTAAATATATATAATTTTTTTTATTAAGGATGAATCATAGCCAGTCAAGGTCTTGAAATTGGCTCCCTCTTGATTTTAATTAGAATTTCAGGGTGCTTCAAACTTATATCTTTAATTAATAGGTGTCATACAAATTTTGAAGTTTTCTTCAGGTTTGTAAAAAAGGGAGGTCCTCTATGGAGAACAAATTACAAAACATCACTCTTAAATTTTTTTTAACCCATTTTTAATTAAATTCTCAACTGTATCATTCAAAAAATTAAATTAATATCATTCAATTTTTTTAACATAAATATTCTATAGTGTGCATGTTCTCTGGAAATAACTTATTTTCACTAAATTCAAACCTCTTTTTCGAGCAGTGGATAAAATCATCTTAAAAAAATAATTGAAATAATTTATAAATTAAAATAATAAATCTAAATATTAAGGGGTTTTTAAACGAATCTGGTGAATGGAAACACTATAAAATGTTTTATGTGTGAATTAATTTGTCTCGTTCAAACAATTATTTAAATGTTTTGTCTGGAAATAACTTTTAATATCTGCGGCATTATTTCTTTATTAAAAATAAAATGGTGGGAAATTGGCGTAGACACGAAACCCATCGAGTTAAATTGAAACTGTTGAGACGACTAACAAATTTGTGACACACACGAAATTGCACGCTTTAAATTTAACTTGATTGCGGACCAATCCAACATTGCTTGAGCCAGACACCATTGATTTCTTGACATAAAAAAAAAAAAAAAAATACTAAAAAAAACTCTGAAAAAATCAAATTATGTAGCATAATGTTGTATCCTCTATTCATTATATATAATTGCTATATAAAAAAAATATTGTATGTGCAGGTTCTTTGTGGTCTGTATAATATTGAAGAGAGAGAAAAAAAAAAAGACGTTTCATACTAGATTAATTGGAATAGTTTACCACGAAACTATTATATAACACAAGACGCCCGGACTAATTGAATTGTCCGTGAAATTTATTAGTACAGGATTGTCTCATTGGAGCTCTTGCGTCGCCGCAATACGTACGTCTATTAAGCTTCAATGCCTGTATCACAGCATGTGAATGATGCTGTACTCTCTCTCTCTCTCTCTCTCTCTCTCTCTCTCTCTCTCTCTCTCTCTCTCTCTCTCTCTCTCTCTCTCTCTCTCTCTCTCTCTCTCTCTCTCTCTCTCTCTCTCTCTCTCTCTCTCTCTCTCTCTCTCTCTCTCTCTCTCGTATACATTACGTATAGTAACTGGAGGTCAGGAACATATCTCGACCTTATTATTACAGAGGTATATAACTGCAAATTATATACTATAATCATTATATTACTCAGTCGTCAATGACATCGAATGAATGGAAGGAGTGGCTACTTAATCTCTCCATTCATTTCTGACACGTGTATTGTTTGCAAGCACGTGGGTGTGTATTAGACGGAAGATAAAAAACTTTTTCTGCATTGGCGTCAGATGACAGTCGGAATGCGCCACCTTCGTCTGCTGGCGGCAGGCGCGGATACAGGGGGGGGGGGCTGGGGGCTGGGGGGGCTGCAGTCCCCCCCCCGAAATTTTGGATTTAACATGGGCAATATAGGCGTTTCCCCCACTCCAAATTTTTTAACATTGGCCTTATGGAGGCAGCCCCCCCCCCCCCCGATTTTTTTTTCTGGATCCGCGCCTGGCTGGCGGTGTCTGGGAACGCCTCTCTTGTAGTTACATGGAACTCTGCAGTAAAAAAGCTGCTGGTGTCATATATAAATATTATACCAACTGGAATGTTGTTAGTGCGAGAAAGCTGAGAATGGTACAAATAATCAATGTTGGTGGTCTGGTAAATTAATTTATATCCTGGGAAATTTCCATTCCGGAATATTCCACAGGACGTGCCCGCAACTGAAATAGAAATAGAGCTGCATGATAACTGTGATAAGCAAGTCCATGAGCCATTGAATTAAATCTAAATCAAATTGTAATATTATACATATAGTTAAAAAAATATGAAATTAATATCAAGTAACATTTTTTATAAAATTAAAAATTATAATATATGGATTTTTGCATATGCATTGTAGTGTTTTTTTGGTGCTTTGCTTATATATAATTATAAATTAATTTATCATTATGTGTATAATTACGATATGACATTGTAATCGATATGATGAATGAATGAAAAAAGAATATCCCCAGCACGCATATTTTATTATTACTCAACTAAGTGAACTCATACGAATATTTTTAGATAGAATTTGATTTAGATTTTTATCATGAATCAAAGTAAATTTAAAAAATAAAAACAAAAATATTAAAACTTTAAATCACAGAATATTATAAACATATCCTTATATGTATAAAATATGTAAGACCTAAATTAGATATGAAGATATGCACGTTTGAAGGTTGTTATTATTCGCAGACAGTTTCGGTAGACGCGCAGAAATTCCATTCATTCATTTCTCCTCCCCCGCACGGCTGCTTGAAGTGTGGTCTGCATGCAGGCGCAAGCCGCGCAGCATTCAAGTCACTGTGATGAGTTCATTCACCCCACAGTCATCTCTGGGACATGTTACTACTTGTTCTTCTAGACTTGACCTTGATGCTCGCAGCCTCGGCGATTATATATCCTATTTCAACTAAGGGAACCGTGGAAATTAAATAGTGTTATACACGCTGTTTACGTGGTAATGTCAATAAAACTAACATGGAGGTATCTCATCCTTACTCGTATACCGGCCACACCTCTTCGTACTACCTCCCCACGACAATGCCATGTGCTCGACACACCTCCCGGCCTTACACGGACGTAGAACGCTGCAGCCGCGCGCCAGAGATGAAAACCGCTGACGAGCGCGCAGTGGAATATTCCGCTGGCCGATACTTCTACTGTACGCTCACCGCGTGGCGCGGCTAGCGGTGAACATCAAAACTTGGTGGCCCACGGTGCGCATGCGTCATCAACAATTCGCGAAATACACACGCGCCGGTCATATCAATATGTTTAATTGACTAACACCGAGAGCTTTCGGACAGTATTTATAATAAACTGAGATCAGTTTTTTTTTATTAGAGCAATAAGATTTGTATATACATAATGCTAATTTTAGAGACATAATAAATTACACCCACAATGAGGCTGAATATAATTATAGATTCTGATGATTCTATTGCAATCCACGTGCACTAGTTTAGAAAACTTGGAAATGAAATTAAATTTTATGATTAAAATTTTAAAACCATTTTTATGAGGTCTATGATAATCTTATCTTGTTAAATGAAAGCTGTTATTTCTCAAACTTCCGCTTCCAATAGAATTCCCACAGGAAGTAAAGTGCTTACAACACGTCCTGAAGTAAATATCTTTCATTCAATTCAGCTGTACGTCTAAAAGAGCCTGGAGCCGGCACAGATCAAATAGTGAATGCTCTTGTAGTAAAAAACTCGTTGTGGCATGCACGAAGTCCAGATGAAACCGGTTCGTTCGTTTTGTCTCATGGGTTCACTTTTTCCTCACCTTTTAATCACCTTACCTTTACTTCAATCCATCACACTTAAAATACGATCGTGTATTTCCGTGAATTCTCGGGTCCGTTATATAAAGTATCCTCCACGTCATAAGATCTGCTGCAGAAATGCAAAGTGCATAGTAAATGCAGGGAGAAAATTTTGCATCTCTGAGTGTGCGAATTGAAGACTGCGAGGGAGAGAGCTCTGAAAAATACGCGCTCGCTGTAAACTTAGCTCAGAGAAATGTGAAGCTCAAACTTCAAACAAACCGAGTCAACATTCATCTGATGTACACCTCGAAACAGCATGAACATTACCTCTATATGAGCGTTGTCACGCAGTCTGTGTTATAGAGGCATGTGAAATTAAACTTATTCTTACATCTCCAAAATTTGCAAATCTACAGTTTATTTCCACCGTATCAGTCAGCGGTAACGATCGAGCTCCTCGATGTGTTTTTGAAGTTTTAGAGACAGTAAATAACGTCGAAGTTAATAATTACAAAAGACAGTTAATTTGAAAGGAAGTTCGCATCTTTAACTTTAATAATAATAATAATAATAATAATAATAATAATAATAATAATAATTTTATTTCGATCGTTGGCTTTACAGCATAGATCACGTCAGAGTTGTTACATAAATCATACATAACAGGTACTTAATTCTAATTAAAATTACCTACAATTAACATACATAGGCTTACACAAATAATTTTAAGTAAATTTATACTATTAACATATATATTATTCATTATTATCAGGTTCTTTAATCTTGATGTTTTTTTTTTTTGTTTTTTTTTTTTAATATTTAAAAATAGTTTAAGTTTTCAAAATCACTTTCACTCTTTTTAATATAATTGATTTATTATCTCCACATATGATTTCTTGATGCACTATTAAATAGATCACATAACACTTTGCACTATAGTTCACATTGCACTTTGATAGTCAGATATTAAAATATATTTACTGTCTTTATTTCGGAGCCATAGATAAAGATAACATTTTTTGTTTGTTTTGATCCGTAAGAGCAACGTTCCAGTTTGCAACATCCTCCTGCGTTATTTTTGAATTTTCATCATAAAAATCTTTTATATTATAATATTCTTTTTTGATTAATATAGTTTTTAATTTATTTTTAAATACATTATCACTAATTTCATCCCTCAATGACTCGGGTAAAAAATCATAGATTTTATGAGTTTGGTAATATGGATTATTTTTGTAAAAAGCAGATTGATGCTTTTTTATTACAACTTTGGATTTGTTTCTGGTATCATAAGGAGAGATGTCGGAAACTTGAGCGTATGACTCTGGGTGTAATCTTTTATACATTGCACAATTCAAGATGTATATACTGGGTAGAGTTAACACTTTCAAATCATAAAAATGTGTTCTACAGGAATCCATCTTTTTAAAACCTTTTATTGTTTTCACAGATCTTTTTTGTAGTATAAATAAACGATTAATTTAGCACAGCATTATCACTTCCCCAAATTATGATAGAGTAGCTTAAATGGGAATATACATTTGCGTAGTAAACTGAGAGCAGTGTATCGTCTGAGACTAATCCTCTCAATGAATAGAGTAAAAAGTTTCCACGATTAATTTGTTTTGAAAGTTCATGAAGATGAACATCCCAGTTTAATGTATTACTAATATTAAGCCCTAAGAATTTTGTGTCAGTGGCTTCTTTAATTGACTTGCCATCTAATTTAATATTAATATTTACATTTTCTTTATTAGTAGGCAAATGGAATCTAAGAAAAGTAGTTTTATCAATATTTAATAATAAACGATTGTCATTACACCAATTTTCTAGTTGTTGTACAGTATTATTTGCTTTTCTCTCTAATTCGACCACTGACTTTGCTGATATCCTGGCATTGGTATCGTCAGCATATTGCTCTACACTATCAGCATCTTTTAGATGAGATGCCAGATCATTAGTCGTAAAATTGTATATTCGGGGGCCTGTCTTACTGCCTTGAGGAACTCCTAGGGTAACGGGTTTAAGAGCTGATTTGTAGACATGATTTAGGTCTCCATTTAATTCAGATCTTATTTCGACATACTGGTATCTGTCGGTAAGATATGAATTAAAAAGTTTTATACTGTTCTCTTCGCAACCCATTGAGCGAAGTTTCGAAATGAATATATCGGGGGGGAGGCAGTCAAATGCTTTTGAAAAATCAAAAAAGAGACCTAGTGAATATTTTTTTTGTTCTAAGTCATCATAAATTGGGTTAATGAATTCAAAAATGGCTGTAATTGTTGATTTATTTATTTGAAATTTGAAATAGTAAGAAATTTCAAATTATTCACAGTTCACAGTAGTCAATTAATTATATATGATTAAAAATGGAGAGAGAGAGAGAGAGAGAGAGAGAGAGAGAGAGAGAGAGAGAGAGAGAGAGAGAGAGAGGAATGTATGATTTTTTTGCACTAGACAATGATTGCCCTCTCAAGCTAATATAATATGCGAGGATAGACGATATGAGACTTTGCAGCTGTGATGACATGTGAGCGTTGTGAGGCGACAACGCCGGCGGAAATAGCGCGTCCTGGACCAACCGCACAATCCCGTCAGCTGTGGCCAACTTCAATTGAAACATCCAATATAATTTTAATTAATATTTCAAAATATTTTTAATCGATGCCAAAGATTTTGACCTTAATCATTAAAGCAAAGATTTGCTGTATAGTCTGTAGAATAATTATTCAAATTAGCTTGGAGCCAATACTTATTGCAATTTAATTTAGATACTTGATCATTAAAATTAATAAGGAGAAAGTTTATAACTTTTTACTATCTATATGTTAACTTTGTCGCCTTTGGGCTTGAATATCGTTAATATTGTAATGAGAAGAATTTTCTGTCTTAAAGTTTGCATTAAAATTTAATATTGAAAGATTTTAAATTTATTAAATCTCATATTATCAAGGGTGACATAAAGTATCTTGAGTTAGGTAGGGTTCGATAATCATTAGCAACCATCATCGTGTTAAACTGCGCCCCTTGTGGCTGATCCACCCGCTTTACTCCGGTGATCAAAAAGTTGCCTAGTTGGCAGAAAATGTCACTATTTTAAGCTGGCGTAATTTCATGGTTATTTCATGGTTTCTTTAATGCTGCATATCGATTTGAGATATAATAAAATATAATAAATTCCAAGAGGACCAAAAAGTTATAACCTCTTATATTTCCATTTAATCAAAGGCAACGTAAAATCTGCACGCCATTAATTTTTGCTACATATATAAAAGAGCAAAAAGATAGAAAATTTTCCTCCTAACATTTTCTAATTTTAATAATCACTTCAACAGTTTCAATTTCAAAAGGGTTTATTTTAGACAGTGTAACAGAGAGGCCGTAAGTAAAATATGACACTCAAAAGAAGGTTTAATATTCAAACACATTGTGGAACTGTACTTGCTACAATATATGTATATGCTTCCTTCTTCTATATCTTCATAAAATATAATTTAAGAAAACATAAAAAAATGCACTTTTAACTCTTTCTTCAGTCAGACTATCTCCCTTCTACCGCAAAAAAATTAAGATAATATGCAATGAACTTAATTGCTGCCCTATCAGAATTTCTATGTTTTGTGTACCCTGAGGTACCCTGCTAACCCTTCATGTTTTGTTCTCAGGTGCGTTCCTGATCCCGTTCTTCATTATGCTGATCCTGGAGGGCATTCCTCTGTTCCTGATCGAGCTGGGGATGGGCCAGAAGATGCGACTGGGTTCTCTTGGCGTGTGGAACACAGTACACCCTTGGCTGGGGGGTATCGGCATCGCCAGCTGCGTGGTGACCTTCTTTGTGGCCCTCTACTACAACGTCATCATCACCTGGTGTTTCTACTACCTCTTCAACTCCTTTCAGGTGCGCATCAAACCTTTCTCAAGTCTTCAACTTCCTTCTGCTTCCAGATTAAATGTTTTTGTTTGTAAGACTGTAATATATTTATCAACGTTGTTGTCACATAATTGAATATCAATTATAGGTATTGACAAAATTACAAAGATGTCCCTTTAAAATTAATTTCCAAGGTTTCCTCAGTTATACTGAGGAAAAATGCAGGAAGAATTTGCGAATTCCGATGCCTATTTTGATTTTAATTTAAAGGGAAAACCAGAGCAGAGTATCGTTATGATCCTAATTGGTGCTAACTTCCTCACGATAATCGAATTTTGGAGCAATCGACAGCAATCAGCACAAAGTTAGTTTTGTGAAACCATAAAACATAATGCACAGAAGCATTGACGCTTCATATTAGGGGCACCACCTTTCCACTGTTGAGAATTATTTTAACTTGTATACAACTCAAGAAACACCTAAAGTACTAAGTATCATGTAACACGTGTCTCGCTACTTTGTGGACCGTGAAAGTGTAAAATTAATTGACTGAACCCTCCCACGTAGCCACCTTGACAAAACCGTCGCTTATAATGACGAGAGCTCTCTCCTTAGAGGACTCTCATCTCCTTTCTGTGTCAAGCACGTTAACAGGCTTTTGAGAGGTCGTCGGTCATTGGTGGGAATTTCATAACGTGTCTTTTCATTGGTTCAAATGCCAAATGCGGAATGAATCTTCTGGAAATATGACGTAGAGAAACACATGTTGGTTGTTCACGGAGGTGTGATAATAAGTGGATGTAAACATTATGTAAACTAGTCGTCAAACAAAGCTGCGCGTTCTTCTTGGACAGCTGCAAAATTATAAGACGTTTTCATTGTGTTGACTCGAGTAAAAATAAATTAAATGTCAACATGCAAATTTGGTGCAGTTAAATAACAGAATTTTGTAGCAAGCCTTCATGTAAAATATTGAGCTATCTACCAAAAAGAATTCTTCAAAATCCAGTCGAAAATTGTGTTTGTAAAATTTCTGGTTAAGACAGATTTGTAGTCTTACTTTTGTATTCGTAAAGCATACGAAATGCTGATTTGATTTACGGTGAACACGTGCCCCAAGTGTAAGCTGACACATTGGTGACCGCGCGTTGTCATGGTTACTAGGGAGGGTGTCAAACCTAATCGCATTTATAAGATTCTGTAGCTCTTATTTTTCATTGATAATTTATTTTTATCTTTAGTTTTTAATTATTAATATCATCGATTTTTTTTCTTTAATAAACAACTATAACTTCATTGCTTGTAGAACTTGTTCACACTGAATGAAGAATTTCAATTTTCTAGTAGAATGTTCTTTCATTCATGCAGCATTCACTCTCCTATAGATATAAACGTTTAACCCGCCAACTCAAGAAATACGGGATTAGGAGTGGTAGTATAGGATCTACATAGTAGTGAGGATTACAGGATAAAGAGATACATAACTAGGAGGCGATCGAATGCATGTTAGCTGTCTAGGTAGTATACTGTACCCCGTTTCAAGCTCTGACTGGGAAGCTATATGGGCTAGTCAGGGCCATATAGGCATTACAGGCAGCAGGAGCCACCTAAAAGGAGTAAAAGGAGGCCTGAGGTTACTTTTTGTATGCTCTCTGTGTTAAAAAATAGAGGCAATTCAAGGATCCCTGACCCAGACTTATGACCAGGCCGAGCCGTTTCACCTTATAACATTGCAAATCATTAAAAGAGGTACAGGAATTCTACGTGGTAACGGCAGTTCTACCATGTGTTACTATGACAGGTGTTGACACGTGTCACCATGGTTACAGAGTCCGCTTCCCTGGGCCGCGTGTCCGATAGATGCCAACGGTACCATCGTGGCGGAATGTGACGTGTCCTCGGAGACGGCTTACTTCTGGTACCGCAGCACTCTGGACGTGGCGCCCTCCATCGACCAGGGAGGGGCCCCTCGATGGTGGATCGTGCTATGTCTGCTGCTGGCCTGGATCATCGTGTTCTTCATCGTCATGAAGGGAATCCAGTCCTCCGGAAAGGTACGTTAACAAACATAAAATAATTATCAAAATATGAATGTCAGTCTATGTAATTTTACAGTGATTCATTTCAAACTTTACATTTGCTTTAAAACAATCGGAAAAGAATAATTACATTTATTTAATTGTATTTAAGTATCCAATTAACCTAAAAATTTGCATGGCGTTCTGAAAACAACGTGTCCTTTCAAAGCCTTATTTTTTTAATATCATGCATTCATGTCTTTTGTTATTATGCCACCCTCAAGTTGTGAAATTTTGTGATGCGCAAACTGCAGACAATTTTACGCGTGAAAAATGCTTGTATGGAGTATAATACATTTTTATTATTCATTAGAAATACTAATATTATTTTATGCATGATATAATACTATACCATATAGAGCTAGTGCATAATATATGCAAAGTAATCAGACTTCAAGGCTGCAAACGCTAATGTTTGAGTGTATCGCCAGCCCGATTATAAACCTAATTGTCGCGATTAGTTCTTCAGAAATGAATTTCGTAAATTTTGGCACCTGCCATTCGGTGCGCTATTTGCGTCGGTGAGAGTCGGTGACCGTCCCGGGACGCGAACCTGGCCCACCGAGGCGCTCGTCACGTGGGTAGTGAGTGCTGGGGATTCCGCAGGTACGCTATTTGCGGCGCGAGGGAACTTTCCATGATTCACGAAGAACTTACAATTTTACTCTTAACATTCCTGTTTTTATTATATGTAAAGAATACATTTTATAGAGTTAGTAAAATTTACAAGTCTTTTTTTTATTATTATTGATGTGGCTTTAATTTTAATTTGCAAGAAGCTGGATGGCAAAATATCAAAAACGTTACACGCAGTATATAATTTTCTTATACATAAGTATATAATAATCGCAGAAACAGAGAAATACAAGACACTGTAAAAAATATATCATTAAAAATTGAAATATTCGCGCGAGGCAGTAAACTTTCCCAGAATAAGCGTTTCTTACCAACATTTATATCATCCTGGCTGTTTAATAATTCATGCATGCATATAACGACATAGGCCAGGTTGTCGCAGTATCTTCCATTATTATTTATTATTTAGATTCTCGTCGTGTTTGTAACTTCTTCAGTCAATGTTAGACAAATTTTCACGACCCTACTCGTTGATACAACACAAGTCAAAAGGGATCCAGAAAATGCCCAATTTTCTGATTAATTTACATTTTAATTGCTCTTTTAATATAGCTGACTAAATTATAACATAATATATGGTCAAAGATAGACAATGGACAACCTACATGAAAAAATTTTATCGCAGAAAAAAAAAAAAAAAAATGAATAAATGAATGGAGTGTACCAAATTATGCTACTCTGAATTTTTTCAGATTTTTTTTTTTTTTTTAGTCCCGGAACTATTTTTAAATAATTATTGAAATTTTTTTAAGTTAAGTTATAGCACCCCAGAATCCTTTATAAAATGGATAGGGACTAGACGCCAATTGTCGCCGCCAGGGGGTATGACCACACTTTCATTAATTATTTAAAAATAAGTCTGGGTCTCAGGTCTCAAAAAAATCTGAAAAAATTCTGAGTAGCATAGTTTGGTACCCTCTATGTATTCATTTCTGTAATAAAAAATTTACATATGTATATAATATATAGGTTTACCATTTCCGTTTTTTTTTTTTTTAATTAAAAAGTTTTAACACTGCCCATGTATCCCACCATCCTTGAGACCCTGATTATACCTGACTAGTTTCCGTTTTTGTCACCAGGTGGTGTACTTCACGTCGCTGTTCCCCTACATCGTGCTCACCATCTTCTTCATCAGGGGCATCACGCTCAAGGGCGCTGCGGCTGGCCTCATCCACATGTACACGCCGAAGGTAACACCATCTCAATCATTTTATACTCTCAATTATATTGTAAAAAACAATATAGATGAGGTGAAAATTAACTGATTTTCAAGCAAATTCAAGTAGATGACTCGATCTGTAATTTGAAAGGGTACAGGAAAATTTAAAAATTGGTTCACACTAAAAATATAGTCATATTTTCGCTAAAATAGCATAAAAATTTAATTCTCAATAGATCTAGAATTATTTTATTAAACGACGTTAAGGTGACGAAATTTATAAAAAAAAGGATCAGCTGGTATCAAAATCCATCTGAATTATCGGACAATAGTCTAGCTAACTCTCTCCAGTCTCTCTTAATAATCTTAATAATCCACGTGGATTTTAATGCAAGGAAAACAACTGGAAATTTTTTTTTTTTTTTTTTTCCTTTGCGAAATTGAAACCCTGAGATAGTTCATGCAAGGTTTTAAAAGGGGAGGAATAACCTGAGTTTGTAACATGTAACGAAAATTTTCAAATCCGTGAGAGCAGCTTCTTGCGTGTCATACAGAGGTTTTTAAATTCATATATTCGTGTTTTCGGAGAGTTACAATATATTTCAAATGATAATATCAATTCATGTATTCCATTACTATAAGTCTATATAATATTATAATATTTTAGTGCAGCAAGTATTAAAATAACAAGGTGTTGACACAGCGTCTCTTGTTAAAAATAATCACGTCACTCCCTCATTATTTCCACCCCTAAATTCAATCTTCGTATTGATTGGAGAGAGATTCATTGTTCTGAGTATCTTCGTCCTATGTTGACGTTCAACAAACAAGGAGAATGTTTGCACACATACAATTTGCATAATAGTTGTTTACTTTGCCGCCATTAACATTATATTTACCACGCACTTCAAGCTCATAATTAGTCATATTAAAATAGCGTAGACTTTCCTACGATAGACAGTCATAACAAAAATATGTACAGTCGTTACCTCAAAAAAGTTATCTTTGCTGAATTGTTAATCACCATACCCCGTAACATAGGGAATGGCTGCAAATGAGAAATTTTTCAAGGCGACGAGTGTACATCAAAATTAAGCATAAAAATTCTTGTGACTTTTTAAGTGTCTTAGCGTTGGACAATGCTTTATTTTTAAAGCCTGTACTTGTTATCGATATGAATTTGGAATTGGACGAATTAAAATTATAATTTTTAATTTACAAGAAGACATAACAACATTACTTTCCTACCGTGAGGTTAAACAACTCATGGCACATTGCCCCACACATTGCCCCTAATGTATGTGTAACCCATTTCACTTAGCTGCTGTACAAGTTGCCTAACTTTAAGGTAATATGTTCTCTATACTCGTCGCTTTGGAAAAATTCCCACTTGCAGCTGGTCTTGTTGCCCATGCACTGTGTTATTTTACCAGAGATAGAGATTAACAAGGCCGCAAATTGAAATTTTCCGAGGCGACGACTGTACAACATATTATCACGATTGTAAGTCTCCACACTCCGACACAAAATGACCTGTTCAAACGTTCACAGGTGGAAAAACTACTCAACCCCACGGTGTGGCTAGACGCGGCCACACAGGTGTTCTACTCGTTCGGACTTGCGTTCGGCTCGTTGATAGCGTTCGGCAGCTACAACGCACCCAATAACAACTGCGTGCGTGACGTCATCATCGTATCCATCACCAACGCAGTGACGGCCATCTACGCCAGCGTGGTCATTTTCGCCATCCTGGGCTTCAAGGCCATGGCCAACGTCGACAAGTGCATTGATCAGTGAGTACTGACTAGTTTCCACGGTCCCCCAGCTAAAAAACTCAGCTGATCACACGATATACAGTTGAACAAAGTTAGCTTCTCAGTTAAGTTCCCTCCAAATCAGCAACCTAAGCGTGACTGGTTCGTGCACCAGTCATATGTATGTAATGTACGGTAAAAAAAAAAAAAAAAATTGTAAGTTAAATTAATTTGGATGCTTGCATGGAACCCCAAATGTTCAGGAAGTCTTCAGTTGATATCGTTATCTCAATTTCCTAAACTTGAGAGGTAGCTACGCAAATTAAACTGTGCCGCGAGATCGCATAATTTGCTTAACTTGCATAACCCAGTTTCCAAGTTCCCCCAGCTCCTCTAGCTAACACTCCATCCCTCGTGTCCACAGCAACAAGGCGAAGCTCGTGCTGCACGGACTTCTCAACTCGACCGCTGCCTCGGAGGAGATCTACGAGGACGTCATGGCCAAGGTGAACCACACGATGTTGGATGCGTACGGGATGCACCACTGCAGCCTCGACCGTGAGCTCAACCAGGTACGTGAGTCTGGCGTGAATCGAGTAAATCGCGGAAATAGTAATTTGTTGAGAAGATTTTAAATTATATAAATATTACTTAATATACTTACTTTATTAATATTTCAATAAAACTTATGATTACTGAAATAATATTTTAATTTTACAAAATTATTATTATATACTCACCACAAGTCACATCTTATCAAACCACTCATAATAACTTTATATATTTACTATGAAAAATACCTCAACTGCATGTCCTAGCATTATAAGTTCATCATCGCAGAACACCGATAGCACGGGCTCATTATGTTTATCCTCAGTTTCCAAATCTAATGCCCACCTCCAAGTGTTTAACCATCTGGTATCATTGCAGGCCGCCGAGGGTACTGGTCTGGCGTTCATCGTGTTCACGCAAGCCATCGTGGAGCTGCCGGGCGGTCCGTTCTGGGCCATCATCTTCTTCCTGATGTTGTTGTCGCTCGGTCTTGGCTCGCAGATAGGAATCCTCGAGGGCATGTTGTGCACCATCTTCGACATCGACATCTTCAGGCGCGTCCGCAAGGAGTACCTCACTGGTAAGCCCTTGTGTAGATAAACGCAATCAAAGGTCCTCTATTAACCCCATGCAGCATAACCAAATGCTAAAGAGGGAAATGGGTTCTAAAAACTTCTGCAAAATCCCGAAAAAAATCAATAAACCTTAATTTGGTTCAAAATAACGTAAATTTCCACAAAAAAATAAAACATTTTTTTCTTTTTTAAGGACCAAAGTTACGATCACCATTCCATGTTTGCAGCGTTCGTGTGCGTCATCTGTTTCTTCGTGGGCCTGATCTTCACCACTGGTGCCGGAGAGTACTGGCTGGCGCTCTTCGATTCGTTCGCTGGTACCATCGGCCTGGTGCTCATTGCTCTACTTGAGATGGTGGCCGTCATGTACGTCTACGGACACGAAAAGTGAGTTTCGACTGGACGACTCTCAAGTTTCCGTGTGATTATAAATTATCTTACCTCCCTATGTTGTTGTAAATTACAATCGAATATAAAGTTGTTGGAGTTTACTGACAGTTGTCTTGGTGCGCAGGTTCACTAACGACATCTACCAGATGACCGGCTACCGACCCGGCTGGTACTGGCAGATCACGTGGCGCTACCTCGGACCAATCATCATGACGACCATCCTCACCACCTCCATCTTGTTCCGCATCATCAACCGGCCGACTTACCAAGCGTGGAATGCAGAGACGGTAAGCGGGGGAAATGAGGGCAGTATTACTTGCATGCTATTCATCATGTAAAAAATATTTAATTGTGCATTAAGGTATTTTTTTAATCTTATCACATAAAAAATCAGCTGGCGCGGATAATTTAAAAGTGACATGTCCTTTTCTCAGGGTGAAACGGTGGCCACGGAGTACCCTGACTGGGTGATGGTGATCGCGGGCTTAATGATCACGGTGGGAATCCTGCCCATACCGGCCGTGTTCCTGCTGCGACGCTTCCAGTGCCTCAAGCTGGACACGAGCATCCACCAGGGAGCCATCCGCAGGATCGACACCACGGCGTCCACCAAGGAGATGATGGCCGACGTCGACGTGAGTACCTTCCCCCACCTGGTCAGGGTAGTCAAGGAGTTCGTCAGGAAGATATTTGCGTACCCGTGTTAAAATTTCAATAAAATGACAATTTTCTTGTGACATTTTTTTAAAATTATTATTTATTTTAGACTTGAAAATATTATATTGATAAAAATCAATGCATATTATTTTACTGCCAGCGTTAACTGTTAACTATAATTATCTTGCAACTTACATCTACTCTCTCACTGATATCACGGGGAATAAATTTAGGCATGTCAGAATATTTTCACTTTTGTTGGTAATTTCTATGGTTCTCCAAAAATAGATGTGCAAGAAAACTAACTCTTAACAATAATTAATTTCATTTAGTGTTATTATTAACGTTATAAATAAATGTTATTATTTTAACCGTCCCCTACTTTCTTAATGCATGATTCTAAAATAACTTTAACCTACTTTTTAGTTATTGACACTTCTTTCCACTGTACATCTTTAAATTTGCTTAAAAATAGCTTTTGATCGGGCTTTGCAGGCATAGCTAATTTAATTTGAGACTTTCATAAAAATTCATTAAATTTTAATTAAAATTAAAATGTACATAAAGTTCTCATCAATAAAAATCGATTCTTTCTGATTGCGTATATTTACGAACAGAGAACAGAGCTATTATAAATAAGAGGAAAATTTTTATGATATAGCAACTTAATTGTGTCGAAAGAATTAATTCCCCCCCCCCCTGCCCAGGTGTGCATAATATGTGAATTTAGTGTTAACCCCCGCACTAACTTCCACATGCACATTTCTTGCTGCACTCACTGCACTCCAGGAGGTCGAGGTATAAACTGCACATTTTCTGCCAGCTTGAACTTCCTTTTAATTAGTCTTTTAGGGAATGGAGCATGTCGATCAGCATGAAAATTGGATAATTGACTTTGAAAAAATTTTGTTGCATAAAAACATTGAAATTTATGCTACTCTTGATTTTCCCATGTTCGATTAAAAAAAAAATTTTACCAGGCATTAAATCCTCGTTTTTTTTAAAAATATTTACGTAAAAACATTTTTCATAATTTTGAAAATTTGTTCATACTCGGAAAATTCAGTGTGGAAAATTCAGATAGTTATAAATTTTCACGCTTATCTCACTACACATTTATGCACAATTTTTTAGGTCACTGGTCCATTGCTATTTGGAGTGTTGCCACAGTTATAATTATATATAGCATGTAAAAAGAGTGATATATACCAACGTGGCAACGAAAATCTTACACGTGAAACATTTTAACACAAATTATGAGAACAACAGTATGGTAGCTATGGCATGACCCTTTTTCTCTGCACACCACCTTTTGCTGCAGGGTCCTCATCAGGTGCCTTCCCTGGTACAGAGCGTACTTGAGTACTCAAGTTCGCTCTGCCTGGTAACCTTCAAATTTAATTCTCTCTATTTCTCCAAAACGGTTGGATTGCTAGAAGAATTGTCCTGTCCCAAATTGTGACGTCACTTTTTTTCCTCAGCTGGACGAATACCACGACGAACCCAACGAGCCTGATGACTCACCAGAAGATCTAACGCGGCCACCGCGGAGGATTTTCAAGATGGAAGTCCTCGATGACTGAGCAAACAAGAGGCGGGAAAATTTGAATCTCAGCGTGTGTATAGAGAAACCAATACTCAAGCTTTTGCATTTGTACAAAAATCGTCTTTTTTTGTGAGTGTGCATAGAAGTTATAAAACAATCAGCTCAGTTATTTTAATATAGACATAAAAATATAAGAAAGAGACTTATTATATAATATATTATATGTAACAAAATAAATACGAGAATGTAAAATATACCTTTAAAAAATTAGAACTGGCGAGTGCCTTTCATCAACAGAGAGCACAGCAACGTCCCTGTATTAATTAGTCCGTCGCAAAATCAGCTGTAGAGGCGACAACATTTAAATAAAAATCTTTAAATAAATTGTTTTTATTGCGGTCTGTAAGATATACCTGAGAATTATATCCTTTGTAAGGAATAATTTAATGGCAGGGTTGTTTGAAAATTTGGTGCCACCTCCCTTTTGTAAATATTATTTTTTAGTATTTAGTGTATTGTGTAGTATAATGTAATTAAAAAAAAAAAAAAGTATTATTGTAATATGTGTTGCTACAGTAATGAATTTTAAATTAACTTATTAGATTAATAATTTGTTACTATAATTATCATTGTTACTTACAATTAGTATTTTTATTCACTCATTCCACACATCCACCAATGTATGAAAAAGAACAATATGTTTGGGTTAAAAAAAAATATATGTTACAATCAATTTAGTAAGTTCTCCAGACCATGCCTTCATGTTGCAATCCAAATTATTTTACCATCTTTCCGCATGAAAATCAGTTATTAAAGTAAAAAGGTTCAAAGATTTTTCCTGGTTTTAAAATTGGAAATAAGAGCAGTCAATGATTTCGTGTGACGGCGTTAAGATCTTTGAGTTTTATTCTGAGCGGTTAATGTTAAAAAATAAAAGTCGAAATTTGCCCCGCTGTGCGTATTTCATTTAAGGATATAAAATATATCTTTGTTGAAGTGAGAAAAAATTAATTTAAAAAAAGAAATATATAGTTAGTGTTTAAGTATTTATAAAAAAAAAAATATACATAAATTATTACAAACTTGGCAGACATTATATTCAGAACTTGATTTACCCAAGAATAAATTTTTGTGTAAATTTGCACCCCATTTATTTTTAAACATCGATCCCTTTGTGCAGTGCACTGATTTTTAAGTCTTGCTCCTGCGGGAGGCTGGGAACGTAAGTATCAAGTCCAAATATTTGATGCTATCAACTTCTGTTCAAGTATCCATATATGTAGTTTCTCTAACTGCATGCAATAAAATATAAAAAATTGAGAGGACTTTGCCTGAGACTTGAAAAGTCTCGTTGCATATTTTAATTCAGGAAAATTCTTATACATTATTTGTTATCTGTAGGTTATTGATATACATAATTTAATTTATAAGTATGGCTGGAGACTTTCTATTGGTATAAGTAGTCCTGCAGACCCAAACAAAGACTGCAATATATTATATCTTATTGGGGTCTTTATTGTAGACTTGATTAGTATTGAGATAGTGTAATATTGCATACGACGCACTGTTATTTTATTGCAAATTACTGTTACTATTGAGACAACAATTTGTGCTCATAAATCCTCTCTGCACTTCGGCTTTAATTATATAAGCACCGTAGCTGTGCGATCGAATAAAAACATCCTATATATATAGCTATCATATTTCACTCTCAATAGGAGGTGCAGCTGGAAGTGTTATTATACATAATTATTCACTCTTAATCTAATTATGAATTTGATAACAAGTCACTGAATACTGGAAAGTTTTTTTTTCTGTACAAAGATTTTTGTTTTAAAAATTAAAAATAGAGGTGGAGATTCTGGAAAAATTGAAAATTATAATAAAATGATTAAATCTTGTTGTCAAATAATTAGTTTGGGATCAAGACTATAATGTATATTTTAAAAATAAGCACATTAACAACAACAAAAAATCTTTACGACTGTTAATAATAAAATAATATGGCAGCTAATTTTGTATTAATAAAAAAACTGTTTCCAATTCAGGGTAACATAATTATGATGTGGTTTAATCATCAGCGATTAACTTCAATAAAACGGTGGGTATGGAAGTGTAAAAATGAATGCAGAGAAATATTTTTTTAATATATTATCAATGCTCACGTTATAGAGGCTTCAAATGTTTCTCGTCGGTAATATTTTCTTCATAATTAAGCCACCGGTTAACTTTTTTTTTATTTTATTTATCAGTTATAATTATTCAAATTTAAAAATATCTACTTCTTCCAAATTTAGGGGCCTTGATGTTATGAATCTAAATTCCTCCCCCCCTCTAAAAATTACATACTAAAACAAACATTTCATTTTTTTTTTTTTTTTTTTACATTAACTGGTTTTGATAGGACGGTGGGAAAACTACCCTGCTTGAAGCCTCTATTAGAGAAATTTTCATTTTAAGTTGTTATTTTGACTTCATATTTGGTTTTATTTCCTGCATTCATCTGAGTGATAATAATTGTTTTTAATTAAAAAAAAAAAAAAAAAAAATTTGCTTCTTTTACTGTGATGATTTTTATGTAATATTTTCTTCACTTATAGTCAACGCTATATGCATGGGAAGCACACGTTTATTATTTTATAATAAAAAAATATATATTTGAAAATGAAAATTATAATATATATTGTGCATAGCACGTTAATATTCAGATTTTAAATTGATTTTCATTATATCAAATTTATTCATTTTAAAATTTATCTTTAAATGTGTCAATGCAATATTAAATTTTTGTAGTTTTAAAATTATTTCTTTCTTATGTTAAAAAATATTGCTATGTTTTAAAGTTTTTTTTTTGTTATATTCAGAATAAAACTATTAGGTGTAAATTAAATGTAGAGCTTTGCAGGCCAGGCTCGGTATGATGTGATGGATCAGATTTGCCTTAAGAATAGAAATCGTGCAACTTCAATATGCAGAATCGTGAAATTAGCTTATATTAATTAGAAGAAGAAAAACATATTGTTAGCTAGGGCTGAGTTAAAGGAATTGTAAACGAAAAATTTAATGTTTAATTTTATGAATTTAAATATTGATTTGTTGTTTTAAGGATTAATGTCAGTAGAAAAAAAAATGCACTTGGTAGATGGTGGACCACTCTGAAAATTGTACAAACTTTCCTGGAATCATAAAAATAATTTTCGTAAAAAACATTGACTAAAATATTAAGCAATGAAAATTAGCATTTTTTTTTAATTGAATATAATGCTTGTGTGACATTAATCCTTTGTTAATGTAATTAATTAAAATTAAACAAATTTATATTTATAGAGTTGCCAAAGATGTCAGATTAAATTGCCAAATTATATGAAAATTGTATTGCTGTTCAAAATTCAAAGTTAAATATTAAATTGTTAATTATGGAATGATGCCATAGCTGGAATTACAAAGCTCTTAATTTTAGCAATAACAAAATAAATATTATGTAAGGAGAAAAATAATTCATTTGTCGCCGTTGTATTGTTTGTAATAAAGAATTACCACTCAGGCAAATGAACAATGGCGAGAAATATCTTGCGATATTAAAATAAAAATAGACTCGAAATATTGTCATCTTACTCTTAATACGTAAGAAATTATTATTTTTTATTCATTTGAATCGCAAGCATTTTCATTCGTTTATTGTTCATTTGCATATGATGGACAATAACTACAAAAATAAATTGATTTCACAATAAACAATGTGTATTTTACTATCCAAGAACAACTCTGACAGCAACAGCATTTATATTATAATAGTAGTCCACTTACTCCGAGAGAGTCTAATAATAAAAATTCGGGAAGCAACAAGATTTGATATGTCTCTATCTCTCAAAATGTCGACTTCATTAAGGATAAGATAACGCCACCAATGGTAAAAAAAAAAAAAACCCTCACATGAAAATTCTGAAAAAAAAAAAAAAAAAAAAATCTCCTCTACACCCCCTATTAGTAGCTAAAATATCAGGTTTACAAATACGATCTAGTTTTTGAGGTACGTATGAATTTTTAAAGTTGACTACTTTAACGTGGAGAAATGAAACTTCCGCATGTTAAATTCCATGTCAACTTTAAAATTTCACAACTCAAAAACTAGATCGTATTTGTGTACCTGATATTTTAGCTACTGATAGGGGGTGTAGAGGAGAACATTTTATTTTTTTTTCAGAATTTTCGTGTGAGGGATTTTTTTAAACATTGGTGGCGTTTTCTTATCCTTAAATTTATGTCTTTATATGTCTTTATGTCACTCGTCGTTATTTCCTCATAGCACCTTCATAGTACGATCGAGTGTAGTAAAATTAATTTGTTTTGGCATAAAATTGTTGTGCCTGCATAATTACTATCTAAATATATATACAGTACAATGTATATTTTTATAAACTAGTATACATTAATTAGATAAAGTTATATCATATAATTATACAGCATGGTTCCCTTTTTATTCTGCTAAATGACAGCATATAAAGACATTCAATAATAGAGAGAATTTAAAGTTATTCTTTTTGTACTTGTTAGGCGTTAAATAATATCAGTGTATGGTAAGAAAAAAAACTAAAAAAAAAACAACTTATAATGGTAAACCACTCTGAAAATTGTAAAAAAAAAAAACTTCCTCTGATATTTTCTGTTCTGCATGAACTTATTTTAATTTATAATTTATTTTTATTTATTTTATTTTATATACTTCACCCACACAAAATACAAGTGTATTATACATTACTGTGAGGATTAATTGCTAATAAGCAGAATCGTACAATTAGCTATTATAAAATACATTATATTAATTAGAAGATGAATTTATCTGAAAAATATAATTATATTGTAAGGGCTAACGAAAAATGTTTAATTTTATAAATTTAAATACTGGTCTGCAATGTTTTTTTTTATCTATAAACGGACAAATTTGGTTAGAATTAATGCATTATGCTGGCAGCATACATTACTCTCCTATCAGACACCGTGTATCGTCACCATGGCAGAGACCTCCTTATCACATCATACCAAAAATGACTGAAAATTTCAGAGTTTCATGATTAATATTGTATGAGGTCTGGGGACGTTCTCATTATATAGCGGCAAATATAGCATATAAGAAATATAGAGTATACTGATTTTTAATATATACGCAAGAGTGACATTAGAGCATCCTCAGACCTGGTGAAGCTCTGAAAATGTTGATCAAAGTTCTTAACTAATTAAGGCATGATCGAGAAGGTGTCCTGTGCACGCGTCGGCGTTCATGCAAGCATGCAAGCGCATCATGCATACGATTTCAGGATGTATTTATTAATGAGGTGTTGAGCGTGGCGCAGTACATTGACCAGTTCTCGTTAGATCACCATTAACCAAAGTCATTAAAATCAATCAAGCGTGTTGTTACTAACTATATATAGTACTTGCCAGATATGGATATATATGCCATGGCCGGGTGCATGACCGCGGTTTTAAAGTAAAAATTACGTTATGTATACGCCCTTCCTGGGGTAAATTCATTTCGCTTTCCACCTAGTGCAGTGATGCACTTGTGGACTTGTGTGCATGTGGTTCCCCAAGCTTTGACATCACATTGGTCTATTGATAAAAAGTAGAGGTGTCCGTACTGACTGAGGTTTTCCACGTGCAAGGTTACCTCAGCAAATTAATGCTGGGATCGCGTAAAAAAGGTCCTTTCACATAGTCCGATTTTGCTGCGGCGTGTTGCAGAATTACCGCAAGCTTTTCACATACTCTCGTTTGTCTGTGGCTGTTAAGGGTATAAGATAACACGAACAATAGATTGTTGTAGTCCCATTTGATTAACATGTAAACCTTAGCAACCTCATAATGATTCTGAATTTTTTTTGAGAGACAGTTCTTGGCACCAAAAAAAATGGAAAAATTTCAAAACAATCAGACGATCCAATTTTTTAAAATTAATTTCTTAGTTTAGGTCTCCATGGGAAAGCCCCCCCTATACTGAAAATTTAACAAATTCATTTTAAAAAATTGGATCGTCCGATTGTTTTGAAATTTTGTCCACATTTTTTTGGTACTAAGAACTGTCTGTAAAAAAAAAATCAGAAGTATTATGAGGTTGCTAAGGTTTAAATGTTAATCAAATGGGACTACAATAATCGATTGTTCGTGTAATCTTATATACCCTTAAATTGCGGCGGAAAATCACGTGAATGCCGCAGAAAAATCAGAATGACTTTGACTTTTCTGCGGAACTCCGCAAAACGTGCCGCAAGACATCGCGTCATTTTACGGCGTCATCAACAACTTTTGTTGCGGCGTGTTGCGGCATATTTTTGCGGCAAAATCGGACTATGTGAAAGGACCTTTATATACAGGTCGTACGTGGCCCAGGCCAACCACCCTTTTCCTCCCTTATCCCCTACCGGGCCTATGTTATCCTGCATCGAGCTCTAAGCTTATAGGGGTAAAATAATAATAAAATTATTATTAATAAAATATTAATGATAAAACATCCTTATTGTGCCGCCTATATAAATTTAATGATCTTCGATCTTTGTTCCTACATGTTGATCAAGGTTTAAATTTTGACCACTAAACCGCGCCTAAAGAAGTGATTTGACTAAGGTTTGTTAATACGCTTTTAAAAAAGAAATTTATGGATTTTATAGCAAATTTTTAATAAAATAAAATATTTTATGTTTTATGTTACTTTCTATTAAAGCTATTGATGACATTATGCTGAATAGCTAACAATTTGAAATTTATAAATCCAGAAGGAAGTGACGTCACTTTTGTCGTCTGCTTCTTCTCCGATCGAAAATGGCGAAGGCAGTGAGTGCAAAGGGCCCGGCTCTCATGAAAGGTATACTAAACACTTTTAAGCTCATCTCTCTCCGTTGATTCACATTTTAAATCATTTCTTGCATTTTTGTTACCCATTATATGTGCAAATCATATCTAAAATCCAATTACTGTTGATGTAGGAGTTGATTAAAATTAATATTTTTTGCAGCCCTTATGGATGGAGCACAGCCAAGGTTCCAGACGTTCCTTAAGTACGCCAAAGTTGAACTGGTCCCTCCAACCCCCGCAGAGATTCCTCAGATTCGCCAGGGCATCCAGAAGTTGATGTCGGGAGCGCGGACTGGACGTTGGAAGCAGGTCACCGTCAAGGTAATGTCTGCCTCAAGTTTGCATATTATGCATACAGCATTTATAGCCTCCCTATCTCTACGGTCTGGTTGAACCTGGTAAGGTGCCTGGTAACAAACTTGGCCATCTGCAGGTACAATTTAACATTATATCCGTACCAGCCTGGCTGGTAAGAAATGGTCACTCTGCATAGCCTGGCTGGTAAGATTTTACCTGGTGTGCTGGTATGGGATACCAGGTCTTACCTGGCAAGCTTAGATCAAAATTTCCCTCCCCCTCCTCCTGCCTTAAAATATGCTGTTTGCTATTTTTTTTAGTATCAAAAATCATTTTTTAATTTTCTATATACGAAAAAGTACAGAAAAAATAAATTTAAAATTTTTATTTGGTACGTAAATGATACATTCAAAACTTGTTTTGACTTATGCAGTGCTGACATCTGAGAGGTGGGGATGGGGTGGGGATATGCGGGTAAAATGGCGGCCACAGAAATCATATTCAGAAATAAATTTAAGGAATGGAAGGAAACTTTTTAAAGGGACTCTTCTTGCATCTCTTCCATCCATAAAACTGTAGACTGGGATCTTTCAGTGGCTCACAGTATGCCAATTCCTGCAGGGCACAGTACATTCAACATTAAAACTTTGATTCAAAATGTTGTGGCAATCTTTTGATTCTGATCATTCAATTCGATCTTTGAAATAAATAAAAAAAACATGAAGGTATGTTTTTATTAAATATTTGATTTTAAATTGAATGATGAGAAACATAAAATATTCAAAATAAAAATATGTATACTTACCATGCAAGGAAAATAATGAAGAGCAGGAAAAACAAACTGCTGGCATTGTATCTGCAATGATCTGCAGTTGACATATGGTTTATCCTTGATTATGGGTTTCTGTGAGCACAAAAGTAAATCATTGATACCTACACCTAAGCAGTATGATTTATTTATTACTGTTAAGATGTTTTTTTACCTCCAAAGTCACTTTATAACACAATTTTCACAGTTAAACAGGTCATTTTCACGGTTGTTGACATCTTCAATCACTTCCATGTTGCTATGATGCTTCACTTTTTCACCACCAGGTGTCAGTGGCTAATAAAAACGACTGAAAATTTATATTAATTTTTAAATAAATTATTAATTAAAATAAAACAATTCATTCCATAATTAATGTGCAATTTTTTTTTTTTTTTTTTTTTTTTTTTTTTTTTTTTTTTAGTATTTTGGTAAATTCTCATCAACAGTCGATCCACACAGTATAAAAATTAAATTATATAATTAATCTATATTTACAGTGTATATCAGTAAATTATTTAAATAATTTATGTATAAAGTATAAATATACTATAAAATATTATTATATTATAATTAATATGTTAAATAAATAATATTTAAAAAATAATAACAATTTAGTATATTAATTATAGTTACAAGATCTTCTGGTAAATCTTACCAGGCAATACCAGACAGTGGCTGGTATTGCCTGGTATGCCCTGGTTCGGCTTATCAGCATTTCATGATGGCTGGTAAGAACAGGTATGGCTTACCAGCACTGCTGGTTTAGTGCTTGTAAGAGTCTACCAGCCACCTTACCAGGTTCAACCAGACCGTAGAGATAGGGCTACCACAGCTGATCTACTGTATCATATCATCTATGCATACCTCATTCTGATGATTCTATACAATACATGTGTATGCATATGATATGCATAAAAATGACACTACCTACAGCATAACAGATCTTGGTTTACATTTAGAATCGATGGCGCCCCAAAAGCATCTGCCTGCATGTCGCCAATGGGGGCAATGGCAGGCGCGGAACCCCACACCCGTCGCTCCCCCTTTCCCCCCCCCTCTCCCTCCAAATTTTAACATTGAACATTGCGGGATATAGGGCACCGCCTTCCCCAGAGCCGCGAGCTGGATTCGCCCCTGGGCAATGGGATATCATCTTATAAGATCTATTATACTGTACTTTAGACTTTAATTCTGATATGCATTTTTCTGACACTTATTGTATGCATGCAAACCTTTAATTAATCCTTGACACACCTCAGATCAGTACAATACATATATGCATCAATGGGAAGATCAAGCCTGCTTATCATCTAGTATTTGAACGTTACAAATTAACATAGTTGCTTCATGCATTTCATCCTTATATTTTTATTAAAACTTTGCCAGAAGTATTATAGTCTCCGTATTACCAAGTTTCATTGAGTTCACAGTACAGTTAAGAAAGGAGGGGATAACGTTGACCATAAATCAATATTTATGCACAAGCACTGGTGTTTTGTGCACAGCATATCAAATCCTAGTATCGGGTGAAAATTACTGCGATTGCAGCTGTTTTTGTGTCAATTTTCAACTAGATCAGTAGAGCGATAGACTGTATAGTCCTACCAATGAGCTTGATCAGCAATAATTATCTAATTTTCCATTCTGGTTGTAGATAGGGACAAGAAATGATGCTTCAGCTTGCAAAAAATTGACGAGATTCAAATATAATTATGTAAAGTATATATAGATTTATTCAAGGGATTTTTCCACATGCAGGCAATGTACTTGCATTTTTTTTTCTTAACCGCCCACCTTTGTTTGCTATCTAATTAAGGTGTAGTCTAGTGCTGGAGAAAGTAAAATGTCCATATAGTGTTTATTATTTAAATAATAAACACTATATGGACATATAATAATTATTATTTTTAATTAGTTCTAATTTTCTTCCCACTTATCAAAATAGATAAGAAGTTGTTTTCCATATGTGAATTCTCTTCTCATGATGTATAAATCTTCTGTTTCAGGAGGCAACACTCAACACCCTGGTCACCATTGAGGTTCTCTGCTGGTTTTTCATTGGGGAGTGCATCGGCAAACGACACATTGTGGGCTATGATGTGTAATTAGCCGTTAGTTTTGTGGAAATGTATGATAACCCGTAGACTTTGTTGATCATTCTTTCTGTGCCCCCACGGCACTAGAATTAACGCAAATCCACGTGCAGTGGATTGCAACCACTTTATTGTCAATAAATAAATCGTTAATTAATTTAATATTTGTGATTTTTATTTCAAAATTTGTCATTTAAAAAAAAAAAAAAAAAGGGATTAACAAACTTTATAATAAATAAAGCAAATATGCAACAGATATTTTTTTAATAATCGGAACAGAGAAACATAACAAGTACAGTACAATTTAGGTGCAATATATATAAGGATGCATATCAGGGCAGCCTGGGCATATTATAAAGCACAGAATCTGCATATCAAAAAAATAACTTTTACAATTGAAATAAAGCTGTAAATTGTCATGGTTTAGTGTTAAATTGTTGTCATTCAAGACTGCATGGTCTTTTTAAGTCAATATCAACTTTTTATCTGGGCCATGTTTGGATGAATTTGCTATATCTAGAAGTATTGAATATGTATGTAGTATACTACAATATGGCAAGGGTATTATTAGTGTCACAATATCCAACCCCATTCCATTTAGAGTAAAATTAATACAGAAATACTCCGCGGTTTCCTCCCTTTTATGATTATGTTGATATGATTAATATTATAAATTTGCTGCCAAAACTGAACCAGGCAGTCCTGATAAATGCTGTACATCTCGCACCTCAAAGACAACTAGTCGGAGACAGACTATTAATTAAGACTATTCTGAGTAGCTCAACTAAAAACACAACCAAAAGACCTATCTCTCTGCACCCTTTAATAATAACCCAACAGCAATTAAAACCAAGGACTTTAATTGCACAAAGAACATACCTGTGGCTTGCTCTTTCTAATAAATAAAACTCTACAGATATAATAGCAACACTTTTTTAAATAAAAATTATACATTGTAAGCAAAAAAATTTCTATTAAAACCATTTTCTTTTCAATTTACATATTATAGAGTTGAAATCGTCATACTGAAAGTAAAGTATGAAGTGAGAGTAAAATTTTATAATAATTATTTATTCTCGTTACTTTTAAGAAAACCTCAGGCTGTGATATTCTTTAACATGACAGTATGACCTTTTAATATTGACCGACAGTCGCAGCAAGAATCATTGCAAAAGTTAATTAAGTTGCAAGTAGAATAACTGAAGTGCTGCAAAATGTATTATATTGAAACACTACCGAGAGTGATTTTCTCACCTGCTCTTGATTTCTGTGTCAATATTTATTTTGGATATGAATCCAATTTCACACCATATAGAATGTGATGCTGCATTTTTATCAGCATGATGGCAGTATGTTGTGTTTGTATAACATTAATATGTAGCAATTAAATGCCACAAAAAAGGATAGGCAGTGTTAAAACTAGTACCAGGCTCAAGTGATTAAGGACTGAAATGTTTTATGATACCAATTGGAAAAAAACAATGAGAATTAATCAATGACAGCAAAAATTATAGTTTATGATATACAGATTTACCATTTTGAAGCCTACAAAGTCAATTAAATACCAGGTGAATATTAAAATAAAAATTGAGTAAATATTAATTACCATTAACTAAGCAGGTATAGTTTGTTAAAGTATAAGAGCTCTGATATTAATTTTTATTAACCTATAGTAACTTTATTGACAAGATTTATATGATATAATTACAGAGATTATTATATTCTATTTAAATGTATTTTTTTTTTTTTAACAGAAGGTAAACAGAGACCAAGGAAGCAAGCTAAACTGCAAGTGACGTTAAACAAGGCACTTGGTCAGTGAGGTTATATAGCATTCCTGTGGGAGTCGACGAACGTTTGTATGATACTGAATTGCAAGGTTAGTGAATAAACAAAAACAAGCAATCAAGGTTAATGGACAATTAACATTCATCATAATTTTTTTTATTGCAGAAATGAATAGAGGGCACCAATTTCTGCTACTTTTTTTTTAAGGTTTTTTTAGAGACTTGGAACTATTTTTTTTTTAATTAAACTGTTATTTAATATTATAGCTAAATTACAGAGGGAGGAGTCAATAGGCATCACTTCTTAACAAAAGGATATTAGGGACTAAAAGGGGTGTGGGTTCAAATGCAATCTTTGGTCAAATTTTTAGCAATACTTCTTAGACTCTTAAAAACTTTGCAAAAAAAAAAAAAAAAGAGTAGAGTAGAGTAGAGCATAATTTAATGCCCTCTATTCATTTCTACAATGAAAAAAATTAATGTTTATAAGTTGTTCATTGCCCGAGACTATTTACAAAGATTAGTATAGATTTTAGTCAGCCTAGAAAATTTTAATACCAGATTAGCATCAAGCTTAGTACTAAATATTTTCAGGTTAAAATCTATGCCTTTTTTTTAATAGCCCCTAATTACGTACATAATGACACATTTATTTTGTTCTAGTAAGAGTTCAGTAAGACTGACTTCTAGAAACAGGCAAGTCCCTTTGTATAAGAAGACTATTATTATTATTATTTTTTTTTCAGACCATCTGAAAATAAAGTACATTTGATTATGTTTTTCATATAAGCTACTGAACGGTCCATAGGTTATTTTAGGTTCGTCCACAAGGAAGGGAACAAGACAGACAATAAGGTCACTAAAAACAACACAAAGTCTCTTCAAAACTTCCTTTACACAGAGGAAATTTGGGACTAGGATTGCTTGCTCAACTTTCCCTCACCGACTCAATATACTTACTAAAAATTACAATTTATGTACAAAATGGAATTCAGAATTGGAATATTTTCACTATTTGAACTACTGGAGACATGGAACCTAAAAAACACCAAGCCAGTAATTTCTCATAAACTGCCACAGTTAGACAAGGAATATTTTTTATATACAAAAAAACAAACAATAAGCAAAAATACAACAAATCACTACAAATTACATAAAGCATGACCTTGAAAAATGCATTACTTTTCTTTGATCTAATTTCGTTCTTTCTTAGGCACCAATAGATTTGCAACAGTACAAGTTATTTTTAAAACTCACTTTATGCTTTAATAGTTTATTAATTCTTTAAAACATGATCATTACTTAAGATCAAAATTTCTCCTCCTTAACAAATGCACAAAATGTACACCTTTACTTTATTTCTCACCTATAATTATAGTTAGTGTAATAAAATTTTAGCCATAAATCAAAATATTTAAGAAAACAATGCAGTCATCTATTGCTTATGTTTCGCTTTCTTTTTTTATATATATAGCATGCAACACAAGTAGAGCTCAAAAAGTACTTGCCGCCAAAAAAAAAAAAAAAAAAAAAAAAAAAAAAAAAAATCAGAACTTCATTGCTATAGAAACAAAACTGATGATTTACTAAACATTACTTTTTGGTGCACATTGATGGTCAATTCTGGTAATTTGACCAGCAATCTGACAAATTACAAACAAAGCCTGGTCCATAATAATATCCTTGTCAAGTCTAGACTCTTGCAATTTTGAAATGTGTCATTTTTATTTTTTTTTTAAAAGACAAGTAAATTTTTTAAATTTACTTCAAGAAATGTAAATTTTTGTTTGATGGGCCAGGCTTGTCCATGGAGGATGGCTTATGTACAGTTCTTACGCACTAGTCTACTGTTCACGCCAGCTGTGGCGGCACGGGCATCGGTATGTTGAGGCGCAGGGCTACCACCTGCTGGGCAACCGCCGCATCCTTCAGCGCGAATAAGTGCGACATCTCGAGCTCAGTCTTGGCCAGGGGAATGGCCTTGTTGAACAAGTCAATGGCACGTGCTAGGTTCGCCCTATAAATAAACACAGCATTGTAAGACAAGATCTGCAAACTACAAGTTAGTGAAACGAGAGAACAAATACTGTAAAACAATTTGTTTTCTAAGATAATTAAATATGATACTGTATTTATTTTAGAACTCGGAGATAACACCTTTTATTTTATTTTGCAATCAATTAGATAAATAAAATAAAAATAAATGCATGCACAGAAATATATCAATCTTTAAGAACACTTAACACTTTAATAAACACTTACAGTGAATGGACTATTCAGCAATCTTTTTCATTTGCCCCATGGTCTCTTTTTATTATTTTGACTTTTTCATTGTATATATGTATGTTTATGCCCATGAAAGAGATAGTAAAATAAAAATATAAGCAATTATTTTGTGTTAAACTTTAGGTTTCATTTCTGTTGGTCTCAAATTCTCTTCTTAAACAGGAAAACAAAGTACTGACCTCTGGACCTCGATAGTTCCCAGAGTCTCGTAGGCAAACTCGCACTTGTCGTCAATTCTGAGGGCTTCGTTGATGAGCTGCACGGCCTTGGCCACGTCCTGTGTCCAGTGCAGCTGCAGGATCGCTGGGGGCAGACAACCACGTCAGATGGAACAATAAATATTTGGAAACCACTTTTTTTTTTAAATGTTTTACTGTATTTTATCAATTAAGAAGTGAGATAGGAAAGTTAAACTAGGCCACACAAATTCAAGCAAAGTCCCTGCTGATCCCCTTCGCAACTTAGTGACTTTCATAAAATGTATACTCTAATATATTTTAAGTACAAAATCTTGGCCTTTAATTATCTATGAAACTATTAGGAAGAAAGTGTAAGTTTGAAAATTTCAGTGGTATGTATTGGTTTTTAATTATTCTCTTCTCAACTTTCATGGTAGCTTCTATTTTGCTGAAGTCTACTTTTTACTAAGATAACTTCAACAAGCTATCAAGACTATAAGCCATCAACTGGTAAAACTTCTATTCAAAGTGCAGTTAAAAATATTATTCAGACTCACCTCGGTGCACATAGACGGTGGCATTGTTGGGTTCCACTTTGAGGGCCTTCTCGTAGAGCTCGTCAGCACGACTGTAGTCTTCTTGCTCCGTCAGTACCTGAGAGAAAGTGTCACCATGAGTGCAGGGTATCAACGAAAAGTACACAGCCACTTTGAAATAAGGTCTTTAAAAAAAATTGTAAATCAGAATTCGGCATATTGTATACAACCATTTGTCCATCTTGTCATTATGTAGTAAAAACCAAAAAGACAGATAACAAATCAGTAATTTGTTTATAATTTTTACAGATTCTTGAGAACCCACCCTGGGACCTTCATTAGAACTGATGAATTTTTGACAATCTTTCTCCCCTATCTTACCTGGGCATACAAAGAGAAGGCCTCGGTGCACTTGGGGAAGCGCCTCATTGCATCCTCGAACTTGTTGGTTACGTCGCGCACTTTGTCCATGTCACGCATCGAGTAGGCGTAGCGGAAGTCTGTGTAGCATTTCTGCACGAAGGCAATAGGGAAGTCTGGGGTGAGTCTCACGGCCTTCTCGAAGTCTTCCATGGCTTGGGTGAGGTCCTCCAGTAACAGCTTGACCTGCACACCAACAGTCAGCAAGGTTGGACTGTCAAGACAACTGTAGCTTTAATTTAAAATGAATTCCTCTTTTAATGGTCTCCATAAATTTTTTTTCAATATTTCAGTTGATAGTTCATAGCTTATAATACAGTAGATTATTTTCACATTTTTGACCTGACAAGGTAATTGTTAAAAATTGGAGGCAAGATTTGCACTGTATGTAACTTAGTTAACCCAACAATCAACATTTCCTAAGATTTAAAACCCATCCTAGCAACTTTGTATTAAAATAAGAACGTATGTTTTGATAATCTGAACCATTAAGTATATAAATTGTAAGTTTGAGTTTAAAATTTTAGTTTGATTACGAGATTTATTGGGTACAAGAACATATTTTATATGAAATAAGATACTCATTTTTTTTTTTTTTGACACCATTTGTTATTTCATGTACACTACAGTTAAATTAATTTAATATTCCCGCCGGAAGTAGCCGGAAGTGAGAGGTTTCTGTTCTTCCTGTTTGAATTTGGTGTTTGAAATTTTACAGAGAGTTTTGCAATAAGAGGACTGACTTGTTTGCAAAAGTACAAAAATTGGACATGAACAGGAAGATCAGAAACTAAACTACAGTACTCATTTCCGGCTACTTCCGGGGGGAATTTCAAGTAAATTTGACTATAAATTATAAATCTATTTTACCGGAACTGATTGTATTTAACTCAATAAACATTTATATATTTAACAGTATGGAATACGGACCTCAAAATGAGTCTAGGGACTATTTTTAATATATCATTGAAATTTCACTCTATGACGTCACGAGGCAGCACTCCATAATAAAAAAGATAGGGACGTGGTCATGAAAACCAATAATAAAAAAGATAGGAACGTGGTCATGAAAACCAATCATTCAATATTTTTTTTTTTAAATTAAGGTTCTAAAAAATTTGAAAAAAAAAAAATCAGAGTACAGTAACTTTACACTCTCTAATCATTTCTGCAATCAAAAATTTTGACGTCGGTACTCCATTATTTTATTGATGATGTTTTTTTTTGCATCTTACCTGGCCACGGTGGTGAAACACATCAGAATTGTTGGGGTCCATTTCAGCAGCTTTGTTGAAGTCCTGCATGCTGAGGTGTGGCTGCTCCAGCTGCATGTACAACGAGGCTCGCTTGATCAGGGCGTTCACTCGCAGCTGCAAGTACAAACATGAGTCAGTGGAAGAGGACAACAATTAAAATATTATTATGATATAAAATTTGTTTTGAAAGCTGTATCAAACGAGGCTATTAATTTATAACTGACTTTTCAGATTGAGAAATACTGTATGAATGTCCCAGTTAGAAATATTTCTGCAAGCCACCATGATAAAAATATTTATTTTTTGTTATTTTTTCCCTCAGTAATACAGTAGTTATTAATATTTTTAATAGAACTTCTTCCCTCCATTTAAAAGAGTGGGTCTCCTGATTTTTAAGGCCATGACGAGGCTTACCTTGTAGTCTGCACTCTCGTTGCTGATGACTGCCTCGAAGTCTGCCAGAGCGTCCTTGTGCTCGCCCAGCAGCAGACGCAGCGTGGCGCGCAGGAGGTAAGCCTCGTTCTTGTGAGCTCCTTCCAGAGAGTCCAGCTCCTGCGTGCATGCCGCTAGCACCTCGTCGTAGTTCTGAGCTTGCATCGCCTGTTGTGCTCGCTCGTAGCCACTGCAGGCAAACAGAAAACAAATTATTTTTTAATTTTCAGTCTGCTTTGAATTAGGGAATTAGGCGCTTGCATGTAACGTCAGATCGGGAGTTTCAACGGTCGTCCGCTAGGCGTTGACATCCTTGCTGGTGGAGCTACGCTATGTATAAGCATAGGGCAAAATATTAATATATATATATATATATATATATATATATATATATATATATATATATATATATATATATATATATAAATTTACATAGAACGAAAAAAAAAAAATATATTCTGAGGTGAGCAAAAGTTTGTAAGTTTAATTTTAAATATTTTGCTCACCTCACATTTTTTATTTTCATTTTAAATAATTTATAATAAATTCTTGTTATCTTTTATCTGCATGCAGAATTCTCTACCACTCTAACCAGCATGGCGGCCTGCACGCAAATGTTTTCTGTTATCTCTTGTAAAGTAGACTGATTGCGTTGCTCATGCAACCACCTTTTTGACTAAGACTTTACTGCTGTTTAGTTTCACATTCTTTAACCACTTTATAAAAAACAACCTTTAAAGCTCTAGCAGTGATACTTATCACTTAAATGATAAACAAAAATTAACTCTAAAAATAAATTAAGTTAATTGTAAAATTAAAATACTTTTATCATAAAGAGGTGACAGAGATAAGCTCAAAACATAACATTTCAACACAAACCTGAGAGAGTCTGTTTTGTTGTCAGTTCCGTTTTCTTGGCCGTTGTTGCTAATGTCACCGTTTGTGACCATTATTTTTGTTACTGGGTCTTCGTGGAAAGACGAGAAATAAGTCTTGATGAAGTGCTTGCTTGGCATGACTGGCTCACGGTTTACCATGGCTTCCTTGGCGTGTTTCCGTCCTACAGCAAATGAATAATAATATAAGCCATGCATGTTTGTTCATTAGATATACAAGTCACGTGAATCTTGTAGATCACATTTTGCTGATTTGGGTATTGTGACAATGCCATCTATATATATCTTTAATTTAATAGTGTTCAAAAGAAAAAATATGGACCAATTTACAGAAAATAGAGATATTCATTTATATAATACACGTAATAAAAACAAAACAGTAGTACCATCTCATTTATCTGCTAATTTTGAAAAAATTCCATACTATCAATCAGCAAAGTTTTATGATTTTTTGCCTGTCTTGCTCCGAAATGTAAAAAATAACACTTTATTTAAAAATGTGTTAAAAAGAGTACTAATCTTTTAAGAATATTATGATGTAAAAGATTTTTTTCACTGTGATTACAGAATAACATGTACTGATATGCTTAAATTTGTCTCCAGAAAAAATATTGAACAATATTCATAATAGTCTATTGCATAAAAAATTATATATTTGTGATTCAATCTATAATAAATAATAAAATAATATAAATATATCTAACTTGTAAGAATCTGGAAATGACAAACATATTTGGGCTTTTATACATTAATTATTATCTAAATATATTATTTATTTATATATTGTATTGACAAGATCTATGTTTGTATTGTGATTTACTCACTGTATACTGCCTAACGATCAAATAAATATTTCTAATTTCTAATATAATAAAATTAAAAGCAGTAACATACAAATTAATTACGGTCACTGTATGTACAGTACACTTCTAGACACCACAAACTTTACTCCTGCTTTGATTGTAGGCATTATCACACAGTCTATGGAGGCGTGGTGAACCAAAACTGTTTTTGATATTGATAGAGTGTGTGCTTTTCTTACACCACTCAAAATTGCAAATCTGCATGTAGGATAGAATATATTTATTCAACCATCTCTATCTATTGGAACTGCAGCTTTAGCAACTCAGGCAGGAGATAAGTTCATGCTTTCCAGAGGTTACAGTAAGGTAAATAATAAACACTAACTATCTTTACATTTAATATATATATATTCTTTACTTTGTTTAATATTTGCTAGAAAAATTTAGTCTAAATTTCTAGCTGGAACTTCAATAGGACTCACCGAGAGCCTTGAGGATTCTGTCAGCCATCAGCAGGGTGGACTCTGACTGGAAATTCTCGAGGATGCAGGCAGCGGTGATGTCCTCAAGGCTTTGCTCTAGCTGACCCAGGCTCTCGTAGGCCTTGGAACGACGGTGTAGGGCCTTCACATATGTGGGGTTATGATGCAGTGCCCGTGAGCAGTCCTCTTTGGACTCTTCATAGTTTTTCTACAACAAAATTTGATGGTCAGATAGATTTTTTTCATGTCTCCGATAGGACAGGTGTATATTTAGGAGGGGGGCTTGTCTCAACTGTCTCAAGGCTAATTGGGGTCTTTATAGAGCAAATAACTTTTTGTAATGCATGTATTTTTTTTTAATGTGATTATCTACGCCAGACAAGATTAGTCAAGGTTAGTAACTTTCCACTATAGTAAAATTGGTGCAATTCCATGATTTTTTCCATGATTATTGGGAACTTTCCAGAGATAATTCCAGGTTTTTCAAAATGCTATAAGTAGCCAGTGGGGAGTGATTAGTTGCAAGTGGTGTCTGTCATTTTGCTGCTATGGTTTATTGTTTATAATCACAACAAATCTAGTGTCCTGTCTTACCAGCTGTTCATGGGCGGCTGCCCTGTTCTGGTAGAAGGTGGAGAGGTCACTGGTGTTCTCCTTGGGACAAAGGTCAATGGCCTTGTTGTAGCTCTCGATGGCCGCCGCGTAGTTGCCAGATTTGAAGCTCTGATTGCCTTTGTTCTTGAACTCCTGGGCAAGCTTCTGTAGGGCAAACAAAAACTTAGCAATAACAAGGACAGAATTTGAGTCAGAAGATTAGTATGTAAGATAGGCTTATTACTGTATGCATTACTGTACTAAAATTTGAAAGACTGTGTGTTGTCCATTACTTTTATCATACTTGGTTTTGAAGTCAAGGACGAAGAAAAATCAACAAACAAAGTGTCCCTTGGTAATCATAGAGAAATTGATAATGATGACTGTTATTTGATGCAGCACGGTGTTGGCAAATAATGTGCAGGGGAAAAAATAAAAATAATTTTGCTGAATCAGGAGTTTCATCATTGATATTAGCATGGTGCTGAATGTGTGTGATTTTTTGCCTATAAGGCGCCTAAAAGCAGGTCGGAACCAAAACAGGGCTAAAATCCAAAACTGGGCTGTGCACTGTACCAAAACTTAGTGTGTGTCAAAACTCCCTCTCTATCTATATCTCCCCCTCCCACATGGCATAATGTATATGTATTGTACAGTATGATACATAATATATATATATTTTATTATACTGCACACACACTCACAAGACACGAGTATGCATATCACGCCCCAATTTCTTCTATACTGTCATGTATGCATATGGCATATGCATAGACTGTAATGTTATTATTACAATAATTCAAGTATGCAGAGAGGAGGGGGAGGGGAAACAAAAATAAGATAAATAAAATAACCACATGGGCCAGGAGGCCAGCAATTCTCAACGATTATCAGCAAAAAGGACCAATATAGAACAGAGTTGTATAGCTCAAGCTTCAGATAAGTTCTCAAGAATCTCAAGTTTATTACCTGGGGGGTCGGAGCAGCGTCACCGCCGGACCCCACGCTTTTCACGCTGGGGGGTTCTGAAGTGTCGAGCGAGGGCTCGTGTCGGATGGCGCCCCCGGTACCTCTACCTTTGCTCGCTTCGTCATCGTCTTGTGAAGGTTTTTCTCTTGTAGGTTGACGCTTGAGATACCAATATCCAAGTCCGAGAGCAACAGGGGTGCCCACAACTAATGCAATTTGCCATTTCGACCAAGTTGTTCCGCCGACAGCAAGTGTGCCGGTGGGCGCCATCCTCAGCTGTTAATTTCTGATGTGCTGCCCTCTAGGAAGAAATTTTCAGAACTAAAATGGGAAGATGGCTGGAGAAGAAGATGACGATGGTTCTTGGTAAGATAATTTAGAATTTTAAAGAATTTACCTAACATAATTACTTGTAAAATCATTTGTACCTGTTCCTAATAATATGTTTTATTCATTCAATGCTTTTAATACACAATTTGTGTATTAAATATTTAAGTAATCGGTATTTATTCAACAAGAACATGAACACAGCTGTTTTTTTGACACATTAGAAATGTCAGCAGAAAATCCAAGTTCTTACTTGAATAATATAGGTTCTCTCCTTAACTATAGTACTATTTTGTACCCCTAAGTATTAAGTATAATATGTAGCAATAAATAAGATACAGGCAAATTATAGGCTTCTTTCAAGATGAAAAGCCATTTATTAATTGTTGCTGTTGTGGCAGAAAGGGTGGGGGCTTAATTATAAAAGGGATAATGAAGTCATTATTAACTTTGTGATTCAGAACTAGGAACAAGTTTTCCTGACTTCATTGAGGAATCCCCCAAGATAGATTAACCAATGATTGATAACCTCGTGCAACAAGCAGCGTTCTATGTACACAAGATAAGTTATCTCGTGAGTCAGTTCACTTCCCTCCTGTCAACATCACACCATAAAATTCGCCGCCTCTCTTTATTTGAGCATTTTCATTGTGTCAGTAAATACTTTTGAGTGTTTATTTTGTCAGACAATGAAAGATAACTGTACAAAAAATAAGTAAGTATTGTTATCAGCTTAGTATAGTGTCACATTTACCCCTAGTGCATCATCGTATTGCAAAGGGAAAAGAGGGGGTAGGATATAATGTATGGATAGATCTTCAATAACAAGTAATTATGGTGCAATAATCAGCTAGGATTTAGCTATGCATACAGTTTGCTGAATTCCATCCACAATATTGGCACAAGGCAGAGCAGCAAGGATTTTTTTTTTTTATGCTGACAACGTTGTAGTGAATATCTCACAGCCTTTGCCAACAGAACAATTTGTATATCATTAATGGATAATATTAAAAATGATGTCACCCATAAGACCTTGTTTTGTCATTTTTTTCCTATGGGTGTACCTGTAAAAACCACCGTTCTACAGTAGCTCTAGAAGATCCTCATTGTTGCAGGGTGATTGAGTTGGAGGCAGTGTTGTTGGAGGAATGTACCCCAGCAGAGGTGTGGTGCGTGGCCAAGGGACGTGCCATGCCGGAGTCTCTGCGGCCAGAGGTGTGGCAGGCGTGCCTCGGCGTGCACCGCAAGGAGAGCCCGCTGCTGCACTTCACAGAGATCTTCGACCTGCCTGAGCAAGCCACCCTGCGCTCAGACTGCCAGCATGCCGTCGGTGAGTCTGCTGACCTGCGTACTGTCATAGCCAATCACAATCAAGCCAGAAAAAAAAAAAACATTTGAATTCTTGCGCCTTTTTTTCAGTATTGTCAGGTTAATGTTTGATGCAATGACTTTCTAATTTTATCAATTTAAACTAATTTGTCCAACATGAATCTAACTGTCGAAAACATTTTTGCTTGTGGATATTTGAGAGTACATTGAAATTCCTTGCCTCCATTTTTGATGTGTCCATAATTTTTTATAAATATTTGTTTTCCATTTTTCAGCCAAATTAGGGAATGAAGATGAGGATAAAGTTTCTGTGATATGTGACTTGGAATCCATTCTAACGTGCTATTGTAAATCAACCAAAGTGAAGTATGAGAAAGGAAACGGCTGGATTGAAATCTTGCTACCTCTTCTCTCCCTGAAATTACCGCGCGCTGAGACTTATAACTTATTTGATGCCATCCAGCACCAGTACATTCCACGGTAAGTCTTCTCAATGGGTGGGTTTGAATTGTTGATGCAGTTGAAGAAATGTGTCATATAAATTAGCAATTGGGTACTCAAAATTTCTAGGCTAAACCTATGCTAAGTTAAATTAGCTCCCTAAGGGGCTAAATATATTATATTGTATACTCAGTATACTGTAATACAGTATATTTATTTATATAATATATTGTAAATTGTAAACAGAGGGTAAAGTTTTCAACCCCATTTGAAATGAGTTTTCTTGGCACATTAGTCTGGTTTACATTAGTGTGCTTACTTTACATTAGTCCACTTACAGAACTTGACTTGTTGCCTGGCAACATGAAGAGAGAAGAGAAAGAGTCTTTTCTGTTTTCTCTATTGGTTTGCTAGAAGTAAAATGGTTTAGTGACCAATACATGGGCATAAGAAAAGAAGAAGAAGAAGACTTACTTTGTTCCAGGGGTTGTAAAAAGAACGGCCAGGTGTTCCACTTGTTCCGACTGCTGCTCCAGTATCACGACCCTGAGCTTTGTTCCTTTCTGGACACCAAGCGAGTTAGCCCAGACTCGTACTGCTTGCCTTGGGTAAGTCCTGCATGTCCTGTCAGTAGAAATGTTGTTCCACCTTAAAACATTGAAGTCATTAGGAAAAGGGCACCAAGAGTTCAATGTTCCTCATTTGTAACTGAGTTTATTGGGTACTGCCAACCTACCAAAATCTATGCTTTTCATGTTTTTTGCAACTCCAGTGACCTTATTAAGTTCCTTTATTCTTTGAAACATGCCACAACTTTTTTTGGAGTTATCTGTCATCCATCCTAACATAAGAAGGATTCTGCAGACTTCATTTTGACTGTGTGATGTCCCCTCAGTTCCAGAGCCTGTTTGCGTCCACGTGCCACCTGCCCGCTCTGCTGGCCATGTGGGACCATTACTTCCAGCTGGCAGACCCCTTCTTCGTGCTCTACCTGGCCCTTGTCATGGTGCTCAACGCAAAGTAAGCATCCATATCAGACCTATTAATTATTTGACGAAAAAATATGATCCTGTGCGAAAAATGGAATTATTTGCTAAAAGGTTGACAATTTTAAGAGCAAAATTATATTATTAAATATACGTAATTTATTTAGTCCAAGACAAATCCCTGGCCACTGTGTTATCTGTTGTGATAGTACTGTATACTTTAATAATAAAAAAAAAATTGTATACAATATTCCTTGGTTTTCATTTACATCAAGGATGGTGGAAATTTACAGGGTATTTGTACTAAAAAAAGAAGGACATTACCTCATTGATATTATTTTGTAATCCACAAAAAGACATTCTTTTAAAATAAATTTTAAAATAAAAATCCAGTCAATCTTTTATCAAAATATGCTATCAATGTGTAAAAGATCACACCCTGAACATGATAGCAACTATAGTATGAGTATTCACTTACTAAGCTGTAATGACAAATGACTATGTATATATGAGACTTTATAGTAAGAAGGTAGAGCTAGTGAATTCAGACTCTTTGTGTTGCAGAGAGCAGATCCTGCAGATGAGAGAGGAACCCAAGTCCGCCCTGGTCGACACACTCTCCATGATGCCGTGCGACCTTGCCGCGGACGACACCTCTGACTTCTGCTCCCTGGCCCAGTACTATGCAGCAAAGACTCCCGTTTCCTTCCGCAGGGTGAGTTGACACAACAATACAGTATGTTTCTTAAGTCTCTGCCCATTTTCTAAATCTAAGATTGTAAATTAAATCAATATAAGTTTGTTGTACTGTGGAAAATCAGTATAATATCTTTATCATGAAATACTTGATTTATATAAAAACAACTTCTTAGTTTCTTAGTAAAGGTATTTTGCTTCCTTATTTTTGCGATTTACTGTTTTATTGCTATTAATATTATTTTATTAAATCCTAAAAACGGTGCATATTTTGTGTGTAAGTTCACAGTACACTCTTTACCACTAACCTAACGTTGTTTGGACTACCAGGAGCTACTGGACTGCCTGTTTGGCTCCTCGCTGCCCGCTACGGACTCGCTGCTACAAGCCCTCTGCCTGCCGGTCTCCGCCCACGAGCTCGTCTACAACTCTGAGGCTGCCGCAGAGGGGGAGGGGGTACGATTCTTCCTGGTGGACTGTCGGCCAGCTGAGCAGTACAACGCCGGCCATCTGGCCACTGCCTTCCACCTCGACTGTAACCTGGTGAGCCTGGGAATCACTCCTCTATGTCTGTGCAGTGGTTTGCTGTTATTTTTTTCAAATTATTAAGAAATTATTTATGAAAAAATGGAACTAAGCGATGTTATTTATTTAAAAAGAGAGGATAAGAACATACGATAGAAAAATATTAAGATACCTTCCCAACAAATATTTTTCTATCATAAGTGAAGTGTTGTATACTCTGTTTTTAAATAAATAACGAGTTAGTAAGAGTGAGGTTAACAATACAAGGCATGTGGTAATTAAGCCAAAAGCAGTGGTACTAATTACTATATTAGATTGTTGAAACAGCTATTAAATATTATAAAATAGTATATTGTCATGGTAGCGCTTACTCAACTTGGTGGAAAATCACTAAATTGCCGATGTAACGCCAGTTTCCTACAGACACTATCAATTTAGTGTTTTTCTACCAAGATGACTTCAGCAGACACTATGACGATGATATTACATACTTTAGTTAGTATTTAAAGCATCGTTATGGAGTGGAAGATAAAAATTATGGTTTATAGATGCTGCAGGAGCCATCTGCGTTTGCCACGGCGGTGCAGGGCCTTTTGTCCGGTCAGCAGCAAGCCCTGGCGTCACACTCTGCTGCGGGAGGTGACCACCTTTGTTTCCTGGGGTCAGGTCGTGAGGAGGAAGACCAGTACACCCACATGGTGGTGGCCAGCTTCCTGCAGAAACACACACACTACGTCAGCATGGTGTCGGGGGGATACCAGGGTGAGTACCTCAGGGTGTACCTTCGAGTGTAGGAAATTGTTCTCCATTAGCCACCTTCTTAAATTTGTTGAATTTTTGTTACAACAAAAACTTCTTATTCTTAAATGAAACAGATATTTTAAGAGTATTGACCTAGATTTAGTTAGGACAATCCGAACAGCTGACTTAAAGCCTGTAACAATGAAGTTTTCAAGAGAGATTGGTAATTAACCATGAGGTTTTTCTGCAGCCATCCACGAGCTGGTGGAGGAGGATCCAAGTCTGGGCCTGGAGGAGCACAATGCCTCCGCCTGCCTCGTCTGCAGTGCCCCTGACAGCGAGGAAGGATCAGACAGCCTGCGCAGCTCCAACAGCTCCTATGAACTTTTTGGCAAGCTTAGGTGTGTTGACAGCCTGCTAGCCTTTCTCAAGTACTGATGTCCAAGTTTAAAGTTATTTCATTGTTAGTTAACGTCTTTATGAATTCATAATTCATTAAAACTTAACTTTCTTTTTTTAAATAGTATATATGTATTGGGAAAGTCTTATATTCTAAACAAACGTTTGGTTATCAAATATACTGTACACCATTATCACTTAATTTTAGATTGTTATCTTTCTTAAACAGATAAAATTAATGACCTTAAACCTGCATGACTAATGTCCCATTTTTGCCATGTCTCAATACTCTTTAATCTAATACAAAACAAAGTTTTTACAAAAGGTGTAGCTGTTATACAGCTTGTCCTCCCTAACACTTGATGTATTGCAGTGCTGCCATGAAGAGTAAGTCTGCTGAAGTCAAGGACAAGTTGTTCGAGTACATTGTCAACCCGACAGGCAGTCAGGGGGCCGAGCGACACGTCAAGAGTTCGGACAAGGTCGGACGTCGCTACCGTAACATGGCCCCAGTCTTCAGCATTGATGACGATGCAGGTAACAAGTGTTTATTTCTGATGTCTTGACGTCTTCTGACTCTGATTTTTTTGTAGACGCATCGAGTCTACAGAGCTTGGAGGAAGACGAGAAGCAAGAGGTGGTGGCCATCCAGACTTGGCTCAAGAAACCGGACGTAGTCAGCTCCTTCAAGTGCCATGAAGTCAAGATGAATGGATACATGTATGACAGGTGAGAACCCTTGTAGGATGGACTAACTATCTCAGTTGTAATTTGCCCCTAGTACCTTACTGTAGAGATATATGATGTATGACAAGTGAGAAGCCTTGTAGGGTAATAATCTTTGGTGTAATTTGCCCCTAGTACCGTGCTGTAGAGATTTGAGAGAGTAGCAGTTATTAAAGTCAAACTTTCTCAATATGATACAACATAAAAAAAAAACTCTCCTCCTCTCCTCCTGGCTGTAAAAATGCCTGTTTATTATCTGTTATTATACTGTATGTACTAGACATCATAGTAATCAAGACTTTCTCCTCAGTCATCTACTAGTGACAGAGGGTCACATCTTTGTGCTGAGAGACATTCCAGGCCGCAAGGGCTTCGCGCACATCGCAGTTAGACGACCCGTGGCGTCCATCGTACGCATCACGTCCAAGAAGAAGCACCCCGAGCTGATCACCTTCAAGTACGGAGTCTCAGAGGGAGACAAGCCAATAATCTCAGACATGGACAGGTGAGTGCCCAGGGTCAAACAGTAGAAAATACAATAGACAGGCAAGTGACGAACCAGTTTGCTGAAAAAATGTGATACTGACTTGTGAGTTTTATCAAAATAAAAGTAATAAAAATGTAACTCTAAATTTATTTTCAACTTTGTTGAAATGGTTGCAGATTTTTCTTAGGATAACTTTTAAATGTTAAGATGTGAGTAATTATATTGTATTTCAAAATATTGCATGAAAAAAGCTTGCAAAATATATTTTTTTCTTATTTAGTTATTACTGTACTGTTCATATTGATCTTCCTGAAAATTTAAATTTTGATGTGCTTATAGCTACCAAAATTTATTTGAAAGTAGCAGGCAGAGTTTGAAAGCCTATCTGTGCCTGTTATAGAGAAGTTATCCTCTCTCTTTTTATGCCTGAATTTCGAGAGAGAATTTATTTCCCCAATTCTAGCATGCTAACATGTTGATTTATGTTTGCAGGTTTCTCATTCCTGAGGCGACGGAAGCGACCAAAGTCATATCGCAGCAAATCATGAAGCAGCTGAAACAACAACGCTGAGTGCGACCGTTAACAATCATCACCCTACTGTGTATAGAACTCTCAAGTGAATGCCATCACCACATACATCAAGTTATTTATTATTAAAGATTTATCTAAAAAAAAAAAAATCATGTTCCCCCTTTTTATGGCTTAGTTTTTTTTTTTTTCAGTAAAATAAGGGAATATAAAAGGGTTTTTATCTGTTTTTATGAATTATTTGATATTTTATTTTAATTGTATTTATACCCCCACAATATAAGAATATCAGTTCAATTGCTGGTTTGGATATCTTCCAATTAAATTAATTAATAACTGGCTTTTATCAAATTGATTTTTAAAACCTTTTTTTTTTTTGGTAAATTTTGTCATAAACAAAAGTGTTAATTCTTAGGAGATTTTCAAAAAAAAAAAGTGCAAAAATGTTTTGTCAAAAGACGTTATAAAAAAGCCGTCAAATAGGTATCCCTAATCGTCAATTGGTCTAATATGTTTGTAAAGTTGTGGGGGTAGCACATTTAGTAGAAAGTACTAAGCATCTGAAGTTTCCTATTTCTCAGCATCTCAGTTTAACTTATTTAACAAAGAAAATCCATTTTGTGCAAGTGATAGCTTAATCAGCATTTTAACTTTTTCCGTGCTGTTTCCAAGTTTCGCAGTCTAAAAAATTTTCTAATGGGCTGCCTGAATCCCTCACAGTATTGATTTAGTTAGGAGTGGAAAACTGTTGTGCTCTTTTAGTCATAAATATGTATTGAAATAAAAAAATATTATACAAAAACTAAGAATATTTATTTTATAATATATAGTCCGTGATAAGTTCCTCAGTTAAGCAGTTTAATTAAGTTGCTCCTGAAGTATAAGTAAATAAATAAATAAATATTTTTATTCACCTTTTAGTATTGGTGGGGAGAAAGGAGTTACGGAAATAATGAACTAAATGGTATAAATTACAAATTGACCATACAGAGGAAATCAATTAGGGTACTGAATTAATAATTAAATAATTCGATTCAATCTATTTCAGGAGTAAAAAACAAAAAATAAAATTTAAATTACAGTATATTTATATGTTATCAATGAAAAATGAAGAACAATTTTAATCTAACATTTTTTATTAAATATATATTATAATATTAATTTTTTTTTAAAGAAAAGTAATGATTTTTTCACAACAAAAATTAATTCTCCAATTCACTGAATTTAAGAAATGACAAAATAAGCACGAAAGTTTTAATAAGAACACAAATTAGGAGCTGAAATTAATTGAAATATTCAACCCTTGATTTTGTCACAAACATTGATGAGGAGGGCGCAACGTTCGGACATCTCCTGGAAGCTTGGAGGGCTCTTGGCGGGGCCGTCTTCCTCAGGGGGCGCGTACAGCAGAGACAGGAGAGGGGCGAACTGAGGGTCGGAGATCTCAGAGCGGGGCTGCACTTCCTCCGAGCACCACTCCCCGCCCGGCTGCAGGTAGTGTCCGCGCACCAAACATCCATCCAGCAGGAACGTTCCTGGACCCTCCACCTGATGTCAGGCTAAATTAGCTGTCGTAGTAAATATGTTTAAATTTATGCAGTCAGGGTGTGTTGTGTATTTATTAAAGATGGAGAACCTTTTATTATTGAATCACAATAAAAATGCATTTTAATTATTTTTTCAAATAATCCCGGGCCGAGCTTGATATCACCTCGCCGCATGGGGATGTAGCTTTGCCGGCGGCCCAAATATTTGTATTTTTGGCCCCCAAGCGGTAGTTTCAGGAAGTTATCATAAAACTGTGCGTAATATTTTATGAGCTTTGGTGAAAAAACTCATGTGACCATTGTTAATCGGCACGGCGCGGTCTAGCGCGGTAAGAACCGGCAATGCAGCACCCGTCACGGCACAGAATAACGATCGACGCGCTACTCGTGGCTATTTCAGGAAGGTTTTTCACACGTTTTGTAAGTATTTCGTTACATAAAGAAGATACATCGCCTTGCCTCGCCGTTTGGTTAGGCAACTTGTGTAGCATTGAAACAAAGCAGGTTGCATAGAGAGCAGGGGCAAGCAAAAGTTGCTAAAATTCTAAATTAATCTGGTCTTTATACGGGATGGGGGGACAATAATTACTTAATTTGCCGTATTTTCTATTTCTCCGCTATGAAGAAATACCTTGTCGTCTCTCCAGAGCCCAAGAAAGGTGGGTCCGTCAGTCCATTGGGAGACTCCAGGTCCGCTACGACGCCCCGCACACCAGCTGCCCACGAAGCGACCGCCGGGGAAGATGTAGAGGCCACGCGGGTCCTGCCGCTCGCCCGCATACCACTCGCCGCGGTACACCTCCCCGCCGGCGTAGCGCATCTCTCCCGGACCGTGCCGCAGATCCGCCAGCCACCACCCTGCGCACAACACATGCGCGGTGGACAATAAAAATTATAATCCAGTTTCAATTTAATTCCGGTATCAAACATTTATCCCTGCAGCATTTCGTTCAGACATATGTAACCATTTTAAAAATATAATACTCTAATTTACTTTTAATATGTCTGAAAGGTTATATATATTATATATTATACTTTGACAAGATAATATATATACTACGATAAAATATATTTACTAACACTTATCAAATCATTTAAACCAGTATACTTATTTAATTGATTTAATAACTGCAATATTACATTTTTACGCTCACGCAGTCTTTTTGGCAATCGATCACTCGTCGGACGAGCAGGCACGTGTGCTCGCATCACGTGACCCGGCGTGGGAATTACATTTGGAGGCACACGAGTATGTGTGGAATTGACAGAAAATGTTTCCATTCCATCTAGAGCACGTATACGCTCTTTCATATGATGTGTCGGTTATAAGAAAAATATAGGTGATGGAAAAATACTCTGAACATGCTTCAAAAATGTAATTTCCCAGAATTGTTTCAATTATTATTATTCTCATATTTTCTTTATTACGCAACTGGAGCTATAAATTGTACCACGGTTGCAATTTCAATGCACAGACACTAAGCAATTAAAGTTCTTTATAGACAATACATGTTAGATATAGCTAGAGTGTTAGATATATAACGTTTACGGACAAAAAACATTTACAATTAACAATTAATTAATTAATTAAATTAATTTACAATATAATATGTTATGAAAATTTGTCTTGGTGCGGCGATGTATTTTCCGTGTAAAGCAAAAAAGATATGGAAAGCAAGTGTCTTACGTTTTTACGAGTGAACGAAATCGCCAATTTCAGTAATATAAAATATATAAGCACGATAAAACATAAAAAAATAACAATCTTTTAAGAGCGTATTTGAACTAGAATATAATTATTATATTTGACTGCAATTTAATTTGATTCTTGCAATTAATTAATTCTTGCAAACATAAAAAATATGTATCGAATCAATATTGAATAATTCAACAACAATAACATCAGAATAAGTTAATTCGATATCCAATGCACCAATAAACATATATAACAGTTCATGTGTAATATAAGAATTTGTATGAACTATTGTATTCTTTATAATCGAATTACCTAACCTGTAGTCTCTTTTTTGAATAAATATAATAAATAAATATATACTGTAAATATATAGTATATTATATATGCTAGTTAATTAATTATATAATATATATTATGTTTATTTAAATCGTATCTGTTGAAAATTGTTTCATGTTATAGGCTGAAGATCTACTATAATACATAATATATTCAAACTTATGAAAATACTGTACTATATACTGTATTGAATATTCAATAAACAAAAGAATACTGCAAATAATATATATGATAAAATCTAAAAATTGATATTACAGATATATAAAGTATTTTTTGTTTTGCTTTAAAAAGTTTATTACATGTGGATATATGTAAAAATCAAACAATATAATTTTGTATACGTACCAGATGGCACGTATAATACAAATGTCATGTATCTCGTTATATTAACAAAGCATATGATTTCATTTGTTCACCTACGTAATTCTGTACGAAAATTTTATAGTATATTATATATTCGCCTCCGCATCAAATAAAATATAAGAGTGTTCAATAAAAATTGGAATATTATTATGAGAATGATAAAAATATTGCTGGCAATAAGTTACATGCAAATTGAATATTCGCTCAGACGTTTTGGGCCATGATGATTGAAGATATTTAATAAAATTCTGACGTCGTCGCTCGCTTCTTATATTACAAAATTCACTACCTATAACGTGATCAGAAACACGCTAGAAAAATTCACGTATTTTTATAGAGAGAAAACATCAGTTTTCCCGCTAATGTTTCACTTCAATACTGTCAAAATATTAAGGGAGTCGTGTGTGTGCGGGTCATCGGTCTTCTTGAGAAGGCGGTAGTTTCAATCACCTAACATGCAAGCTCATGAGCTGGATATATCATTTAGTTATATTTCTATGAAAGCTACAGAGACCACCCACTTATGTCAACCCTCCTCAAAAATGCATGGAAGGTTAATTACTATTCCTGTAACTTCGGCCGACTCTCTGTAGAGCTTTAAAATTAACATTGCTGTGTAGCCCCCCCCCCCCCCCCCAACCTCTCTGCGTTTTTTTTTTTAATTGCAACCAGTTAAAGAAGTCTCGATCGATAGTAAATATTACTAAATATATTATGAATACTAAATGCCCATAGCGTGCTTGCTGTTCTCTCAGCCTGTAAAGTATGCAGCTGTTTGAGCGTGAGAACACAGCAGGTTGCCGTTGAAACTAAAAACTTGTTGCCGGCAGCTTCAAAACTAATTCTATAACATTATATAATTCATGTTTAAATTTTCCAGGTTGTTTATTTTTTTTTATTATAACAGTGATTACAGGGAGTAAAAGTCCCTAGTTTTTGCAGTGAAAATTTTTTAAAAAAAGCTGTAATCATTTGAAACTTGATTCCAATAATTATAATCACTAATGTTATATCAATTCTATTATTTGTCATAAGAAATTAGTATTTACTTAAAATAGAGTTGTTTTATTCTAATTTTTCCAAGTAAATACTGTTAATTTAAAATTAATGTACTTTGAAATCTATATACATGTTTTGTATACTTCGTGAGTTTATAATGCGGAGTCTCACGAATACTGCAAAGGATTCTAGAAATTAAAATGTCTGCTTATTGTACGTCTCACCAAGTTCATCAAAGTGGGAAAACTCCCCACCAATCAGGCGAGCGTTGCTAGGCAATTTGTGAAGCGGGAAATTGTTTTCAGCTGCTTACATAAAGGAAACTTTATGAAAAAATATTTTTATCAAAATCGCGCTAACTAAAGTTTTAGCCTTTTAAGAGGAAAGTAATAAACAACAGGATGCAAATTCTAGAGCTTCCTCGCGCGACAGTGTGATGTGAGCATACAAAAGCTGCATGACGATGGATGTTCAATCTATTTTACCGCTCGAAGCAAAATTCCAACCTGAGTTAAATGTCATCGAGGTAAATTTCCTTCTTATTTTTTTAATTATTATTAGAACTATAATATAGCAACTACCCATTGAAAACATAGTTTTTAACTCAAAGTGCGTGTTAATAATTTAGGAATTACATTATAAATGCATAACATTAAATTAATATATATTAAAAAAAATATATGGTTCCTATATTATACCATTACAATGATTTATTATTATCAGTTGCTAACTATTAAATTAAGCATAGTCACCACATACGTGAATAACATCCCACTCTGTATCATATTAACTGGAAAGATATGATATACAAATTAAGTATCTAATTATTTTGTTGAGGCGTAGTTAATCTGTCTAAATTAGGTTCGAGCAGCTGATAGATGAGGATTATGATACGAAAGACTACACAGACAAGAGACGTACACCTGGAGGCAGCACAAACTTCATCCCACCTGCTTAGAAGTCTATGGGGGCGTGAGGTGAACTTCAACTTTTGTTGTGATGGCTGCTCTTCTTACCTGACCCAAAATGAATTTAACCTATATGACAAAGAGAGGACCCCGAGTTATATCTACATATCATTATCATCATTTTTTTTTTCCAGATTTCTTTGAACTCTATAACCCACTAAAAATCAAAGGGAAAGACGCTTTGAGGTCAGTTAAAAGCAATACTGTATCTAAATATAAAATAAAAAATACAGGCAGGTTGTTCATTAAAAATCAGTAAATCAATTATTAAGAAAAGATAAAGTTCATGTTGTCACAAGGTGTACTTGTATATAAATCACTGCAAACGTACGGGGCTGTTCAACTCTCGGCATTATAATACAAGAAGCTTATAATTATCATTATTTTATGTATGTATATATATTATGGAAAGCAAACATCTTGCTTTGAATTTCTAGTTGTTCAAACAGAAATGGAAAATCTAATGCGATTTTACAATATTTTTCTTCTATTGATACTTCGTCTTAATGATAGTAATATGCAGGAATATAATATAATAACAAGGAGCTTGCAGGATTTATCATTTTAAGGTTATAATCTTTTAACTAAGAACTTGCATTGTCTGTGAAGTTCTGCAAATAACCAATCACAGCTCGCAATATCATGTAAGTACACATTTTCCCGTATATATTGAGGTTGAAATAGAAAATGTATGCCGATTTTTATCGTGCAGTGTTTTACGTTTTTCTACATTTTTGCCAGCTCAGAACATAACTAAATACAAAAACTCGATCTTTAGCTCAGTCACCTCTGAAATTTAAATTTTCAATTTAAACAACCCAAAGTATCTATTATATTCATTGTTATCCATTATCCATAAACTATATTAAGACATCCAATATATACAATAAAAATTCTCTCTAGCGTTTCTATTAATAATACTGCAGCTGCCTGTTCAAGCCTGTTTTATGTAATATTATTCGTTGCATTTTTTTTTTTTTTTTTCAACCAGCATGCAGCTTCAATTACTTTAGGGAGATACAATGATAATAAATATATACTAAATTAAACTAAGCAAGAAGATATTCAATTTGTGAGAAGAGAAAATAAGCTACAAGGTAGTAACTACAAGGTTTTGTCATGGTAAAAAATAGGCAATTATGTAAATAAATTACGTACAGTATTTTTCCCTCGTGAAACGTTACCGAGAGACAGACATTACAGTTACCCTGACTTACCGCGGTAGCACGAGCCGTCCTGGTAGATGCAGATGCCGTACTGGTGACGCTGTCCTGCGCACCACTCTCCCAGGTAGGTGGCGCCTCCCCGGGTCACGCGGTACTCGCCCTGACCGTGCCTCAGTCCGCACTCGTACTGGCCGTCGTACGTGTCACCGGAGGGTAGCGTCGCGCGCCCTCGGCCGTGCCTCTCACCCGCCTCGTTCCGCTCTCCCTCGTACACCTTCATCATGAGCGAATCTTTGCCACGGTTCACTCAAGGTTTCTTTATACAGGTTAAGACACGCACGCATTTCATGCGTCAATTTTGTTAAATTTTCAGGCCACATTGTACCACGAAATTTCAAAAATAGCATTGCATGATGGGCGCATTCAAATTTTCGCGGCACGATGTGGCCAAAAATACTTGAACGTGATTGGCTTAGCCCTTTAACATTGGTCCAATCGGTGGCTTAACCTGTATAAAGGAACGTTGGGTTCACTCATATGTACCACTCCAGGGAAAATACACACCTCTAATACAATATGATGGTGTTTAATACTGACTCGCTGACTAACAGTAAGTCTTATAAGAATAGCATTACCCATCGTCAAAGGATCCATATTAAACATAATCATATATATGAACGTAGTACAGGTGTAACTTTTTCCTTCTTTTAATGTGAACCTAGAGAATATGCCAGCCACATCTAATATGTTTTTCGTCGTCTTCTCCAGTTTGTTTATTATTGCGCAACAGTTAAAATAGAAAAACTGGAGTTTGCCGCCTAGTTACGTATCTTATCTGATATGCAATTGGGTGATTTGGTGTCTTATGAAAATTAAAATAAGAGAAAACTTCTTTCGATTCACATTTCAGGGGCATAAATGGCCAAAAACTGCAGATTCCGGTTATATATTCATTTTTACAATTGAACGTATGTCATATATGCGTATTGAAATCTGTATGTGAAAATCGTAAAATTCCCATAAGGTCCAATGTATAAGCGAAATGGACACACATAATTAACAACAACAATGCACTGGGTAGATGAGTTTGTTTACTTTTTGCTAAATAGGGTTTTGCAAGTGATCTATTGAATCAATATTGTCTGCCTCCAAAGTTTTAATTTAACACTTTTCTATTTTAAATCAAGGATAAAGAGAAGGTCAATAATGAATAATTTATTTGATTATAAATTTTAAACAACGTTATTTATTATTCACGAAATACTGCCACGATACTTCCTCATATAGAGAACGTACAACACTCCCACATGCAGATTATTATAATATGAAAGGTTATCTCTAAAGTTCCTTTCACATAGTCCGTTTTTTTTTTTTTTTTTTTTGCAAAAACATGCCGCAACATCTGCCGTAACAAATGTACCGCCGTAAAAAGAAAATCATGTGGAGCTTGATTTTTTTGCAAAAGTGTTGCGGCGTGATTGTGAAAGAAGCCTAAAGGTGCTTTCACACATTCGAAAATCGCTACGGAAACACGCCATAGCTACACCGTAGCAATGCTGTTGATTACGCCGTAGAGATCGCGATCTGTTGCTGCGGCACGCCGTAGCAAAATCAAGATGAGTTTGATTTTGCTAAGGCATTCACATGATTTTCCGCCGCAGCTGCCGCAGACGAACGAGAATATGTGAAAGGCTTACGGCATTGCTACGGAACTCCGTAGCGATTTTCGAATATGTGAAAGCACCTCTTAAGGAAACATTTTGAAAGAAAAGTCGTCAATTCTTATTAGAGGAAATCCAATGGAAAACGTCTTAAAATAAGAATAAAAATTAATTAAATTATGAATTAAAACTTCGTGAACATGTTTGTATAGTCATGCAGCATATAGTCATTTTCACAAATTACAAAACAATTTTTAAATAATTCTGTTAATCAGATTTTCCTCCTTAAAGGAATTTTAATAAAACTTAAGTTCCGCAATGGTAGAAGACAATTTTTATTTTAAAGAAAGTTGCAGTTGACTTATAAAATGAACGAAGATTTTAATTGAATTATTAATCAATTCTTTTTATAAAAGTACTCACTCCAATGGAGTCTCCATTATCTTCACTTTCTCCGGAAACGGAATCGTCCGACATCTTTTCTCAAAGTTTGCCAAGGGTTTGTAATTTGAATGACAAAACGCTCGTTGGATTACAACAATGGATTTATTTTCATGGTCGCTATGGCAACCAAATAAACAATGGGTACGATACAAACAATTTCATTATTTATTGTTATTTTTTTGCTAAATGATATAGAAAAAATCTGTATTATTCCTAAATTTACATGATAAACAATATTTCATATACAGTATATTTTTATACACACAATGCCATAGTAATAAATTAAAATTAAACCACATGCAAAAGTAAGCTGTCAATAAAATTAACAGTTGCTTCAGATTGTTTTCTTAACTTGGTTCCTAACGAAATGTGTTCATACTTTGAAGATTTTTCTTTGATAGAGTTCAGTCTGTAAGCAAAAACAAAAATTAATTATATTATTATAATAATTTTTAAATTATCACACGTTACACAAAAGTTTGTTAAAAATAAAACCAACAGTTTAATCATTAAAAGGAGACGTTTTTCCCAATCAGTCTTTGCAATGATCTATTTCTATTCTATATATAGTTAAGCTTATTTTAAGTGTGTCACTATATGTATAGCGTATATGTACTCATAATATATTGAGAACATAAAGCTTGGCGGAAAGTCTAGTAGTAGAAATTCGAACTACGTTGTCAAACGAGGATTGTTGTAAATTATTACATTGAAAAATTATGCAAAAGCTCTACCAGCAGCTACAACTTAATTGTACAGAAATGACAACACCATAATTAGTTGGTCACATGCCTTCAGATAACTATTAAAAATTATACTTCATGCCTTTTATATACATTTTTTTTTTGTGATTATCCCAATGCTATAAAGACATCCTCTGGAAAAACAATCAAAATTTCTGCACACAGTGCCATCTATTGGTCCTTCATGTCCTCTGACTGCTGCAGTATACGCAAGCATCTTTTTATTTTATTTAACAATTCAGTACACATCAATATTTATAAAGAGGCTTTAGTTTTCCTTTAAAAATTGGAAATTGGTATTGATTTTTTGGCGGTGTTGATTTGAGAACGTAAGAGGCTCGAGAGCACGCTCAGGACACCAGGGCTAAGGTGAGCACCAACGCCATAGATCTTTAACTAAATAGTACACACATTTAATGGACACTACGAGCAAAGACGCACGGCACGCATTAACGTTAGAACTCCCAGGTCCACAAAGTTAATGGACGTACCGCGTAGTAGACTTTTCACGCCTGATAATAAAATAAGTAAATATTTCACACCAAGCTTGAGGTGCTTTTCCAAGGAGCTGTCATACGATATTGAAGCAAGTACGCCTTTCCTACCCTCTGTTCGACATCGCTCCATGGAAAAGGCATCTTTCAGCGCTTCAAATGTGATATTATTATCGTTTTATAAATAATTACAAAGTTAAAAGTGCACCTCCCACTCCCCCCCCCCCCAAATAAAGAAAAAGTCACCGCTTTATGTCTTTTACTAGTTTGAGCATTTAATTTTTAATAAGTTTGTCATTATTTATAAAACGATAAATATATAAAAGATTAAGACGTTCCCCTCCTTTAAGTCAATTTTAATTAAATTAAGAACTTAACAAATTAAAATAATTTTTGAGCAACAAACTTCATGCAAGTAGCAATGTTGAAGATATACATTTAATCAATAATAATATAGTTGAATGATTATGTTATTTGTTTCAATTAAATGTAATGTACAAATAAAATTTATAAATAAATAAAATAACGAAAGAGCACACACATACATGTTCTGAACAATTCGCTTTTCATATATAAGTCCATTCAGCATGTATTTTATTTTGTCTTTAAATAGATATGAATGAAAATATTCACTAAAAACAAAGACAAAGGATACGAAAATAAAAATTAATACGTTTTTGAAAGGAAAAACAAAACATATTCAACAGTGATCGGTAATTCCTCTCTTTGCTGATAAAAATTCTTTATTTCTCAACCTATATTAAAGTATTCAAAGTTTCAAATATAAATCGAACAATGCTTTGTAGAAAATTTTTAATCAAATTTGTTTGACGAGAGTATACACTAACACTAAAAAAATATTTTCAAATGCAAGGTTTCGAACCTCAATGCAATTGTATTCATCAGCAAACAGTATTGTGAAAAAAAAAAAAAAAAATGAACGAATCAAATAAAATCCATGAACATAGACATATATATAGACGTACACTGTCAATGGACTGTCATCATGTCGGTTCCATTGACAGTGTACGTCTATGTTCATGGATTTTATTTGATTCGTTCATTTTTTTTTTTTTTTCATGCACAATGGACAATTCGTATGACATTTTTTTTATTACAGAAATGGATAGAGGGTACCAAATTATGCTACTCTGAATTTGTTCAGATTTTTTTGAGAGCGGTAACTATTTTTAAAAAATTATTGAATGTCAGTTTTATGACGTCACGGGCGTTTTGCGCCTATCCTTTTCTTAAGGACAGACTCCTCGTGACGTCATAAAATCGACTTTCAATAATTTTTTAAAAATAGTTCCCGCGGTCTCTAAAAAATCTGAAAAAATTCAGAGTAGCATAACTTTGCACCCTCTATCCATTTCTGCAATAAAAAAATGTCATGCAAATTGTCCATACTGTTTGCTGATGAATAAAATTTCATTGAGGTTCGAAACCTTGCATTTGAAAATATTTTTTTAGTGTTAGTGTATACTCTCGTCAAACAAATTTGATTAAAAATTTTCTACAAAGCATTGTTCGATTTATATTTGAAACTTTGAATACTTTAATATAGGTTGAGAAATAAAGAATTTTTATCAGCAAAGAGAGGAATTACCGAATTTCCGATCACTGTTGAATATGTTTTGTTTTTCCTTTCAAAAACGTATTAATTTTTATTTTCGTATCCTTTGTTTTGGTTAATGCTATAAGAACAATAAGTTGGTATAACAATTAATTCGTAAATAAACCCTTACACTGTGTATGTAGGTTTTCTGCACTAAATTTCTTTTTGTACCTGGACATTTTTTTACTATCCGATGTTTGGCCTGACAAATAACAAATATTATTCTTACAAATAACCTCAAATACAATTTAATAATGTTACACAATTAGATTTGCTGATAACAATAACTTATTGTTAGTCTGTAATAATCACTTTTTTAGTTGTTCTAGTGCAGAAAGTGTACATTGCATGGGCAAGGGTATATACAAACAGACCTAATTTTCATACGGTTTTTCGTAAATTCAACAATCGACCTTCTGTCAGAATTCTGTCTAAATCAATGGCAGAAATCCTACACAGTCGAGTACATTATGTATAACGTATTTTTTAATGTGGGTTGCACTACATGCTATTGAACAATACGTCTAAAAATAGCCTTGATACGCATTTTTTTTATGATATAAATAATACATAATGACCTCGTGCAGTCGCAATTTAAGTTACGACATATTTTGAGATGTCGAGTCTCATTAGCCAGTGTTGTCAAGAGGACGGTGACAAATGAACTCGGAGAAGGCTCTTGTTTCGCTCCCGAGGCGCCGCCGCCATCAATCAGGCTTTCAATCAGCGACAGATCCCCCGCGATTGTCAAGTGTAATTTGGGCCTCAGATCAACAATACAGTGAATGCAAGATCCCCGCCAGAGGTGCTACTTTTTTTTTTTTTTTTTTTTACATTAAAGTAGAGTAAGCGAGTTGAGTGCGCAGTGCATGACGGGAATGACGTCACGCACTATATATGTGCATACGAAAAAGTTACGTCGGCTCCTCAAAAGCTGCGCAGTAGAAATTTATGCAAGTTGCGCAATACGAGCATCTGCTGAAGTTATATAGTGTTGTTGATCCCGTTGATCCAGTCAGCTGTTAACCCGTAGACCGCAACATTTGAAATGAAAATTTTCCTCGGATTTTGGTATTGTATCAGAATTTTCTCAAAATTTTTATGAAGGGCTAATAAAAGTTATGACACTTTCTGATTCACCATAATATGTTCTATCTTAGAATATTTTTTAAACACATTTTACGGGAGATTGCGAAAGAAATTAAAGTTCGAATAAAAAAGAAGCCACGTTTTTCGAGCGTTAGCATGGAGTAGATGGACGAAGTCATCGACTTTTAGACCCAAATGCTCAGAATTTTTACGAAGGACGGTCTCAACTGATTTCAGATGCTTATTTATGGTGCTCCAAAGTAACTTTTTACATGCAAGAGAATGAGCTTTACCATCGGTCAATTTTTCGCTCACTCTACTTTAAGAACTTTCGTAAACTGTGTCAGAGATGCATATAGTGTAACCCTTCTCAACTGTATTGCTGCATGATAAGAGCCCAAGTCAAAGTTTTGAAAATTTATTAAACTATACACAAATTATGCATATTTACGTATCTATCAGAACCAAAATAGTGTACCCCTCTTCTTATGGAACTATAGTATGCTCTTCAGGGGTACATCTTTTTAAATCCAATAGTAGGTACTATTGAATTAATTATAATCTTCTTCCGCAATTAAATTATTATGACATATTTTTAACATAAAAACTCTTTAAATAGTTCCAAAAAATTACAGTGATAGATTTTTTAATTAGTTTAATTTATTTTTAGCGATTTTACTTCCTTATAAATCTCAGTTTATAAAGTTTTGTATCTCGAAATACAAAAAATGAAGAGTTTCCTTTTTTTTTTATATACTGTAAACAAGTATGACCAGACGATAAGAAATAATCATTACTATCACGACTTAGGGGTAAGGTAAAACGACCAATGTTAAAAAAAAAAATCCTTCGCGTGAAAATTATGAAAAAAAAAATTAAAATGTTCTCCTGTACATCCCCTATCAGTAGCTAAAATATCAGGTATACAAATTCGAGCTAGTTTTTGAGTTATAAATGTTTAAAGTTGACTACTTTTTAACATAAAGAAATGGAACTTACATGTTAAATTAAAAATTAACTCTAAAAATTCAAAACTCAAAAACTAGCACGAATACCTGATATTTTAGCTACTGATAGGGGATGTAGATGAGACCATTTTAATTTTTTGTTCATAGTTTTCATGTGAGGGATTTTTTTTTTTAACGTTGGGCGTGTTACCTTCCCCTTAAGCGTAACTCGAGATAAAGTCATGTCGATAACATCAAGTGTACTTACTTGCAAGTTGGTCGGTCACCGGCCGGTCAACAGGCCGATTAGCGCCTGCTTCTCCTTCTCCTTCTTGCGCACCACGTCCATGTTGCGACTGCGCCACATGCTCTTGCGCAGCTTGATGGGACGGCTGCCCACGTAGCGGCCTGCAAGCAAACAACCACCATGGTCACGACTTTGTGGCGGATCAAAAACGAGAAAACGTATCCAGTTAACATTCCTCACTTGGCAAAAATAGCAGCTTAAGAATGACAAACTAGTCACAAAAAACAGTCTGTTGCCAGCAGGAAAATGCCAAGTTTCCTAGCTTCAGAGCTAGATCATATAGCAAGGTGGACAGCCATGGAATGTCCTTCGACATACAAAGTTAGCTGGATGAAAAATTACCTCTTTTTCAACTCGCAAAATATAGGAGGAAAATAGACGAAGAGAGGTTAATAGTGAATAAAAAATGAAATTTACTTCAACTCGGTGGTACTTATATAATAAATCCTCTGGTTGTCATACAGCTAAACAATCTTATATTAGCAAATTGTGTAACCAACATTATAGCCAATACCATTTAAATATCTGTAAATCTAAGCCGTCACATTTAACAGGGTTATGGTCGGAACCGTTCGGAAGTTATTCGGCTCGGCTCGGCCAGTGATGTCCTTCGTTACAAACCGGCTACCAATGACTGAGAGCGTTACAAACTGCACGACCATAAATGTCAACGGTTAGTGTAGAATCAAATCTATCAGTGACTATGTTAAGGGAGACTTACAATTAGTACAATCTCTACTATGAATATCATATAGCATTTATAGGCACCAAAATTTTCTTTATATTTTCTATATCATGTGTGTACAATGTTTGATATATATGTGATATAAAAGCTCAACACCGCCCATCATTATTTTTGTTTATTTTTTTGTATTCTATACTACTGTCTGCCTATTTTTGTAACTGTATAATCTGCAATGTCTACGTTTATTATGTACGATGTATATTTTAATTTTATCCTATATGTTATACACTTTTTGTGTTTAATAAAGGACTTATATATAATAAAAGATAAAAAATATTAAATTTATTTCAATTCAGGGGTACTTGACTTGCTTATTATATAAGTACGGCTGTACTTAATATATATTGACCAAGTAACTGTTACGCAGTATGAGACTCACTGCTTCCAGATTGAAAACACGAATAAATAATGTTGTGAGAGCATCAAAGAACTTTTCAGCTGCATGTTGAATTATTTCTGTTAAGTTAAAATAAGGTATAGAATAATGAGTGTACATATTAAACTATTCAAACATTGCTTGAACATTACAGAGCAAATATTATTTTGTTTTCAGAGCTTTAATTGCCAACACGACGGCTAGACATTTGAATATGAAGCAATCAGCACATGAATTAATCAATGCTACAATATTGTACGTCAACTGAAATTAGTAAAACAAATAAATTTTTTAATAAAAGTCAAGCTATATATATTTATAAAGGAAAAATAATTATTAATTAATAATCAAGTGATGTACATAAAAAGTGACAGATAGAAAAAACAATAAACGAATGTAATAATAAATTGTCCTATAAAATGATATCTTTGTACATTAAAACAATATGTCCAATCAATGGTGTGAATGTAGGCAGTATTTTGACGGTAACAGTGTAAAAATTAATTTGATTTTCAGGTGTCCAGTCAAATTTAAAAAAGATACTTAATTACCTAGTATTACACCAATATGTACTCTCAATAGGCCCGTTCGTAAATTAATGTAATATATTTTCAGAATCAAGATCAGACGATTTTTTTTTTATCCTTGTACAGATTATTCATCTACTTCTAAATCTAATTCTATTGTGCATTTTCAAATAATTCAAACAATATAATATAATATTGTATACAATATAATAATTATAAATAATAATAAATAAATAATAAATATAATTCAAATTATTATATTTATATGGTGATATAATTCTATACTTATGCCATGAAAAGCGTGCGTAAAAACCAATTAAGTAGTAAGGCAATCGCGCGTCAGAGTGACATTCTCATTTGTTAGTCATTGCCCCTGCCGCGTATGTACTCCACTGTGTTTTGATGCTAAACAGGTTGACTAGCCTCAGGGGTATATATGCAAGTTCGCAGTAATTTTCCTTTGCAGCCATGCCCCGCGTAAAAACATAACAGGGAATGGTAATTAAAAAGGCTGCAAGTGAGAAATTTTCTAATGCGACGAGTGTATATTTTTTTTATCTCGACTGATGTGGAATTAAAAATTTGGAGAAGCTTCATTTAAATTTTTACCAGAATTCGAACTCCTAATACGCCAATCAGTCCGTGGTTCTAAGTTCTAATATTATTCACATTAGGCAAATTCCAGTTAGCGGTCGCCCTCAGCCCTGTCAGCTGACAGACAGCAGATGCGGGCAAACCGAGTTATTAGCTCCCCGGAGACTGCCAATTACAGTTAGCATCTCCCCACACCAGATCGGTGCCACGTCAATATGTCCACCATTGCCGCTGACTTCTTACAATGGACAGCCTGCACGAAATTTGTTATTGCATATTTGGACCTCCAGAATTGATTTGTGATTTTTTTCAATTCATTTGAACCCTGCTTTAAAATGTACTACAAAACATAACGCCATTCTCTTATACTTGCGTGCATGACAATGACGTCACAGCATTTTGTAACACGATTTTGAGTGCGTATAAAAAAAATGACAATATTATGTTTGTTTATACCATTTGAAAACCTTCATTAAAAAAATTATTGCATATTTGGATAAAAGGACCTCGAGTTTTGCATTTTCAAAATTTTCCCATAACTCTTTGAACCCTCTAACATCCTTAAAATCATGCTGCAAAACACTGTGACGTAACTGTCAAGCAAATATTTAACACGCAAGCATAGTGAAAGATCTTGCACGACTATCACGTCATAGCATTTCCCCCCCCCCCCTAGATTTTGAGGGTGTTAGAGGGTTCAATTTTTTTAAATTGACAGTACATAACTCGAGGGTCTCTATCCAAATATGCAATACAAAATTTCATGAAGCTTATCCATTGCTTTTTTTGACTTTCTTATTTCTACTGTTTTATTTGATAGACACATATTGAAGGAAAAGCTACTGTCTGTGAGACAATGGGGGACATTCACATAGCACTTTAACCCCCACTTTAGCCCTGATTTTTAACCGTGGTGCTAAACATGGTACTAAACCAGGGGCTAACCATGTTAAGCTTATAGCTTAGCACCATGTTTATCACCAGAGTTAAAAATCGGGGCTAAATTGGGGGTTAAAGTGCTTTGTGAATGTCCCCCAGTGACTATTTGCTGCATGAATATAATAATTAATAAAGATGTCTTTCACCACTTCATCACTCTATAACTATATAATGTACATTTTGAACACACATTAATCACTATGTTCACTTGACGGTATGTTTAATACGGATCCGTTGACGACGCCTCATAAGAATAACATTATCCATCGTCAACGAATACGTATTAAACACCGTCATGTGAACGTATAGTGATTATATCTATTAAAATGAAAAAAAAAAAAATCTCATAATCAGTAAACAGCAACTTGTGTATGACGTGTATATGAGTCGTAGAACTACCCGCTTGTGTATGCCCACACAAATATATTATATATATGGGCCCATTCATATTTTCAAAACAAAGAAGATTTTTCTATGAAGCGGATGAATGAATGTGTTCTCAAAGCATATGTAGCTATACATATAATAACATGATTTCAAAGAATTAAAATGTCATTTTTCATATTTATTTTATTGCTTTTTGATTGTACACTCGTCACCTTGGAAATTTTCCCACTTGCAGTCTTGTTAATCAACATGTCCCGTACTATTCTTACGGGGTATGGTGATTAACAAAACCGCAAAGGAAAATTTTCCGAGGCTAAGACTGTACATTACAATATAAGCACGTCATAATCAATGTTTTTAGCAACCTCATGGTGTTTGTCAAACTATATTAACATAACAAATAAAATAAAAAATTAACAACAGAAATGCCTGTCACAATATTAATCCAGAACTGACCAATGAATACAAGTAAATAAAAACAGATTAGAAAAATGCAAATTAATATATTAAAGTCATATTATCAGGTTTGAGACATTAAGTAATAATATAGTAAATATTACTTGTTTATACAATAAATCATGAATAATATGTAACAGAAAACAATCAATGCAAACCTAAGACTTTAAATTCAATAATTAACAATCCATATGCAAAATATGCATAAATAATAAATAAATAAATAAATAAATAAATAAATAAATAAATAAATAAATAAATAAATAAATAAATAAATAAATAAATAAATAAAAAAAAATAAATAACAAAATAAATTTATCATCAACGAGGAAAGTCTTCATTGCAGGACTTAACCAGCTCCATACATGCAGGTCTTCTGTATGACGCAATTAGCATTCGAATAGACTGTACATGATTTGTTTGTTTATTTATTTTTACTAGGAAAATGTCAGCCGTCACAGTTCCAATATAATATAGTGCGTGTAATTTGTTTTATAATTATATCATTGTACATTATGTTATTTCCTATTATACCACGCCTTGTTTAAGCAGAATTTTGTGTTTCAGATTGATTATTTTATTTTTTATTTTGACAATTTATTCATTACCAACGATGCCTCTCCTCTTATATGTAATTAATTATCTCATATTATTTTATTTATACCACGCCCTGCTTAGAAGAATTTTGTGTCATCTCAGTAATTATATTTTTTAAATTATATTTGACATTAATTTGACAGATATGAATATTTATGTATTTCTTCCCCATCCCCCTGATTTTTTTTTAATTTAGCCTTATAGTAGCATAAATATGCATTAATTACTTCATTAAATATTTTTTTAACATTCACTACGTGTTATACTATGCATTACAGTGTTTAATACGTAGACGGATTATGTTGTTCTTATGAGTCGTCCTCAACGGGTACGCCGTCATGTGAACGTAGTGATTGATTTTACTTGGCTGTCACCTTGAAATTTATTTTTTGATTTGCTCCTGCAAAAAAAAAAAAAAAAAAAAAAGACTAAACAATTTTACAAAATAAAAATAACATTTCGTTTTATTTCCCTGTAAAAATTTCATATTCTTTGATATTTATTTTATTTAATTTAGTATAACAAAAGGCGACGAAGAGAGACCGCTCGCTGATACAGCGCTCAGACTAGCTAATAAGTATGATATCAACCCGGCTACTGCTGTGTACGCCGAGGCCTGGGAAGACTCCCGCTGTCGATCGCTTGATTAAGTGCAGGAGGAGGGGGGTAGAGCTTCAACGTACGTACAATTCGGGACAACTTGAACGTTACCCTTGCGACAAAGAAATTGTAAGTTCAGATGGCACTCCTGAATTCTTAATAAAAAAGATAGAGTCTAGACGCCTATTGACGCCTTCAGGGGGCGTGGCCGCACTTTCAATAATTATTTAAAAATAGTTCTGGGACTTAAAAAAAAAATCTGAAAAAATTCTGAGTAGCATAATTTGGTACCCTCTATTTCTGAAATAAAAAAAAATTTCATGCAGGTTGTTCATTGCTTAGGTATATAAGAAGAGCACTCAATCATCAAGATTTTTAAACAGATTAAAAACTTGGCAGTCCTTTAAAAATAATCGTCAATCACGCTTAATTGACCTAGTGACTACGATTATAAAATAAATGTCAAATTACAAAAAGTTAAAAAAAATTCAGTGAGAACACTGCATGCTAATTGATTGTATATATATAGCAAAGTCTTCTACTCGCACAATGGTTGTAACAAACCATTGTTTATAATGTCTGTCGCATCAAGCCTGTTTCATTGTTAAACATGGGACGACGTAATGCCTAATTTTGCCACCAGAGCAGAGAACGTAATGGCATTGTTGGCGCTAGGCAACGGTGTCAACTTCATAATTAACGGTCATTTTCCATAAGTTAACATGTAAATCAACAACCGTCCCATGTTTTTCCTTTCACGCGACAGACATTATACACAACAATACTTTGTTTACCAACAACGAGCAGAAGACTTTGTTTAATAGTGTAAACGCTTATTTGCAATTAAAGTTCTAATAATAGTATTTTTGTTAATAGTATAAAAAATTATTTATTACATTTATTATATGTATAATTATAATATACTAACCTATTATTATCTATTAATATGCTCTTTTTGACGTGTCTCACTCATACATTCAAAGTACAATTTACAATTTTTTAATATTTTTTTTCGATAAAAAAATTATAACACAAGGGACTATAACAAATAACTCCCTCAATAATAAGCAGACTCGAACTTTGTAACAGAGGACCTCTATCAATATGTATTACATTATATAATGAACTACCACTACATGTAAAAAAGCCCAAGGGTAATTAACTTGCGGTAATTAACTATGGAATTGAGGATCTTTAAATCAATGATTTATAGAATTTCTTGCAATGCTCACATTTATATGCAAACAATTAATTGCATGCAATGCCTTCTTCTTTTACACTTTTAACCATTAAAAAGATAAAAATACGTTGAGTGATGATCTAGTGTTTCTTTAAGACTTTCACAAAACAATTACTAGCATTCGTATATATATAATAAACATGCATGTATGATTTTTTTATTGTAAACTTGTTAATTGTGATTTCCAAACCAAATTTATTAAGTTCTGATATATAGTATACAAGAGCTAAACCAATATCATATGCTAATCAATAAAGCCGGTATTACACGATACAATTTTTCTAGTTATTGAATACAATTTTTCCTTACAAGAAAAAATTGTATTCAATAGTTAAAAAAATTGTATCGTGTAATACCGGCTTAAGAAGAGAAGTAGAAATATATTTTTATTTCGTTGCTTGGCTGAGAAATCATTTAATTTGCAAGACGAAACCAAATCCCATTTCACTCGGCGTTGTAATGAGAAAGGTGATCGAACTGGAACGTCTCAGCCGCACAGACAAAGGTTCGATACGTAATCACACGGGCCGAGATTTGACGCTTCTCAACGCTCTGACAATCTTCAAAACTCCTCAATATTTTACGCATTCAAATACAAGCGAATGCAAGAATATTGAGAAAATACACACACGCGTATCACATTGTAATTATTAAGTGCAATTTTTTTAAGTCCGATAATTCACGAAGCATCTGACAAAGTTAATTAGCATTGCCACACTTCTTACTTTTCATCTTGCAACGATATAGCAATAAGAGAAATTTGTGAAAGAGATTATCAGGAATACAATACGAATACTACATAATTATACTACTATTAATACCACGCGGTCTTATTGTGTAACATGACTCAAAGTATAATTAAGGTCTGTTCTTAAACCAGAACTGTGTAAGTTTTCTTCACTCGATTTCCTTTTTTTTTACTTGAACATAAGGTCGATCGAGTGCAGAAAGTGTACGTAGAGCAGGTTTTTAGAAAAGATCTAATAATTATAGCCACGGTGAAAATTGTTAAGAAACCTGGAACCTGCATGTACTGGTACAGTAGTAAGGTCTTTCTAAAATTCTACTTTGAAGTGAATTCATTCACCCGGGAAATTTTTGTTTTCGTGAATAATTCATATGAAAAAATAAATAAATAAAAATTAAAAAAATGCGATTGTCAAGTTAAAAGACTGAAAACAATTTTTTTTTTTCAGAGTAACTGAATCTTCTTACTATACTTACAATATATTATACATATATTAGCTAATTGCACTTTGAGCGTGCGTCAGGACGCTGCAATGCTAAGCGCGTCAAACACAATAATAATCAGTAAAATATCAAAGGGAAAAAGTTGGGCTTCGCATGTATGACACCTTACAATTTTGCCTACAATCTTTCCTTACAAGAAAGTGTCATCTCAATACGAACAAATGGAGTTTAAGTTTTCTTACATGGAAAAATTGTATGTAAAATTTATCGTCTAATACTGATGGTTTTATAACTCAAGGCAATTCATTATAATTTATGTTTATCAATATTATTTGCAACTGCTAAATAATACGTATGAACTTTGCATGAATTCTTTTTGTATAGAGCAAATGTAATACATATTTTATAATTAAATTAATTATACAGACATGTAACTGCAAGGATTCCTTTTTAATTAAAGATCATTTTTAATATACAGTATATAAATGTTAGATATTGAGGTACACAATTTAGTAATGTATTATATTATGTAATATATGTTTCATCAATGTTAATTTGATTGATGATGAAATTTCACGTAATTATTTTGTCTGAATTTTGTTCTACGAATCACTTACAATGTCAATATAATATATATTATGATAGAATATGATCATTATGATTAATTATAATTGCGTATGTATATTTAGCAGCAAGGTGAAACTAATTAGTATGTCATGATACACGTGACTCTTTGTAAATATGAAGAGAATTTGCATTTTAATTATTCTATATTAATTATAGTAATATAGTCATTCAAATTTGTATAAATGCAAATTGTATACTGTTATTAATTTAAACAAAATTCAACGCTATTTTTAAATTTAAATGACAGTGGAACAAATACGCATGTGATTTGGTAATTTACCACATTACGACTTACTAATATACATTAATTATTCTTTCTCTTCCGCGTGTATGCATTTTATGTACCTAAAATAAATTACAAAAGTAAAAAAATTCTTTATTCAAGCCACGCCTCCTAAAAACAATATATCAAAAATAGATTATATATGTCAAAGTTGTACACTCATCGCCTGGGAAAATTTACCTTTGCAGGCATGTTAATCACCATGTCCCATAAGAATAACGTAGGGCATGGTGCAGATTAACGAGGCTGCAAGTGAGAAATTTTCCAAGGCGATGAGTATACATGAACTTAGTTGTTACATGCTTTAACATGAGCACCATACGGCGCTTGTATTATTAGATTTATGACGTCAACGGTAATACTCGTCATTATAAAGGAATATTTCAAGATGACCCCATAAGTCAACAACCGTTCGCCCCTGACACACGACTACCCGCATCTCTTCTGCGACCAACAGGTTGCGAACTGCCAGGGGAGCGCTTGCATGCAGAATAAACATCCAAAGAAACAGCTAACACAAATGAAATGCGGTTTATAATATTAATGTTATCGTTGTTCAATCGTGCTTTCAAAAGCAATTTATTTAAAATAGACTGTATATACTGTTGACATTAATATCATGCTTATTGTTTTATATAACTTTCATGTGCATGTAAAAAAAATTTCCGGTGATTCTTGATATATGAAGAAAGTGCAAAAATATAGTTCACGCCGTTCACGGTTTTAAATTGTACAAAGAAATAAGAATAGCCTACAGTTTAAACTTAAAAAAATTTGCTTTAAAAATTAAAAATATAATGTTAATTCTTTGTAAATGTCCCCCATGCACGTTGCATGCTTGCGTGTCTGTCCATATTCCTCTTTAACCAAAACAACTGACTTAATTTCTCGCAAGGTGACCTATTTGACATATATAATTTATTTATAACATAATGGACAATTTGCATGACATTTTTTTATTGCAGATATGGATAGAGGGTGCAAAGTTATGCTACTCTGAATTTTTCAGATTTTTTAGAGACCGGGAACTATTTTTTAAAAAATTTTGAAAGTCGATTTTATGACGTCACGAGAAGTTTGTCCTTAAGAAAAGGATATGCGCTAAACGCCCGTGACGTCATAAAACTGACTTTCAATAATTTTTTAAAAATAGTTTCTGCTCTCAAAAAAATCTGAAAAAATTCAGAGTAGCATAATTTGGTACCCTCTATCCATTTCTGTAATAAAAAAATGTCATGCAAATTGTCCATTGTATAACTTTAACATAACATTTGAACATTTGACAACAAATTTGAGAGTTAAGAGGCCTGTTCGTAAACCCTGCTCGGTGTACACTTTCTACACCCAATCGACCTTATATCGCATGTACATAAGGTCGATTGGGTGCAGAAAGTGTACACCGAGCAGGGTTTACGAACAGGCCTAATACTCCGCCCACTCCAAAGGGGGCGGTGGCTGATACAAATTATCAGTGAAAACTTTTGAATGTAAACTCTATAACGAGAGCAAATTAAATTTCTACTCTAGATATGATTTTGTTCACTCTCTTAACAGTCACTCACGGCAGCAAGAAAAAAAATATACATAGTCAAGCATTATTGTATTAATTTACTGTATTACAGAGGATATAAAGGACCAAGAGATGGCGCTGACGTCTGAAAATTTTGCTCTTTGCATCGAAGATACGGCAATACCTATAGCATGGGAAGAATCACAAAAATTATGAAATTTTTAGGAAAGAAATCACTTACGAAGTTAAAATATTTTTTTATATTTGTCCGAAAGTATTTGGCAACTAATTATGGTGTTGTCATTTCTGTACAATTATGCTGTGGCTGCTGACAGAGCATTTACATAATTTTACAATGTTAATCATATACAGCAATCCTCGCGAGACGCACGTAGTTCCAGCAGTTACCACTAGGTTCGCACTTACTTTATGATGCCAATAAGGAACCAACTGAATGTCACAGAAAATCTTAATATACCACATTTAAAAAAAAAAAAAAAAAAAAAAAAAAAAAAAATCGTCATGAAGAAAAACGAAATGACAAAAACAACAAGACAATCACACAGACTAAACAAACAAGTGCAGCTGGAACAATAAACTGCGTGCAATATCGAAATGTGCTGGGATTTGATACCCTCAGTAAACACAGCGACCATCGCGGCCTGTACGTGTTCAGTTATAGAACGTTTGTTTGATTTTCAATTTACACAATGCTTCATTTTTTTGTTATGTGTAAGGGAAAAAGGGGGGAGGGACAGCTAGGAAAAAAAAAAAAAAAAAAAAAAAAAAAAAAACTTGAAATTTTTTAAACATTGCTTGATATTTGCTGGGGCAAACAAGATTTCGAGGGAGCTGCAATGGAAGCTTCAAGTCAGCTGATTTTGCGGTGTTCCCACCGTCCTATCTAAACCTAGGTAAAAAAAAAAAAAAATCGAAATTGCTTTTTTGGCATAAAAGAATTTGTTTAGAGAAAAATGCGTTCTTGATTCATTATCAGAAGACCCCTAAATGTGGGGGTAGGAGATGTTTTCAAATTGATTGCTTTAATAGTTACGGAGAAAAAATTCAAATTTTGTAACATGGGGCTTATGGAGAAAATTTCCAGCCAGGGAACACTTGAAGCCTCTATTCCAAAAGAAACAATAAGATGCAGATTTGCAAAATTTGGGAGTGGAATATATGTACAAGAAGGGCACTTAAATACTCAAATAAGATTTCACCTTGAATCGCCGTAATAATATAGACATATTCATGGTTAAATTTATTTATTAAATTTATTCACTACAGTGGCGTAGCCAGGATTTGTCCAAGGGGGGTTTCTTCAAGATGAATAGGACTAAGAACAGCCCACTGGGGGGTTTGGGGGGCGTAGCCCCCCAACAGCCCGCCGCAGGCGCGTTTTTTTTAAGGACACGCCCCTTTTTTTAGGGTAAAATTATGAAAAATACTATTATAGAGAATGCATGGCCAGATGCAATTTTTTTAAAATTTTACATTTTTTGCACACCATTTTTTTAATTTTTTTTCAATATTATACGTGCACTAACGTAATAAATAAAGCTTTGGGTAAATAATTTTAGTTAAATCAAGTAATCTATCAATCTAATAACCACTTTTATATTTTTTTTATTCAAATTCAAATCTTTATTCAATCATTTTGGTTGTACAATGACAAACTTGAATTACGTCAAGATAAAAGAACAAACAAAAAACAAAGACTGACATAAAAATGACAATGAAATATTAATTTCATGGTGCGTGATTTTTTTGAAAAAGGGACGTGGACTACAATTTTTTTCGATGAAAAGTTGCAGCAAATTTCTTAAATTTCATAATCGTAAATTATGTTGGTTGGTTTGTATTTTGGGGCAATTGACACATTTTGGTCATGTTATAGTTACAATATTTTTGTCACTACTTTTTCTTATAAAAAAAAATAGACCACATTTTAAGACGATGTACTGATGTACGAGCAAGAAAAAATATTTATATTTAAATTTTCAAAACAGGAAAATCAATTTATTACATTAAGTATACTGTAAAATTACATTTTAAAAATCGGATTTTTTTAACTTCAATAAAAATTTAAAGATATATTATGCAAAGCATTCATTATACATCAGACAATGAAACTCCCAATTGTAAGTTGTAATATACCTATATAATTAATTAAAAAATAATAAAATACTACATATAATTTTTATTTTTATGCTGAACATCATGCGGGGAATGTTTTCAACATTTTTTATACTTTAAATTGTTGTCTTTTCGTACACAAAAACATAAATTTAACCTAATAATGAATACTATATACATAATATAATTATTATCATAATAGAATTATATACCATACTTTAATAATCATAATAATGTAGACTGATTTTAAATAAATTAAAGATGTATTAACGAACGCTGTGTTTCGGGGATATAAATTTTTTAATGTTTTTTTCAAGAAAATTTTTCATAAAATTATAGCTAAATCGTATCCGTCGAGTACCATTTTTTGCTATTTTTCCCTTAAAATTTACTAAGGTTCAGCTCTCAAGGGGGGGGGGGTTATAACACCCAAACCCCCCCCCCCCCTTGTCTACGCCCCTGATTCACTATGTATATATTTATAACAAAACTCATAAAGATACTATCATACGTATTTAAATACTTTACGTTGTAGCTGTTCCGAGATGCTAACAGTGCAATTTAATTAATTAGTTCAGCTTTTAGTTTATAAATACAATGATTTTAAAAATAATTCAGGATTTATTTTTTACAACAAATATGTTCTTTTTCTCAGCTTAATTTACATAATTTTGTGCTATTTTCAATCTAAAAGAGAAACACTCTGAATTAGTGTGAACAGTTGTTGTTTAAAACTTGAAAATTAACATTGTAAGACCACAGTCTCTAGGCTGCAGTGTCTGTTTTAATTAGTTAAAATGACATAAAAGGTACAATTAGAGCTTTGTTGTGATAGAACGAGGTAAGGCCATCATTACGAAAATTAAGGTAATGTGCGACAACGGCTTATAGAAAGTTAAATGTTATTGCGAGGCGACTGCGCGGCCTCCTCACACCCACGTGCCGAACTACGGGGGGTGGGCGATATCACCAATTTTCTGATCGGCGAAAACACTATATCAAAGGGGTGACCAAAAAGTCATAAATATTGACAGTTTCAACGTTCTTCACATTTTCACATAGAGTAATTGAAAATGCCAATAAAAGACATGTTAATTTCAAATAAAAATAATGAATCAAAATTGAAAAATATATTCAGCTGTAATTACTGTAAGAAATCTTGAAATGTAAATTAGTGTGCGTGAAATAATGATAATTTGCATCTTGTAATTACTTACATTAGAATTACAGTGCTTTAAATATAGAAATACATGCACGAGCAATTTTGGCTTTTTTACTACAGTAAGATTGGTGAATATGGTTCTTAATGGACAACCCGCATAATTTTTTGTATTGCAGAAATTAAAAGAGCGTACAATTTTGCTGACCTCATCTATTTCCGATTTTTTTACAGCTATGGAACTTTCTAAAAATCTTTACTCTTTAAAAATTTATTGAAAACACAGATTACAGAGAGAGACTTTTGAATAACTTCTTAGCAATACTTTCTGGGCTCTAAAAAATCTGAAAAAATTGAGAGTAACATAACTTGGTGCCCTCTATTTATTTCTGCAAGAACAAAAATCATGAAAACCTAATAATACAAAAATTATGTTCATTGTTTTTTTTTAAAAAAAATTGCATTGAATAGCATTTACTTGCTGCTAGCGGTTGTCTGAAGGCAATGAATAATTATTTTTAAGATTTCTGTGTATGAACTAAAAATTAGGCTTAATTAATGTATCATTTAACATTATAAGTCCTTACGTAAAAAAAAAAAAAAGTTGAACTTACGGGGGGCAAGGGAGGGGGGGGAATCCGTTAATTAAATATTATTTTAAACAATTGCCATCCTAAGAGTTATTTTTTTTTTCTGTTTGTGCGGGACTGCAGTTATTTTATTTTTACCAATGTTGCTGGCTTGACAAAGAGTTTACTGCGATTTTTTCAATATAAAGCCTTATGCCCGTGAAAGTCATCCCTTCGTCGTTAGTGCAATGATAATATGAATTTCTTCTTCTTTATCTGGAGGAATTAAAATCATAGCAGATATATTTTTGTTACAACGAAAATTACTATAGAAATATTTAATACCGTAATTACCGTATAGGTTTACACAGCAAATTTAGCTACAATGTTTAATCGATTTTTAACTGGTATCGCCCAGCCCGAAGCGCCCCCGCGAGGCGTTCGTTTAAGTGTCGGTTTGAGGCGCGCACGAGCCACTGACATAAGCGACGTCGTGATGGGAGGAGTGTTGCTGGTGCTCGTGGCGGCGAACATGGTGCTCTTGGTGAACACAGACGTGGTGGAACCATGGGTGCCCTGCCTCAACCCCAACGACTGTGCGCTACCTTGGCCGCAGAGAGGTAACTAATCGAGGTGTTATTGTCATTAAATTTAGTTATTGCCATGTCGAGCGTGGCGCAGTGCATTGACCGGTTCTCTCTAGATCTTGCACTTGTATGTGGTTCCCTAGGCTTTGGACATCGCTTTGGTCCAGCATTGATAAAAATTAGAGGTGTCCGTCCTGACTGAGTTTTTTTCCACGGTTCCCTCAGTCTTACCTCAGCGAATGCTGGGACGCGTAACAGGCCGTGGCCGCATTATCCTTTTCTTACCTTATCCCTATATACCTATTACATTACCCCGCCACGATCTGTAAGCTCTTAGTGGTGTATCCTTGTATATATATATATATATATATATATATATATATATATAACTATTTCTCGGAGTTGCAGAGAACGTTCTCACTTGTCAGTGTGTTATGTTCACTATTGTTATGCTGTGATATTACATACGTTGCTATATATTTTATTTATGTCTTATATCATTTATTATTTATTTATTAGTATATTATATGACCTTTAATATTGTATACAATATGTTATTGTTTTAAATAAACTTGTAAAAAATTATCGTGCTAGAAAAACATTTTTATTTACCAGATATAGTGTGAAAGCATTGTGATAATTGCAGCTTTACTAGAAGTAGTGTGAAGATCAATGATAAATACCTCTGGAGGTCAATTATGATGGATTTGTCTACTATTTCCAGCGTAGAAATAAATTAAGCATCATGTGTGAGAATAACAAGTTACCGAAGAAAAAGTAAGGGTTTTTAATTTTTTTGTTTTTTGATACTACTTTATTTATTTTATTTTATTATCTCTTTCATGGGCACTTTACAGTAATATAACATATTACATATTATGTATGTAATATATACTGAATATCGACGGCGTTCACTGTAAAGGTCGTAAAGGAGATCGTACAGTTGGGCTTTGAGGCGTATTTAAGCTTAATAACGTTCAATACATTTTCATATGGAAGTTATTTAACACAATTGGGTACCTATATATACATATATATATATCTATATATGTAGATAGAATATAGGACATAATTAATATGCAGTAAAAGTAAATAAAATGCATTATGCTTTAAATGCCGAATTCACCTTGATACTATTTTATATACGTGGATACTCTTCTTTCGTCTTTCTTTACGTTTCAACTTCGCACATCCCTATATATATATATATATATATATATATATATATATATATATATATATATATATATATATATATATATATATATATATATATATATATATATATATATATATTATTTTTATTTGAACACTGGCGGTACAATATAGTGACAATAAATTGTCACGATACAGCATTAGTCTTGTCAATATATATAACTACTAAAACAAATGACAATACAAACGCAACATTTATAGAACTGAAATAAGTAATCAGTCTCGTCTCAAGATACATAAATAAACAATGTGTATTTTTAGTATTTTTACATGAATCAACAAAACTTTATATATAGTAACATGCTTTTTTCCATATTTTTCTGAGACTGGGGGATTATTATTATTATTTTTTTTAAAATCTGTAAATATATTCAGATTCAGACTATACATATTAATAATATAAATATGTATAATAATAATACATAATTATTAATTATATAAGGATATAAAAGCGTCACAAGTTAGAAGTCTGACATTATTATATACCAGCAGACTGATATATATTATGTTATGTTTGCTAACGAAAGACATGTTACCGAATACGTGACGTCACATATGATTGATACTTCATAAATATATTAAAAAAAATCTAAGTTTATAGCAATACAATCGCAGTACACGGTTTCCACGTTAATTACATGGTAGTTATTAATTTGTCACTAGTTAGTAATGGAAACTTCTCGATAGCTTTTTTTTTTTTTTATTTTTGGTAAAACATCGAGATGAAACTGATTGAAAGCCTCTTTGTATATATTCATTACGACTCTCCTTTGTTACAATAGTAATGTACTGATATAGTTTGAAATCAAATGTAATGAAAAACAGTTAATTTCAACTTCTATAGTGCTCGTTATGAAATGTCAGCGAAGAAATTTCAATATTTGCAATTAAGCATCATTATCCAACGGCATGTTTAATTAATTATAAATAAACATACACAGACTTGACGAGCTATGTTAGCAATGAATTTTTATAGTATATTGTGAAGACAATTAAATGCTTGCTAGTAATTATTATTGAGTAAATGAATTTCTACAAAAGGAGCTAGCTAGGCGCTGATATTTTCTTTTATGTTTTTTCTGCAAAGTTGCAAATTAAGTTACGTGCGTAAATTAATTCAATTAAATAAGGGTTTAAGTTTAAAATTGCCAATTGGAGTGCAACGTATTAAAGATACATGAATAATATTAATACGTATTTAAAAAAAAAAAAAAATGAAAAAAAAATGAAAAAATGTAAAATAAAATTGTGATTTCACTCTATTGAATACAGTATACTTGTACTCTCAATCAACTACAATTTAATTCTTCCATGTTTTTAATTTTTCCTAGAATTATAAACCAATTTTATTTAAGAAAGGTCATGGGTTCGCATGGCATATTCGCATACGGTATACGTTTTTTTCTTATTTACAGTAATTTTCACCACTTTTCAGCTCGGACAATTATTGCTCTGTAATTGTGAGGGTACGTGTGCTTTCTGCTACGATTTTCATGACTTTCTGTAGACCGAATGGTGTATGGAAACTTTGCTTTAGTCCAGAGAACATAAGGATTAAATGTATAGTAATATATTTAATCCTTATATTATAATATGAATGAAATAAATTTCTATTTTCTGTTTAAGCCATACGTAATAAATTTTCTTTCGTGAACTATGTTCGTTCACGAAAACTATAAAATATTCATTCGTGAACCATTTACGTGTCATGCGTTAACTATTAAAAGTTTCATTCACAAACATTTAAAAAAGTTTGTAAACATTTAGGCGAGCAAAGTTTAAATTACTTAAAATCAAATTACAAATTCGATATTTAGATAAGAAATTTAACGAATTGAATAAAGATAAAATCAAATTATGTTCTAAAATTCTGCATGAGTAGAAAAGTATAATTATATATATAATAATATAATATAAGATTATTAATATATATATAAAAATATATAATATGTATTATTATTATATTATAACCTTATAACTCGTTTTTTATTTTTTGGTCCCGTACTAATACAATAGAATAAGGCAGCGTTTCATTTCCGACCAAAAGACATCCGGATGTCTTTGGATGTGACCATCCAGCTAACTTCATTTCTATCAACGAGCGGATTCTTTTATTCGATTTTAAAGACCTCTAATTGACATAAATGTTCACGGTGAAATTCGAATTTTTACAATACTAATTTACATAAAGTATTTATGAACGTTAAACATTAATTATTAAAGTATTATAAATACAAATTATATCATTATAGATGCCATTAAAATGTATTTTTGTTTTATTGATATTTGTTTGACCTTTATACGTATATTTTTGACGTGCTTATATTTTCGTAAACAATCAAACTTATATATTACCCGGTATTTACTGTACAGATCGCGTGAGTGGAGCCAAGTGGACACAGTGTTGGGAGGAGCCGTGGTGCCGCAACTGGTTACAGCAAGTGGTGGCAGGAGCTCGGCCTGGCAAGAGGGACATCTTCATGTCTCGCGGCTGGGGCGCAGGTGGTATGCCCTTCAGTGTCTTGTACCTTAACTCGCATATGCGACTCAAACAACAACAAAAACTGAGACAGCTGCACGAGTCAGCTCGTCAGCCTCGGTTCTCTCCAGCAGAGGGTGGTGAGGAGGTGGCAGCGAGGACCGCGGCCTTAGTGTCCGAAGCGAGGCTGCAGGACTACGAGGAGGAGCAGGCCCCACCGCCCCCGAGACCGCCCCAGGCCCACGTCGAGCTGCGGCCTACCGGAGGTCACAAGCAGTACGCGGTCCTGCCTCAACTCTTCATCTCGTACGGATGGGGACCTCTTGGTAAATAATTTAGCTTTGAGGAATATTGTACAGGCACTTTAAATGAAGCGAAATCACTTTGTATCGTTAAAATTCAAAGACCAAGACATCACTTAATTTGGACTTTGTAGAAGAATGGGATATCAGTATTTTGGGAGGAATGGATGGAGGGGATTTAAAAAATTTTTTTTTCGAAGTATAGACTGCAAATGTGTTGGAAATTTGTATATATATTTTTTTAATCTCATACACGCGATGTACAAATAGAACAAGCGGATTTTTTTAATATTTAACTTACCTTTTTCCCGATAAGTCTTTCTATTTGTTCTGCCGTAAGGTCCAATATTAAATGAGTCGTCGACTCGACTTCGCTGAATTAATTAAAAAAAATAAATAAAATAAATAACTGTGTAATTCGTTTTGACGATTAGCAGTGCAAACTCTCCTTTAACTGACATTAATTCACGTGGAAACGACAGCGGTAGTCGAGCGAAAAGATAAATATCAGCTGTCCAATATTTAATAGCAACTCAAAAAGAAGATATTGTTTATTCGACTAAAAAAACAAATTAACTTTTAAATTTGAAGTGAAGGCTGAGATTGGACCATTTCACGTCATGCACGAGTGCAAGATACAACGTTCAACGTGTAACTTTTCTCAAGCGTTACTTTCATACTCGTCCTCGTGTCAGCTGAACCTATATAAACCTAATCAGTATAAAATTTAATTGCCGAAATGAATAGAGGGCGCAAAGTTATGCTAAGTACTCTGATTTTTTTTTTTTTAGAGTCTGGAAACTAATTTTAAAAAATTATTGAAAGTGACGCCTCTGGATGCTTCTCTTGAAAAGGATAGGACCTAAAAGGGGCGTGGGTTCAAACCCGACCTCGGCAAAACTTTTTAGCAATACTTCTCGGTTAAAAAAAAAAAAAAAAAAAAAAAAAAAAAAAAAAAAAAAAAAAAATCAGTGGCATAACTTTGCACTTTCTATCCATTTTTGTAATAAAAAATTTTGAGGTCGATACTCTTTTAAAAATAAAATAATACATAGTTTGCAATAAAAAACAAAAATAAATAAGAAAATAAAAATGAGGAATAAATATAAAATCAATTTGGACTATACATTAGCTTATATTTACGTAAGTTTTTAATTCCTGTAATTAAAAAAATCACACTTTTATTGTCCATTGATAAATTGAAAATAAGCTCTATACAAATTTAATCATGTGGATACTTAAATTTTGGGCAGCAACTTAACCGCCTGGTTTTTGTATATTATGTTAATTTATTATGCTGTCCGTTACTCGCAATTTGAGTTCTGTGTGTCGAATTTAGAAAATTAATGTTTCAAGTTTGTATTACACATAAAAAACATCATTTAACTAATTCAGGGTGTATACCAATATTCACTAATGAAATTCCATGAGTTTTCCAGGTTTTTCCAGAGATTTTTAAAAATCTCCAGGTATTTTTTTTTAGCGTTCAAGGAGGGGGGGGGGGCTTGAACCGTGCAATTTTTAAGGTATTGTCCAATGTTTAAATTTCATAAGGAAAAAAAAAAAAAATATTGGTATTTTACGTGTTTTTTTTTCTGTGTCTCTAAATAATATTAATATTTCAATTTAAAGTGTACAGATCATGAAAAAAAAATGAAAAAAATGCAACCCAGTATATTATACTGTATATAAAAAATAGTACATGATGGTGTAAAAATTGCGAGCGTAGCGAGCATTTCTTTTTATATTTAGAAAAATTTTATGCTCAATTTTTTAGATGGAACCAATGAAATTAATACAATACATTTTTTTAATTATATATGAGTATATATTTTATTATAAATATACTAAACTTATATGATATAATAGGGAACAATCGAAAATCGTACAAAGCAATACGAAAATTGAGGTACATATATCTAAATTAACTTTTCTGGTGACAATATAATATAAAATAATTATATCATACATACTGTATAGTACATCACGCATGCATGAATATAATGTATATTATATCTTGATATTACGAAAGAAGCAAATTTGCAAATCCTTTTTTTATACAGGGAAATAGATTGGAAATTTTCTGAAATTATTGAAAACTCTATTTCACGAATTTACTAAAAAGTGTCCTCTAATTTATGGGTCCTAAATTTTTGGATTTGCAAGGAAATTGTCGAAAAAAAAAAAAAAACAGCAATGAATTAATGGTGACTCCAAAGGATCAAAAGGGGTTATATCCAAGCCAAACTGGGATTGAATTTTTGAGCCTCAGCAGCATCAACAATATTTTTTTTTTCTGATCACTTTTGAACCTGAATTTGGAAAGACAAGTATAGTTATCTTTCCAAACTTAATAGATGCAAAAGTGGCCTGAAAAAATTATTTTTCATGTAACCAAGGCTCAAAAATTCAATCACAATTGGGCTTGGATATAACCCTTTTTCACCTGCGGCAACTCAATTTTACTAGTATTTTTAAAGAGATAAAGTGAATTCACATCAAATTATATTATATAATATAAACGGGACATTTACAGTATCATAATTTGTACATACTAGAATTTTTTGCAGTTCTTTTGATGAAATATGTTTAATTATAATGTAGATTTTTGCTATCCTCATCAAACAAACAACTTTTTAAATTAGTATAATTCGCGTAAATTGCCGATCTTTACACCACTGCATGCATGCATGCAAGCATTTTTTTTTTTTTTTTTTTTTTTTAAGTTCATTAAGTTTTAAATTGTTTCACTTGAAAAAGGAGTATTTTTTGTTGTATAAATTACTATTTGAAACATTCAAACATCTTTCAGTAAATATTTAACTATTCATCTGAAATAATATTGACGTCACTATAACACGTACGCGATCTCTCGTAAATCGCGATCTTTTTACGCCGCGTTTGCACACTTTTTTTCCCCTAATTTTCATCTCCAATACTTGAATAAGTTTTATAATTGATTTGAATATTAGAACTTATAAAAAAATTAAAAACCAAAACTGTATGTTATCAAGATTTTTATCATCGAAGTTGCATGCATAATTAAAAAAACGAATACTGAAAAATGTGAGAATTCCAGGTTATTTGCAAGTTTTTTCGAAATTCCATGATTTTTCCCGGTTTTTCCAGAGGGTTTGAAATTCCATGATATTTCCCGGTTTTCCAGGTTTTTCCAGTTGGTATACACCCTGCTAATTAAGATAAAGGGTTTGCTATCAATAACTTATATGAACTTGTCGCAACATGCTGTTAATTAAAATAATTACCAGTTTTCTCTAGTTAGCAATGGAGTATTGTCCTCAATTTTTTTTATTGCAGAAATGGGGAGCGTGCAAAGTTATGCCACCCTGATTTTTTTCAGATTTTTTAGAGCCCGGGAAGTATTTTTAAAAAATTATTGAAAGTCCTTTTTATGACGTCACGCGGCGACAAGTCCTATCTTTTTCTTAAGGAGCGACGTCTCGTAACGTCACAAAAATAACTTTCAATCATTTTTTAAAAATAGTTCCCGGGCTCTAAAAAATCTAAAAAAAATCAGGGTAGCATAACTTTGCACCCTCTATCCATTTCTGCAATAAAAAAAATTAGGTCAATACTCCATTGATAATAAAATATATTTAGGTAATTTATTAGTTACTGTACTTGAGTCATTATTTAACACTGCCCACTCCATCAAGGCCTGCGCACTATAATATCGATCTCGATTGTTTTTTAAATAGTAGTCCTAGATTTCCAATATTTCATTGAGTTATATGCAACTTTGACCCCAAAATTTTTATGGAAGGAGTGGCCATAAAATTTTGAAACTTAACACACGGCAAGGTAAGGGGTTTAGAAATTATACCTGACAAGTGAGATGTGAAAATATAAAGAAAAATCTACTTCAATTGAATTTAACTTGAATTTTACAATGATCTAGCAAATGGGATGAACTACTATTTTTCTTCCCGTGCTTTGCAGTGCGCAGGCCTTGGTAGAGGGGGCGGTGATTTAACACAAATTTATCAAACTTGTAAATTTGAAAAAAAATAAAATAATATATTTGCCAAAACAATTTTGATGACTGCAGATTTAAAATAACTGCCATTTGTTCTTGCTTCCAGGTTGAAAATTTGATTTTTACATCTTCCAAATCACATTAAAAGGACTTGAAGATTCTTCCGTTTTTGCTATTGTTTCTACTAATTTTAATTTCTGTACTACTTGTTTTATAATAGTTTATTAAATTAAAATTGGGAATTCATATTGATTTATTAATTTTATTATGAAATATTTTTATTGGATTTAAGTATAATAAATATATTATGATATATTATTTTAATTAAAAAATGTAAGAATAACCAGCAAGGCCTTACCAATCAAAATAATTGCAGCAGGTAAAATTTTGTGGTCACAGGTACATTCTAATAAGCGTTTCAACCTCTACTTGCAACTGATGAAGCATGAATGATGTGAAATACCTTAGTAGAGTATAAATAATTTTCTTGACACCAGATTTTCACCTGCTGTCACTTTTTCAAAAGGTAAGACCTTGCTGGTTATTCCTATTTTTTACTTTAAATAATATCTTAAGTTTTGCAACTTTTTGCTTTTTATCAACAAATTAAGGAAATTAAAATATAATTCACAACTGACGTCTCTCTGTCTTTTTGACAAAGTTTCTTTTGTATATGATGTGTCAAGTAATATGTATATGGAATATATAATTGTAAAAAAAGACAGACTAGTATATGTATTATATTCAGTATTACTACATTCCAGTATTAAAAACATAAAAATACATAATAAATTTATTACACACGAGACACATGGTGTTATTTTCTTTAACTTCAGTGCCTGTAGTACAATATTAATTTATCTTATTCAACGATATATCGTTTCTAGAAAGTAAATTGAGTAACTAGTCTAACCACATAAAAAATTCAAGTAACCAATCAAATAGAGTTTAGCCACGTATTTATGTTCTAAGGAGTCAACTATTAAAGAAATTTTACAATCTAGCATCAATTAACAAAAGCAAAGAAATCGTTACCGCAGAATACAAATCACTTAACTACAAAAAAATTTAATGGAACTTTGACCCTTATCTTGTGAGATAAGGTTTAGAGTTGATCAAATTTTTTGAGGTGACGAAATATAAATTTATACAGTACTTAAATATATGTATACTTCTGGCTAGCAAGGTTTCTTGGCTTAAAACATCTGACATTTTAAATAAGGAGAATAATTGAGAATTTTATTTATACAATTTGGCACTTCTTGCTTTCTTAGAATTTATATAGACAATAAAATTTAATTTTTATAGATTCATTCAATACAATATATCATGTTATAGAATAGAATTTAAATTAGTGAGATTAATAGAAAAATATTAAATTTCTTTAATGGCTAATATTGTGATGTATGTAGTTGTCATTGCATATTTTGACAACAGCAGAACTGCAGAACTATTCAGTTTGTTGAAATCGGTAAAGATTTCTTTTCCAACAAGGCTTAGGAAGGACAGCTAACTAGCAGTAGAATCCACTACATACACTAATATTGGTTGAGCACTATCGCCAAAGTGTCAATGAAGTTTTTGCTAGAGGGAGGAAGTTAAGTTTCAGCTCTTTATTAGCTAACACCTTGCCAAAGCTGGACATAGCCAGAAAGAGGAGAGAACGGAGGTAACTCCTACCTCTGCAACTGGTATAAGGAAAAATACAAGGGCTGTTGATGGGTCTACCTCTCCTTCACCTACATTTTGTAAAGCAAATTGCCTTCCTCAGGTGAAGGAAATGCTTTGAATTTATTCCTGGCTACATCACTACAGCACAGACACTCTCTATTGACAAGTACAAGATCTGGCACTTACCATTCATCTCCTTCATTGCATTGATGAAGTCCTGAGGGTCCTTGAAGCTGACAAAACCAAATCCTTTGGTCTTGTTGGTGCGCTTGTCTCGAATAACTTTGGCTCGCAGGAACGACGGGAACTTGTTAAACGCCCGCGTGAGAACCTCATCTGTGACGTCATTGCCCAGGTCTCCGCAGAATATGCGGAAATCATCTGAGACAAGAGAAAAAGAGGTCACTGATAACTTGCAGAATGGATTTATTTAGTTCTTTTGGTCATACAACAGACCAAGTCATACACATAGTCAATGAATAAAAATTTTATGTATGAATTTCTTGCTAGCACATGTTATCCACAAGGTAATGAAAGCAAGCTAGACTGTTTTACATTGGCAATAATGTACCTCCTGTTAAATTTAGAATCTAAATTAACTTACTTTTAAAATAAGAACCATTTGTGCAACATTCCAGTAATTTAAACTTTTATTTATTTATTTATTTATTTATTTTTTTTTTCATTTAGCAATTAGTAGTAACTAGTACTTTTGCAAAACTGTATGATGTTTGTGCAGTAACACAAATAGATTACAACAATGTTCAAGCATTATTTTGGAACTGACAATATGCACAATTACAATGTCACAATTTTAAATTTTTAGTTGCTAATTTAAATGCAAAAAATGAATTAAGAAGTGAGAAAAGTTATAAACTATTGAGATGTTTGAAGCTGATAAATCCCTTCACATATGACAAATATAGCTCTGTTTACAAGCAGACTCTGCACACAATACGTCACAACTCACCGTCTGGCCAGTCGAGCAGCGAGCTATCCTCCCAGGTCTGTCCCCCGGCTGTTCGGATGATCTTCTTGCCTCCCTTGTCCGTGCGCTCTGCCTTACGCTCCTTGCTTCGCTTGGGGCCGAGCTCCTCCAGAGAGAATGACGGGCCAACGTTGGCAGGCGGGATCAGCGCTCGCTCAGCCGCAGCCTCCTTTGCCTTGGCAGCCTGCAAGCAAACACCAGAGCTTCTGTAGGTCCCATCTTACTTTGTTCTAACAGTCTGCAACTTACATGCCTCAATGATGGGGTAAGAGCTTTGTCAATGTTATTTAAATAGACTCTGTACTTATGGTGAATTGTGAATGCTGTTTGCTTTACTTGAAACTGGCATTAAGAACCTTGTATGGTTGAAATGAAATGAAATTTATTTGATAGCTTTTGCTAATAATATTACATCAGTATTTGTAGTACATTCAATTCATACAAAATTACATTTTAACTAATATTAGATGAATTAATGACAAATTAATGTAAAAATTAAGATTAATACATTATTTAATTCTTACATACTAAAATACAGTATTGGAACAGGAACCCTGGAAATTAATACAATATAAAACTTGCACTCTCTGCAATTTGCAAGGAACCATTACTCATTAATTAATTAGCTATGCACATACTGAGATAAATACATTTCTCATACAAGTTACAAATTATGGTAAAAATTCCTATCTCTTGAAACAAGGCAAATAAAGTTAAATACATTTCAAATTGAACATTTTTATGATTTGAGGGAGTGAGAGACGTAGAACAGGCCTATGAACGCTATGAATGAGCTTGTAAAAATGGAGGGTAAACCAAAATATAATGATAAATTGTTGCCTTGTTATAGATTTTAAAAATATGGATCAATATGTACTGTAAAGTACAATTTGGGTACAGCAATACAATACTGTGTAAGAATGGATAAACTGCATGAACGTTTTTTTATTGCATACTGTATTTGAATAGAAACTCTCATTCTACAATTTTTTTTTTTACCACTTTAAAGGCATACAGGCCTCAAATTACAAATTAGATAGTCACCAAGTGTGTTTAGAGTAAATAATCAACATTCGCATCATTTTTTTCCACGCGTGATGCATCCGTGCCAAGTCGCAGTTCAAAGTAAGAAATTTAGTCCTTGATGACGTCATGAAGTCCTTGATGACGTCACAACTCAATGCTAATCGGTGCTAGCTGTGAGTTGTGACGTCAGCAAGGACTTTCTTTACAGCGCGACTTCGCACAGACGCACCGCGCGCAGGTAAAAATAATACGAATGTTTATTATAAACTCGAGCAACACTTAATGTCTGTCTAATTTGTAATTTGAGGCCTGTATCCCTTTAATACCCTTAAACTGAGGGGAGAGACTCTGTTATGTCAGGTCATGCAACGTCTTTCCTTATGCTTGTGTGTTAAATATTTGTATGGCTATGACGTTACAGTGTTTTACAACACAATTTTTGAAGTGTTTTTTAGCCTAAAAAAAAAAAAAAAAATCTACCCAAATGTGCAATAAAAATAATCCATGCAGGTTGTTCATTATGATGGTAGTTACTTCAATATCAATAATTTTAAAAATTACACTAGGTGTTAATTATGTTGGCCTGGTTAGACAAGGGATAATAATAATAATAATAATTTTATTTTGATTCTGGTTGTACAAGTCAACATTAATCACGTCATATAAAAAAAATCAAGTCAATTAAAAAACAACAAGATCATCACAACTTTCACACATCTTTAAGACATTGTTCTGATAGTTTATTTGAAAAAAACATTTTCACTGAATAAAATTCCTTATTTATCAATACACTTTTAAGCTTACACTTAAACAACTTGTCACTCTCAATATTTCTAATACAGGCTGGCAAAAAATCATAGATTTTTGCAGATTGATATAGCGGACTTTTCTCTAATAAAGCAGATTTATGACTCACTATCACACTTTTCAATTGAGAGAAAGCGTAGTGAAGATGGTACATACCCCAAAACTTGCTGGTGTTTACCTTTTAATTAGATTAAAAACTGAACTATATTCTGCCTAACTTTCTTATATTCTATTTAATTGTAATGAATTGAATTGAAAAGATTATATTTAAATTGACATCAAATTTTTATTATTATTATTATTATTATTCAGTGAAAAAACCAAAGCTTGAGATAATACATGGTATATAAATAACACAATAGAAATTTACGACAAATGAAGGAAAATAGCTTTAACACTCTACATAGTTTATTCACAATTACAGAAACTTAAAAAATTGAAGTGAATTTTTTTGTCAATATGTAATTTGAATTACAATATTTAAATTTTAATTTAAAATCACTACATTTACAGCCTTTCAAACTATACATTACTCCTTGAAATTGCCAAAAATGGTGTGATTTCGGCAACTGGAAATGAGCAGAAATTACACATTATTTTTGAAAATTTCTATGCATAATCTAAGGCTTGCAAGACTGTAGATTGATATAAATTTGGAGGTTATAGTCTTTGTTTGAAGAGTTTATACAAAAGCAGAAGCGATGACAGGAGAAGCAAGTGGCACTCGCTCCCAAGAACGTGAGAAAGAAAAGTAGGGATGCCCAGCAAGATAGCGTGCACCCACTAGTATTCAACAAGACATTGAGTACTGCTGTTGTTCCACCTAAAGCCTATATTACACGATACAATTTTTCCTTGCAAGAAAATTTCTTCTCTATAAGAACAAATGGAGATTAAGTTTTCTTGTAAGGAAAAATTGTATACAATAATTAGAAAAATTATAACGTGTAAAGCCTATATTACACGATACAATTTTTCTGATTGTTGTATACAATTTTTTCTTGCAAGAAAATTTCCTCTCAGTACAAACAAATGGAGATTAAATTTTCTAGTAAGGAAAAATTGTATACAATAATCAGAAAAATTGTATCGTGTAATACCGGCTTAATACCGCCTTAAGTAATAAAGGTGGGCCAAACAATGACTAATTCTTGTCTCAAAACCTTTATCTTCTCAATTTGGCATAAAATTGGTGTTGCCAAACAAAGAAATTATTTAGTATCATAATCTTCTGGGGCATATTTTGGAACACTAAGGCATATGGGACATGCTAGAGTATTATGTATGGGGACTGGAACACGCTAAGGTGTGTGACTGTTTAAGTGGAAAGTTTGTAATAGTCTTCTTCTTTCTTATGCCCACATTTTGGCTTATAAACCATTCTACTTCTAGTAAGCCAATAGAGATAGGATTCTTTTTCTTCTCTCTTCGTGTTGCCAGGCAATGAGTCAAGTTCGGCCAATATTGCAGAGCATCTAAATAGATGCCCTCTGTCTTGAGGTTCATTTTTACATAATTTACAAATTTGTAATAGTCTGTTCCAGATCCAGCTGAGGGTTACATGTTGAATGTCAAGGCGTGGATCTGGGGCTAGGCTGAAGTTGAGGTTTTTTGGTTTGCCAAGGGCAGTATGAATGTTAAGTTATATTTCCTAAGCCTCATCCAAAACTTGGAAGATCTCCCAGATGCCAGAGTCTATCTCGATTTCCAGTATTTTGTTCTCGGGAGTTTGTCTAGGCGAGGTGGGTTTTGAGGTTTTGACATTTTCCGTGTCATTCGGAAAACAGAGTGGTTCCTGGGATGGTAAGGTGATCTTATCACTCTGGTCAGGTGATATACTGTCGTAAGATTCACAGGCTTGCTCAATAGGATCATGGGTTAAATCCACCACACTTTCTTGTTGGGTGTTGCCTGACGAGGTGATCCCTGGACCTTGGGATGGAGGGGAAACTCTATCAGTCTGATGAGCTGATGCACTGTCGTGATGCTTACAGACATCTCTTTGCTCAATGGAATCATGAGTTAAAATCACCACACTTTTTTGATGGGTGTTATTGGATGAGCAAGTTGGAGGTGGTTTTTGCTGTGCTCTCTCAAATATTGCAATTTGTGCTTTGACGCGTGCTAACTCTTCCTGAAGAGCTTCCTGACGTTCGGATGCCAATTGCTTAGCAATCTTCCACCTTGCATTTTGGTTATTTTTGCCACCTCTGCGTTTGGGCGAACTTCTTTGACTTGGGTCAGTGGGTGGAGGGGTTGGAATGATGTTGGAGTTGGTGGCATTGCTTAGCGTTGATGTGCAGGAACTGGAGGGCGAGATATTCTCAGAAAACCTGATGTTGGAGTTGGCAGCATTGCTTAGAGTTGATGTGCAGGAACTGGAGGATGTGGTACTGTCAGAAAATCTGATGTTGGAGTTGGCGACATTGCTTAAAGTTGATGTGCAGGAACTGGAGGGCGAGGTATTCTCAGAAAACATCAGCGTCCTCGTCTTAACCGGCAAGGGGAGTTCCTGCCCACGAGGATACAAATTGGATACAAAAATACCCCACTTTATAACAATTATGATGATATTTAGTTACTTCAATGTAATTCAAAATAGTTTCTAATCATAAAAAAATTATAGTAAATCAGCAAGCCTTGAAAAATGTCAAAATCTAATAAAATTGGAAGTTAACAGTAACTAAAGACCAAAATAAATAACTTTAATAAATAAGGTGAGCAAGTTGCATGCTGGCAAGAAAATTGATAATTTGATAAAATAATTCAAAACAATTTAAAAATGACTGCAACGTTCCCTACCATCAGAACGTTACTAAATTATGCCAGCTAGGAAGTTGCTGCAACCTTACGTTTTACGGAGCTCTCTACCTTGCGTCCTTTCTTGCCAGGAGGTGGGCGTGACTCCAGGTGGGCAATCTGCTTGCTTGACATGTGCTGCTTGTTGGGAATGTACAGCTTGGGCGTGGCACTGCAAAACAATCAATTAGTCAACACAACAATTCCAAATCACTAATGTTTTATCTGAAGAGCTATAGCGTAATTGGGGCAGCAGAATAGACCAACAAATATTGTTGTAAAGATACATTGCACTTCTAGAGGACAATCAAACTTCTATCATAACATAACTAACTTTTGTTTTTTACTGTGTGCATGAATTTATTGAACTTCTTTGTATTTAGAATCCTGACTTTCTATGAAATATTAAAAATGAAGTATTTTCCATCAGTTTACTACGTACTTTTTTTGACAATGTAAGTAAAAAAAAACAACTCTTTTATGCTATATATAGCATTTAAAATCTTCTCTAAATTGATTGTTGTTACTACAATATGCTTGTTGGTTTGGTTTTCTTGAAAATGACAAAGTATGACCATTTTTTTTTTCTTTTTTTTTTTTTTTTTTTTTTTTTTTTGCTGATGGACTTGTTGTACCACTGGCACAGGTCAATAAACCCACCTCACTATCGCGGGAACAGCTTGAGGTCCTGGACGTTCATGGTGGCTGTAATGGTGGTGACTTTCCTTCATTGCTGCAACCAAGAATGAAGCAGTGATAGCGGAGAGGTAGAACTTGATTCTAGCAAAATTAATTTGGGTTCTACCTGAAGAAAATATTTTTCAAATACAGAAGAAAATCATTACAAAAATATCGCAAAAAAAAAAAAAGCAATAAATTTTGCTCCCTTTGCTTGTGTTTGATGTTTTTTAGACAGAGTCATACCCTACCATTGGCATTCTCAACGTTTAGAGACATTGGTGCCTGAGAGAGAAAAATGAAGCTCCCTGATTACGGCACCGGTACATTTTGTTACTAATGTTACTATGTACTGTAATTTAGAAATTGCTTCAAAACTTTTTTTAATTAATTATTAATTTTTTAAATACAGTATGCATACACAGTATATTTAAAACTGGGATTTGTATTTAATATTTTTTTAGGTTCATCTTTATACAGTACATAACTTATTCACTCCCCTCTTTTACATTGAAGCAATGGACAACCTGCATGACAATTTTTTAGTGCAAAAATGAAATAGAGGATACCAAATTATGCTACTATGAATTTTCTCAGATTTTTTTTTTTTTTTTTAGTTCCGAAACTGTTTTTTAAAAAATAAGTGAAAGTTCTGCAAGTTTTGCTGCCCCTTCCCCCTGGATTCTTAATAAAAAGGGATAGAGATGCCTAAACGTCTATTAATACCTCCAGGGGGTGTGGCCACACTTTGAATACAGTATTAAAAAAAAAAAAAATAGTTGTTGGACTTAAAAAAAAAAAAAAAAATCAGAGTACGTATCAAAATTTGCTTCATTTCTGCAATAAAAAAATAATAAATTAGGTGTGTAAATAATTTTGTATGATAAAATGGGTCCTCCAAAATATCATTGAGTGACTTATTCTATAGAGATGTCTTAACCTGTATCAAGAAGCTTTAATAAAATCTTGTGATTGAAGTGTGATGTCCGATTGTCGCAACTTAAACAAATACTCACGTGGAGGTCTGTTGTGCATTTGATGAGGATGAGGAGGTGGAGGGTTACGTTGAACCTGATGTGGGATTAGCATCGGAGGAGGTGGGGGTGGAGGTGGAATTCCTCCCAGGTTGGCAATCGCTGCAGGGTTGCTTGCAGTCGGCAGCATCGGTAGAAAATGCATGCCTGGAGGAGGCCTTGTTGCTTGTCTCTGCTCCAACTGCTGCTGTACACGGTGGTAAGTGTTGGCTCCAATCACAGGCCTCCCTGCTTGAGGTGGGTAGTTTGGAACTCCGATCTCCGCCTCAAATCTGCAACAAATCGTAACATCAAACACAAACATAGTGTGTTCCATTAATTATTGATAGAGGTACATGCATGATACATGCATAGGTATGCATACAGTACAGTACAAGTATCTACAATATTGTATGCATAATGCATATATTATGTACACACATGAACCTAGTTTCATATCATTGTCCATGCAACAGTTCCAACAACTGCCAAGTCGATTTATTTACAATGCCATAAATGCAATACTCTATGCACAATTACCTGTTCATTTCTGCCTCCATCATCTTTATCTTTTCGTTTGGAGCAGCCATGGTTATGTTGGTTATAAAATGATGAAATATTCAGAAAAAAAGGTAGAATCCGTAAAATATCGCAAAACCTGTGTTTACAACCAAAAAATTGGAGTAGCCATGTTGGAAATCAGATGAAATTGACGAACGAAAAACATTTAATTACGTAAGGTGGCAGCACTTTACTAGTGACTAAAAAAAGTTTGTAAACACATTGCAGCTGAGAGCTGAGAGTCAAATCACACGTGTGCTGTAATTTTTTATTTTTTGGCTCATCAAGTTCATCAAACTGATCAAACAGATTTATTTTATGCACAGAAATAGCTAATAAAGTGAAAAGAAGATTCGAAGTCTGTTGTTACTGTTAGTTCGTTCTACCTTAGTTGCTGGGTGGGCTTTCAACTATCATATCCCACAGCAGAGCGCCGCTGCAAAGCACAATATCATACAATTCATATAATTATACTGTATGCATACATATATATATATGCATATGCAGCCAGCGTAGCTTAGCCTCGAACAGCATTAAGTTTATTTGCTTGGCTTACGGTGCTTTTAAAGGTTTGTGTCTCACTCTCATCCAATCAGAATCAGTATGATATTTTGTTGATGGATGCAGGGTCGGATTGGTGCAGTCCAGGAACGGAACACTGCCCAAATACATACCTGATTAGGACCGATTAGGTGGTAAAGGACGCAATCAGATAACATCAGGCGCGGATCCAGGGGGGGGGGGGGGGATGGGGGTGATCGCCCTTCCTAAAAGGTCCTAAAACACATTGAAGTTGTTACCACCCCCCCCCCGTCGCCCCCCCCTCCCACCCCAAAATTTAACATTGTGGGATAAAGCCCCGCCCCCCCCCCCTCCCCCGAGCCGCGGGCTGGGTCCGCCCCTGGAGAACACAAGGGGAACACAGCCAAAATACACAAATAGGGGCCGGCTCTCTGGAGAGCATGGGGGAGAGAGCACCAAACAAGGGGGGCTCAGTCAGGGATCCCGACCTTCTCTTATGGTCATGCTGACCCTGAGCGAGGATCTAACATAAATATAATATCAGCATCAAAAAGGTTTGCCCCTCTCTTATGGAACTTGTATGCTATGTTCAGGGGCACACATTTTTCATTCTGATAGTAGTGTGCATATCTGCATATATTATTATGTATACCTACACTGTAGAGATACTGTATGCATACATATATATATATATATATATATATGTATGCATATATATATGTGTGTGTGTGTACATACTTAGCTTACGTCTGGAAGCGCAGATTAATTAACATGCCTTCAAAGTATATATGTCTACAATTGAATCACTTCCGAAAACTGATAATCTTCCGTACACATGTCTTCATGCATGTACGTACTTCACTTTTCCTTTCTGTATGTAATTACCTATGTGATGAAGGCGACTTAGTGAACTTGCAAGTTTTGCCAAACCATTCCCAATCTAAAAAAAAAAAAAAAATGGCTGACAATTTTTAAAAAGGGTTCTAAAATTTTAACAGGATCTGCGCCAATATGTTCTGTGTCGTGAGAAACAAGAGGAAGCCGTCATCTCACGCTCTGTCAAAGAACCACCCACAGCATCCATTGAAAGCTGAGAGCAAGGACCAAGCAGCTGCAAAGGCTAAGAAGCGACCACACAAAAGAAAACATGACGGCTCACAGCTGCCAGAAGGAGAACCAAAGAAGGGAAAGGTAGAAGAGGAAGAACATCAAATATTTGCCAAAACAAAACGTGAAGAACCATCTGAAAATTGGAAAACATTCATAGCTGTAAGTAAACTTGTGTAGCCATTGAAACAACTGCTAAGCAGCCTGCACTTCTGCTTTGAAGTGTCCCAATGTTTCAATGCCTGCAACTGGGTGCTTTATCATTTTATAAGTACACCACTGAATAAATGACGGTGGAAAAAATATATACTACACTTTTTTATTTATTTTATTTTTATTTTATTCACATTAAATATCAGTTGATACATTGTTATTTGCTTTTTATATTTTCCTCTTAAAAAAATAAGCAAAAAGTTGGAGCCAAGAGACAACTAACAGTCCAAGTCTGTTGGTTTCATGCTCCACAGTATTAGTAACTTATTGCAAAATGCTGTATTAGACTTTATTTACATTTATTGAATTATAACTTTATATCTAGCAAGTTTGATTGAGTGTCGTCGGTCATGTTTGTTTGAACAGAAATCTGGATCTTCAGCTCGCGCCAACAAAGAAAGGCCACGACCAAAGTGGCAAACATCTCAAGCAAACCCTACCAACTTCTCCACAGAGTAAGTACAATTTAATAAATATCACTAACACCTTAATTGGCTTCAAAGCAAAAGTTTTTTTATTTTTTTTTTTTTAGTGATAATATATACACTGGTAAAAATATTGGGTCAAAGAGCAAGCAGATATTTTTAAAGCTGTTAAGTTTCATATTGGATATAAAATTCCTTAGAATAATTGTTTAAGAATAAGCTGCTATTGTTATCAGTACATTTAGGATAGAATTATCACTTTTATTAGCTGCTAAAAAAGTACTTAAAAAAAAATGCTAAAAAAGTACTTTTTTTTCTTTGTGTGATTTGTCATCATGTTTGCACAATCAATAGCAAGAATAAAACCTCATATACAGATGGTTCATCCAATCATTGATTCACGAATTAATTGCTCAATCACCAACAGCCCTCTTGAGAGCTTGCTGTGAGTTGTTGGTGGTGTGTTTGACAAGTTATATGTCTGCAGGTTGACTCCAGCTGTGGGCCTCGACTGTGAGATGGTGGGTACTGGAGACAAGGGCAAGGACAGCCTGCTGGCTCGAGTCAGCATCGTCAACCAGCATGGACAATGCTTGTATGACACGTACGTCAAGCCCATGGCAGACACTCCCATTACGGACTACCGTACCAAGTACAGCGGGATCAGGCCTTCCAACCTCAAGACGGGTAAGATTGCAACCAGCAAGAAGGCTTAATATCAGATGATTTTTTAATTTGTTTTGTTCTTTTAAATAACATTCATTCTCATAGAAATCATAATTTATGAAAATTAGGCCCAAAGATATTGTTAAATGCAGTGTATATCAATTTCAGATTTTTATCAGCATTTAAAACAAAAAAAGGAAATAAAAAATTTGCTTCATATTCAACCCCAAGATGGACCTTACTTACACAAATTAGCATCACAATGTACAACAACTTGAAGCCTCTTTTAGAATACTGTCCATTCAAAATACAATATTTTATCCCCTAAATCTACCCTAAAATTTTATACAGTACTGAAAAATAGCTGAAAAATGCAGTGCCTATTGCAAATGCCCTACTACATATTTAGTGACCTCAGAGCTCGTAGACAAGACTTGAAATCCATCAATGCCTTCACGTTTTACACATTTTGGTGGCTTCTTTTTAAATAACACTCCTGGATCAGCCCTTATAGTTTTTTATTGTAGCATGTTGGAAATTTAAAATAAATAATAGAATTTTTTTAGTTATTAGACTGTTATGACAGCATAATTTAACATAATCTTATAGAACTGCAAGTATTGTTGCTTGCCTCATGTAGAAATTACTGGAGAAATGTTGTGTCCACAGGAATAAACTTCGAGGAAGCCCAGCGCCGTGTAGCGGACCTCATCAAGGGGCGCATCGTCGTCGGCCATGACCTGAGCAATGACTTCCGAGTGCTCTTCCTGAGCCACCCTCGCAGCAAGATCAGGGACACTGCAAAGTGAGTCATCGAGAATGTTAGTGTGTTGTAAATAATATCAAGGGTGGCTTGTGAGAGAGGAATCGAGGAGGCTCCAGTGGCTGCTGCACCGGCACGAGCCTGTAAAAACTGCTTCACAGCACGGCCCTGCTTGTGGCCCTTCCCTTGGTTCAACCTTGGCTCGTTCAATCTCTTCTTCTTTTCTTATGCCCACTTATTGGTTATTAAAGTAAAGTGCGCACGAGAAAAAAAAAGTTGAGTTTGTACTATCTAAAAATAGTTCAAGTGGTCCTCCATATGGAACATTAATCCAAAAAATTCCATCTCAAATAGGTTCTCCAGAAAAAAATTCCAAAGTCTGAATGAGCGCCTCGCTTAACATTGGGCCTTACCGGACAAACACCCTCGATTATCTCGAAAAAATACTGCGTTCAGTGGTATAAAAAAAATATAGCGATGTTCTATGACTTGAACTTTAACCACAAGCAAATTTTGAGCATTTTTTTTCGAATCAGATTTTCCGTAAAAAAATCTTGAAAATCGTCCATGTTAAATTATCATAAGAAATTTCCAAGATTTTTTACATAAAAACTGATTCGAAAAAAAATGCTCAAAATTTGCACATGGTTAAAGCTCAAGTCATAAAACATCGCTATATTTTTTTTATACCACTGAACACAGTATTTTTTCGAGATAATCGAGGGTGTTTGTCAGGTAAGGCCCAATGTTAAGCGACGCGCTCATTCAGACTTTGGAATTTTTTTCTGGAGAACCTATTTGAGATGGAATTTTTTTGATTTCAGTTCCATATGGAGGACCACTTGAACTATTTTTAGATAGCACTAACTCAACTTTTTTTTCTCGTGCGCACTTTACTTTAAACCATTTTATTTCTAGTAAGCTAATCTTCTCTCTTCATGTTGCCAGGTAACGAGTCAAGTTCTGTAGGTTCAGTTTTACAAATTTACAAATATCACTATCTTGGATTTTAAATTTTTTCTGATAACATCCAAGATAGTCATAGCCTAAGTCTAGTCTAAATTTAGCAGTGCCTATGAGTCTATTATAATTGTGAGTTTTGGCAGATTTAAAAATGAGATCTCCATGTGTGTCTTTTTATTTTATTGTTTTAACTTATTGTAAAACAGACAACAAAGCCATTTTATATTTTTTCTTGCTTCCTTTTTTTTTTCCTCTTTTCCTTAGTAAAAAAACAAAACAAAAATTGCCCTTGAAATTTTGAGGAATTTTGAAATTTTATGTAATCCTTAAGTTTAAAATGTAGATTTAAATTTGTGCTCCAATACAGTCACTGTTTTTGTCTACAGGTACCTACCGCTCCGTCAGTTTGCGGGCGGGAAAGCAACCTCAAGGCCAAGTCTGAAGACACTTGCAGAGAAAATCCTCGACATCAAGATCCAACAAGGGGAGCATGACTCTGTGAGTGCCTTATCAGAGAAATAAATTTGATTTTAATAGTTACTGTAGTTGCTTCAATCGCTACAATTGTGGCAATTGGACAAGCTGCATGAAAAAATTATGAATAGAGGGGAGCAAATTATCTGCTCTGAATTTTTTCAGATTTTTTCGAGTCCCTGAACTATTTTTAAATAATTATTGGAAGTTCTGACTGTAAGTTAAGTTGGCACCCCTGAATCCTTAATAAAAAGGATAGGGCCTCCAGGGGGTGAGTCGCACTTTCAATAATTATTTAAAAATAGTTCTGGGACTCAAAAAAATCTGAAAAAATTCAGAGTAGCACAATTTGGTACCCTCTATTTATTTCTGCAATAAAAAATTTTCATGTAAGTTGTCCATTGTAGCAACAATTAAATTGTGTATATTTTTATACCACATTAGAATTCTACGACTAAAACACGTGATTAATTATTGATCACTTTGAGCATGCATTCTTATTCATATATAATATACAAGTTATTAAACATATCATTATTCTTGATCAATGGGAAAAGCATTACAAATAATCATGTCTGTTGGATCTCTTCAGGTAATTGATGCGAAAGCTGCAATGGGTCTTTATATGATGCACCACAAGCAATGGGAGCTGTCAATCAGGAAGAAAAAGGAACATGGAAGTGTCAAAATAAATAAATAACAACAAATAAGAAGAATTATTTTAGGGCTCTACAAAGTTTATTTTATATGTAGTGCAATGTACCTTCAATAAATGTGATGAAATCAAGACAATTTATTTATGTAAAAATTAATTTTCGTTCTTCAGAGACTATTTTACAAATACAACAAGTAGTTAATTAATATATATCACTTCACCATGAATCCTTAACTCTTTGTGTACGTAGCGAAACATTGTTGGCCATTTTTGCATAGGAATTTTAAGATATAAAACAACGATTATTAACACTACACATGTCATATTCGCAACATTTGCTGTTAGTCTGTTTTGCGCTCAGCACCGTTGATATGTGTAAATAATATATATATATATATATATATATATATATATATATATATATATATATATATATATATATATATATATATATATATATATATATAATTATATATATATATATATATAATATTACATTATATAATATTAGACAATAATGGTTGCATTTTTTTGTTTCATAATTAGAAAATATACATTAAATTAAGCTTTTCTGAATTTTTTCAGATTTTTTGGAGTGCAGGAACTAATTTAAAAAAAATTATTTAAAATGTCTGAATTTGGGTGGTACACCTGATGGGACAACCGTGACGTCATCGACAGTCAATCACAGCAGCCGTGACATCATCAACAGCCAATCAAAGCATGACAAATGACGTCACGGTTGTCCCATCAGATGTACCACCCTAATTCAGATATTTTAAATATTTTTTTAAAATTAGTTCCCGCATTCCAAAAAATCTGAAAAAATTCAGAAAAGCATAATTTTAGGTATATTTTCTAATTATGAAATAAAAAAAATGCAACCATTATTGTCTATATATATTTATACAGTATAGTACAAATTATATTTTTACATTTCTCATTTCTTCAAAATAAGCCTTTCAATTGACGTCATAAAGTTAGTAACGCCCCTCGCGGAAACTGACGGGAAACAGCTGAACTACGTGCGTCTAGCGAGGCCCATTGTATATGTTAAACATTGTAAAATCATGTAAATGCTCTCTCAGCAGCCACAGTATAATTTTACAGAAGTGACAACACCATAATTAGTTGTCAAATACGTTCGGACAAATATAAAAAAATATTTCAACTTCGTAAAAGATGTATTTCATATCAAATTTGTTGTTTTTGTGATTCTCCCAATGCTATAGGTATTGCTGTATCCTCGCCAAAATTTCAGCACTCAGCGCCATCTCTTGGTCCTTTATGTACTCAATAGCTTAATTAAAATGGAGAAATGGAGATTAGTTGCAGATGACAAAAAGGTGTGGAAAGATTATGAAAGCGTGTCGAAAATGATTCAGACTTTGGAGTGGGAGCCACTCGAGGAAAGGAGAAGGTACAACCGATTAGGAAATTTGTTTAAAGTTAACAGGGAGATGGCAGGTTGGAGCGAGTTTAGCGATAGAACTAGGAAAGGTAGATACATTGGGAGGGGGGATCATCAGTGGAAGCTGGAGTTCAGGGGTAGTGGAAGCGATGTGGGAAAGTATTCCTTCATAAACCGAACAGTGAGGGAGTGGAACTCCCTGCCGTCCGAGGTGGTGGGGGCGGAGAGTTACGGGGGATTTAAGAGTGCGTTGAGCACTATATTGCGAGCCACCGTGGTTTAGCCACATTTGCCGCAGAGTGTTAAAATCTAAAAAATCTAAATTTATTTTGTACAAAAAGCCGAGTGTATGTTTAAATATTTGGCGCACTTTAAAAAAAAAAAAAAAAATGAAGTATAGAAAACAAACAGCTGTTGGAAAATAATAAAAATAATAAAATATTTGAACTTTTCTCAAAGGTGTTGAGAACTTAGATAATTTAGTGGTTTTCATGTGATAATATTAAAATGACAGATCCAAAGAATTGTAAATATTGTAGTTTACCAGAATCTGTAACTGAACCGTGTTTAGCTTGCACCAATTGTGATTGTTCTGCACATATAAGTTGTCTCAAGACTGTCTCCTTCCCTGGCGGTCTTTTAGGAGATGTTTTCTTTAAATTGACTTGTGATGAATGCTCAGGAAACCGAATTGAGCATGTAAATCGTGACAAAATGTCTTGGTATGTAACTTATTAACCGTTAGTTAAATGTTTCCTTGATGATTTTCTATTTGTAGGCTTGGCGTTGTGGTCCTAGTCCTGTACAATCTTCACCGGCAAACGCATGGCTCCAGCAGACGCGGGTTCTTCCACTGGAAAATACACGTGTGCAAATTTATTCAAGATAAATGGAAGTTCCTGTTCGCTCCAAACGTGTAAGTTTTCATCATAGAAAGGATTGAGAAGAAACGTACCGGTATGATATGTTTTTATAGTTTACCTAAAAAAGTTGACACTCGACTCCTATTTTTGTATGAATGAAAATTGAATGGCTGGGAGTTATCTTCTTCAATTGTAGCCACAGTATGCATATGCATAGTGGGTGGGTCCACCTCTACTGCCCTTGCCCCTCCTCCTTACTCGAATCTTGTCAGAAAGGCGAAGATCCGGACCCTCAAATTTTTTGCCTAATAGCTACAGTACTCCAGTAATATGATAACATCATATAATGAAAAGTTCTGATGTGTGCAGCAAGCGCAAGAAGACGTGGATGGGGACCGTTTCTGGTACGCTGACTCACTACCCAGCCATCTTCCAGTCCGGCCTGGAGCAACTCGGTGAGGCTGGCTGGTGGCGCCTCCACTTCCCAGATCTCTCACCGGCACAAGTTTTGCAGCTCAGTGAGTGACGCCCTCTCAGTCTGTGAGGAACCTGAGTGCTGCTGGACTTTGAAATTGAAAATTGCCCAATAATATTTTCTTGGATTGTAACAAAATTTATTTTTTTTGTAATTTCAAAAATTCAATGTCATCCTAACAGGTTGTCTTCTTCTTTTCTTATGCCCACGCATTGGCGTTTAAGCCATTTTACTTCCAGTAAGCCAATAGAGAAGGGCTTCCTTCTCTTCTTTCTTCATGTTGCCAGGCAACATGATTTTAGATGCCATTGAAACAATATCAGTACAGTATAATGTAACACATACAATTTTTGTTGGCTTATTTACATGTACTGTATACTGTAATATATTGTATTAGTTGGATTCTTTGTATTGAGCTTTTAAGTCCCTATATATAAATATGATAAAGAAACCTTCTAAGAACATTAAAAAGTATCATAATTAACATTGCTATAATTCTTCTAAGTCAACAACAATCCCTTAAATTCATCTGCTATGTCAGCTCTACAACTGTCGTGATGTGTTGCAGAGTCCCAGGGCTTGCTGTCTAATAAGAAAGGACAGTTGTCGGCAGTTGAAGCTAGCGAGGATACGAGCGTTGGCTCTGGTAGCGAAACCTTGGTAAGACTGTCCTGAGACACCCGCATAAACATTGATAACTCTGTTCTGTTTACTATTATTTGAACAATGTTGAGTTAATGTTGAGAATGCCATAGTAAGACGTAACACAGCTGTTAACAGAATTTTTTAAACTTAATTAAGTTGAAGTCAAATATAAGCCTCTTTGTGTAGTCTTTTATAGGAAATTAAATTAATACAATACTAGAAACATTGCATTTCAGGGCATAATATTGCAATTAATTATAGAAATTCTTTAAATTCATTTTGCACCTTAAAGTAATTTGTAAATACATATTAATTGCTCCTACAATATGTACTTCAAGTACATCGACTTGCTTGTGCTTCTTTGACCCCCTGTGTTACGCAGACGGAGGTGAAGACGGAGTGGAGCGCCTCGATAGATCCAGGTGAAATGTTCTCACGCGCCTACGTGCAGCCGAGCGCCACCCTCTCTGACGTTCTCTTCGATGAAGAAGAGGTTGATGTTGAGGTGAGTCACTCAGTGGGAACACCAGACAAGAAACCTCACCAGAATATTGTTTTATAGAGTTGTTGTGCATCCTCTTTTGCCTTGCAAAGCATCCCTCACCAATAGACAGTAATAATTATTCAAATATTACATGAACTGTCAACACTGTTGCACAAAGAAGAGTATTGAATGAAATGGGTACTAAGTTAGTCAAATTAGTAATTTTTTTGAAACTTCTTTAATAATTTTAATAACTTATTAAAAAAAATAAAGGAAAAATAGGGGAGAATATTGTGATACTGTATTGCATGCGTATTGTATTGCTGTATTCAACACAGCATGATTTACGGTATTTAACTCAATAAGAATGGCAATTAAAAACAAGTTTTATTAAATCAGTCTTGTGTTGTAAGATTGTTGACTCGTGGTGTCCTTCCAGGTGGCACAGGCGGACACCTCCTTCACTCACCTGCCAGCGGACCTGGGACACCTGGTGGAAATGCAGAGCAGCGAAGAGCCACTCACCAAGCAGGAGCCCTACGACAGTGGTAAGTCTGTGCACGACGAATGAGGGACCTATTTCCACTTACTGCAATATTGCATCATGAATCTATTTGCTTCAAAAACAGATAAGATTATACAAAATATAAATTCTAATTTCTTATTTTAAAGCAAATCTCTTGATAATGTAAATAAGCTGTCTGTTTCGTGTATATTAAAATTTTAATAGATATGGATTAAATAAAGATTTTTGAATTTAAATGTGGAGATGCATGAGTAGATGTTTAGGTGCTTTCAGAATAAATTTTTCTCTGTACCCTTTTTTCTTGCAATTGTGTACTCCTATTCCCTTCTTTTAAATTTGTGTCCCAACTGAAGTAATGCACAATCTAGATAATAAATTTAACAGCAGCAATGTACTTGGTTACTTCTATTTTACATATTTGTTTCCTCTCCCTAGTCCTTGTTCTTCTTTTTTCCTAAAATTTATTGATATGCTTGAAGTATTTAATGGAGTATTGACCTGATTTTTTTTTTTTATCACAGAAATGGATAGAGCGTGTAAAGTTATGCTACCCTGATTTTTTTTCAGATTTTTTAGAGCCCGGGAACTATTTTTAAAAAATTATCAAAAGTTCTTTTTGTGACGTCACGCGGCGGCATGTCCTATCTTTTTCTTAAGGAGTGGCATCGCGTGACGTCACAAAAAGAACTTTCAATAATTTTTTAAAAATAGTTCCGCGCTCTAAAAAATCTGAAAAAAATCAGGGCAGCATAACTTTGCACGCTCTATCCATTTCTGCAATAAAAAAAATTGAGGTCGATACTCCATTGGCTACACATTAAAAATGTAAAATGTATGATTCCTTGTCTTCCAGACGAGTCAACAGAGCCTCCCCCACGGCCTCCCCGGGTGGTAGCAGCCCCCGTGGTGTCTTGCCAGCCCCTCAGCCAATTTGAAGAGGTTGCTCTGATGCACCGTTTGCAGCGAGCCGGGCCCTTGCCAGGACCAGGGGCACGCAGGCTGGCTCGCAAGCTGGCAGTGAGGCATGCTAAGAGGCAGCGAAACTTGCCACTGTTCAATCTCGACCTGTCTCGCACCGGCTACACAAACAAGGACCCCTCGCTGGGACTCTACCTCAGTCCAGAGGCCAACCGAGTGCTGGATAGGTTCCAGGTGAGATAATGTGTACCTCCGGAAACTGACACTCCGTAAAGTTATGTAGTCTTGCTGTATGGAAAGAGATGTATTCTTAAACAGCAAACTGTATATTTTAAAGCAACGTCGTAAGAGGAAGGATGAAAATAATAAAAAAAATAAATAAATAAATAAAAAAAAAAAATACAGTAAAAGGTTTAGTGATAATCTTTGTTTAAGACCCATTGAGTTAAGTTGTATAAATGTATTTTTATCACTACTCTGCTTCTATACTATTCTTGATTTTTCAAACAAATAAATGGTCTCTTTTGTGAAGAACAGGAAAATGAAGGATTTATCATAGAGCACAATAGTGTTCTCAATCACTGTGTTGTGTCACCTATGTCTAATAGACAGAGACTGAGTCGTAACTGTGTGCTTGTAGATGACAACGAGTGCAGATCGAGCCCAGCCGTCCTTCATGCTGCGACTGATGGGCAGAGTCGAACCCTCCTGCTTCCACAGCCCCTACACTGAAAGGTAGATTTACCAAGTTTCATACAAAATGACAGCATGACAAGTATTGTATGACCAGTCTATTCCACTTTGAAAAGGTAATATAGACGAGCTTTTGGTTAAAAGAAGATAAATTTGTATTCTTTTATTCACTGTACTGTTGTACTGTAATTGCAACAGTAATTACAATCACACAGTAAAGTTTGATGTCTATTAGTAGGTATGTTGTAAGGTTTGAACAATTTTTAATGGCACTCTCACTTAATGCTACATTTTGTGCATGTAATAAGAATAACGTAATACATTACAAAATAAGCTGGAAAAAAATTAAAACATATTAAAACATATTTAGGGATTGGACAGTGGGAAAAAAGGGAATGCAATTTTTTGTACGTAAGCTGAATTTTGTTCCTCTAGTAAACAATTTCCATGAAATTATAACATTTTCATTTTTTAATGAAACAAAATATATCATGGTATAAATTTGGAGAAATTAGAAATGTTAAGATTTTATTTAAATTTTTCTTAAGGTTGCTGAAGCCGTACATCCTCCGAGACTCCAGTGTGCGCGCCCCCTGGATTCGCCTGATGGGAGAGTTGTTGGTGAAGGTCAACAAGAAACCTCCCCCCTCACCCCCCGCACCTCTGGACTACAGCTATGTTCGACCTCAGCACATCGCTCCTGTCAACACTCTGTGCAGGGACTTCTTCTGGCCAGGCATTGATGGTGAGGACTAAATGATTTTTAGAGGAGTTCCTGTTCTTTATGTGATGTTTGGGCATTGAGTTACAACGTGGTAAATGTAATCTGTTGTAGCATGGGGTAATATTAAGAGAGAAAATAAAATTGTGTTGACGTTTCAATTTAAAAACTAAAAGTCAATTCACCTCATTTTAATTTATTTTTGCTTTAAATTATTTGCAATATATTTTTCAATGTAATTTTTGCTTTTACTGTATTCAGGATTATACTTATAGTATTCCACCAACAAGGCAACCTTTACTCTGTAATGGAATTCGTTTCTCCTGCCAGCCTTTGATTCCCGTTGTGTTTTGCCTGGCAGTGACTGAGAGTCTACAGTACCCAGACTTCACGTGTGTGGCTCTCTACAAAAAACTCGTGGTTGGTTTTGCATTCCTTGTACCGGACGCAGGCTACAACGAGTCCTACATCTCATTTCTGTTTGTGCGACCTGAGTGGCGGCGAGCAGGCATAGCTTCCTTCATGCTCTACCACCTCATCCAGGTAATTAGGCTAGGGCTGGAGATAATAGCACAAGTACAGGTTAATTGAAACTGTTTAAAAAATTTCAAATTATCGTTAGGATTTTTTATTATTTTGATTTAAATTTATTAAATTTGCTAACTTTTTTACAAGCTTTAGAATTATAATGCTATTTTGATTTACATAAAAAAACAAACCCTTTTGGATGCAAATTTATGTTTGAAAATGCAGTACAGTATTCAATATTTTGACAAACAACTGTAATGTGCAATGCATTGTTTTTTGTGTCTTTTTTTATTCCTTCTACAAGTAGAGCAGACTTACTAAGAGAAATGGAAGATTAAAATTTGATCTCTAGCTCATCGGCTATGTTTGATTGATTGAATTTTAATGCTATCATTGATACACTATTCATCATGTCCCTCTAATCCGTTTTTGTGTCGTGTGCAGACTGGTATGGGCAAGGACGTGACCCTCCATGTCTCCGCGACCAACCCGGCACTCATCTTGTACCAGAAGTTCGGCTTCAAGGTGGAGGAGTTCGTGCAGGACTTTTACGAGAAGTACTTCCCCAGCGACTCCAGAGAGTGCCGCCACGCCCTCTTTCTCAGGCTCAGTAGATAAGGATCATATTCAGTCAATCACCTCAAAATGACAGTTCCCTAAGCATCATGATAAAGTATTTTTGCAATGGACAACATACATGTATAAAAAAAATTATTGCAGAAATGAATAGAGTGTACCAAATTATGCTACTTTGAATTTTTTCAGATTTTTTTGAGACCCAGAACTATTTTTAAATAATTATTGAAAGTGCGGCCACGCCCCCTGGAGGCGTCAATAGGCGTCCAGTCTCTATCCTTTTTATTAAGGATTCAGGGGTGCCAACTGAAATCACAGGACTTTCAATAATTATTTAAAAATAGTTCTTGGTCTCAAAAAAATCTGAAAAAATTCAGAGTAGCATAATTTGGTACCCTCTATTCATTTCTGCACCAAAATTTTTTCATGTCTGTTGTCCATTGCAGACCTTGTGCTACTTATACATATAGACTATATTTGCATCAAAACCGTAAAGTGTGAAAGGGACTTGCAATCTGAGGTGACAATATGTGGAGATCTATTTGCATAATTAAAAGCTATAATAGTTAATCTGTGAAGAGATACAGATTCTGATAAAACCGTGTCCATTAATTAATAATGTAAATGTAGACCTAAGGTAGAGATAACACGGATCAGCTGACCCAATGCTAAAAAAATCCCATTCATGAAAATTATGAAAAAAATTTAAAGTGTTCTCCTCTTCATCCTCTATCAGTAGCTAAAATATCAGGTATTCAAAAACGAGATAGTTTTAGAGTTATTAATTTTTAAAGCTGACTAATTAATTACTCGAAAACTAGCTCGTTTTTGTATACCTGATATTTTAGCTACTGATAGGGGATGTAGAGGATAACATTTTAAATTTTTGTCATAATTTTCATGAATGGGATTTTTTTAGCATTGGGTCAACTGATCCGTGTTATCCCTACCTTAAAAAAAAGAATTTCTAGGTTATTTTGGAGTAAAAGTTTGACAATTTCAGTAGTTCAAAATATTTAGTACAGTAATGACCCTGTTGAGAAGACTTAACGCCCTAGTTAAGAGGGTACCATCAGTGTCTTACTTAAAATGAAACCTGCGACTGCACCTCCATGCAGTGCTTGACACCAAATATAAAACTGTGAGTATTGTGACTCTTGAATTAAGAATTTGAAGTTTCTTTAGTTAAGAAACATTAGCAAAAACTGTTTTGTAAAAGCAACTCTTCAAAAAAAAAAAAAAAAAAAAAATATCTATCTCGCTTCATTTTTTTTATTGTAAAATAATAAATAATTATATTATAATATTACAATAAATAATAAAATGGTTTATAAAAGAAAATAAAAGAATTTAATTATTAATAATGATATTTTATTACAATATTCCCATTCATTGCAGATTACATTTTAATACATTGTGAGTATACAATATTTGCAAGCAAGCACACATAAAAATAATAATAATAGAAATAGATCACTCATGCTTCTAAGATAAATATCACACTGGGAGGGTGGGGTTCACCCTCATTTGAAATGCTCTTATATTCCTGCTGCACCGTAAAAATAGTCTCTCTTTGGCAATTATTATAAGTGAATTTAAATTCTTATGTCAAGTTAAATGGGAACACGGTTAGAACTTCTTGAAGGGTCATTTATTTGCTTTAAATTTTACTGAACACAGGGTTTTTAATAGAATATTAAAGTCAATAAAGGATGGTTTGGCACCAACATTTTTGCTGAGCATTTAAAAAATATGTATGTATTAAAGTTACATAATACTTTTAAAGTTTACAGTATACTGTACTACTTAAAATATTCTTCTTACATTTCTGGTTATTTATAGTAATTTTCTTTATAGTGCAGCAGAGGGATTAATTTTTTACTTATTTTGATATACATTTAGTTTAAGCTCAAACCAACATATTGATAAAATTCTGGTAAAGAACTTTGCCTCAAAAGTGAGTTCACTCTACTCAAAATTTTCAAGTACTTTTACACAGCTGTCAAATATCGAGTATTACTTATTTACCTTCAAGAAAATATAAAACCTATAAATCACATAGTACGGATTTCATAGCACATCATACTACTTGATGTTTGGTTTAAATAATAAAACCTTACAATATGAATGCTTTTTTAAATATGTTTGGACCACAATTTCATTTATTCTATAATATATTATTAATTTTTATGTCAAAAGTTATGGATATTCAATTTCATTATCATATGTTGAATATTAATTATGTGATATCATAGAAGATTGTTGATAGATATAATAATTGCAATGAAACTAATATATTTTTAATTCTCTTCTAGAAAAACAGAAGCTTTGTTATCAAATGGAAAAGAATTAACATAAAACTAAGACCCTGAGAGAGCAAAGATTTTATTTAAATGCAATTATCTATAATAGACATGTACCATTAGATAAGAGCCTGAGATTCAGGGTAAAATAATTGATTTGTAGTTCATAATTAAACTTGACAACTACAATTAAAACTAAAAACATTGTGTACACAGTGTACAGTACATTTCTGAGATGAGTTTATGTATAATTATATATAATAGAAAAGCATAAATAAATAGAAAAATTTTTAGTCACACTATTTGTTGATTACAATAGCGTTTGTGCCTCTGATGGATTCTAATGTTTGTGCCCTTCCACCCCATCCCGATAAAAAAAAAAAAAGCGCTTCTTTGGAAAATGCTAAAAGTAAATATTTTTATGAGATACTGTTTAAAAAATGGGAAGAGCATTGATACTTAGTTTTGTAGTACTGTATTAATATTGGTAACTTATATAGATTGCTACAATTATTGATTTTAATTTGCTCCATGTAAAAGCATCTGAAATTGCACTTAAAGTCATAAAATTTGTCATGATATCTCTGACATACAATTAAACTTATTGCTTTCAATGATAAAATTACTTTACGTACATATAAAAAAAAAATCATCCAAACATTAGTTTCAAAATCACATTACGTGCTTATTATCTTTTTGTTTTCATTTAATTAAAAAAACAAGGTCATCAAAAAGTGAAAATATTAAACAATGATATGATTCTACAAACTTATTAACTTAATAACTGAGCAATATTTTAAAGTGATGTCATGGACAAACAAAAGAGGATGCCTCTTGATTTTTTAACATTAATAAACACCCAACAAAACCCGTTGCAAAATATTTCATTACATAAAATACTTTTTATATATATATATATATAAAACTGAGGCATTAATAATACAAAGTAAAATGTTCATAGGAAAAATTATCTGAACTGATAGTCACAAAAACAAACAATAAGATGCGTACAAAAATATGTCCGTGCTACAATAAAATGATTTTGGGACACTCATCTGTACTGATAGTACCGTTCCAGTTCCCAAGGATAAAATTATTTGAGATTCAACCTCCATTATCAGAGGCATTATTATCAAATACCGAAAGTAGAAATTCAGATCTTGTGTCATTTTCTTATTGTTGCACCATCTTTAAAAGACTTTAAAGAGGTTAGAGAGCATTAAAATCAAGTACAAAACATCCTGGGATGTTTTAATTTCTATATTTTGTAATTATCAGCAATTTATCAAATTTCAAAATTAATGATGATTTTTTAAAATTTGATAACGCTTAATTTTAAAGTTGCAAATTTACAAAACTTGCAATACAGTATAGGAAATCTATTGGTTAAATTAGCACATTCGAATCAAATTTTACAGATTTTATAAAATAAACGCATAATTCTGCATTTACATAATGTCATGGTTGGTATCAGGCTTCAAATAACAATAGAACTTCCAGCATGTGCTAGGAAAAACAACAGCATTTGGTGTTGATCAAACTTCACTGATAGTGCAAGGCTCTTAATTACTGTCCTTCCAATGTCATACAAAATTTGTAATTATGTACAGCAGCCTTGTTTGCAGGTAACATTTGACATCAACATTAATTAATAAAATTTAGCACTCTTTAATGGCCAAATAAACTAATCAAGTCAGGCAGGTCAGCATTTTAACCAGTGACCAGTGGTGGTTTTAAAACAGTTACTCCTTTTTTTTTTTTTTTTTTTTTTTTTTTTTTTTTTTTTTTTCATGGAAGAATGCAATGTAGAAGGTTCAGCAGCCACTAGAATGAAACTTAGCTAGTCGTAAAGATTCCTTTCAACTGGTTACAAACCTTCTACTATATTGTAGTACCATATTGACCTTTTTTTTTTTTTTTATAGAAGAAATGACACATTATTGAATTATTGGACAGAGGGTGCAAAGTTATGCTATCCTGATTTTTTCCAGATGTATTACTGCCCGGGAACTCTTTTTAAAAAAATTAGTGAAAGTCCTTTTTGTGATGTCACGAGGCGGCAAATCCTATCCTTTTCTTAAGAAGTGACACCTTGTGACAACACAAAACAACATTTTCAATAATTTTTTAAAAATAGTCCCTTTGCAGTAAAAAATTTGAAAAAAATCAGGGTAACATAACTTTGCACCCTCTATCCATTTTTGTAATAAAACAAATTGAGGTTGACACTCCATTCCTTCCATGGAGAAAATACGGTGAATGCCCTAATACCACCGATTTAACAATCCACTTTAGGAGGTGAGCCTTTCAGTCTCCTATCCCGAGGAAAACAGCTGATCACGCCTGTCCTTCCACTGTCTCCTCGTCGCAGCCAATGAGCTCCTCGTCTGCAGACAGCAGCACCTCCGACTCTGACTCATCCGGCACTCTCTCGTGCTGCTTGCCGGCAGGCCTCAACCGAAACCTTGCCCGCTGCAGCAGCTTGCGGCGTCTTCTGCCAGTATGAGGCTTTACTACCGTCGCACTGCGGTGCATCAGGAAGTTGTCTGTCACCCAGAACATCAGGATCTGCAAAGGTCAAGGGGATTGGTTAGAGTGACGTTAGAGATTACATAATGTAACTAAGAGTAAAAAAAATTGACAGGAACTCATTTGTGAAATGAATTGTTTTTCATTTGAGTATTGTTTTATGTACTGTACTGGCAATATGTTCATCAATATGAATGAATAAAAAATACTAAAAATAGTGAACTTAAAGAATTAGATGAACAAATGAGTTCAGTCCTAAATGTCCTAATATTAAATATAGATGGCTGCCATTATTGCTATCCAGATAAGCAAACATGTTGAGCTACATAGAAAACAAGATGATTGTATTAACAACTTTAGGGAAAATATGCAAATTACACATATACTGTAGGTGGGTAAATAGCATTTAAGGTCTGTCGCTATGAAAAAATGCAACTGAAATTAAATGAGATGTCGCTACCTGCCTATAGTAAAAAAGATACGGGATTCGGTGATTTTTATTCGGCATTAGCAATGAAAATAAAGAAAATTAAGCGTTTTTGTTGAACTTAGGGCTTAAACGTGTTGTTTGCCTATGCCTTCTACCGATTCATTATTTAAAATATTCATTATATATAGAGTTATAGCAATTAAAAGTATGCAACATTTTACTGGAGAGCAAAAGCTGAAGGCAAGGAAAGAAACAAGGAGGGCAGGCGTGCCGTTGCGAGTGCGTCCTTTACGTGCCATGCGTGCCGTGACGAGTGCATTGTGAGGTCGACTCCAAAGTATTGTACTGTAAATTGAATAGAAAATAGAAATATGGTAACAGAGTGTTTTGTATACAGCATTCTCTGTTATTATTATGAATTATTTTTTTTAAATAAATTTAATTTTTGTAGTAATTAATAGGTATCAAAAAATGTTTTGTTGCTTTTTTGTATAATATATAGATAAAGAAACTAACCTAATTAATTTAAAAAAATACATTATCGGCTTTATATAGGATAAATCTGAATACTATGAATGAATGCCAATCCACGAAAATGCACACTAAACACATTATCGATTGTCAATTTTTTGAAGTATTGACGCCATATTGACACTAACTGTTGTCTCAATTAGCGCAAGTGTTCAAGTATTTGAAGGGTTTGAAGGGTCTAGTATTTAGTGTTTGAAATAGCAACTTCAAACACTAACACAGACACTAAATTTTTTAACATTGATCAGCTGATGCAAATGTTTCCAACTTTTGACACTACGAAGTGTTGGCGCTAGTTTACAGTAAAGTTGTCTCATTTAAAATAAGTATTTATACTAAATTAGTGTTTGAAGTGTATACACTTTTAGTTCGCATTCTTTAAATGAGACGCGGCCTATAATCACCAATCGGACATATAAAATCATATATTTTTTATATCCGTTCAAGCTATACTTTTTCAGTTTTATCATGTCAATTATCTACTGGAAGGAGTAAAAAAATTAAATTTATGGAATATGAATAAAATGCTAATGTATGCTCAAACTAATAAAGAACTGTGGATCAATTTTTTAGATGTATTTTTAATTATGTCAAATTATAAATTAAATTAAAAATGTGACGTTTAGAAAAAAGAAACTATTTTTTATTGTTATAGTAACTCTTTCACATTGAAATTCAATGTATTTTGCTCCTGTCCGTGGACCACATCATGAGTGCGAATGCTGCTATCATGAGGTAGAATGTGCAATTGCCCCGCGCTGCTACTGCTTGCATTCGCGAGCTGCAGTTTTTTTTTCTTCACTTCCTTCCTGGGTCCGGAAAGGACGGGGGAGGATGGGGAGAAGGGAAAAAAAGAGCAGGCGTTACGTACTGAATGCGTTGCTGTACGCGTAAAATGATCAAATTTTTTTTAATAAAAGTTAATTTTCAAGGCACATTTTTTTTTATCAAAATTATTATGATATATATTTTTCAAATATTTATATATTATATATACAATTTTTTTGTGTGGTTTTAATGATAAAACTCCCTCCAAACTTAATATTTTATAAAGTAATTAAAATATTCTCGACCTGTATTATATAACGATGAATTTGAAATCTGAATCTGTTTATTATAATAATCCTTCCTTTTTTTTTTTTTTGTATCCTCTCAAGCAATACTTTTCAAGTGTTTCATGACGATCATCTATACTTGGAGAGACTGAAATTAAATTTATTGAATAATAATGAAAAAGCGAAATCAATATACTTTATTATGATTCATAATTTTCCTAATAAAATATAGATTAATTTTTTATAAGTCTTCATTGTTATATAATTACAACAATTTTCACTGTCGCGCGCAGGTCAGAAGGGTAAACGAACTCAAGAAAATAACTTGTATTTTACTCCCCCAACCCTTGCTATCCTCATTCATAAACCTTTCTTTTCTTTGAGAAAGGTGAAGAAAAGAATGTAGTATATGTTTTAGATAGAAACCTAGTTACAAACAGACTTCAATGCAATGTATAAATATTTTTGGGAACACCACTTTATATTTCATAGGAGAAAATGAAAAAATTGCACCAATCAAATGTAGTAAATTATGCATAATAAATGCATAAATATTGCAACATCATATATACATTTTAAATATATATATATATATATATATATATATATATATATATATATATATATATATATATATATATATATAATATGTATATATAATGTTGTATTAATATGTTTCAATTTTTATAAAAAAAATTTAATATTATATTAAATATTATATTATATTAATATTTTAATATTATTTTATATTTTGTATCATTTATATTTATATTTTTATATACTTTTTTATAAATTTATATTAAATGTATGTTATATTTATTATATTTATATCACATTAATAAATGTTGCATTCATTGCATTTTGATTGATGGTGCAATATTTTTATGTATTCATTTTTCCTGACCATAGATAAGGTAAAAGCACGGCCCGCGATTATATTATATTTGCGTCGCGCGAGCCGCAAGGCGCCAACCCTTGTGAAAGTCTGCAGGCCAAGTGGCCCGCCTCGCCTGCCTGACCGCTAGCGAGCAAGGTGCAGGCCGGCCGCTCGTCCCCAACAATGGAACAATGTACAGTGCAGTACGGTACATCTGCGGCGAAAATAAATCAGCAAAATGGCTTGTGAGGAAGTAGGGAAATATTATATGTATTTTTTCGTACTAATAAAGTCATCAAAATCTTACCGATACGAATTTATATTAACAGGTTTCCTAAAGATTATATGTATGAATAACATTATATCATCAAAAATGGAATATAATTTATCGTTCTGCAGAAGAAGCCGAACAAAATTCATCCAATAATTATTTTTTAAAAGGCATACGTCGCGCCTCTGGTGGCCGGCTGCATAGCGACAGACCTTAATATACTGTAGATACTGATACCATCATTGCACGCTGACACACATATTAATAAGATAGCATCTTTAAATTTGAGATTGTATCATCAATACAATCGGGTGATGAAAGCAGCTTCGGCTGAAGTTTTACTCACGTTGACGAAGAAAGGAATGATGAGCATGACAAGGGCCAGCTCCACTCGCGGGTTTTGAATCGGTGCCAGGATGAAGTGTCGCACCTCCTCCCAGAAACTCAGCTGCACCAGCAAGGTCACCAGCACCTTCTCCACCACCATCAGCGCTATGTAGAGGGCGCACTGAGTCAGCCACGCGCTGGCAGACGGTGGCTTGCCTGCACAGAGGGAAAAAAAATTAAAAACATTGTTGATTTCTGATGCAATACTGCTTACTGCACTACATTTTTTCAAGTCTTAAATTTGATTTTTCACATGGAGTTACTCAGTGAGTTCTGTAACATGCAAATTTTTGCAAATAAATCCTGAAATGTTAACTCAAATTCAACAGCATGGCAAGCATCTAGAAAACATTAACTTTGTTTTCCCATCAATCAGGTCAGTAGGACAAGATAATTTTTAAGAAAATAATTTATAAATAAACTACAAAATAACAAGTCAAGGTTTCTTAACATGATGGTTAAAAAAACACAATCATGAAATTTAACTTGTATAAAATTTGGGTACTGTAGGGATGTTATGTTTTTTTACCCCTTTAACTTTTAACTTTGGGGTCCCCCCCCCCCCCTCCTTCTTGGCATTGCCTCTGTGAGTCCATGAGTCTATCCTGACACATGCCTTTCTGGCTTTGTAGACCTCCCAAACGTATATATTCTGTTTAAATCGACAGGCACACACCGTACTCTCCGAAGTTGATGGCATCCCAGTGCTTGACTCTGGCCAACATCTGCGATAGTCGGATGCCTGCATAGATGATACAAAGACCCAGCGACGAATCAAGCAGGAAGCTGATGATGTACCTGCATAAATCATAAACAAATAAGCTCACAATATAGATACAGTTTGATACATAAATATGGTAGATCTTCCTTGCATGTCTATATAGTATTTCTTTGTAGCTTGTGCTCAAAATTAGTTCAATAAAGAGTGAATTAAACGTATATAATCCATGGTTGGTCAAACACAACTGAACAACAGCAACAAGAAATGGTACAGTAGACTGTATATTATTATATTTCTCCATTTCAATCAATCCCCAAAGTAAAACAATATACTTTAATATTATATTGATGCTATGATGATTAGGGAGCTATGCTGGGAGTCGCTGGAAGGCAGGAGAAGAGATGTCAGGTTGGCCATAATGTTTAAGATAAGGAGAGAAGAAAAGGGGTTGGAGGGAGATGAGTGAAGTAGCAGTGTAAGGCACGCAGGTAAAGAGGCAGGAGGAGTGGAAGTTGGAGTATGAAGACAGCTAGCAGAATAAGTGACTTGGGGAAATTTTCTTTTTACAAAGGTGAGAGAGTGGAATCTGCTGGACTGTGGGAGGTGGTGGAGGCAAGCAGTTCCGGGGAGTTCAAGAGAATACGCTGAGGCGAGCTACTGTGTCACAATTGCCTTCATAAGATCAACTTTAACTAACCAGGTGCACGGGTCTCCGATGAACTGACTGGCCAAGTAAACGTTAGCCATGTGCACAACAAGTGCCCCAGCCCCTTGTTTTGACGTATCATAGAACCAGATGAGCCAAGGTCGTCTGGACCTCCTGGGCTCGCAGAATCTCTTCACTGAAACAAAAAGAGCAACGTCACATCTTGCCACAGTGCAATGATTGCAAAATACTTACAAATGAGACACATGAAGGCCAAAGCCGCTAACAAAGCTTGTATCAGCCATCCAAACATATCCGTAAGCGCATCTTTACCACAGTGAAGTTCTCCATCTTCAACTATGTTGCCTACCAAGCCAACTTGCAATTCCAAGGCTCGATGTTCTAAGTTAATTGATATATTCATTGATGATGATAATAATGAGACACTAAAGTCTATTACAATTGGGATTATATATTATACAGTATATGCCTGCAAAGCCAAAGGCAGGAAATATAGGCATGCAAATAACTCTCTATCAAAGGCTTGAAAGTTTATAAGTCAACCTGCCTGCAAAAAGTGTAATCTAGACACAGTATACTTATTTTGTTTAAAAAAGGCTTGCTGCCCGCAATAAGTAGTAATGTTGGTGGTTATAGAAAACTTTCCCTCTTACTGACATCCTCTCAATTGCAGTATAAGCGAAGAAGAGAAAGTGCATCTATATTGTTATGGGGAAACAGAAACACAGCTAGCCACTGAACCTTGCACAAAATAATGTAAACAGGCAGTTCTTCTCTTGGTCGAAAATTTAGATTTAAGATTTTTAAGATTTTAACGCTCTGCGGCAAATGTGGCTAAACCACGGTGGCTCGCAATATAGTGCTCAACGCACTCTTAAATCCCCCGTAACTCTCCGCCCCCACCACCTCGGACGGCAGGGAGTTCCACTCCCTCACTGTTCGGTTTATGAAGGAATACTTTCCCACATCGCTTCCACTACCCATGAACTCCAGCTTCCACTGATGATCCCCCCTCCCAATATATCTACCTTTCCTAGACACAAATTACACATCAGTATTGAGTATTTATAAACTTAAATTTCATATATTTAATATCACAATTTAATACGCCAAGTGTCACCTAGCACCTGTCTTTCTGTATCATCATAAAAAAGTAACGTCATGCAACATGCAACTGCAAAAGTACGTCGAATTTTTTCATCTTGCAAATTCTAGTATTAGTACCAAAGTTAAAACATAGATGGCAGATAGACCCGGAGAAACTCTGGCGCTCTTTTTTCAAAATATAATTTTTAAATTTACATGCATTTTTCTAAAATATAAAAAAAATAAATTTCTTTAAGGGTAAGGTAACGCCACCAATGTTAAAAAAAATCCCTCTCACAAAAATTCTGAAAAAAATTTAAAATGTTCTCCTCTATACCCCCTATCAGTACCTAAAATATCAGGTATACAAATACGATCTAGTTTTTGAGTTATAAATTTTTAAAGTTGACTACTTTAACATGGAGAAATGAAAAAGGGTAAGGTAACGCCACCAATGTTAAAAAAAATCCCTCTCACAAAAATTCTGAAAAAAATTTAAAATGTTCTCCTCTACACCCCCTATCAGTAGCTAAAATATCAGGTATACAAATACGATCTAGTTTTTGAGTTATGAATTTTTAAAGTTGACTATAATTTAACATGGGAGTTTCATTTCTCCATGTTAAAGTAGTCAACTTTAAAAATTTATAACTCAAAAACTAGATCGTATTTGTATACCTGATATTTTAGGTACTGATAGGGGGTATAGAGGAGAACATTTTAAATTTTTTTCAGAATTTTTGTGAGAGGGATTTTTTTTAACATTGGTGGCGTTACCTTACCCTTAATTAAATCAGGCCGCTTTATTTAGCCAAATTGTGCACTTGGGCTACTAATTATCTTGATACTACAGCAATCAGCTTAGTTCTAGCATAAAAATTACTCCGAGGAGCAATAATAAAAAATTAAGGGTAAGGTAACGCCACCAATGTTAAAAAAAATCCCTCTCACAAAAATTCTGAAAAAAATTTAAAATGTTCTCCTCTACACCCCCTATCAGTAGCTAAAATATCAGGTATACAAATACGATCTAGTTTTTGAGTTATAAATTTTTAAAGTTGACTACTTTAACATGGAGAAATGAAAATCCCATGTTAAATTAGTCAACTTTAAAAATTCATAACTCAAAAACTAGATCGTATTTGTGTACCTGATATTTTAGCTACTGATAGGGGGTGTAGAGGAGAACATTTTAAATTTTTTTCAGAATTTTTGTGAGAGGGATTTTTTTTAACATTGGTGGCGTTACCTTACCCTTAACAAGGTGAAGATATGTCAGTGTTACCAACTACCGGTGCTACACCCAATGCACAATAGACAACTTTAAAAAACCCTAACTAAAAAACTAGATCGTATTTGTATACCTGATATTTTTTTTTTATATTTTTGCTACTGATAGGGGGTGTACAGGAGAACGAGGAGAACATTTTAAATTTTTTCTGGAATATAATTCCACATAAAAGTACACAATATTCATAAACTGTCCATTTGTCATAAAAAAACTCAATACTTTTCATTACCTTTATGTCTTTTAAATTCTAAAAAGTGTACTCCACACAATAAAAATCCAAATTCTACAAGAGCTGGATCAGAACATCAATTTATACTGCAAGAATTGTAAATCATTAAGAATCTGAATATAAAGCAGGCCAGCTAATCCTGTTCCTGAACGACCTGAACCTGCACATATTCAAATTATATTTTAACTGGACCAAACAATCAAAATATGATAAGTCTTTATTGCCATATACATGCAGCTTGCATTCAGGTACTTTTTTGACAGCAGATATTTCATAAACTACACTGATCTAAAGAGATAATCTTATTAAAAGAAAAGGATAGGAATAACCAGCAAGGCCTTACCGATCGAAAGAGTCACAGCAGGTGGAAATTCTTGTGGTCACAGAATTTCCATCTGCTGTGACTCTTTCGACCGGTAAGGCCTTGCTGGTTATTCCAATCCTTTTCTTTTAATAAGATTATCACAACCTAAATGGTTTATTTTCCTTAATTTGAATATTGATCTAAATAGATGTAACACAAAAGGATTAAGTCTTAAAAGCAGAACAAACAAAAATAATTTTAAGAAATTTTTATTGGTCCTCCAATCCGTAACCTGAAAAATACAAACATTGCTACACCATTTGCAAAGTCTCCAAAGTAGTGAGAAATATGAACTGACAAGGCTGCAACTTCCAACTTGTGAGAATTTCTACTTGAAATCCCTAATTTGAATTAACAGACATGTAAGAAATGTCTTTCTGGATATCTTCCAGCAAGTAACTTCAACTGACAAAGCCAGAAAAAGCCATGCCAAGTTCAAAAATCTTACAGTCGGGAGTTCTGGTTTTGTTAAGGAGTATCTTGACTAAACCAGACCTCAGCACAAGGCTGGTTTGTTGTTGGGGTTTTCTCCCCAGTGGCTCTTAGCCCCCGCAGCCTCCAGATGAGGAGGCCTTGGGAGTGGATGGGATGCCAACCCCTACCAGGACCGAGGTCGGAGGGGTGTGCACATTTAACCTCAACACCCTTCCTATTGCAAGGACAATAATATCCTTTTATTATTTATTAAACAGTGAAAAGGTCATGATTGTATTGACTCCACAGAACACCACCTATTTCCCATGACTTCTTAGCTACAAAACACTCTCTTTCTTTTAGCACACCCCTCTGACTTCTCGGCTTAGGACTCACTTCACTCTTCTGGAACTTCGAGCTCGCCGGCGTTGATTTGGTCAATCAGGTCGTGGGGGTTCTTTCCCTCTACGGTGCAGCCAACAGACTGCAACATGGAACAGGTTACTACACACTGCCATGTCACGATAATAAAACTAAATACTGTAGTACTACAAGTTTGTTCGTCATTAATTTAGAACAAATCTTAATATCAAAATATAGGCCAACTTGAATTCTTTCAGCAAACTTTAAAATATATTGTAGTAAGCAGAATTTAAGCTAGCTTCAACACTGAAGAACATAGACCCTAATGGGGGCTGCAGGTGTCAATGGTCAAACCAGTATCTTTTTCATGTTAAAAAATTTATGATCAAATTACTAGTCTGTATCTGCCATCAATCACAATGATCATTAATATAAAATTGCAAATTCAGACATAATAAAAGGAGCTGAAAGCACCACAATTTTGTGTTGTCGCACCTGTGCAGTGCCGAGGATCTCCTTGATGGTTCCCTCCAGCTTCCTGGACATGGAGCGCGGCCTCATCTGCTTAGCAATGCCAACAATCTCGTCAAAGGCCAGGTTGCCACTGTGCTTCACTGCGGACAAAATTCATGATGAGAACAATGCATAGGAGATGAGTTTGTAATGATGAGATAGTTAAAAAAAATCTTTACAGTACTAAACAATTATTTAATTTTCTTCCTCTTTTTTTTTTATTGATTCAAGTTAAATAAAACTCTGATCTCCCAGTATTTCACTGAAATTTTGAGGGTACAAGCAGCACCAAAACAATTCAAAACAATCTTCATTTATGTTTTTGACATAATATTTCTCGATGCACACAATGGATGGAATTAAAAAAGAAGATAACTTCTTCCGATCCTTAGTCAGGTATTTAGTTTCCCCAAATTAAAACAGACAAGTCTTTGAAGAGTCTAACACTCCAAATATGCTTTATAAATTTCCCCCCTCCCCCTCCCAAACAGCAAGCCCAAGATTCAAACTGTAATCAAAACATCATGCTCACCGTTCTTGACCTTCTTCCTGTCACGTGGGGGCTCCTTGAGGGACTTGATGATGAGGGAGGCGGCAGAGGGACACACTGAGATGACGGCCTGTCTGTTCTGGATGGTCAGCTGAACTGTGATCTTGAGACCCTTCCAGTCAGCCGTCGCCTTGGCAATGTCGTCACCAACCTTCTTGGGGGACTGGAAACAAAACAAAAAAATGTTAGACTTGAGAGATTTTGTAAAAGCTGTGCTATTGGCATCTGGCATGATGATTGTCACTGCACAGAACTTGTGATGTGGGGTACATTAGGGGATACCTCCAAATTATCAAAATATAAAAAAAAAAAAAAATGTGCACGACTTGCAGGAGTCATAATATCATATGGATATGATATGCATCCTGTATATTCAAACTGTATAGGCATGGGACCTTTTGGCCCTCCCCCCATAAGATCTGCGCCGATGCCGTTTGGGACATTTTGGGATGGGCGATCGCCCCCCCCCCCCCCCCCATTGAATCTGCGCGCATGTTACATACTATCCAACAGTGTGCATATGTACAACATAATAGATACAAGGTTCAACCCCAGGACGTTTTTTGGAGGACAGGCAGTTCCTAAATAGGGTTTTGTGCCAGCTGTGTCAACAAGTCCACATAAAAAAAGAGGGAAAAAAGAAAAGAACTCACCAGACCAAGTGGACCAATTTTGGGGGCCAAAGATGATGTGGCACCAACTTCTCCTCCCACGCATCGCAGGTACACTGTAAATTTTACAAAAACGTGAGCAACCTGATACATATCGTCGTTGTAGCGCGTTTTTGGCCGATCTTCCAGTTGTAAGTTATGACTCCATGGCCGATCTATATATTGTAAGTTATAACTCTCTGGCTGATCTGCATATTGTAAGTTATGGCCTTCTGGCTGATCTGCAATTTTTCTAATTGTTCAGGAGAAGCAAAAAACTGATTATCTCCGGAAATATTAATTGGAAATTAAAATCCTGTATACAGCACTTTTATAATGTAAATACGATAAAAAATACGTATAAAAGTCCGTCGGTCATCTTTAAAAAATAATAATAATAAATAAATGAAATTTGCCATAATCCGACAGGGCTTGAAAATGCATGTAATAATCCTCTCTCACGTTGTTAACTCGGCTAGAAATTAAAAACACGATGTAATAGAATTACAGAATTAATTAAAATTAATGAAACGCGCTCGTCTTCAATATTTATTTATATATACGTCGCGTATATATGCATATATGATACCCGTATTTTTTTCAGCTACTTAAACATTTTCATGGTTCGTTTTCTAGCTGACAAATAAAAATGCATGGGTAAGACATAAAATTACTGTGTATTACTATAATATTATTTCATGTTTATCATTATTTTAATTTTAGGGGAAAAAAAAGCGGCTGTGCAGGGACTATAAAAAAAGTTTATTTATTAAAAATAGAATCGAACACAGCCGAGTTTGGGTGATTTTAGCATCGTCGATCGCTGAAAATGTCGATTTTTTTTTGTGTAATAAATAACAGCAATGCAAAATAGGCAATTATAAGTTCATTAATTGCAATTGATGCAAAAAAATTAGCTTACTTAGCATGCTACTTGTTTTACAGGTCTGCACATAAACGCGGAAATTAAACGTAACCAAGACGATTAAATATCACAGCGAGTTCTATGCTCGATCGAAGAATACTTTGTTAATAGACGCGTAGCAGAATTCCATTGCTGAATTAATCATAAAAATATATTTACGCTATTTTATAATTTATTTATGCTAAATTTTATTTATAACAACAAATATTAATATGGTACGTCGATCACTATAATTCTATCATGGGTACGTATATAATGGGCGGGATTCACGAAGCCGGAAGTGAGCGTTGTGCTTCGCGGTATCTCGCGATTTTTTTTCTTTCGTCTTTTCAGGTTCATACGATAATAATATAATATATCAATATTATAATAGTATAATATTGATAGCACACGTTGGACCGTCAATGAATTAACAAAAGTTATGTACGTTTCTGCTAGAAGAGACCAATTAGCTGTCGCACTTCGACTCTTTTCAAGCGAGCATAAAAACATGTTTTTACAAACTTTTAACATCTCACAATATATTATTATACGTGCAGCGATATATGGTAGAAAAAATATAAAATAACTTGCAAAAAAATAATAATAATAATATAATTTTATTTGCTAATTTTTCCTAGTTATATAAGAACGTCCTAGAGTATATTATAATTGCTAAAAAAAATGTAAAACTATGCTAGCTATATATCGTAAAATAATAATTTTATTTAAATACCGGTATTTTTTATCTATTATAGTTATTACGACACTCTACAATATGATATATGCATGCAAGTTACAGATCTTTGTGACGCCTTTATTGTGGTTAGTTGCAATATTTTCCCCCACAGGCAGATGTGTATCATAATTAACATACTAATAAAAGCTTAATTATTTCTTTCCGATATACTGTAGGGCGCGCGCCGCAATAACAAAATAATATTTATAAACAAAATCACAACAATTTTGAAAAAAATCACATTTACTTATTAAGTTAATTATTATTAATTATTATACACGTAGCTGAACCATATAATTACGAGTTATTCAATCGTTGCATGCATGATTCCAGATTTTAGAGATCACCCGATGCAATCTGGAGAGATATTTTGTTACTTGATTGATTAAATGTTAATTGGCCGTTAGGAAAATTATTCTTTGCAGCCAGAAGAAGTAAATAACTGGATTGAATAAATTTATGATTTAAGTTTTTGCTCTGTGTTGATATTTTGTTACGTGTTATTTGCAAACAGCTGATTTCGCGGGCCTCGCCCCTTTTTTTATTATTTTTCTAGCATTTAAATGAAAATTATTAGGAAAATACCACTAATGCCATCTTGTGTCAAATTTTGCACTCTTTCGAATGGCGCAATAAAACAAAAGTTGTAACTTTTGACATTTCGGCCACTCGTCCCTGGCAAAAATAAAGCTGATCAGCCAGAGAGTCATAACTTACAATATATAGATCGGCCATGGAGTCATAACTTACAACTGGAAGATCGGCCAAAAACGCGCTACAACGACGATATGCATACAAAATTACACGTGTTCAATCCCTCGCCATCAGTCCATGCTCAGTACAAACTGCTGTAAGCCGGTGCTAATAACTGGCAATCATATTAACTTACCGACTTTAACTTCTGATGGATCGAATTTAGGAGGCATATTGATGTGATAGTAGTTAAGATATTACAGTAATATCTCTAATTAAAGCCGATGAAATCGGATGTTCGGTAACGAAACTTATCACACGATAAAACTCCTGTTTTAAAATGTGACGTCAGAAGTCCAAAGAAAGAAGGGTGAAAGAAGTGAATAGGTTTTGGCTGGTTTAGGCTCATTTCCATGGAGCGATGTCGAGCGAGGCTTGGCGGGGCGAGAAAAGCGCACTTGCTTCAATCTCGTATGGCGGCCATGTTGGCAAAAAAACGCCCCCCGCAAGGCGAGGAAATTCCGAGCCTTTGATTGGCTATGGCACGCGATTTTCTCGCTTTCCACGCTCCATGGAAATCCGCCTTTTTGCAAGGCAATTTTCAGAAAGAATTGAAACTTATTTTCGCGGTAATTTGAAAAAATTTAAAAAAACAGATGTTTTGGAAGTCTAGCCCATAGCAGGGCTTCAGGCAGCAGTGTTTATTTGACAAAATAAAATGATTAAAAGTGCATTGATACTTAGAAATGTTGAAAAATACTTACCTCGAATATTTTTGTGGAAAATAGGAAAAAGATGTGGTAATATTCATGCAATTCATAGATATTTATCGAGCAGAATAACTAGCCCAAAAGTTGACCAAGATGACTCAATAAGTTTGAACAATCCTTTTATCAAACAGTATTTAAGTAAACTGTCTGACGAACTCTCAACATTAGATGGTAATACCAGACAATCATCTGATATTGCACACACAGTTGCTTTGTGGCAGGAAAGACAGAGACTGTCTGAAGATCTTGCTGCCCTTGCTGAGCTCAAATCAGGTACCGGTATATATAGTACTATGATAGGGTGTGCTGCATCAAATGCATTTATATGTACAGTATTAGCATATACTTAAGATTATGCAGGTGCATTTATTGACAGCTCGATCAATAAATTATCAATATCTGAACACATATGCATAAATCCAACTCATCTTTTGTGGGACTTCATAAAGGTGCTTTCATATCTTTAAAATTGCTTCGGAGATCTGTAGAACACGCAGTCGAACTTGATTTTTGTATTTTAATTACTGTATTATTACTTGTAGTGTTGCTATGTTTGGAGCTCTCTTTAACACTCAATCTAGTTGCTGAACTAATCTCTTGTATGGTAGTTTTTATTATTAAGTGAATTGTGTTTGTGTCAGATTCTACAGATCAAGAATTGACGGCTCTGGCTGAGGAGGAGAAGCAGGAGTTTAATGAGAAGATTGCTGCCGTTGATGAGCAGGTGAGCATGTTTTTGTTTGTGATCATGCTTTTTTCAAAGATACTGAGAACCATACTAATGTCTAAACCTGTGCAGATTCTACAGCTGCTAGTCCCTGCAGATCACTTGGAGGTGGACCCTGACACAGCTGTGCTTGAAGTTTCTGCCGGAGTAGGCGGCCAAGAAGCTATGCTGTTTGCTGCGGAGCTGCTAGATATGTACCAGGGTTATGTGGCTCACCGCGGCTGGGAGCAGGATAGAGCAGAATTGGAGCTCTCTGAACTAGGTAAGCATATCATCGGTTCATCGATTTCATGTGACGTATTTAATAGAGTGAATTTAGGTCATGCAATCAAATTATTTTATAGAGAGATCAGTAGCCAGTTTAATAGACTCTCCTGATAATGAGCTATTTGGTTCTACAAAAGTTTCTTGCGTGGACCACCTTGTCACCATTTCCTCCTTGTGTAGGTGGCCTTCGCCATGGCAGTATCAGCGTTAATGGTGCTGGAGCATTTCTAGAGCTGCGTCACGAGGGAGGCGTACACCGTGTTCAACGAGTGCCCAGGACAGAAAAGGCAGGGCGAGTGCACACCAGCACCGTGACTGTGGCCGTGCTTCCCCAGCCCTCGGAGGTGAGAAGCTGATCTTTGAACTCAAATCTCTTACTTGTACAGTTTTGAGAGTATATATATAAAATTGGAATACTGGACATTGGTTAGATAGGACTTAGTAGAAACGATTTTTGGCCCATAACTCAGGTAAAAATTACTTCTAAGGTACAACCTTACCTTCAGGTGTTGTCCAAGTCAATGGCTACTTATTTTGAGAGAAATGGTTCAAGTCCAATCATTTCCACCCCCTGCAGGGGTGAAAATGTGTTAAAATCAATTCTTGACTAAAAATTTTAAAAATTGAGAATTTGAAATAAAAATATATTTTGTAATTTAGCGATGAATTTTTAAAGGGTGAAAACCCCCTGTTTCATCCCTAAACAACCCTAAAATAAATTATTTTTAATTTTAAATATTTTTAAATGTCAGATTTGTGTTTCCCATGATCAAATTTATACAAAACCATTTAAAACATAAATTTAAGAATTAGGGGTGAAGCAACTCCTCCGACAATCCCCTCCTAAAAGGTGTCTATTTTTACCAATTTGAATATGGGGAATCTGCCAACTAAAAATTTTTAAAATTAAAAATAATTTATCTTAGGGCTGTTTAGGGATGAAACAGGGTAGTTTCACCCTTCAAAAATCCACCATTAAATTGCAAATATTTTTTATTTCAAATTCTAAGTTTTTAGAACTTTTGGTCAAGATTTGATTTTAACACATTTTCACCCCTGCAGGGGATGGAAATGACAATTTCTCTTGAAGTAAGTAGCCCTTGACTTGGCCAACATCTGAAGGTAAGGTTGTACCGTTGTACCCTAGAAGTAATTTTTACCTGAGTTATATGAGTTACCTGAGTTAATAAGTTGTTTATTGCATTCTAGGTGACGGTGGTTCTTAACGCCAAAGATTTGAAAATAGAGACGAAGCGCTCGAGTGGTGCTGGTGGGCAGCATGTCAACACGACGGACAGCTGTGTCTGCCTCACCCACATTCCCTCAGGTCAGCATGTGCAACAAGTTGCAAGGGTGCTGATAGTTTCGGTGCAGGATCAACAGAGACAGTAATGAAATAATAGAACTTGGCTAAAATGCTAAATAAAATAGCTTTAAAATTATTCCTGATAATCAAAATTAGCGTTTTAGTCAACCATTCAATCTGTTTTGTACTCTAAATATGTGCTGTCTCCTGTCTGGCTGCCATTAAAAAAAGCAGAAATTAACTGACTGATTCTATACAGACCTGAAGCATCATATATTATAATATTATAGACAAAGCGGTCGCAAGTTCAAATCTAAGAGACTGTTAGGAAGACTGTACCAATGACATACTGATTGTTCACAGGTTTGGTGGTGGAATGCCAGACAGAGCGGTCGCAGGTCCAGAACAAAGAAAAGGCAATGCAGCGACTGCGAGCCAGACTGTATCAGCGACAGCTTGAGCAGCAGCAAAGTGAGCGACGAGACAACAGGAAGCAGCAGGTATACCACTGTGGAGAGACGGGGGTTCTTAGCATACCGTCCCTCGTCCGGAATAATGAGCTATCTGCTTACCATGATTTTGTTGCAATAACGAGCTATCAGATCTGCTGCTATTTCAGGTGAGTGCAATTCTGAGCTGTAAATTGATATGAAATAATAAGCTCATTTTTGCACTCAATCACCTGAAATAGCAGATAGCTCATTATTGCATCAATATCATGGTAGGCAGATAGCTCATTATTCCGGACGACAGACAGTATGATATAAAGTTTACTGTGATGACAAGCTTCTTCGAGAGTTCAGCTCATGGGATGTAGCTATAATGCTGCAGAGATTGATAAAATTGTTAGCAATTCTTGTATTTTTTTCTAGCCGAAATTAGTGTTGCTATTTTTAAATAAATTAAAATTTATTCTGTAATTGGTCTAGCTGATGAGTTTTTTAGATATGTAATGCTATAATACTGGTCTGAATCCCTATTGATTGTCAAACAAGATTACTGCAAATAACATGTCTACATGTCCAATGAGTGGACCCGTACAAACACATGAGATTGCACAGTTCTTTATTATATTTGTGTTGCAGGTTGGCTCCAGCATGAGATCTGACAAGATTCGCACCTACAACTTCCCGCAGGACCGTGTTAGTGACCACCGTGTAGGGGCCACGCTGCACAACCTGCGAGGCTTCCTCTCTGGGGGTGACGCACTGCAAGGTCTGCACGAACAGCTGGACAGTCTAGAGAGGATGGAGAGGTTGCGGGCTTTTGTTTGCTCTCTCAAAAAGTGATGAAAAATCTACTGTAAAACTGAGAAAACTTAAAATGTACCATGGCTGTATAAAATATTTTATTAAATTAGAACAAATGTTAGTCATCAATAATCTTTCATACCATATCATTTATTACAGTTAAAATATATTGGAGAACACTTTCAATATTTATTTAGTGTGTATGCATGGTTAGGTAGTAAAAGCTATAGTAATTTTTAGAATATTATCTAATTTTTTATATTTTTGTTTAAAGGTTTATCAAATAATTATTGAAATTAAGCCTCTATACTGATGAGTCTACTGCCTTCAATTTGCTTTCATCTCTTTTCCTCAAGAGTGTAATATATTTCCTTAAGAAAAAAACGAGCTATAATCTGATATGTATTATATGACTTCTGTTTATATTATGTTATATTATATATGCCACCTCTTTTTAATAAATACAATTTTAATTAATAGTTATACACCATCATGCTGAATAAAATTTAAAATAAAATTTAAAATAAAATTTAAAATAACATTTCAGTATGTTATCTTATTTTAAAACTAATGTGCTATTTTCTACTCATATTATGCCCAGTACATTAATTTTGAGCCATATAGTGTCCATATTAAAATAAAGGAAATAAGCAAATAAATGAAGGATTCTTTCATAATTGTCTTACTTTGCCTGGCATTGATTGATTAATTTTATTGCTTCATTAAGTCTGCTCTGTATACAAATGTTGATCAGGGTGTATACCATCTGGAAAAACCTGGAATACCGGGAAATATCATGGAATTTCAAACCCTCTGGAAAAACCGGGAAAAATCATGGAATTTCGAAAAAAATGTCAAAAAAACTGGAATTATCACATTTTTCAGTAACCATTTTCTTAATTATGTAATATTGATGCCGAAAATCTTGATACCGTTTTGTTTTTTTAATCTTTTGTCAAATTCTAATATTTATTCAAATCAATTAAATAATTTTTTCATGTATTGGAGATGAAAATGGGAAAAAATCGTGTGCAAAAGCGTGACGTAAAAAGATCGCGATTTACGAGAGATCGCGCGCGTATTATATTGACGTCAATATTTCGGACGAATAGTTAAATATATTTACTGAAAAGTATATGAATGTTTCAAATATTAATTTGTAACTAAAAATACTCCTTCAATTAAAAAAACTTTAATTATAAACCAGAAAAATATAATTATATTATTTTTAACGATGCAAGTGACCATGCATGCAGTACGTAGTGTAATTAAAAGATAGGCAATTTACGCGAATATTACTTTAAAAAAGTTAATCGTTTGATGAGAAAGCATAAATATATACAAGAGATCATTATAAATTATTATAATTTAACATATTCAAGCACAAAAAATTAAAGTAAAAATTATGGCACTGTAAACGTCATGCTTAAAAACTAGGAAACAACGCTATGTTGCTGTACGCGCGGCGTGAGCTCACTTTATTTTATTGATCATACCTCGTGTACACAATTTTTGCAGTTTTTTTTTTTTTTTTTTTTTTGAAAAATTCAGTGAACACAATATTCAGCATTTCAAGCATTTAGATAGAGGGAACTAAATTGAAAATTTTAACCTAAATTTGTTAAAAATGTTTTGTGTCCTAATTTATGGTTCCTAAACAGAGCGGTCTCATACGTATATAGAAGACCACTCTGTTCAAGACCGCTCTGTTCCTAAATTTCTGAATTTTCAGGGAAATGTTTAAAATAATAATAAAAATTCCAGCAATTTTTATCACATTCAATTCACACGGTTCAAACCGGACTAAAATTTATTTTAAGTGGGACTTTTAAAATTAATATTTTTTCATTAAAATAACACTGAACACTGAAAAAAAAAAATGTACTTATAATAAAAGTTTTTAAACAGACCCGAATAAAATTATATTGAAGTTAAAGTTATATCAATGCATTATTGCTGGTTTTTTTTATTTTTTTTAAACATTTCCCTGAAAATTCAGAAATTTAGGAACCATAAATTAGGACACTAAAACATTTTTCAAAAATTTAGGAAAATTTTAAATCTAGTTCCCTCTATCTAAATATTCTAAATGCTGTGTAGTAACCACAAAACGTATTTTGCAAATTTACTTCTTTTGTAAAATGAAGAGTTGCATGATCTGCATTACATTCATGTATGCACCATTTATGATAAATATAATATATTGGTGTTATAGTGTCATCAGACAAGTCAATTTCATTTTTTTATTTTATTTATTTATTTATTTATTTTTGCGATTTTTAATGTTCCCTATTATTATTATCATCATTAGATTAAAGTATAAATTTAGTATATATTATATAATCATATACATTGCAGTATAATTGATGAAAATATTGTATTTTATTAATTATAATTTCATCCAAAATTTGAGCATTAAAATTTTCTAACTGTCAAAAAAGTTGCTCGCTACGCTCGCAATTTTTTTAAGTTGCTCGCTACGCTCGCAATCTTTTTGTCTTTTTGTATAACACGTATTATACTGTGTTTGGTTATTTTTTCTTGTTTATACTGGGTAGCATTTTTTTTTGTTTTTTTTTTTTCATGATCTGTATCTCTCAATTGATAAATTATGGATATATAGTTGTTAAGAAAAACAAAATATAAAATGTCAAGATTTTTTTTTTTTCCTTAAGGAATTTAATCCTTAAACGATACCTTAAAAAATTAAATGGTTCAAGTAAATTTTTATAAAATATTCCTCCCCCACCCCCTCCTGAACGCTAAAAAAATACCTGGAATTTTTTAAAATTCCCTGGAAAAACCTGGAAAACTCATGGAATTTCATTTGGGAATAATGGTATACACCCTGGTTGATGAGGATTTTTTTATAAATAAAAAACAAAAAAGTTATTGCTAAATAATCACATATTATTGCTCTTTTAACAACATAAAAAGAGAACAATGCTAAATAACAATAAAAATATAAATATTTAAAATGGAAATGGGTTTATAATAGAAGTAATGGAATAAAGAACAATAATTGGAAATAAGAAAAGATAAAGTTAAGATAAACTATCCAAGAAATAAAAAATCTTGGTTAACAAATATTAATTGATATTAATTAATTAATTAATTAGATTTATAGTGGAATTTGGTAGGTTTCTACATGTCGTGAAGTTTTTTTTTTTTTTTATGTCATACAAACAAGCAACTACTATAACACAAGCTAGGTAGAGTAGTAAAACTAGCATAGATGTATAGTTGTCCCCTAGAACAGGCACGAATGACAATAATCATACAAACAATAGACTATTATGATTTGCAACTAATACGTACAGACATGCAATAATATATTATAGTTAAACAATAAAATTTAACTGATATATAATAAAAGAATTTAGCTTTATAAGCTGTATCAATTCTTCAGAAAGAAATGATATTTATTAACATCAAACATCATTCTTCAAGGTTAAAATTCTAACCGGATAACTATAAGCAATTCTTTAAGGGTAAGGTAACGCCACCAATGTTAAAAAAAATCCCTCTCACAAAAATTCTGAAAAATATTTAAAATGTTCTCCTCTATACCCCCTATCAGTACCTAAAATATCAGGTATACAAATACGATCTAGTTTTTGAGTTATAAATTTTTAAAGTTGACTACTTTAACATGGAGAAATGAAACTCCCATGTTAAATTGGTCAACTTTAAAAATTCATAACTCAAAAACTAGATCGTATTTGTATACCTGATATTTTAGCTACTGATAGGGGGTGTAGAGGAGAACATTTTAAATTTTTTTCAGAATTTTTGTGAGAGGGATTTTTTTTAACATTGGTGGCGTTACCTTACCCTTAAAGAGAAACGCACATTAATTCCAAAAAGACATTACAATTTTATTTGTATTGTTTATTTTTTGTCAAAATTTGAATGAAGAGTGAGCAAAGATTGGGAGTCGCATTGGACTTGTTTATTTTTATAACAAAACCAATGTAAAAGACTGGAAGCTCTTGTGTTTAAAGTTTAAAGGGGAGAAAAAAAAAGTGAGTATTCTTGAACTTGATACGTTCCAGGAGCTGGTATGTGCCATCTTAATAGTGCGAGATATTTTACGAAGCTTATTAAAAATTCTTCAAAATATTTCAATTTGAAGTCAAACTACAATTTTTATTATTAGCCATTAAAAGAAAATTGATTGTGCTATTATGAGAAAAAGGGTTGGATGGTTGATCCACATAAGGGAGGACGTAAAGAGCCCCTTAGAATTTTCAGGTGATATTACCACCTTTGAAAAATTGCTAACCAAAAAATAGCATCGTACAATAACCTCTCTCCCAACAACCAAAGGTTGAATCCACCTTTCATAAAATGAGATTACAAGACATTATAGAAATGAAGATGCAAGAGAGTACATTGTCATTACAATGAGAAACAACTACTTTTAAAGCAAATTGGAAATTTTAATAGCAATGATAAAACATTAAAAAAGAAATAGATGCCAGTTAGAAGACAAGTGTGAATGTTCTTTAAATAGCTTGAATATTATATGACTACAAAACTACGTCATTTGAGCTGCTGATATCATGTTGAAAAGTCATGTATCAATTTTATTACTCTTGAAAATGGCAAATTATTAAAAAAATGTTGTTTTTAAAAATACATTTTTTTCACTAATTTTGGATTAACTCTTTATTTTACTTTCTCAAAGTATCTAATATTTGTTTTTTATATAATTATAATTTAAACTTCAGAGAAAGTAAGAGAACTAATCCTGTTTTTGGCACCATTACAAGCACAGATTTTAAGTGAAGTGAAATTTTGCCTATAGTACGTGTATAAGTTTTGTCCTCTCCAGATCATGATAATTAAGACTCTTTATCACCTTTTCATATTTCCTATATGCTTCCCCATGTTATTTTTTATGTTGCTTTTTTTCAGAAACTAATAATCGTACAACTTTGCTTGATACCTTAAAATAAACGCTAGTTCATTAGCTATATGCACCAATGCTTATTTTATTTTTTAAATTTCTAATCAAATTGAATTTTAATTACAGTTTTAATTTTGAAAATTAAAAATTAAAATAAAATTACAATTAAAATTAAATTTCAATTTCATTAACTAATGAACTAGCGTTTATTTTAAGGTATCAAGCAAAGTTGCACGATTATTAGTTTCTGAAAAAGAGAGACATCAAAAATAACATGGGGAAGCATAGGAAATACGAAAAGGTGATGCAGAGTCTTAAAAATTTAGTCATAAAATGTACCACATTACTAGAATCTAGAATCTTTACTGTCAATATATCCTGTATACAAGTACTGGCGCATTCCTTGCACTGTTAAAATATCTGTGCTTGCATGTTAACAATACTGTTTTGTATTACAATAATATAAATATATATATATATTTCTTCCACATCATTCCTTTGTTTTATTTTATATTTTTTTCTCTCTTATTAAATTTACATGTACGTTAAACAATTAAGAAATAACAATATTTTTTTTTCATTGAAAATCAAATTAAACAAGAACATAATCAAGGAATGATCAGGTACAAATTAGAAAGCTGCAGTACAAATTTTGCTTGTAGTGGTTGGTTTTATCAGACAATTATTATTACTGGTAAACATGCAAAATATATTGATTATATATAATGAACCATTAATTAGATTATTTAGCATATATTAGCATATATATTTAATTAGATAACATATATAATTCAATATACCTGGCTCCCAAAAAATAATATACTTATAATTATATATTACTTGGAGTAAATAATTACGTAATTGAAAAAGATTAATATTATACTTTTACCAACCAAAAAAACCATTAATTTAACTGTTAGCTTACTTATTAAATATTTCACCATGATTTCCACACATGTTTATAAAAAAAAACTACACATGCATGTACTATCTAACCACTTTTTTTTTAAGTTGGAAAATGTTAGGCAAATTATTACGTGATAATTTCACTTAATTTTTATCCCAACATATAAAGTCATTTACAGTGGCTCAAAATATTTAAAGTGAAAGTCAATATTCAAAAACAAAAACATTCTCTGTTAATAAACAAAGCAAAAGTTCTTTGACTATTACAAAATCACAAACCAAACAGAGAGTATACAACATGCAGCACATCTGATGACAATGCAATGTGAATGCCATGGAAGCATCAAAAGCAGCAAGACCAAGTGAGCCTCAAAACAATCATGCTGTTGAGCTGAAATGGCAACACGAGTCTTGAAAATAGCTGATTTAAAGAGCCAAAATTTCAATTATGGCTACCACAATAGATCATTAATCTTTTTAGATTAACATCCATTGTTGTTTTAAGTTAAATTAGCTGAGTTAATTTTATTTAAATTTCTTACAATGCTAAATGACAAATTTGTCACAAACATTTAAAAATATAATCTAAATATTTTTCATTCTATAATTGAATGAGTATATAGACAGCAATAATTGGTTTACACATTGAGTGACAATGTTGTATTATTATCTTTCTGTGTCAACTAATTTAAAATAGACTCTTACAATCCAATGTTTGACAATTCACAAGTAAAAATATATTTGTGTGAAACATTTTCTGTGTAGATTGCTATTTTGTGTGTTAAATAAACCTGACGGCATGTTGATGTTCAGGTTGTAAACTGAGCTCTCTCCTCCTTGACCAGCAGGGTGCCGATGTCGAGGTCAACAAACTCCTGGCTCGTGTCCACCAGTCGCAGTCCCAGCACCGTGTCGCTGGGGTTGATCAGGTCGGGACCAGTCTCCTCCACCACCGACACAAACTGTCGGTTGCACACAAGCTCCTGGAACCGTAGGCAGTCTTCCACGCTCCAGTCGCTATGCTTCGGTCGAATACCTGCAACACATGCCAGAACTCTCTTTGTCACAGTGCAGGCTTAGAAACATTTAACTATTAAAATTACATTAAAATAAAAAATGAAGCAACATGTCAAAGTCCACGGGAACTTAACTAATTTGAAGATAAAAAATGTTAATTTCAGAAATATTCTATATTCAAAAGAAAACACAGACTAGCAATGACATTTCAGGAAACTACAAGTTTATCAAGATATTTGCAGTAAGACGCTGTACTTTTTTCTTTTACCATCCGTTGGACTTGATTATCATTTAATGAGGGTCTCAACTGTCTCAAGAGTCTTTCATTGAGAGGTTTTCACACACCTGACAACTTGGCCTTGATAGCCTGGTAGGGCAGCTTGCAGAACTTGGCGGCCAGGGGACGAAGTTGGTCCACGGACAGCACAGTGTGGTCTCCGAAGTCCACGAAGAACACCGTCATGTGGTCGTTCTTCAGCAGGTTGTTTACTTGCACCCTGGGACCACAGACACATACATATTTAGAATATTCCTGCAGCATTACACTAAATTTTAAATTTTGGAATCGGTGTTCCTCAAAAACTGTAACATTGAATTCCCTTTCAATTTCTGCAGCACAATAACGTACTTATTCATACCGACTTGCTAGTAAAATACGGTATTACTTTAAAAGACAAACAAAAATTACTGTAGTTGGTATTATTTTTTTATTCTAAATTAATGTGCATCCATATATAAAATAAAATTACACTGCAATTATAAACCTGTGATAGCAGGGCTACAGTCATCCATTTCTGCAATAAAAATTTGGTTGCCTATACTCCATTGTTATGGTGCTGGATGTACCAACAAGAATCAACGCGATCTCACCTGTACCACTTGCCGTCCAGGTGCTTGGCGGTGTAGATCCCGCCCTCTCGCACGTCTGCTGCGGCCAGGGGGGCCAGGTGGGTTCCTCCAGCTCCATACAGACTCTGCAAGGCCACCATAAGTTCCTCCAGCTCAGGACCTTGCTCCCAGGGCTGAACCTGCAACAACATACTGGTCAGACTCTAACACAACAGCTCCCAGGGTAATAGGCTTGTCTTGGTGTAATGTTGTTGAGAATGACTCTTCTAGAAACAATCAAAATCTACCAAGCCAGTTTAAAAAATTAAGAAAAAAATTACCATTAAATTAGTACCTAGAAGTTGTTTTAACTTTAATAGTCAACCACAAGGTAGGTTTTCCTTCTCTTACATGGTTCATATTTTCTGAGTTTAGAGACTTACGACAAAGTTGCAGGGGCTAGCTGCCAGTGTCACATTTACGTCCAGGAAGCCACCAATGTCTGGAATCTTGGGCTGGCTGAGACCACGTGGCACACCTTCTGCTGCTGCTTTCTCCTTTTCCTTCTCCTGGGTGCTGCTGGAACGTTCGGCTGCCTCTTGAGGTGCGTCCCCATGGCTGTAACATCAAATGGTCATCAGTTCAAATCAAGCAGTGCTAATTAGATAACTTGAGGGGAAAAAATATTGGATTTAAACATTTCATTATTGTACATATATTATAAATATAATGAATAGAATAATTCAAGTGTTAAGGATTAAAATAAAAGAAATTTTTATATGTTTATAAATAGTGTTGTAAAAATATTGTGATTTACAAATTAATCATGTGTTATAATTATGAACTGTAGCAATAAAGTAGTAAATCAGAAGAAAATACAGCTTAAATGAACTTGAAATGTTATGATATAAATACTGTAGAATAAAAAATAATATGTAACTCTTCAAAGTTACACTTTATTTTTATGAACACATTTACACAATAAACTCCAAACAATGGTAAGAAATAGCTACTGTAATGAATGCATCAATTTTATCAATGAATGAAATCAATTACATAAGTAAAATAAGATTATTTTTTCTGCATCAAAATGACATGTAATTTGATGTTGTATATTAATAAATAGCAAATGAACATTTTACCAAAACACTTTTGAATTTTACATTTTTCTGTTGATTTTTAAAAACATTTCATTTTCAAATTAAAAGTGTACATCATTTTATTTTACGCACCCAGGACTCTTCCAGAAATCATAAAATCAAGGTTTCATAAATCGTCATGCGAGGTATTATACTCACTCGAAGATGTCTGGGTTGTTGCGCAGGGTGTTGTTCAGGGACACCAGAAGATTGTCCGGCTCAATTCTCAGGAACAGCTCGACAGCGGCAGGTGTGGAGGCAGAGGCAATGCTCACCACCTTGAGAAGCTGAGGCCGGTCCGTGGGCAGAAGAGCCGCGAGCCGTGCCACCGTGCGCTCGCACACTCGCGATGAGGAGTCTGGCAGAAGGTGGTGCAGCCGACACAGCACCGCCTGCAGAGAACGTGACCCAAATTCAATATGATTCATCAAGAGCAACACCAAGCATTAAAAGGATGAACGTTTGCTCAACAGTTCATTGCATGTCATTAGCAAAATAAATAACTATGAGTATTAATAAAATATCGTTTTTTTTTTTTTTTTTTTTTTTTTTTTTTTTTTTTTTTTTTAAGGGTAAGATAACACGAAACATCGATTGTTGTAGTCCCATTTGATTATAACATGTAAACCTTAGCAACCTCATAATAATTCTGAATTTTTTTTTAAGAGACAGTTCTTAGCACTAAAAAATGAAGAAAAAATTTCAAAACAATCAGACGAACCGATTTTTTAAAATTAATTTCTTAGTTTAGGTCTCCATGGGAAAGCCCTATGCTGAAAATTTAAAAAATTATTTTAAAAAATTGGATTGTCCGATTGTTTTGTATTTTTTTCCACATTATTTTGGTGCTAAGAACTGTCTCTCAAAAAAAAAAAATAAGAATTATTATGAGGTTGCTAAGGTTTACATGTTATTCAAATGAGACTACAACAATCAATGTTTTGTGTTATCTTACCCTTAATCATGTTATAAACTCAAAATTAATTTTTACTTCTAAATTATTTGATATTAAGCGATAGTTTTTGTTTTGAAGCATCAAAATAAAATTGAACAATATCTTCTACTGGATGACACTCAAACGTAGGCTGTAATTAAATTTAAACTGAATTTTGGGTCCTATTGCGCTAGCTCTACTCAACCATCAATAATACATGCATATGACTCTCAGCAGCTCTCAATTTGTGAAATTAAATATTATCCTAATTGGGCTCATATCACAACATCTTACTCACAATTATCACTCAGCATTCCCTCCTATGCCCCATGTTCCAAACATTGGTTGTACTCTAAAGGCTTGCATGTCGTAACACGTACCTGGTGTGGGACCTGTGTTAGCTCCGGCGCCACCGCCTGCAAGTCCAGTAGCTTCGAGATTGGCACCTTTCCCTTGTTGCCGTAGTCCACAAACATCAGCTGGACCTGCACACCATATATAAATCCATAAATGTGTGATGACTTAAATCATAAAGTTGCTTTACAGTTTTATTTTTACCCCTTTAATACCCTCAATATCAATGGGAAAGATGCTATGACGTCATAAACATGTATCTTATGCTTGCATATTTGCATGACTATGACACCACAGAGTTTTGCAGCATAATTTTAAGAGTGTTAGAGGGTTAAAAAAAATGTGAAAGAACTTGGGGATACACAACTCAAGGTCCTCTCTCCAAATATGCAATAAAAAAATATTAAGGGTAAGATAACACGAACAATCGATTGTTGTTAGTCCCATTTGATTAACATGTAAACCTTAGCAACCTCATAATGATTCTGAATTTTTTTTTAGAGACAGTTCTTGGCATTAAAAAAATATGGAGAAAATTTCAAAACAATCGGACGATCCAATTTTTTTAAATGAATTTTTTTAATTTTCAGTATAGGGCTTTCCCATGGAGACTGAAACTAAAAAATTAATTTAAAAAAATTGGATCGTCCGATTGTTTTGAAATTTTCTCCATATTTTTTTAATGCCAAGAACTGTCTCTAAAAAAAAAAATCACAATCATTATGAGGTTGCTAAGGTTTACATGTTAATCAAATGGGACTAACAACAATCGATTGTTTGTGTTATCTTACCCTTAATTGCTCTTTAATGTTAACATAAACTTCACTTACGGTATCCTCTTTGGCTGCTATCACGACTGCACGGTACCACACGCCATCCAAGTAAGGCGCAAGGTACAGTCGGTCTTTGGTAGGCTGAGTGACACTGCCCGGGCTTCTGACGGCCGGTAGCAGGGCCGTGATCTTGTCTTGAAGGCTCACCAGCACCGAGGAGTGCACCTGAACGAAGATCTGCGCCTGCGAGGTCACGTGGGACACCGCCACTTCAGTCAGCTGACCCTCCTGCAAACAAACGACAGTTGTTGTTAGGTCACAGCAAGGGAGCATGGCCTTCTTTATTATTGGGGTGAGCAGTTTGGGTCATAGTTCAACTCTTGTTGTTGACTCATTTGCAAGTTTTTTTTTCCTTTTTATTTTTTCTTTTCTTTTCTTTTTCTTTTTTTTTTTTTTTTTCTTGTGGCAGGTTGTGGAAGGGAGGAACTTAAAATAAAAAAAATAAATAAATAAATAAAAATCCTGTAGTGTATCAACAAGTTTGTAAATCAACAAATTCTCCCAAACCGTTATTAAAATTTGCATACAGTACCGGAATAAAAAAAAAAATTATATATTGCAAATTTAAAAAGCAACTTCAAATAAGATACAATACCCTCATTTTTTCTATACCTTTTTTCTAAAAAAACTATTTCTTTGGTAATCAAACGATCAAAATAAATCTATTCTGTTCTTCAGTACCCTCAAAATTTAAGCACACATAGCATTAATGACAAATGCAAATATAATATGGAGTCCAGTCTATCAATCTGCAAAAATTTACGATTTCTTGCCAGCCTGTATTTGTATCACAAATATTGAGAGTGACATTTTATTTAAAACGAAGCTTAAGATGTAATTATTAAGAAAGAATTCTATTCAGTTAAAATGTTTTTTTGCAAATAAACTTTCAGAACAGTGTCTTCAAGATGGTTCAAAAATGCAACTATTTTATAGTGATATAAGAAATTCTTTATGTTGGAAATTTTTATTGTGTATTTTCAGTTTAATGTTAATATGTTTGTGAAGTGATCAATGTTGTATTGTAAAACCAGTATAAAAAAAAAAATCTTATAATATTATATTATAATTTAGTATAAAATTTGGCAGTAACTACAATGTATGCAAGTTGTTCTATAAGGTACTGTAAGTAAAGAAACATGATTATTGTTCAAAGTATGTAAATGCTCTTTCACTTTATTCCCTGGTTAATGAGAGATGCTACATCAATTTAGTGTCAAAATTTCCACACTTTCTTAAGCTCTACTCACCTGAGGAAGGCGCGGTAGCAGCACGGTGCTGGTGATGGTCCTCCACAGCTGCTGGTTTAAATCCACGTCTTCCTCGGTGCTCGTATCGAAAAGCAGGAGGGGCACGGGAGGAGAGGACAGCGTGTAGGGGCGGCCAAGCACATCTTGCTGCACCACCTGTGCCACCAGCGTCTTGCCAGTCACCACCTCCAGTAGCAGCGCCTGCACCCCCTCAGCACCTCCAAATTGCTCCAGTCCTCGCAGCTCACATTGAATGGCCTGCAAAATAAACACTCATTCAAGTTTTGGATTGAATCAGCTGCAAAAATATTTTACTTTTTTTTTCCACATTTTATTTTTACCACAAGCACATGACGTATGAAGAGCAGTGGAAACATTTATTTTTATTTATTTATTTCACCCAATACATTTAAAACATGAGACAAGCTAAAAAAAGGGTGAGGACAACATTCAAAGCGTAAAAATGCTATATCACAAAAGTGGTATTTACCCTATATTAATAAAGTATTACACACTTTAACCTATAAGGGTTAAGTCAAAATAAATACATAATAACAAACACAGTAATTATTAAAGGGATAAATAGTACACTGTAACAGCCGGTTGCTAACTTAAAATTTGGAGGGAGCTGATTCCATTCTGAGACTGACCTACAGACAAATCCATTTTTGTACGAATTAATTCTTCCTTTACGAGGAATAAGTAGAACAGAACATAAAACGCTGTTTGAGCTCACCTGGAAGGGCAGAGCCAGGAAGCGTGGTTCGAGAGGTTTTAGCTCCTTGACGGCCACCTTCTCCATCTGACCGTGGTCCAGCAGCAGGCAGAGAGCCTCTTTCCCAGGGGGCTGGAGTGCTGCCACCTGGACACGGTGCACGCAGTCGTCTAGCTCAAGGGCATAGTAGCCTCCCTCCACAACCTCCTCCTCCTGCGAGCCGCGTCCCATGAAGTGCAGCTCCATTTCTGTAGCCAGGTTCTCGTAGAGGCTCTGTTATAACATCAGTTCATCATATAATTCATAGCGCCAAATGACAATCTTTGTCTTTACTAAGTAAGTTTGTGATAATAGGTAGCTAGTATAACTTAAATTATTAAAAGTCAAAAGTAGTAGATGATACCTACTGAAGAATAAAAATTAAATTAAAAACTAAATGAAGCAGGTAATGAACATTTCACTTTTAAAACACTTACCGGTATAGTTAGTACCATTATAGTAAGTTATGGGTCTCACTGACTATAAGTACCATAAACCACCCAAACAACTTTTTTTTTTTTAAATTTAAGGTTGCATGTAACATGTAACTATATAAAGTATAATACTGTATTTTATATATGATGCTTTGATTTTATTTTTGAAGACTTCTAACTCAAGTTTTATTATCTACAATTTCTACAGTAAACTGTCAACTCACACTGTATTCTTCTCCGACGAGTCTCAGCCAGACCTGTGTGGTGGAGTTTGCGTTGGTCACATACACATCCCAGTTCTCCTCTTTGGGCAACGTGAGGGGAGGGGGTGCACCAGCGCTTGCCACCGGCAACAGAGGGGGCTCCGGAGAGAGTGACTTCTCACTGCGGCTCTGCTGCGAGCAAGCAAACGAGAATGTTGTCAAATAAAAGAGAGACTTATAGTCACTACATTGTTCACAAGAAAAAACAATCAAATACTATAACTTAATTACTTTACTTGATTCTGATTTATTTTAAAAGCATAGGGGAACTTCAGATTTCAAGATAAGTTTTACGGAAGAGAGCAAAGATGATTGTAATTAATTAACAAGCAAATGATGTTAGTCTTCCAGCAGAAAAGTATTGATCTTGATATCTTGGAAAACCCGTCCCTCCTTCAGACATGTTTAGTTGGTGAGGTAAATATAACAGCTGCTAGAAAGGTCAGGAACTTATTATTCCAAAATTATTCAAGACACTCAGTGGCAACAGTTTTCAGAAAGAAATCAAAGGAAAGTGCTAACCACAAACAACCTCATCTATCAACTCACAGAGATAGTAGATGTCTCTTTCTGTTGACCAGAGTCTGGCTTTGCGTCTGCCGTCTCAGTGACTTTGGCAGGCTGCTTGTTGGCTTCTGTTACTTCAGATTTCTTGGGACTGCCATCTGAGAGCGTCAAAATAATTTGCTTCTCAGATATTACGGTGGAGTCAACTTGAGGACATGCCATGGTCTGTTTCAGCCAGTCAGTTGGAAGCTGTTCTTCGTACAAGCTCATGTATTGTTCAGGCACCTTACTGGCCCATACGCCGTTTGGGTGAGCCGTTATAATCTACAGCATAAAAAAACAACGCTTATAAAATTTGCACAATACTTATATTTACTTTACAATGTATAGTGAAGAGAGCTAAATGATAGTTGTTTTTTTTTTTTAAAGTTTTCATAAGTTTTTGGGAAACATTTTTAAAGAAATTTTATTATTGCAACACATTATATGTGGAACTGAGAAAATAATGAAAACCAATAGGCCATGGCAATATAGGCCTCTCATTGAAAATTAACATTTAATTACGTCATACATTAGATTGCAAATAACTTTTTAAATTGCTTCCAAAGTTGAAAATATCAGACCAATCATCATGGGTTTAGTTAATTAATGCATTAAAAGAGTATGGACTGTGTGTAAAATATTATGGGCACATACAAAGTAGTCATGACTTCTCAGATTCCAAAGTAAATTATTAATAAATATTTCAAGGCACAGAGCAGAGTAAAAAATGGACTACATTAGGACTGGATACAAATAAATATTATTAACAATACAACATCAGTGCAAAAGAATTTCACTGAAAATAAATAACAAAAACAAAACTTCCCTTTTGCATTTAATTTGGCTTTGGTATTTTCACAATTACTGCATTGACTACTACTGTACCTTTATTATTCTTTGCAGTGCCTCCTTAGAATTTTCAGTGGCTGGCAAGTCAGGCGTAGCGCTTAATTTCATCAGCAAAGTCTCATAAGCAAGTTTTGCTGCAAGATCTAGAGCTTCTTGAGCAGTGCTGCCACCGTTGGGATAAGTGCTCACTTTAAAATCCATACCAATCTGCAAATAAAAGCATGCAAATAAGGTTGGTTATATTTCCAATCACATTTAACTATGCATTAAATATTTAAAAAATCAATACATTACAGATAAAATCTTCATCACATCCATCTGCCAAAGTACTAAAACTGAATCTCATTTCAAATTAACTGACACACAGAAAACAAACTGCTGGTTGCTAGGCAACGGGAAACAATGCATGGCAAATACAGCATTTTCAGGCCCTTCTTTTAAAAGGGAAGAAAAAAACAAAATTATTCAACAATTTTCATACCCAGTGATACAGGGAGGTTGTTTATTTTGTTACTATTTAAGTATGGATTTTGAGGGTTGTTAACTTACTACACTACTACATTACCCTCTTTTTGTGTTGTCATTCTTTACACAAAAAATGCCTTTAGCGACAGAAATTTTGAACAAAAAGTCTGTAACTACTATCTGTATACACTTAAATTCACACACCTATTTTTAAAATGATAGATGTAGAAAATAAATCCATGATCAATAGATAAACCTGTACTGTAAACAAATTTAACTTACAGAAATTGATGAAACGTATTGCTTTGTTGATTCTGTAACCATTTCAATAGTTTTAAACTCAATTTCCCCAAGGTTCTTATCATGCACATATTTCTTGAGCTTAGTGATATGCTCTGTGGCTTTTATTTCTGCTGTTGGTGCTACTGGTTTCCTCAAGTTGGCTGCTGGAGACACCACTTGAGAGTAAACCACATCTGAGCTGCGTGTATCGTTCTGTCTCCTTCTATCGATCGACATGCTTGGCTTCCTGAGAACCACCTGCCCAGGGGGAGACACTGACAGTGACAGAAGTGGAGGAATGACCTTGGCGTCAGGAGAAGTCTTCCCAGATTTCATGTTGGGATTACTTTTGGAAGCTGGTGAGCTTTGAGTACGATTTAATGGAACATTTGTTTTTGGATTGTTAGATGGTTGCGACAAGTTCCGCATGAGAGAGGGGGTACGAAGTGATCTGCCAGTGTTGGCATTATTGATGTTGTTGGTTGAGGGGATAGTATCTCTTATCCAAGGTTTCCTTGAAGGGGTTTGTGTCTGAAAATAAAATATCATTGTCAGCTTTGAGTTTTATACATAACAGAATTAAGGAAGAACATCATTTTTATTTTGTTTTTCATTTTTTTTTTTCTATAAAAAAATACAATAAATTTTGAAACAATATGTCCATCAGTTTATTAAAAGTTCAAAACTCTTAAATGAATTTACAAAATGGCAAGACGATAAGGTCGTAGCAGAGCTGTGGATTTAACTTGTGTACGTACATGATGTTATATTCTGTTCATTCTATCTTTGTTTTAAAACCTTGCTCTAAAAAACAAAATAATAATAAAAAAAAATGTAGTACAGTACACCTTTTGACATCACAAACTTAACCCCTGATTATTTGCTGGTGCAGCAGCTTCAAAATACAAGAGATGCAGATTTGCAATTTTAAGGAAGATAAGAAAAAAAAAAATCCAACTTCACCAAATCAGAAACAAAGCAGTGTACTGCTTTGAAGTGTACATTGAAAACTAGTGTAGTATTCCAAAAGTGGCATTAGATTTCCATAGATCAAATCAATGGAATTCTTACCTCTGTCTTTCTTGGAGCCTTGGGTATAAATCTGGCTTTGTTAGAAGTTTCATGCATAGCCACCAATCGAGCTAATGGATTGTTCCGTTCACCCGAGCCACCTTGAACCAAGAGCTCGCTTTTTGGTCCATTGACAAGTCTTAAGTTTGAGATACTTCGTATTAAGTCTTCAAGTTTCGGGAAGCCCAGTTCTTTGTATGGCACGGGAACACCATTCAGCATGTGGTAGTTGCCTCAAAAGTAAAATTATCAACCTTCCAGTAGAACTAAAATTAACACTGTCATGTATTACCAGTACAAGAGAATTACTTGCTAAGGATTAGCTCATAGTTAAGTGAAAGCATATACTGCGTACATACAGTAATTAAGTACAGTACATGTAAATAAGTTTTACTAAACCATCATTAGACGTGACAGAGAGCTGTTATCAGTAACTGCTGATGGAAAACCAATGACAGCACTGTAGACATTCAAATGTTATTACTCATCAATTTCCAGGAAATGTTTTGATACATTGTATACACATATCTACATATATACTGCAGTAAGGTGCTTTCACATATTCGAAAATCGCTACGGAAACGCTCCGTAGCTACTCTGTAGCAAATGTGTTGATTTTGCTGCGGCGCACCGTAGCTGCACCGTAGCACCTCGCGATCGAGCCATGGAACTCCGTAGCAAAATCAAGATGAGTTTGATTTTGCTACGGCATTCACATGATTTTCCGCCGCAGCCGCCGCAGATGAACGAGAATATGTGAAAGGCCTACGTCATAGCTACGGAACTCCGTAGCGATTTTCGAACATGTGAAAGCACCTTTATACTTAAACTCTATAAACGTTTGATTGTCATTCGATTGTGTTATTGATTAGTATTGAGTGCATCTCTTTACTTAATTAATCTGAGTATTTTCAGAAACGGATCAAGAAAGAAGATTGTGTTATTGATGTGCCTAGATTTACAGCACCACCATGCACTAGCTCTAATATGCAGATCAAATCTTGAACAAGGTATATAATAGTGTTTGAATCTCTTGTTGGACTTTTCTGTCAAACAGCAGGGGTCTAATTATGTATGCATACTCGATCAGTATGTGTACATCATATAGTATGATAGTATATATCATACTATATGATATAGTATCATATGTAACTGCCAAGATGTATATGTATCTTGGTAACTGCATAGGATACTGTAGAGTATACATACTGTAATTATATAATTATATGCATACTGTGTTTCTGTTTATGTAAACTATGATATCATATATCATACACAGTAGTGTATACACTGCATGCATACCAACTATATGCGCATAATATGTTACTCTCCGTAACTTTTCTACACAACTTGCTAGCATAATATAATAATATATCAAGAACCTGATGACCAGATATGCATACCAATACTAAATTACATGCTTGCCACCTTTTGCATAAATAATATAATCACTTACTACTGAGATTTGACAGCGGAACCCCGCCTCTACTAGACCCAATGCAGGATCTTATTTGCTTGATCACTTCATCTCGATTTGGTTGATCAGACATGTCGATGTCCTCTGTAAATCACTAGTTTGTGATTTCTAAATACTCTTTGCAGTAATCTAAAGATATAAACGAATATATAACTAACCTTTTTTAACCTTTTTATTGTAGTTCAACAGCCTCGCTGATCGGCCCACAGGAATGCGTGGCAAGGTTTCTCTAAGATCGCTGGTGGCCTCGATATTAGTCGCCTCTTCTCGCCCTCTCCTATAACGTTATAGTACGGTGACACGCTAGCAAAAAATTCAATGTCCTACTTTTGGTTTTAATTGACAACACTTACTTTTTGTTTCAAATCATGATAAATGCAATCTTAAATCACTAAAAGTGAAGTTTATTGAAAGACAACACCTGCTGGACAACACCCCCCTCTAACAGCTGAGTCATAAAAAAAAACGTGGGCGTTTTATTTTTTTTAGCGGGAATCGGAAAACTCAACCGAACTCAACTTACTCAACACGGGACACGGGGGCGAACTTAGGGTTGCAAAGAATATTTTTAATAAAGGAAAGCTGGAAAGCTCCTGTTACGTATGAAATATAAATAAAATTATTTATTCAATATCAATTACTGAGATCGTCAAATTGCATTGCCAAAAGCACGTGTCGTATCTGTATAATAATCTCCATGACTTTCTTATTATGATTATGATGATATTTTAATTTAATTAAAAAATAAAAAAATGTTTTTAAACTTTCATATATGTCCCTTGGAGAATTTATTAACCTATACCTATTAATTATGTATCTGTAATATATAGCTTTACTATATTAATTAGTTCATTTTAATTATAATTAACAAAATAACAGCGAACTTGGAAGGAAATTTTGCACACAAATAAATAAAAACATAAATATTTAATTTTACATTAATAATGACTGTGACTTATTTATTTAAAAAATTACACACATAATCCATATTTTGAAAATACACATTGATAATAATATATTATTAACTAACCTGAAAAAACTGACAGAGCTTCACAAAAAATAAAAATTTTAATATTTTTATTATAATTATTCAAATAAATTATTGAAACACGGTCTTATAAATTTAGCGCTTTGGTTGATTTTTTTTTTTTTTTTTTTTTTTTTTTTTAGTTTTAGTACTATATATTTATTATATATAATATAAAACATGCTTACACTTTTGGTGTATTAATTAATTAATTAAGTAACAAAGAAAAAAACATTGGCAGCTTAAAAATAAACATTTTTATGTAATATTTCTTTCATTACTTTAATTCTACAAATAAAATATACACTCCAGTGAAATAGTTTTTATAAATGAATTAAATTTACAGTGTGTTTAGTTAATAAGAATGAGATTGTTTATGGCCCAATTAACATTACAATCAGATAAAACATAATTACATATACAATGTTTGCACCGAGGGTTATTACTAACACATGCAGGCTGTGTGTCTACCACTGTTTATATTGCACTGAACATGTGATAAGAGACATTAGGTCTGTTCGTAAACCCTGCTCGGTGTACTCTGAGCAAGTTTACGAACAAAAATCGTGACGTCATTAGCACTGCACTCCTTACCCCACGCTCTGAGCTGGTGTAAAAGTGTACATTGAGCAGGGTTTACGAACAGACCTATTGTTAACAGGAGTCTGGAAAATGCAGTTCAGCACCTTACACAATTACGTCAATAATCAAATCAAGAACAACTGAGAATGTAGTATCTCCCCTTTATAATACAATTAACAATCTTCAGCTAGAATATCAATGGACTAACTTTATTATGGAGATAAACAAATTAAACTGCCTGGGTGGTTTAGAAAACATGAGACAGCGGAAAACTTGCTTTTCTTCAGTGACAAATCGTATGATCATTTTTTAAGTTATGTTACCCTTATTTTTTTTCAGATTTTTCAGACATTAAGGAAGAATGTACTAATTTTGTGGTGTTAGTTGTCTGAAGAAAGAAATAGTGCATGTCTGAAAAAGTTTTTAAGGTGTTTTTCAACAAGTATATTATAAAAAAAAAAAAAAAAATCTGAAAAAAATCAAAGTAACAATCGTAAACTATATCAATGAAAAAATTCAATGTCCATTGCTTCAAAACCACTCAAAATTTAGAAAAAATCATTTCTTCATTAATTTTGTATAATTTACAATATTATTAAGACCAAATGTTTTATATAGCTATTATAATAATATACTATACACGACTTTAAAAAAAAAAAAATATATAATTTAAATATGTTAATATTATTACGAGACTGAAATTCTTTTAATTAATATATGACACCGAAATACAAAGTAGTAATTCTTAAATTTAAAATACATTTTTACTTTTTTTTTAAGCAACATTAAGTATTTTTCTTTATTTGATGTTAAGTAGATTAAACAGTTATGAAATTGTTTGAACCGAAATTTACATACTCCATGACACACTAATTGGATTACGTAGCAAATTTACTATTAATTTACCTGCGTACAATTTTAACAGCAATTTTAAAATATATTATCTGAAAGCTCACATATATTTACACAAAAAGTTTTATCTATCAGAATTTCTAATATGGGAAACACAAAAGATTGACTATAATTTATTATTCTTATTATTGTATTTTTCTCCAGTAAATCAGTTCTTGGCAAACCAAGATAAATGCAATTTACTGGTATTATAAACATGGATTAACAATTTTATTATTTTTATAATTATTACATGATTTGTAATTTTTACACTTACAATATATTAATATATTATTTCTTACTAAACACGATTATTCCCAAAATTAATAGACAAGCAGAAAAAGTCATTGTCCAATTCATTGCTTATTATTTTATCAAAATATACAATAATAAATAAAAGTACGTAAGGGACATTTACAATAATGAAACCCCCTCTCAAAGAGACAATCTTTTGAATGACTAATGAAACAAAATTTACACCCCATTTATATCCCATAATTGGACAAACACAGTACTGAGCAATGAAAAAAATCTGTCAAAGGAGCATAAAACTTATGACAAAAATATGCAGATACAATAATTCACTTTTACCTGAAAGTATAAATTTTCGCATGTGCTAACTATTTACCATTTTTATCGATATAGGGATTGGGATGTAATTGCGGCAATCTTTTCCCATTGGTTGACGTCAAAGAGTCAACTTGCAATCTCTATCTTGATAAAAAAACAAAGGTAAATAATTTAAGTCAGGCACAAGAAAATAATTTTATTATAAACTAAATCCGTTATCAAAAGGTTTATGCTTCTTTAAGTTAATATTCTGTTGTTATATAAAATAATAAATAAAAGAAAATATATTGAAAATACATTTAAGTTCATCACCATTGAACTTTCGATGTTTGTAACATTTAATTATGTAATGCAGTAATGATTTCTTTTTTTTTTTTTTTAATGGATTTAAATGACTTCTGATTAATCTCAGTAGCTCCAAATATAGAAAATTACAGCAGTTGAGAACTATATTACTTAATGTGTTTAACAGGTTTTAGAAATTGTTAAAACAACTTTAATTAAAATTTTTATACACAGTGAGATTTTTAAGTAACTTAGATTAATTTGCTTAATTTTCTATGATACGATACACACAACTACAGGCCTGAGGTAAGAGAGGATGACTCAACAAACAGAATTATTTACCAGCAAGATTCACTACCGGTAAGTCCGTGCTTTGGCTGACAGGATTCTGTCTCTGGGCCTTGATTTGTACACCACAGTGCAGAACTACTCCACACTTAGCAGTAGTTACTAACAGTTCTTCCACAAACTAACACACAAATGCAGCAGTGATTAAGAGTAACAAACTGCCTTTTAACACAAAAGACATGTATACAAGCTTATACAACAGGAAAATGGCTTCAACAACAAAGCTAAAGAAAAGAAGAAGACATCAGTTAAGTGTTACATTTTGTTTAATAATTCTTGAATTCAAGATATAAATAAAAACATAAATACTGTACATAAAAAAATATATATTTAAATGGTAGAACCAAATTATTAAAATGTTTTACTTTTTTTTTTTTAAATGTAATGTAAAAATTTACATTAGATATGCTTTTCAGTGACATATTGTTGTTTACATTTTAATATTTAATAGATAAAAATTATAATAAAATATATTAAAAAACAAAATTGAATTTTACTTGAATTCAAATTAAACAAAATGTAATAACAATTTAAAATCGCAAACAAAGGCTTGTTATCATCTTCTAAAAGAAATCTTTCACAATAAAGTTATACACAGAGTCGACATAAATGAAGCCTATACAAATATCCATCATATTTTAAATTTAATTGGTTGGGAGGGACTATTACGAGTATATATTTAAGTGCCCAAAGTATAAATTACTACCGTGTTCATTTAAACGCCCAAATTAATTCTTCATGGTGACTTTTTCCTATACTTTTACAAATGTTGGTCACAATTTTGAGTACGACAAAAAATCTTAATGACATGATTTTTTCTCCAGAAAGAAATTTAGAAACAAGATTTTAATTTTCACAATGAAATTCAGTCACCTTTAGACACTAAAATAGTTTCAAGAACGTGGGACATAACAGTCTCAGTTCTCAGGGGAGGAGCTAGGTTGGACCACCACCACCTCCTCTTCCTTGATGTTGCTAGGAGGAGGGGTGGTTGCGGCCTTCAGCTGCTGAGCCTCCTTGAGGGACAGCACCTGCAGCACTTGGCCTTCCTGCCCCACCACCATTCCTCCAGGGGTCACAGTGATGGTCTCCACCCCATCAGAACCCCCACCCTCCACCTTAGGTACCTGCACCATGGGAGTCACCACCTGCAACACACAGCACCACTTGGACGTTAATTTCAACCTTTCACTTGTCTCCTTGCCTGACTAAAAATTCACCGGATGTAATAAAATATAGTGCTGTGGAGATGTATTTGTGAACAAGCCAGGTAATAATGCTACTGGCTTACCCCGTAAGCGATATAGCATCATGTTATGTAAGTAAATTGTACCAATAATGCACAAATGAAACAAAGTTATTTCAAAATATTTAAACAATGCAGTCTAGTATTAAGACTGTATGATATATTTTGAAAATGCAACATAAATATTACAATGTTGAAAAAATTGAGAATGTTGTGTTTAAAATAAAAAAAAATAAATAACACAGCTGTAAAACAGAATGCAGAATAAAGGTGCTTTCACTAGCTTCAACGTAACTTATTATTGTAAAATGTTATATTTCCTGGCATTAAAATTAAACTAAATTTCCACAACTTTTCTGTTTTTTAAAATTCTCAAGTTCTCTCAGTTTTTGCTAAGGTTCTAGCCAACTAAGAAATTAAGAAAGGTTTTATATAATGTTGCTGTTAATTACAGAAGAGTCACTGTCCAGTGAAAATGTTAGATGCTTTTTCAGTGAAAAATAACAAAATATTGACCTCATAAAGTACCAATAGATGGCATTGAAAACAGCCTCTATAGAATCAGTATGACTCAACTACACGTGTACTTTAGCCAGTAGCAAAGCTCAGATATCAAAACAATGACACTTTTAGAATCACCCAGGTAAAATCCACCAGATGTCCATACCTGTCTTTATGACGTCAATTAGACCATTCAGCTTCAAAACCTGAAAGTACTATATTTCTAAATAAATTCAAGCTCGCAAATTTAGTTTTTGTATATATATTTTTTATTTATTCAATTCCTTAGTACCTTAAATGTATAATTTTAAAATAGCAGAGAAATTTGGTAACAAATTTATTAAGGGAAAGAGAACACCGATCAGCTGTTTCTTTAGTTACATTTGATTAACATGTAAACCTTAGCAGACACACAAAAATTCTAACATTTTTTTGAGAGACGATTTTTTTAAATTATTATTATTATTTTTTTTTTTAAATTTCAGCATAGGGCTTTTCCATGGCGAGCCAAACTCAATTAAAAAAATCGCCATACATTAATTGTTTTTTGAATTTTTTTGTGTCTGCTAAGGTTTACATGTTAATCAAACAGCTGATCAGTGTTCTCTTTCCATTAAATTAAAGGAAAGAAGGAAGAAAATAAGCTGTAAAAGGAATATCGGAAATGTATCAATCAGCACTTAACAAAATTAAGATGTCCATTGTCCTGTTTAACGATTCATTTATGAGGCCTTAACTTGGATACTGTCCATGGACAGGGGAGGGGAGTGGGTTACACTTACGCACACTTCCGTGGTGCTGATTGGACTGTGCTGTGTTTACTGCACTCAAGCTCGCATTAGCTACGCATTCAGCCAAGAGAAACAGAGGAACAAAAATTGTGTTTTAAATCACTTCAAATTTTTAATATATTTTTTGTTAATATTTATCAACTCTACTGAACACTTTAGTAAACACAAAACAGTTAGGATTAGCAACCGGAATAATTACCAAATTGTAATAATACAAAAACCATGATTCCATTACTATTTTTTTGTTGAGGGATGTGATAGGATTTGTCTCGCTTGCTTTCAAATTAAGAGTAGTAATGTTAATTATGTTATTTTTGTCTAGGGGTTATAAAGAGAATTTGAAATAGTTGTCTGTGTTGACCTCTTATTGTATTACTAGACATTAAATTCACATACATAAACTACTAAGGAAGGAAGGTATTATAGATATATTTATCTATTTTATTGAATTTTAAATTATGATAACACATACATAAGCGCTGATAAAGAAACTCAAAAGACCATAATATACAACATAAATCAAGAGACATTATTGAAGAATTGCATAGCATATAGCAACACTGTAAAGTAGTTTGTTTTCTTACAGTGCATTTAGGATAATTAGAAGGGAAAAGGCAGAACTAATTTTAAAATGTGTGCTTTACTGCAGTTGTCTAGAAAAGAAACACACAATTCAACGTCATATAAAAACAAAAATGGAACAACTGTGTCGTAATCAAATTATTGAAATGAATCTATGGACTAAAGATAATTTTCATATCTTTCAAAACAAAATATATAAAAAATTAATAATAAAAACAGCAAAAATGTGTACTTTTTACTGTCAAGCCCTCTATTCTATTCAACAACAAGTGAGCTTGTATACCTGCATGGTTGTGCCGTCACTCTGTGTGTGGATTTGTTGGATGTTTGCCACAACGGTCTGGTACATGGAGCCTGGAACCGGCACAGTTATCATGCCAGACACAGACACTGGGTAGCCCTGCATCAGTCGCTCATTGTTTGAGTTGCCTCCATCTTGACCTCCGTCCTGTCCGTGAGACGTGTTGACGCTTCCCGCAACCATCACTCGGTACTCTGCAACCAAGTAACAGAAATTTTTAAATTTGGTATTGTAATTTATTTTAGTTTCTTTTATATATATATAAGAAAATTCCTTTTTATTTTAAAATAATATAATCATAAAGTCATAAAGTACATTGCCATATTTTGAAATATACATAGTAATTCAGAGATTCATAAAACACGTGAATTTCAGCTTGATATAAGTTTGGAGTAAAAGATCTACTGTACTAGTAATACAAATATGAAATTTAAAAATGCCTATCTACTTAGCAATGAATTATTTTTTTCAATTATGCAATACTTCTGTACGAACAAAAGAACATGTTGCATAGAACAAAGCATTTTCTGCTTTCCTCTCAGACAAAAAACGTACCGTGGCCGTCCTCTCCCGTGAGAATCAGCTGCCCATCTTGGTTGAGGGTAGCCTCGGTAACAGAGTTGAGGTCGACGGAGACGCTCTGACCGTCGGGCCCGTGGGAGACCTCATGTAGAGCCTGAACGGCGTGCACGGTGGGAGGCCCACCATCTGTACCTGGAGTGGTGTGAATCTGGAAGACCGCGGGCAAGTCCCCCTGAAATATCCCCCCGGTTAGACTCTAGGAGAAAAAGACAAGAGTGTGTAGATTGAGAAGTGGAATGTAAACACTCAACACGAACAACATCGAACAACACACATCAACAACAAAATATTTTAACACAGCCAGTTTTAGCATTATTAAATCTAATAGCTTGATGAAGTTAATTGACAATGGTTCCATGCATAAATATTATTAAAATATAAGACCAATATCACTAAAAATGTAAATAAATACCAGAAATAGTTAGACAAACACTTTTCCTTCTAATTGTTATTAGTTATTACTGATATGTTTTGTATTCTATTAAAGCATCAAAGTCAGTAAAATTGTACAATAATACCATGTATATTCCCGGCCGACCTGGCTCTATTTTCCCATATGTTAGCCATGCATAATGATTTACACTATTTATAATATAAAACACAGTACTTGTTAGTGAGGTATACATGTATTTATTTTGAAGAATTGAATAAAAATCCATTGAATTTTATCCCAGTTTCTAGAAAATTTGTTTTTTCAAAGTAAGTCAGTTTTCTGTTACATCTTTTTTTTTTTTTTTTTTTGAGCATGTATTGGGATTCAATGACATAATCAAATTGAAACATTATGGTTGAAACATTGTTATAATACACACACTGTACAATACTATGCAAAATATTTACTATATGACCCAGGTTATCAGAGATCACAATGCATGCAGTAAATGGCCCAGGTACCTGACAAGCTGTTATCAGACAACACAAATATCCGTTTCCAAAACATTGTCTCTATTTTGAATTATATTTCTTGTATTTAAAATTATAAACATAGATTTTAATTTCTTCTGGGTTAATTTAAGTACTAAGCAAAACTTAAATATCTTGGTCACTTTTGTGCTACAAATACTTTAGCACAGATTTCATTATATTTGTTAATTACATACCTCCCTGGTGTAGTAAAATATTTACAGTATATAGTATATACTAGTATATAGTACTATATACTAGTATATAGTACTTGATTTAACCCATATTTCTTTTTTGCCAGAAATTACTGCAAATCCGTAGCAAATGGAGTATTGACCTCAAAAATTTTTATTGCAGAAATGGATAGAGCGTGCAAAGTTATGCTACCCTGATTTTTTTCAGATTTTTTTGAGCCCGGGAACTATTTTTAAAAAATTATTGAAAGTCCTTTTTGTGACGTCACGCGGCGGCAAGTCCTATCTTTTTGCTTTTTGTTAAGGAGCGGCGTCTCGTGACGTCACAAAAAGAACTTTCAATAATTTTTTAAAAATAGTTCCCGTGGTCTAAAAAATCTGAAAAAAATCAGGGTAGCATAACTTTGCACGCTCTATCCATTTCTCTAATAAAAAAATTTGAGGTCAATACTATATTTCTTTACAATAATACTCAATTCTGAGCCAGGCACAGCATAATTAAATATCCCACCTTTAAAGAACTGAAATAAACATAGAGAACAATTCCACCACAATTATCACAGTGACTGCTGCCGAGGGTTACTCACGGTAGTAACGCCCTGCACTTGGGCGGTCGTTCCATCAGGCAAGGTGATGATCGGGTTGTTGGGGTCCACTTGGATGATGGACACCGTGCCGTCAGGGTTACTGATGGTCTGCAGGACTGCTGAGGCGTACTGACGAGCCACCTGAAATGGTGGCACTCAATCAAAATGGGACCATATCTCGAACTTGACACAACATTCAAAACCTAAAAGTTTTGTAAATTTCAAAGAAAATTTATCTTTAATTTGCATGAAAATTTTAGGACCTTGAAATTTTATACTGTTTATCAGTTAAGGTAGTTTACCTTATAACTAATAAAACAAATAAATGAAATATCCTTAGTTACAACCTAACAACGCTTTGAATTCCATTTGATGCTCATTTGTTTTATGATCAGCTGTTTTCATTTTGCTAACAGCTGATCCCCCCAGATTACACAGGTGAGCGGGTTACCTGCTGTGCGGAGGAGCTGGATGAAACGTGCTGGCTGCTGATCTTGTGCACCTTGATGGTGGTGGTGGGCCCTGCGATGCTTGACTTGTTGTCATCGTCCTCGTTGAAAGCGGGCAACAAGTCCTCGCGGCCGTGGAACTTGTAGCAGTTGATGACGATCTGCCGCAGTGCGTGGGTCCACGAAATCTGTGAACAACAACCCAAGTTAAACAGAGTGCTGAGAGAAAAAGAAATCACACTTCTTTATCCAATTTTCGGGGATTATGTAACTAATCAATAAACAAAATTGCAAGAGCTCTTACTTTGGGTGCCTGAAATACTGACAATATAAATATTCAATCCTTATTTTCAGAGTTCTTAATTAATAAGCATTACTATGCTCAAATGATAGAAATAAAAAATATATTAAAAAATAAATAAATAAATATTACTATTATTAATAATATTATTAATATTAATATTTATAAATATTAATAAATTAAATACTGTAAATTAAATGGTTTGATTTCCTTAAAATTTAATAAAAATTCATAAATTTTACCATTAACCAGTTTAATAGTTTAAATTCCAAAAAAATAATGTTGTCGTCTCAAAGTAGAAGTGCCTCACGAGGTTTTGATGCAAATGTGAGCCTTATGCTACTCCTAAGCATTGTCATCAAAACCTTGTGGTGCTTAGGGCACTTCTATTATGAGGCGATGATATAAATGTTGTTAAAAAACTTCACCAGAGCATTATAATTTCAAAAAAAAGGGGGAAGGAGCTCACTTTCTGTTTCTCTTCCTCGGAGCGGGCGTCCATGCGCACGTTGGCCCAGGGCAGGTCCTTTGGCCACCAGGGGGGGCGTGTGGACTCCTTGCCCCAGCCAGGTTTACCACGACCTGCCACAAACATGAGGGAGATCAGTCCTCTCACATGACACCGTATAACTCAAATCTAAGTAAGTGGAACCCATTAAGTAACTTTTGGCAGCTATATTTGTTTGCTACCTACAAAGAAACATAAGAAAATTTCAACATTCAAGGCAGAAAAGGTTCAAAAGCACTTTGTCCTTTTTAATTATCTTTAATAGAGAAGGTAAAGAAGCTAAGCTTACAGGAGTAAAATTCAATAATCAAATTTATATCAAGAGTAACTCATCTAACTTGAATATATATTGCCACTTCTTAATTGTAGTTGTACAAAATTTCAATTCTGAATATGTGATATTTCATGTGAATATATTAATATTTGAACAAAATAGATAAAATAAATATGTATTAGTTTTCTTGTGAATAATTAGTTTAACTATGAATAATTGCCAAATCTCACCTGTGGAGTACTTGAGCATGAGGGGAATGAAGGCTCTCAGCTGGGCCTGCGTCATCTTCTCCACGGGGGTGGGGATGCCGTCAATCACGAGGGGGGGCAACTCGTACAGCGAGGGGTCTTCCTGAGGGGGAGGCGGGGCTTGCTGGGCCAGCGCAGACTCCAATTCTTGCATGATCACCGTGCGAAGGTTCTTCACCTGGAGGACCATCACTGTCTTAATTGAACACCATGACTCAAAAAAGGCAAGACTATGTATCTAAAGATGTTGTTTAACAGTACTATTGACTGACTGATTCATCATGCCGACTTGCATTATATTTACTCTCTATACAATTCAACAAATGTTAGTGTATTTTTTCATATTGTATGAGAAATAGAAATACAGTAATATCAATCTGAATATTACATCAATGTGTACACAAGCATTGTACACACCAAGTAGTATTGCTTAATATCTGTGTAAAACAAACCACTTTCAGGCTGACTGCTCGTTAGTTTTTTAACTCACCACGTCCTCCAGAGGTTTTGCTCCGAAGCACTTGAAACTGTTGTTTGGTTTGCCGGGTGTTCCCACTAGCACAACAGCTTGCTGGCCAACCCTCGTCGCAAACTCATCAATTGTTTGCTGAAATTAAACAAAAATTTTAATTGCAATGTTAGATGGAAATAATACCAACAAAAATATTATAAAATTAAAAATAGACTGCAGTTTTTGTTAATGAAATTTAATCATCATGGCAACTACAACATATTTTATATATAGTACAGTATACTTCAATGGAGTATCGACCTCAAAAAAATTATTGCAGAAATGGATAGAGGGTGCAAAGTTATGCTACTCTGATTTTTCATATTTTTTTAGAACCCGGGAAGAATTTTTAAAAAATTATTTAAAGTACAGAGAAAGTGATGTCTCTCTTAATAATAGGATAGGACCCAAAAAAAAACTCTGTAAATTTTTTTTGCAATACTTCCCGGTCTCTGAAAAATCTTAAAAAAATCAGAGTGGCATAATTTTGCACCTTCTATCCATTTTTGCAATAAAACTTTTGAGGTTGATATTCCATTGAATGCTCGTTTAGGGACCCAAAATCACAGCAGGTAGTAAATGTTGATAAAAATATCCTGAGTATCGTTAAAAAACAAGACAGGGAGGGGCAAACTCACCCGCAGTTTACGCAGCAGTCTGTTCTGCTGCCTCTTACGAATGGAAGGGTTGGTCTCAAAAGAATGCGGCCTCTTCCTCTTCTTAGAGGACGCAATGGCCGCCGCAGCAGCTACACCCACTGGGCCTGCACACACAAACATGTGAGGACACGACCAAAGAGCCCCCACCCCCCTCCAAGACACCAGCGCAATCTCAAGAGAAAGAACTCAAGCAGCAGCGAGCTTAGTTTACAAATACTTGCATCCACACAGATCATAACGTTATGTTTAAGTTAAAGTAGCAGACGTCTACAGTATTATATAAGTTCGTGCACTATCAATACAAAAAATAAGCAGTGAAAAGTTAAATATTTGTTTTTACGTGAAGTTAACAAGACAATTTTTTTAATGACAATATTAAACATAACATTCAAATCTGTTATTGATAATACAAATATTAATAGAAGTTAAGCTCAAAAATTAAAATGATACTTAAATTAAATAAAATAAATAATATTTTTAAAAAATCAATAAAATTATATACAGCAAACAAAGAAGAAAAGGTAGTATGCTCATCACAGCAGTAATTGAAGACAAAAAGAGACTAAAATTAAACACAAGTTAAGAAATTGATTGTAGCACAACTAAAAATATTAAAAATAAAAGTGGGATTTTAATAAACTTTTACAATTACAATATAAAAATTAAAATATTTGATTTGCATTAAAAAACTTGCAACATAATGAAACTAAAATCATTAATTTTGGTATATTTTCCCAAAGTTAAATGCTGTGATGATCCACTACTTTAAACTAAAGGAAATAATAAAAAACAAAGCAGAACAAATACCGTGCACTTTGTGCCAACCTGCGGCGGCGAGCTGGGCGGTAACATCATCGCCCATGGCTGCCGCCATGAGGTCGGAGCCGTCCTCACTGTCATCATCGTCATCGAAGCCCGCCGAGCCCGGGGACGAGGCACATGCGTCCTCCTCGTCCGAGACCATGTGGGCGAGGCTGTCCTGGGGCTGGGGGCTCGGGGGCATGGCGAGGCCGTCGCCAGAGCCCATGGTGACCATGGTGGGACTGGTGCCCCGCGTGGTGTTGTTGTTCTGCACCACCAAACAATACTAAGACAAGAGATAAGCACGCATACAGAAAACCATAGAGGAAAAAGAAATTAATACATAAGAGAACAAAAGCGGTGTCAAGGCATTACCGGTATTTAATAAGTAAAAGGGTAAAAGTTAGCTGAGTTGATTTTGGGTTGCAGCGCTATAATAATGTTTGCAATGTTTCTGTAATTAGTCTGAATAATAAAAAATACATTCCACTTTTTTTTTCTCCATTTCTGATTGCAAAAATTAAAAGCCTGAAACTTCTGATTGATTGACTGATTGGTTGGTATTTTGGAGCAATTGACACATTTTGGTCACCTATGCCCCCCCCCCCCTGAAACTTCTATTCTTTCAGAAACACAAAAATAAGGATAATAAAAATAATGTCATATTGTTGCCTCAGAATTAAAGTTTTAAATTGCAAAAACGTTTGATGAAAGTACCAGCATCCTTATCTAAGGTCACCTTATCAGAGATCATAAGGTTGAATTCTCTTTTTAACAATAAGGGCACAATTTCAATTTTGAGGCAACTGTTGCATTGAACTTAATGTTCCAAAAAATTAAAAATTTCATATTAGAATATTAATAAAAATAATGATCGGGAGATTAATAATTTGTTTTTCTTTTTATTACATGAATACTTATATTACAATTAGAACCCAAAATATATTGTATGCATGAGCAAAATTTTAAAAATGACTTAAAAACAGCGTCATTTTTTTTTTTTTTTCGCATGAAGGCTAGGACGAATGTGGGCGTGGCGATCTGAAGTTTGGCTTGCCACCCTTTGCCCAAGTAGTCAAGTACCTCTGCACCGCCGCCCGAACTCATGGGCAGCTCTGCGGTTTACTGACTGCTTAAAACCGCACTCTGCTACTGATGATGGTACCGTAGAGCGCGCGTTGCATAGCCCGCGCACCGTCTGTAAACACAGCATTATATCGCGCTTTAATGAGGACGTCAAGCCTATACCCTAAAAATCATATCTTTCGCTTTTTAAATGCTCTCATTCTTGAAATTTTAACGAAGCCGCGGGCGTTTGGCTCTCCACAGCATCTCTCCCACGTCATTCCCCCATCGCGTCAGAAAAATCAATAATACCAAAACCATCCAATAGCAGAAAATCCTGGGCTACGCTTGCAATAACTTATATTCTATAATCATTAATTAGATCAAATCGTACAAAATACATTAAATTGTTAGTGCAAATAATGCAAAATAATTTAAAATTTAATTAAATCATGTAAAATTTAACTTCGAACCTTGTAATTGTGCAAGAAATTGTATTTACTTTCGGGTCAATATCTAACATGGCTTCCTCATTCAACCTAAAATAAAACGACCAAACGCATAGAATAGGACCCTCTTTTAGGTACAAATTTAATACATACGTGCATTGTAATGAAAAATAATTAAAGTAAAGGGTGTGAAAATTTATTTGACAGTAGGAGAAGCGCGCTAGACATCACTGAGCAAGCCCAGTTAAATTTTGTACAGTACGGCTGCGTACGCACCTGCGTGGAGGGAGGGTCATTTCAACACGAAAACATGTCTCTCCAACTTGTTCGTCGTCTCAGGTAAGTTTTACAAGCTCCTATCGAACTTAACACATCATAAAACACCTCATTAACATTCACAATATCTATTTTACGTCACTTAAAAACTGCTCCTCCGACATCCATGAATATCGATCGAATCCTTTAGTACGGGGAGGTGCACAACAATATTTTCGCGGTCGCCATTTTGAGTCTGCGCGGAAGCATTCTGAGCAGACGATATAATTTTGCGGTATAAAACTACTTCAATAGCTCTTTCCTACATGACTGACGATGCTATAAGATTTGATGAATCGATTACTTAAATATTAAAGTTATAATAACTTCTTACCTTTAGTTAAAATTATGTCAGAAATATGAGAACAAATCCTAAGTTTGGTGTTACACAAGCCGAGAAAATGCGACGCGGAAAGTAATGCCATCTAGTGAGTTAATTGTAAACAAAAAGTAGTGATAAAAATCCCGCGTAAAATTATTTTTTCATGAAAGTGAAAGTCAGAAAGTCATGAAACCCGCGCACAGTGCATATATGCACACACAAAAAAAAAATATAATTATATCTCCTGTTTGCAATCATGCATTTATTTAATTTTAATTATTGGGAGTTTCTAGAAAAAAAAGCTGTAGATCGGCATCCAAGCACCAACGTTAATTTAAGTTCTGCAAGACGCGCGACACGACGGTTAAGGGCATTGGGTGTAGCACCGGTAGCTGGCAACCACTGACGTATAATCTTCACCATGTTAATTTTTGATCATTGCTCCTCGGAGTAATTTTTATGCTAGAGCTAAGCTGATTGCTGTAGTATCAAGATAATTAGTAGCCCAAGTGCACAATTTGGCTAAATAAAGCCTGATTTAAAGAAAAGTATTTTTTTTATATTTTAAAAAAATGCATGTAAATTTAAAAAATTACTAAAAAATACTTTTCTTTAAATCAGGCTTTATTTAGCCAAATTGTGCACTTGGGCTACTAATTATCTTGATACTACAGCAATCAGCTTAGCTCTAGCATAAAAATTACTCCGAGGAGCAATGATCAAAAATTAACATGGTGAAGATACGTCAGTGTTGCCAACTACCGGTGCTACACCCAATGCCCTTAAGCGCTCGATCAATATTATTATAATTTTAATATATAATTATATTTTATTTTATATAAAATTTATTATACGGGCAATTAATATATATTAACTGATGCATCGAGTCGATCATATATAATATCGTCGCCTGCATAATGCATAATATAATATTATGGATTATATAATTAATTGGCATGACGGAGACGGAGACTATATAATAATATAAATGCAGCTGATATACGTACAATTAATATATAATATAATTATAGGTCTGCTCTCTGTTCGTAAATGCACAATCAGAAAGGATCGATTATTTGTAATGAACCTTCTGTCCATGAAACTTATAAGGTTCATCACAATTAAACACTCGATATTCTCTCTGATTGTGTATATTTACGAACAGACCTATCTATATAGTTTAACGTGTGCATGCGTTTTATAATCCCATATAAAAATATATTGCATATATAAATATATATATATATATATATATATATATATATATATATATATATATATATATATTATATATATAATTACTATTTTATACACTATATATTCGATATATAATATTATAATAAACGATATATGCAGCTATAAAAACTAGCCGCCCGTATAAGCTAGCCTTCCAATATTTGTAGCTAGGCATATATGTATGGCATATATTATAATATTTTTATTTAATGGTAGTATAGATTTTTTAGAGCCCGGAAACTATTTTTAAAAAATTATTGAAATTTCTTTTTGTGACGTCACGAGGCACTGCTCCTTAAGAAAAGTATAGGACTTGCCGCCTCGTGACGTCACAAAAAAAAGGACTTTCAATAATTTTTTAAAAATATTGTCCCACAGGGCTGTAAAACATCTGAAAAAAATCAGGGTAGCATAACTTTGCACCCTCAATCCATTTCTGCAATAAAAAAATTTGAGGTCGATATTCTATTATATAATGGTGTAAGAATTTATACTGTCTGAAAGATTAATGACATGCACCGCGCGCGGTACATCCAGAGATCTTACAGTTAGTGACGGATTACAATGTTTATTAATTGATGACTATATAATTCCCCTGAATTATATAGTCCATGCATTTTCAACATAAACCACGTTTCCCACCCAGGGGTAAATCGTTTTACGCTTTTCCACCATGTGGTTCCCCTGGCTTTGAACCATTGCACTTCCGGTTCATTGACAAAAGCTGTAGCGTCCATCTTGGCTGAGGTTTCCACGTTTCCCTCAGTCGCAGGCAAATGCCGGGATGGATTGCAAGGCCGTGGCCACCCCCGTTCCGAAAGAGCCCGCGAAACGCTCAAGTTAGGGTTTCGGAAGGTTCGGGGTTTCAAAGTAGTATATTAATTACTAAGTAGAAGTACCCAATAGGGTTTGATTAAAAAAATAAATAAATAAAAAAATAATAATTCCCAATGTTTTTAGTGCATGCAGCACCTTCATAAAAAAAATAAATCATATAATTTTTGGGGCAAAAAATTGGATCAGTTTATTCTGAGATATAGGATATAATAATTGTACCGATCATATATAATATATAACTTGTATATAATTACATAATATTTTGAAAGAATGACTATATACGGCAACATAAGTCAAAATTAATTCAATTAAATATTAAATCATCATCATCATGGCATCATCTATAGAAAACATTAAAAAAATAATACCTCAATAACTTTTATTTATTTATAACTGATATCCTAGCTATAATTATTAATTTTTTCATTTGATTAGGTAAACAGTCAATTTGTCCATCTAAATATATTAAGGTGTACATTAATTGTGTACAGATATTTTACGTTTTCCAGTCGGGAGATAATAAGCAATATTTTTATATATATTCACTTCAGGTGTAATATAATTTTTTAATTATCATGTCATAACGTGCCCGCGCCGGAAATATTAATTTCATAAAAATGTTTCGGGGAATCATACGCAAGGGCGAATGAGGTGGGGGGGGGGGAGGCTATGGGCCGATTGTCCCCAACCCCTAGAAGTTTCCAAAATATATAAAAAGTGCTCCCTCGTTAGTCCCTCCGAAAAGCTCAATTTAACCTTGCAAGATAGGGCCGCGTGCTGAATCCACCCTTGCATGGTCACGAACGAACTGTATAAATTTAATATATCAGGAACTACAGTGGGGGTATATAAGTACAATTTTTATTTGACTCAGCTGCATTCATAGTTAACATCCCCTCACGATATAATTATAATATATGGTGTACTTCTTATGTAACCCGTCCTCCAGCTAGCGTATACGTTCGATATTTTTCGGCCCACTGAGACCCTCAAAGTCGATATATATTTATAAATACAGTACATACAATTATATATTATTATATATTATAATATATTCAAGTAAATCAGTCTCGTCTATAATATAAATTAGCAGATGTAATTATCATATACTTCGATTGAGACATTTCTTCTAAATTAAATTAATTCTTATATGATCTATAAATGCTGCGCATGATTTAATATAATATATGAGTTACGTACATTTTATAATGTATATATATATTTTATAATAAATTAAGTGTTATAATATTATATACTTCTCTATATATCCTCGAGCATTTTATAATATAAATAAAACTACAAGGTTTTTACATTTTAAAGTACAAATTTTAATATCACAGACTAAATTAACAACACGTCACACAGTCCTGCTGGGATGGTGGTGCTGAGGGTTGCGTCGTGCGGGCGAACGTTGTCCGATCTCGCAGTGGTCACCCCGGAACCTCTGGGAACACCGGCACTTGTTGACACCCCGGCAACGACCCCCGTTCAGGCAGGGGATGATGCACTTGGCTGACGAACAGAAAAATGACAACGACAAATTATCACACGATTCGCACGAGAAGGATTAATGTCAGTCGGCTTAATAGATGGTGAACCACTCTGAAAATTTCAGCAAACCTTCCTAACACCATGAAATAATTTCCGCGAAACAAAAAAAATTATACCAAATTCGGTAAAATTTTCGAGATATTCAGCATTGAAATTAGCATTGTTTTAAATGGGGACTGCTGCGACTTTTAGTCAAATCAGTATCTTTTTTGACTTTTTAACACGAAAAAATTAATTACTGTACTCAAAATCTAGACCAATTTGTTGTTTTACATCAGCAAACTTATAATTATTTTGTCCTTTATTTTATGGACTAAAAATATTTTCAGTTTATCATCGAAAAATATTGAGCAATGGCATTATGACATTAATCCTTAATGCTGATTTACAATAAATTCATACTTTCATTATTTAAACAGCTTAAATCTTATACGATGTGGTAATTTTAAATGTATATGTTGTTAAAACAATAAATTATACAGTATAATTATATAGAGTTCTCTCTTCAACAAAATTTATTGCATTATTATATTAAACATAAATTATTAATTTATTAAGAATGCAAATTTGTGTTGCTTGAAGTATTTTTCCATATTTTTCCGAGTCTGGGAAATATTTAAAAAAATTATAGCACGCTCAGTTTTGACGAACACGCCCCTTTTTTCAACAAAGCTCCGATCACACAAAATGAATATATATATATATATTTTTTTTTATAACATTAAATTCAATCTGCAGCAGTGCACGTTTCTTCCAGATTCCATGTTAAATTTTAACAATTTAAAACAAAATTACAATTATATTTATGCAGTTTTATTTAATTTAAAAAATATAAAATATTTTTTTAATGAAAATTTTACTATTTTATAATTTTAACAAGAAAGAATAAAATTAATTCAATTTTATTTGTCCTTCATGAAGTATCGAACTTATTTTTTTTAAAGAAAAAATAAATATAATATATATTGTCAAATATTATGTTATTATGAATATTATTCTATTTGTTGCATTAGACATCCACGCCCCTTTTCTGCACCACTTCAACGAGTTCAACGTGACTCTTTAATTTCCTTAATGACGAAAAATACTTTGCACTTTCAATATAAAAATCTCGAACTAAGAAAATTTTGGAAAATCAGTGTGCAGTAGCTAATATTTCGCAATATTTTTCTTGAAGCCTAAAGCCCTACTTTACTAATATTAAAAATAAAATGCTTACAAAATTCACAGCGCAGTCCGTAGTATCCCTTGGTGCAGTCGCACGTGTCCTTCTGAATGCATTTCCCTCCGTTGAGACACTTCTCGGTACAAATTCCTGCCAACATAAAATGTGTAAATTAAGATTACAAACAAAATTTACATATCATTATTTATTCAGCCGAGCGGAGCTGTCCCGCAGTATGTCCGTGCGAGGCAAACACTCTCGGGCACCTGAGGAATTGGCCAGCATGCTGAGAGTGGACCATGCGGGAGAACTGGGGGCCAACAGAATCTACCAAGGACAGATGGCCATACTAGGTGAGTTAATACCTTTAAAAATTATTGAATTGCAAATGTAATTTGCATTATATAATAATTATTGGTGAATAATAATAGCATTGTTGACCGTTATAATATAATCAAAGAGGTTTTTATAATCGAATTTATTCATACATTCAGACTTGCATAGCTTTAGAGAAAAAATGCATAGGAGTCTCCCTGAATTCAGAATTTAACGTTAGTAGTGTAGAGACTTTACTCGATACACGCCCTTTTCTTTAAGACTCCCTATTTTTTCCCCCTCGATTTGCGCCGGCATTCTTTAAATTATCTCCTTATTCGTATAAATATTCTGTTTGTGGTTTGATGAAAGGATTTGTCCGATACAGGAGGCACCAAGTCGGGCCCGATGATCCAGCACATGTGGGAGCAGGAGAAGGAGCACAAGGAGATGTTCGAGGGTCTGTTGCGTAAGCACCGCGTCCGACCCACCGCCCTCATGCCCCTGTGGAACGTGGCGGGGTTCCTGCTAGGAGCAGGTGAGACACCCTTGTTGAAAACTATAGTTCGTAAACCCTGCCCGGTGTAATTAATAATTCTATATATACTTTCTGTACCCGATCGACATTATGCACTTGAACATAATTATATAAAACCCAATATTTTTTTTAAACTTTATAGATCGAATGTTTGCGATTTAAACTATACTATATAAATTACTATACACCCCTTTTCGAAAATATCATTGCATGTTTCTGATTATTACAATGTTATAATTTAAATATCGCACGTTTAAACAAAAATGGGTATAATAAAATCAACTAATTTTTACCGCGCCTATAATATAGCTATGAATCAATGATAAATATATTTTTTCACTTTTTTCCGATTCGTGAAACTATTTTTAAGTGAACATTATATATATAATATAGAAACTCATACAAAAAGTCATAACAATAATTAAAACTGTAATGTTATATACATTCATATTCTATTTCACGTATATAATTTCACAGCTGTCTTTGAATTACTATTGTTGCATCGCTGTATATCGGAGGTTGAAACTATAATATATATGATTAAAACGATAATATGCAACAAAAATGAAATGTTTTGTAACACGACTATTTATTTATTTTTTCGCCCAGGGTTCTAACTATCGTTTTTAACATACGGAAATTATTGAATAAACGTGCATGGTATTTAACGTCATCATTCATAAACTATAAAATAAAAAATTCGTTAAAAAGTAGCACCTGTTTCGTCATAAACTTAGAATTTAATAAAATTAAAAAAAGAAAAAAAAACAAACAAAAAACAGAACTTGAATTAAAAAAAGAGGTTTAGAGTAGAGTTTAATTTGCGTGAACAATTAATATTCAAGCGTATACATACGAATTAATTAAAAGTTTCATTTTTTTTTTAAATACCCAATATTTCATCCAATGGGCTTTAGTAGCCATGACCTCCATTTTATATAAGTGCGCGTCACTGGAAAAGCAGTCATATATGTAAACTTTTTATACTCTATCAATATTGATTTATGTATTAAAAACATCTGCAGGCAGTGCGCTACTGGGAGAGAAGGGCGCCATGGCCTGCACAGTGGCGGTAGAGGCGTCCATCGTGCAGCACTACAACGACCAGCTGAGGCAGCTCGCGGCCACGGGGGAGCACCCGGAGCTGATGGACGTCATCAAGAAGTGCCGCGACGAAGAGCAGGAGCACCACGACACGGGTCTGCAGCAGGGGGCGGAGCAGGCACCGCTCTACCAGGCTCTCACTGCCGTCATCACGCTGGGCTGTAAGGCCGCGATCTCCCTCTCCACCAAGATCTAACCCCTCTAGCAAACGTCTTGTAGTAAATGAATATCACGCTTTGTTAAATATTTTGTATATATGTTCATTTTTATAATTATTAAATAATAAAATAACTAAAAAAATTTCTTTTTTCATTGTTATATAATGCAATTGTAACCGAAAATACTATTATTTTAGTCTTTTTTTTTTTTTTTTTCGTTCTGCTTACTTGTTCTCTAATTTAGTATTTAATTAAAGAAAAAGTTAATTTCCTTTATGGACATTGCTTAATATTTCACCAGCAAAATGACAGCAGCAACGCTTTACCATATATATTTTATACAATGTTTAAATTAGTGTAATTTATATTATAAAAATAAATTTGAATATTCATAAAATTGCTCCTTTCTTACGTAAATTCCTCAATTTGATAAATTTTCCCCACCCCTCCTCCAGTAACTCACCCCCCTCGCAGTGGCGACCCTGGAATCCCCTGGGACAGCTGCAGACGCCTGGTGCAGTGCAGCTGCCTCCGTTCATGCACTGCGGATAGCAGAGCGCCGTGCGGCAGTACTGGCCCATGTAGCCCTCGGGACACTGGCAGATGCGCTCGTGGTTGCACCAGCCTCCGTTGGCGCATTTCTTGTCACATTCAGGGTCGGGACCTGAGGCACGCCGGAGGTAATTGTCTTTTAGTAAAAAGACACTTCGTATATATCGCACAAATACAAAATAGAGGGATCAATAAACAATTAAAGTATATTAATTATGTTTATACTTTTTAGTGCGAGTTTTTTTTTTTTTTTTTTTTTTTTTTTTTTCAAGTAAAATTAGAGAGTTCACTTCAACCAAATGTTTCAGTTTTCGGGTTTTCTTTTCATGAATATTTATAAAAAATTGATAAATTCAAAATGTTAAACAAACTCGATCCGTTCTCATGCAGGAATATAATTTATGAAATCTGCATGGCTTCAAAAGTGACGTATTACAATAATATGTTTATTTTTTAAATTTGTATTATGTATTTCGTGAGAGGTAATTATTATTATTTTTTTTAATCCAGCCTTGGCTGCGTTACTGGATTAGATCGGACGATCCACATTATTTCCCGCATTCGTTTTTTTTTTTTTTTTAATAACAAATACTGTAAAATAGTATAAATTCAATACAACTATATAGGTCATGATATTCATTTTAATTTAAGAACATAGTCATGTGTGGGTACGTATGCCTGCTGACATCATGCAATGTGCGATAAATTTCAAACTTTAATACATATTTTCGAAAAGTTTTCTTTGATTAAGGGTGGAAATAAAAAGTTAAACGAAATCATCCTTATTATTAAATGATATCTCCTGCACTCACCCCTCTCGGCACACTCCTTGCGCAGCTTGAGGCGGAGCGGCGTGCCCGCGAGCACCTTGCCCTTGCGAGTCTTGATCATGAGACCGATGCTGAAGGACGCGATGCCGGACCCGTTACCCGAGCACGGTAGAAACACGCTGAACACTGCGGCATATAATGTTTCCTTACACACCTTATATAAATTATAATCATTGCAGGGACGAATTCAGCGCGCGGCGCTGGGGGTATATAGACTATACAGGGGGCGGTGCCCAATGTTAAATTTTGAAATTTGGGAGGGGAGGAAGGGGCGATGGGTGAGGGGGTGGTAACACCTTCAATGTATTTTGGGACTTTTGAGGAGGGGGAGGAGGCGATCGAGGAACCGCGCCATAATGATTCCATTCTGTCATAACGAAGTAAAGAATAATTGACATCAAACTTCATGATTTTTTTATTGCATATTTGGATAGAGGATCTCCAGTTATGAAATGTCAAAAAAAAAATCTGATTTTTTTAACCTTTCAATAACATCCTCAAAATCGAGGGGAAAGACGCTGTGACGTCATAGTCATACAACGTTTTTAATTCCTCGTGCTTTTTGCATCTTAATTAAATATTGACTTAAAAGCTTAAAAGTCACAGAATTTACAGCACAATACGGGTATAAGGGTTCAAAAAAACTCTGGAAAAAATGTTGGCAATACATAACTTGAGGTTCTTTATCCAAATATATAATACAGACTAGCTGGGCCAGAAATGGTGTTCCGATCGTATACGCTAAATTTTCGGCGGGAGGACTATAAGCTAGAAAGTTGAAATTTGGCACACATAAAGCCAAGGGTTGTAAGTTTTTTTGACATGCGTTAGAATTTTTTTAAAATAGAGTACCGACCTCAATTTTTTTTATGTGCAGAAATGGATAGAGGGTGCAAAGTTATGCTACTCTGATTTTTTTCAGATTTTTTAGAGCCCGGCAACTATTTTTTAAAAATTATTGAAAGTGCAGAAAAAGTGCCACCTCTCTTAATTAAAGATAGGACCCAAAAGGGACGTGGATTCGAACCCAACCTCGCCAAAACTTTTTAGAAATACTTCCCGGCCCCTAAAAAATCTGAAAAAAATCAGAGTATATAATATAAAATAACATAACTTTTCATCCTCTACGCATTTCTGCTATAAAAATTTTTGAGGTCGGTACTCCATTACTCTTTCATGACTTTTTAGGGGTGGATTCATGATTTGCATTACTTCCTTATGGGATTTCCATGTTAAATTAAGTTGATAGAAAAATTTTGTTCGATCAGCATCAAATTTTTTTTTCTGGGGGTTTCAAAACACGCTGAATCTAATGGTGTAATTTAAAATGTGATAAAAACAACCCCTAACGAGATATTGACCCTTACTACGTTAAAAAATGATTGTATCCTAATTTTGATATAACCATTGAAACGAGCTCATTTTTTTTTTTGCTCCAGAAAACATCTTTGGATTTTTTATATCGGAGACATTTAAGGATTTCATCATTAGGGGCGAAAATACCAACCCCTAAAAATTAAATCCTTAACTAACTCCGATTTAAAAAGTTTAAAGGTGTTTTCTGGGTTAAAAAAATGAGCTCGTTTCAATGGTAATGTTAAAATGATACAATCATTTTTTAACGTAGTAAGGGTCAATATCTCGTTAGCGGTTGTTTTTATCACATTTTAAATTACACCACTAGATTTAACGTGTTTTGAACCCCCCAGAAAAAAATTTTGGTGCTGATCGGACAATTTTTTTTTATCAACTTAATTTAACATGGAAATCCCATAAGGAAGTAATGCAAATCATAAAAACACCCCTAAAAAGTCATGAAAGAGTGATTTTAAAAAAATTCTAACACATGTCAAAAAAACTTACAACCCTTGGCTTTATGTATGTATATGCCAAATTTCAACTTTCTAGCTGAAAGTCCTCCCGCCGAAAATTTAGCGTACGATCGGAACACCATTTCTGGCCCAGTCTGTATATTATAATTATATGCATTAAAAAAATCATGAAGGTTGTCCAATTATTACATATAATTATGCCTAACATCATGTACACTCATCGCCTTGGAAAATTTCCCACTTGCAGTCTTGTTAATCAGATAATCACCATGCCGCCGTGGGTTATTCTTACGGGACATGGTGATTAACAAAGCTGCAAAAGGAAATTTTCCGATGACTGTACAACCAAAACACGTGTAAAATAAACAAATAAAAATTAAATGTCGCAGCATGTATTTTTTTCATGTACGTGGTCAATTCGAGGTAGGAATAATTTTCGACTAAATCCCAACCGTATATTATATTCCACTGCACGATGTAACCTCATGTATATACTAGCTAGATAGCTTAATTGATGGATTGATGGGCGGCATGGGCGCGGTATATAATATATTAAAATATTTTATTTTCATTGTTTTATTTTTATTTTTAAATAATATATTGTAAAAAACTCCAAACTTAAATGAAATTAATTTATAATTATATATACAAACGCGAATACCCCACAATATGCTTTTTGTTTTTTACGGGAGATTCATTTTAAATAATTTATATACGGAAGTATTTTCTTTCTTATATCCATGCATATTTGAAACTAACATATGATAGTTAAAACAAAAATTATTAAAAATAAATTAACAAGAATGAAATTCAAAAACAAAAAGAACAATAACGCACACTGACACACATATAAATTTGCATGATTTCACCCTGTAGCTAGGCAACTTGTTCAGCACCAAAGCAGCAGCAGTTTCAGCAGCAGCAAGGGCAAAATAGCTACAGCGAAAAAGCGAAACAGCATTAATAGCATAATATATTATATTATATTATATTATGCTATTATATAATACATCTGCACTCATGTAAATTGCTCCGTTTTGCTGCTGAACAAGTTGCCTAACCTCAGGGTGATCGAGATGATCTGGTGGATTTTTTTTTTTTTTTTTTTTACTCAGCTGAGTAATTTTATTAAATAAAAATTAGAAATTTTTATTTAATTATATACTCTCTCGATCGGTCCCTCCCTCCAGGGGCGTAGACAAGGGGGGGGGGTTATAACGTTATAACCCCCCCCCCCCTTGAGAGGCTGAACCTTAGTAAATTTTAAGGGAAAAATAACAAAAAATGGTAGTCGACGGATATGATTCAGTTAAAATGTTATGAAAAATTTTCTTAAAAAAAAAACTTACAAAAATATTGTAACTACATAATTTATGATTGACAAATATAAGAAAATTTGCTGCAATTTTTCATCGAAAAAAATAACAGTCCATGCCCCTTTTCCAAAAAAATCGCGCATCATGAAACTAATAAAAAATAATATAAAAGTGGTTATTATAGATGAATTACTTGATTTAAAAAAGAATTTAAAAAAATGGGGTGCAAAAAATAAAAGATTTTAAAAAAATTGCATCAGACCATACATCTCTACAATGGTATTTTTTTCATAATTTTACTCTAAAAAAGGGGCGTGTCCTTAAAAAAATCGCACCTGCGGCGGGCTATTGGGGGGCTACGCCCTCCAAACCCCCCAGTGGAATGTTTTCAATCTTTATCTTGAGGAACCCCTCCCCCCTTGGACAAATCCTGGCTGTACGCCACTGTCTCCCTCCATCATATATAACTGATAATATTCTCATGTAATGCAAACGATGGATACATACATGGGAAGGAGGAGGACAATTCCCTTTAAAAGAGCTCATGCACAATATATTAAATGACATATTATACTCCCACTCACCCGCCACCCTCCCTTTCTATAGCACCCTCAAATTATATATATATATATATATATATATATATAGCATAATTGCGGGAATAATGTCCCCCTTCCCCTCACCTCCAGAGCAAAGTACACTGGATCTGCCCTTGACTGTATAGGTCATGGCCAAAACTTTCAAATCACCATCACCAAGTTCATCATGCGCACGTACTTTTTGGTTTTTTTGGAATGCGTCCTTCAGTTGCTATTGATATCAACGGAGGCTGCAAAATATTTTCATCAAACGATTGAAGTTGGTCGAATTTATAGAAAAACCGCTTTATGCCGGACTGCCAGGTAAAGTTGACGTATCCCACCTACAATTACAGTTATTAAATTCACAGAATTCGATCATAAAATTATATACCAAAAGTTAAATCTTACCTCTGATGGTATAATTGGTAGATATTTCTCAAAATTAGGGTCCAATATATAAGGTAAAACATGATCATCCTTAATTGCATAAATCTCCATGGAAAAACCTGCTTGACAGAGAAAATAAAAGATATCATAACTGCATTAAAATTTGTTTATTCGTAATATAAAAAATTTAATGATTAACTTTTTCTAATTAATGGGCTTATAACGACAGTCTATTTTTATAATCAGTGTCAAAAATAGCGGTTTCGACTTACCACTAAACATTTTCACTTGCTGTCTGTCAATCCAAAGACGAAGTAAATCCTCGGAGGGTTTGGGGGTCATGGGTGACCATCCCCCCGAGTTTTGGGGTGAGCCAGCCGCGCAGAGCAGCGTCACCACCGCGATGTACACAAGTCGCAACATTTTTGCGTCTGGATATAAAAAAAAAAAAAAAGAAGAAAGACGAGTTGAAAAAAAAAATGTAAGTGCTGTTGACCTTGATGATTATACGGATTAAACATGACTTCACTCTGTCAAGCATTTAATATACTCTACAAGTTTTAATTCACTTTAATTGATTTTTATAGGGAATAAATTGTTTTAATTTTACAAACGCATATATATATTATCAAATAGTTTTAATATAAAGATCATGATGCCTCATATGTTTAAAAAAAGGGTAATAAATTATAATATTATTTTTATTTACTTTTCAATGATAAGATAACATTTTTTTTCTATATATATATTTTTTCATCCCGTGCATGACTGCTGATAAATATTATACGCGGTATAACACAGTTACATATATTTACTATATTAAATTTACTTCGCAATTGTCTTATAACTCTAATATAAAATTAAAAATAAAAAATTAAAATAGAATAAAGTAAACTGCCCTTAAAATAGAAAATTAAACGAGAATCATATATATTTAAATTCAATTATTTTTTTTTCTGAGATTTTACTCTATATATTAATTAATTGGCTATTTATATTGTGTTGTTCGTGGCTCACCTGGCTACAAAGATGAAGCGGAGCGTAGTTACCTGCTCTCGTCATGGCAGCATCAGATCACACAAACTGGTTTTAACTGCGGCCCCTTTTAACCGCACCACTGTATCGGAGCCAGCGAGCGCGGAGAGTCGGGCGAGCCATCTGCTGCCTCGTGACGTCATCACGTCTGCGCGTGCGGAGGAGAGAGGATGATGAGAGGTGAGGCTGCGTTTCCATGGCAACCGAGGAACATCAGACGACGCGCCGCCACAACAATAGCACGCGCTCAAACGCTTAATTAAGTAATTAAATTTATAAAAATACATTGAAAAATTGATATAGAAGAATAAGGGGTATATTTCAAAGTGAATTGGATTTTTTTTTTCAATGCTGGATCAAATATATATATTATATATAATATGATATATAATTTATATTATATTATAATTGCACTTATATATTAAATTGCCTCATAAAATTTTAATTAAAATATATGTCTCTATATTTATTAAAACGACACCTATGATAGCATATATTAAATTTTTAATACAAGTAGTATAATTGTTGCAGTATATGCAAAAATTATGTGATGGGACTTAATTGCAGTCAATATGATTTGAATATTTGTCCTTATAGAATAAAGTCAATTAATGAATATGCTAAGGGAAATTTTACTTAATTAATTTCTTTATTTAATTAATTCTTTATTTATATGTTAATTGTTTATCTTGTAAATCTTCTAAATTTTATACTGCTGATTATAAACTATGTTTTCAATTTTTAATTTAATATTTTGTTCCATAATTTTGTGTCTATGTTTCTATGTCTATAAATATATTATATATATTTATCTATTTATTTATGTTTAATTGTATCTGTACACAATTTGTGTTTATTAAAATCAATAAAATAATTGTTGCAGTCCTATAAAAATAAATAGATTTTAATTTCGATGCCGCGGCACCGTACGTGTTTAATTACAATAAATAGATCTTATAATTAATACGTACAGCCAGGCTCTATTCTCTCTATATATAGCTGGCGTATTTAATTAATTTAAATGGTAAATAATTAAAACCTCCATCAAATATAATAAATAATTGAATAAAAATTAATTAATTTTTTTTTTTACATGCAATGGGATATGCTAGAGCCAGAGTTACGCGTTGTTCAAGATATAGAGCTCTGCTATATATGCATGGCTTAAAGTTGTACGTGGTAGTATACAAAGATATACAGGTGTAGATTTTTATATAAATTTTGGGAGAAGCGAATATTATGTAAAAAAATAAAAAATTATCTATTTTTAAGAAACAATGGAGTATCGACCTCATTTTTTTTTTATTACAGAAATGGATAGAGGGTGCAAAGTTATGCTACCCTGATTTTTTTCAGATTTTTTAGAGCTCTGGAAGTATTGTTAAAAAATTATTGAAAGTCCTTTTCGTGACGTCATGCGGCGGTAAGTCCTATCTTTTTCTTAAGGAGCGGCGTCTCGTGACGTCACAAAAAGGACTTTCAATATTTTTTTAAAAATACTTCCCAGTCTGTAAAAAATCTGAAAAAAAAAATCAGGGTAGCATAACTTTGCACCCTCTATCCATTTCTGCAATAAAAAGAGACAAAAAAATGAGGTTAATACTCTATTATATAAATAAATACACATATAAATCTGTTTCTAATTGTAAGTCATTACATTAATATATTATTATGTGGATATGTAAATAAATCACCAAAATTAGTGCAAATTATGAGTTTTTATTTTTTTTTAGGCATTTAACATAAAAATATACAGATCCAAATTTGAGAGAAATAATAATGATATACCCCTGGAAAAGCTGCATGGCTACAACATTGCGAGATCGTTTGATCCACATTATTTACCAAATATCAAAGCTGTTTTACCTTTCATCATACACACAACCATGGCATTGTGATACAACTGGCACACTAGGAATGCATTTTACACGAAAGCAGCAGCCAGATTTGATCCATGCACATACTTCGAAGTACTATAGAAATAGCAAAATATCCCGAAAACAACAAAACTTTGCCATTCAAAAAAAGCAGACTTTAATAAAATTAATAAAATAATAACTAATATAATTAATTTTTTGTTTGTACCATATTGAACTTTTGCCATAATTGCTGTAGAAAATACTGAATTTTTGTTTTTAAAACTAAAAAAATAATAATATAACAATATAAAATTTAATTACAGAGATTTCTAATCAATATATGATTTTTTTTTTAATGTACCATTAAAAAATGTTTCAATCGTCAAATGGGGAATAAGTCAATTATACATAAAGCAATAACAGTGTCCCAATAATTAAATGTTACAAAGTAAAAAATAAACTTTTAAAAAACATGATGTGCAACATTGGGATAAAAGTATAGATCCCCCCTTTAAAAAAAACATCCAAGCAAGAAAAAAAAAAAAAAAAAAATACTGCAGGATTTATATAATATATATTATAAAGCATGAAGTATAAAATATGAAAGTGCAGATTATCTGCAAAATAAATGGACGACAAATGCATATATAATGACAGCTGCAAAAAACATCAGATCTTTTTGTTACATTAATATCCTTAGTTGAGATTCATAACACATTTAAATACTTTGTTTTTATATGTAGCAAAATTGAGGCCAGATTTTGTCTTCCACATTGTAAAATGGTCAGAACTTTTCTTTGAGATTTCTTAATAGTTTAGTTTAGAACTTTGTTTAATGACATTCAGTTCTGACCTCTATACAAAATCAGTATGAAATTGGGGGAAATTGCCAAATTAAAAAGCAAGGATCCTTTACCCTTTTTCTATCACATCCCTTCACCTCCAGTGCCTTAAATGATAAGGCACTTGTGCTAGAATCAATGAAAAATTGACTAATTTAACAAGAAGCAAAGCATTTTTTTTTTCTTTAAATCATGGCAGTAAAAATATTTAAAGAATGCAAAGAAAATCTTTTCTTTCTTTTTAAATATTTTTTTTTTCTACAAGTACCCAAAGCATACTTGTAATTATTTTTTTTTTAATAAAAGTGCCATTATTATATAATATCAATTATAGTTTACAATATCATTATAATTTACATAATTCTAACATGTACCGTATGTATCCCTTAAAAAAAAACAGCATACATAACAAAATTGATTTGTATAATGAATTAATAGTAAGTCACATATTTTTACAGTGAGATTCCGGTTACTGGCAAGACAAGTCGGAGGCAACGTGACTTGAGATATGATCTTGATCTCCGAACGAGCTTGCCGTTATAAACAAAGATAGCCACGGCAATGGGGGTCAACATCAAATAACAAACACTCACCAACACAATCCCTGCATTTCCTGGTTAGTCTCTCAAACAGTTCGATTAACTTAAGTAATTGACACTCATACTTGAACAATAAATTTTGGGAATATATTACCTTATGTACTTATTAGTATTATTTAGAAGCTGCCTTACATAAAATACTGTGAGTTAAAGTGGATATTGTTTCAGACGTCAAAAAGCATTTGCATATTAATTTAGTCTGTCTTTTTTTTATCTATTAAAGTTATAATTCTAGTATTTGAGAAAAACATTTAGTTGACTTCTTAATTACAAATCCACATTATAGTTGCATTTCACTATTGTCATTGTGTTTTCCCAGAAATTTACTCATTTGTGAGAAAAAATTCCACATCTAGACAGGCAGTGCACTTTACACATGGTATGTTCATTTTTTAACAACCATTAATCCAACATAAGAAGGCCTCAAACAAATAAGATTTTTCCTTCCTTTATCCTTGATCAATAAGATAATAATCATGAGAGTGGTATATTGAGAATTTTCACGTTTTCAGTTCTACTTTCTACGTACTATTAACTACCACGTGGTATTACTACAAGATCAAACTAAGATGCAACATGCAAGTAGTAAGCTGCATACTACCATTATATATTTTTTTTTACATACTAACAACATCAGACATTTTTTTTTTTTTAAATATTTTTGCGATCATGATACGTACACATTAGACTGAAATTTATTCATATAAAGCAAGGCAACTTGAACCATACTTACAGTATAGTTCATAAGGCTGATTTGCAATGACAAAATAATAATAATATATATACCTGACCTTTGAAATGACTAAGAAGTAAAATTTTATATATTTTTATATCCTTTTTTTTTATAGACAAAATAATGCAATATTAGGAATATACATTGTAATTATGTATTAAGAATAATTTTTTATTTATTTTTTTCACTACTCTTTTCAGCTACGGATAGATATCTTATTATTGCCTGAACTGAAATTGATTCACAGCAGGCACCGACTTTGTACAAAAGACCCTTATATTAAGTAAGGGCATTTCCATTCTATGAAATCTACTACATGATTGTCACCTCTTAGTCACTTACTCAAGGTCAATACAAACGGGACTACGGAAACTTCTGCTTGATAATACCACAGAATATTGAAACTGCTATCATCTGTTCCGACTCTAAAACTACAATTTGATTGATAAAAAAACAGTCACTGTAAACCAGCCTTTTTTTTTTTTTTCTTGAAGTTAAACAAAAAGAAAAATGCATTGAAATATAGTGTTTTGATTACAAAGTATATATAAACATAATATATACTATTATGAATTATACATCATTGCTTATTATTAATTTTTTATTTCTTCTTTCCTGGCGTCTCTCTCTCTTTGTGAAAATTGACTTTAAAAAATAAAGTCTTAATGTCTTTTTTATACATATATATATTATGTGTGCACTGTTTAAAACTGCACTAGAATTACGATATTGCACTTACGCTGCTGCTGGGTGCAGTGAAAGCGCTCTATGTCCGTCACACGGTGAGAGAGTGATGCTACGCCCGAGAGAGACACACAGATGATGACAGAAGAAAGGCTTCTAAACGTAGGTAGCCATGGCAGAGGGGGAGGGCTGGTCTCCGGGCTTGGGACCACCTTTTGTCATGCCCGGCACGTACTGACCTATGAACGAGCCATCCTCCGTAAACCGGATGTCTGCAAACGCACACAACAAAGATTAACACATGCTCTTCAACTAGTAAATATCAATTGTCAACAATTTAAAAATTTCAATGTAATCATGGGGAGTTGTAAAAATATACAGATGAAAATTGTTCAAAATGCAGTTTTGCCTAATGATGTCAACTAATAATTTTTGTAATGTTTTAAAAAGTTTTGTGAATAGGTTTTTAAAGAATTTATAGCATAAATTTTTCCCAGTTCATAAAGTACATACAGTAAAAACTTGTTATTACGTAAAGTCAAGGGACCCAGGAAATTACGTTTACCTTATATCAAGTATTACCTTATTTGGAGTTTTTCCTCTACCTGCAGTGCTAATTATTTTTCATGGGACCGTGATCTCCTTTACTTAAATTGAGTTTTACCTAACAACAAGTTACTTAATAACGAGTTTTTACTGTATTAACTGGCTTCTAGTTGACGGAAGGTCCCAAGTAAAAAGTGCATGCTGTCCCTATATATCAAACTTGTGATAGATTGGTATGATGACAGACTACTTTAAACGTAGTCATACTGATTGAGTAGGTGGCTCAACTGATTCAGTTTGATTTTGATTCTCCTCGAACAGCATTAATTTTCAACTTGAACGGACAATTAGTTCATTCCATTTAGGATTGAAGGGGCCTATCACGGGTACGTACTTGCTTCAGTCTACACCAGGGTGGCAAACCCGGCCCCCTGGGCACTCTGTGCGGCTGCAGCAGCCGCGGCAGCAGCAGCCTGCTCTTCCAACCTTTTCTGGCGGCCATATTGGCCAATAAACGAGCCATCTTCATTCATGCCTTCTAATATACCAAACAAACGAACAAAAAGAAACAAAGAGTTAAAAAATCATGCAAAATAATAAAAATATAAATACAATAATAACAAAAAAAGTGCATTTAAAACAGTAAAAACGAGCTAAAATAGCTAATAATAATACAAAACAAAAATATAAAAATTAAAAATTTATTTTTACGTTTTTTATTTTCTATCTAAAACAGGGATAGGAATCCTCTAGTTCTCGTGAGCAGGAGCAAAAAAATATGACTTTTGTCTCACATTATAAAATGAAATTGCCAAAACTATTAAAAATAAACTAGTATCTGTGCAGATGATTAATATGGAAAACAAACAAACATTAAACTATAAAACTATGTACATTTAAAAATAATCTAAAATAAAAAATTGCAACAAAAAATATCAAAAAATTACATTTAAAAAGTATGTACAGAGAAAAAGTTAAGTAACAAACGAACCTGTGTCTCCCTCGCCATACTCTGCCATGGAGTCTGTGTCGCTCTCTGGCACCCCCTTGGCGTCGCTGCTCATCGAGCCTCGCCCACCAGACTTGCCATCAAGCCTGCAAGCAAAGATACGTCACTCTAACATTTGTCAAAATATCATGCATTTGAGATCCTAAAAAATTGTAACAATCATTTCAATGAAACTTGCAGGGGGGTTGAAATTTGCCATATAGATTGTATATATAATATATATGTATATTATGTTATATCATCTACATAACAAAAAATATATGAAAGAAGTTTAGCATAGAACCTTAAAGACAAAAACAGGAAATGGAGCTATTGTTAAAAAAATACAAACTCCTGGAATTCTAAAAAACATTTAAAGCTATTGATTTTTAAATCGTCCTTGAATTTTTAAATATTTTAATTCTTCTGGCAGATATATAATATTACTCCAACAGCACATGAGATGAATCCTTAAGTTTTTAACATACTCTAGTAATATGAGTTTAAATTTTACTAGAAGAGTCTACAATATCCTCAGGCAAAATTACCATGGAAAAGACCCTTTTCCTTGGAGACACTTACGGCTGGGAGTACTCGTGGAATCCTTCCTCAGGGTAGTCTGCACGGCCATGAGCCACCTCTCGCTCGTGGACTGCGTACTTGCCCCCACGGTTACGCTTGACGATGCACACAACGATGAGCACCAGCAGGAGGATAGCGATGGCTAGCATCATACCGATGAACCAACCTGCAGTGGCGACCGTCTCCTGAGGCTGCATGCTGACCCCTCCTGTAAGAAAACTCAGCTTTAGTTCACCAAGTCATGCACGGCTCGACTGTTGTACTGACCGTCAACGTATGTCTCGAAGTCCTCACTTCTACTCTCAGTCATGAACTCTCCGTCAACAGCCACCACTTGCATCTCGTAGTTCTCTCCCGGCTGCAGGCCTCGCACAATCAGGAAGTCTTCGTCCATCTGAGGGTCTGTCTGCTCGAACACTGACTCCCCGCGTTTCCTGAGAGACACAACAGAGGTCAGCACCAGCTAGTACCTTCTAAGCAGAGTCTCAATGACTTACTTGTACTTAACGAAGAAGTGGGAGCCTGGCCTTCCCTCCACGTTGGGAAGCCACACGACCTTCACGCTGGCCAGACCACTGTCGCTGGGAAGGTTTTGCAACTTGAACTGTGGCGGGTCGGGAACCACTGCCACAGGCAGTCGTGTGCGCTGCTCAATGAAGTACCTGTACCGGAGTTCAGGTTTTACAACTTGGGCGAGCAAACTTTATCTATATGCAGTATTTTTTATGTTTAAACCCCATTTTTTGCATTACCTTGATTTAAATTTTGACATTAGCTTAACCAAGATTCAATGACTCACCCAACTCCCTCGCCTGCCCTTGTGGTGGCCTTGATATGAATGCGGTACTTGGTGTTGGGTTCTAGTCCAGCTAACTTGGCCCTTGTCTGCTTGGGGTCTGTAATTGGTGGCTGTCGCTCTAGCAAGGGGCCAACTTTGGTGCCCTTCACCGTCTGGTAGTAGACACGGTAGCCCGTCAGTATGCCGTTGGGTTGCTCGGGGCGACGCCACGTCAAGAACAGTGCAGACGAGCCCATCGGGATGGCCTCGAATGACTGCACCGTGCCAGGAGCTAGCATAGAACATTCATTGGTTATTACTCATTGCTGTCATAATTGTATTAATTTAGCAATTGTTTTCAAGCATTTGATTGATGATCAAATAATAAACCTGTGGTAACCAAATTTCTGTTACTTATTTTAACAAATATATTATATTCTTATCTATGTCTACTTTTAATACTCACTTCCTTCAGGCGTGTTGAAGAAAACGGTATCACTGACTGGGCCGTTGTATCGTCCGTTGAAGGCGAGGATCCTTGCGTAGTTCTTAGAGTTTGGCACAAATTTGTTGATGAGGGCTCGGCTCGTGTCCGGTGTTACGTGAATCTCCCGCATGTTCTCCTCCCCATCCTTCTCAGTCCATGTCTGGATCTGTGGAGCAACATTTAGTCCGAACCAACTTGTAACAAGTTCATTTAAATTTATTGTAAATTTTGTTTTAATATTGCACACTTCATTATTTTTTGTTTCTTGTTCTTAATATTCAACAAAGTAGCTGGTTTTCTAAATTTTAATCCTGATTTTTAATCATTATTTCTTGAAGCTCTAACAACACCTGTCAAGCCTTACCTTGTATCCCTTAAATTCTCCACGGACGCTCTCTAAAGTGACTGGCTCCCAGCTCAACAACGCACTCGTACTGTCGGTCACCGACAGCACACTGAAGTTGCGAGGAGGCTGCAACGGCACTGCACACACGAGAACAAGTCATTTACATGCTCTTCCATCTTATTTTTGGTGCAAATCATTTACTATGATGAAATAATACTACTTAAAAGACAGAACGTGGGCATAAGAAAAGAAGACTATGATGGGGAAAAATAAAGCATTAAAAAGACAAACAATGACATTTCATTGTCAATAATTCCAAAATTTATAAGTTTCTATGTATGGCATGTCATGGCTGAAACAACAATCTATAGTTACACAAATTCACTATTATTAAAGACTTACTGTACTGTATTTAACTTATATATGTATATATATATATATATATATATATACGGTATAAATTTTACTAGATCAATAACAGGAAAGGATGAGAAATTAGTACATTTTTTTTTTAATTAAATTCTGACTCATTAGCTATTTCAAACATGTTAGTTTGTCTATAGTTAGTATTACATAATAAAAACTCACCATCTTCTCCCGAGAAGCCAGTGACTTCCTTGGCTGCCACGTTGGCCTCTCCCTTCTCGTTGATGGCCACTACCTTGATGCGATACTTCTGGAAGGTCGGCTGGTTGGACACTACTAACTTTGAGGTTGTCCAATCAGGAATATCTTCAGTGGTCCACTTCTCACCGAGGATGTCTCTCATCCATGAGACACGGTACTGGAACCTTGGGGCGTTGTGATCGATCTCGGGCATTGGCTGGGGGAGGACATTAATTAGCTTAAAAAATTCTATGTAGCATAAGATAGAGGACAGTTAAGCAATTTTAAATATTTGATGAAGAGAGCAATGTTTTCTACCATTTCTTCTCTTTCCAACAATAAACTCAACTAACCAAGATGCTAAATTAGCTGCTTTATGGCAAGAATGTATTGCATACTCCTAAATTTTGCTTCACTCTGTCAGTCACTACGTTTACATGGCGGTGTTTAATGAGTATCAGATCTGTTGACGACACCTCATAAGAATAACATTATCCGTTGTCAACGGATCCGTATTAAACACCATCATGTAAACGTAGTGATAGTTTGTCCATATAATTGATATCATAAAAACATTGGTAAGTCATAGTAAAGTAAAAGAGGGGATTTTGTTGTTTTAAGAGATTAATATCATAATTATGTAGCTTAGTTTTCACAGTACAACTTCTCATCCTCATTCTTAAGTCTGTGGACAGAAGAATACTCACAGTCCAGGTGATGACCAGGTTGTCTGGAGAGGTTCCCTTGCCCTCCACGTTCTCAGGGTTCTTATAGGGCACGTCAGGTTGTGTGGTGCATACCCCAGAGTGAGGTGATGGCAGAGACAGACCAATCTTGTTCCATGCAAGAACTCGGAATGTGTAGTTGGCCCAGGGGCTCATTGCAACCTGTATGATAGATACAAAATATTTAGTTACATTACATTTACCAACCCTAAAATTATTTATTGTTAACAGTTGTAACTGTACAGTACTGTAATTAAAATCAAAGGTGTGATACACTTAAAATATATGGCTATAAAAACAATCATTATTCGAACAACAGTATCAATATACAAAGTACTGTCAATAATGTTTTTACAACTCAATTTTTAATTCAAAATTTCATTTCATTATGTATTACATTGCACTTGCTGAATGATTGAATATTAAACCCCAACCCCATTTGTTTATAAAGATTTCATCCAGTGTAACACAAAATTGATTAATTGGTCCATTGGTTAAATTCCATGAGATATATTATTATCACTTTAGTTAATTTTAGTACTCTGTAGTGATCATTAATAAACTAATAATACTTCATGATAGCACCATAGCCAAAACCTGATATAATTAATTGTTTATATGTTTAACTTGTCTCACTCACCGTGTAAGTTGCGTCAGAAGCAGGCACAGAGTCGAAGGCCACCTCCCAGGTGTCTGGGGTGAAGCTCGTGTTGTACTGGATGGTGTATCGCAGAATGGGTGCTCGGTTGTCTCCCATCGACTTCCAGTGAATTGAAGAATCACGTTTGTTGCAGGAAACGTCAAGCAAAGCAGGTGGGTTTGGCACGTCTACACAATTACACAAAAGTTACCTTCAGCATTCATGAAACTGGTTTTGCTTCAGTGTTAAGTTGTACATATTATTTAAAAGAGATAAATGCTAATAAGTTTTAAATCATCAAATTTATGTTTGCCAGATAACATATTTATTATTTATTTTACTATAATTTTCATATTGCTAATTTGTGTATAATATATATGTATATTATATATATATATATATATATATATATATATATATATATATATATATATATATATATATATATATATATATATATATATATAAATTTTATATATTTTTTAAATTGCTGGTTGAAATAATTTTAATATATGTGTAAATATATTATTATTATTATTTTTGAAAATATTGCAATCATAAATAAAGCAATTATAACGCTCTATAATTTAGCAAAAAGTTTTTAGTTCTTTTTGGCTACACAATCTGGCAGTTTTTAGATAATCAACATATTATGTACTTTATTTTTGTTGAGTATAACGAGTCTGTAATTTTGTCTTTCAAATTGTACAGCATTTAACTTAAATGGAGTACATTTCCTTAAAATATATGTGTCATACTTATTCAAGAGAATTGAAAATGTATCACTTAGCTATTCAACTAAAAATGAAATGATTTTCAGTGTAAAAAGTGATATGCCACACCATGCAGCATGTACAGTATTTGTTTTTTTTTTTGCATAATAAGGTTTAAGCAAATGTCAAAGAATCCATTTAATTAATACTAAATAAAATTTAGTATTTTTTTTTTTTTTTTTTTTTTTTTTTTTTTTGCATTTTTAAAATTGTGGCAATATTTTGCTTCGAAAAATAAGAAGAAAATAAACAAATTTAGAGAAAAAAATTGATATAATATATATATAATATGTATATATTATTATATACTTTTGTTTGGTTTAAAATTTTAATGTTGCTGTTTACGAATTAACAGTCATTCTTGAAAAATTCGTTATGTTGCATTCAAAGTTTTGTTAACAATTCAATTTTTGATTATTGACTAATTTAATTTTAAACTAAGCATCATTTTTTGTTTTTTACTCCTAAAATTTACAATTTTAAAATTAAAACTAAAAATGTTTGTGGAAGAAATAATTGCAGTATTGATTCTGATAGGTGTAGTCTATTTCACACAACTCACTTGCATTAATAATAGATATATAAAAATGTCCCTCACAAAACAAATTTTGGGGTTTACCACACTGGTGTTCATGTTCTTCGGGATGTTTGGTGAGTTAGTCTTCAAAGATTTTTATTTACTGTTTCTAGTGATATAAGATGTTAAATTCATTATTTTAAAGTGAAGCCTGTATGACATGATACAATTTTGCATACAATTTTTTCCTTACATGAAAATTTTAACTCCATACAAACAAATAGAGTTCAAGTTTTCTTGTAAGGAAAAATTGTATGCAATAGTTAGAAAAATTGTATCATGTAATACCAACTTTATTTTGATGACTTACTCTATTTAGTAAGCAAATATTGTAAAATAAATCACTGTTTTACTTGTCGTCAGGACTGACGGAATCTGTTGTGGGTGCTACGCTCGCGCTGGCAGGCAGTGTCTCCATGTCAGGAGCAGTTATCTGCACATTTGGGCAATATTGACACCGCCCAGCCCTACGAGGGCCTGATTCCCTTTGACCACCCTAGTTTGTAGTGTTTGTACCAAAAAAAAAATAATATTTTAAATAAAAGATTTTTTAAGCGTTTATAAAAAAATTGTATTTTTTTTTTAAATTTAATTAGTGGATTGTTAATACATTAAAAGTCATGTATAAACGCTATTATGTATTAAAATTATTGAGTGATGTAGAATTCAATAGAATTTTTAAATTTTATTTGAAATGTTGCAGTACCGGTATTAATATTGCTAAAAAAATTTAAAATTACTTGCATGTCAATACATACCGGTACTCAAAGAAGTATGAACATATGAAGAAAACATCGCTGACAGATGTAAATCATGCAAAACAATACATTTTTACTTCTTCAGCAGCAACATAATAATAAGATAAGTCAGTGGATTTTACAAAAAAACAACACAAACAACTATATTCAATAAAGAAAAAGCTGATCAATGTAAAATGTGTGGAAATAAATCTTGTTACTAATATACTGTACAGTACTGTACTGTGTTTTCCCGATCTGTCTACTGCTAAAACAGATTGCTGTACTTGAAACAATATCGAATGATTGATTGATTAAATTTTGGGCCAATTTTCACTTGGTTGTGTATACCTGATCAGCCAATTAGGCTGTTTGAATTTTGGTCTGTGTTATGTTGATCCCACGGTTTATAACAAAGTAAATAGTAAGAAACTTACCCTGCACGGTGAGGGTGGCTTGGGCCAAGGCCTCATCAAGGTCTGTGTGTGCTCGGCAGGTGTAGGTGCCAGAGTCCAGCTCCGTGGTCTTGGTGATGGTCAGAGAGTAGTCTGACGAGATGACAAACCGTGGCTCCGCCTCAAAGTCTATTGGTTGACCGTTGTTGAGCCACTCAATCTCCAACTTCAGCGACGAGTCACTCACTGCATTGCACCGGAATGTGGCTGTGGTACCAGCAGAAACCTCGTAGTCTTCAGGGGCATCTGTTATTTTCGTTTGTTCTGCAAGACACGGAAATTTAGTAATAGTATTTGGATTTTTAAGCTTTTAACAACTTTTAGAATATTGCTAATGATGGTGCTCACCTTTTACAACGAGACTTCCTGATTCTTCCCGAGCACCAAACTTGTTGATTGCATGACATGTGTACTGTCCTGCATCCTGGAACCCAGCATTGCTGCAACAACGAACACAATAATTAATAAAAGCCATTTTTCAAATTACTGTCATAATTACTACAATATTCTCAAACAATGAAGTTAAAATAAAATATGTAGACTGATAATATGTTTAGTTGGTTTTGTTACTCTAAGGTTTGTTCTGTATTGAATTATTATTTATATCTATGGAAACATTACATTATGTATTCAATAGAAATTTATGATCAACATCTACATTAAATGGTTTCTGGTAAAATGAATGGAGGACAGGATAAGCCTCATTCACCAGAGAGCATTATTTCATTAATTCTTCATAATAAGGAATATAATCCTTCCATCATCCAATAAAACTATTGCCTACATGTCAATCAGTGTATTTATTTATTACCAATGTTATTGATTTATTTACTATATTTTCTAAACAAGTCAAGATCAAGGGACAAGGCTGCGAGCTAGTGTTTGAAGCAAATTAAAGGCCTGGGTACCTACTGCCAGCTGATTTTGGGAAGGAGATAACATGAACTTTTCATACAAAAGTTAATGTTACAGCGAGAGAGCTATGGTGGGGGAACGAGATTTTTTTGCATCATCGTGAGCCGCATAGAGAAGCTAGCGTTAGCTTTCCATATGTTGTAGTTCAGTGGTCAAGATACCAAACGACTGAATCAGTGATATCACTACTGCATTTGAACCCAAATTTCAGTCCACACTCACGTTATCTGCAGGTCACCACTCTCCATGACGGTGTAGCGACCTCCAGTCAGCTCCACTCCTCCCCTCACCCACTTGACTTGGGGCTTGGGGGCACCAAACACTCTGCATGTCAAGGTCGTCGTCTTGCCGTCCACTGTAGCTGCGTCACGTGGAGGGTCTGTGATCTCGGGTGCGAGAGCTGCAGGCAGAGTATCATGGTCAAGACGATGCATTTGGCAGAGTTAATCAGAACTCTTAGTCAGTGAGATAAAATTAAATGTTCATCGTTATTTGTCTTTATCAATGAAGGGTCAATAACTAGCTGTACCTGTGTTCAATTATTTTTTCTTCTAAAATTTTAACATCATTTCATTAATGCATGGTATACTGTAAATTATCTATATAATCAACAGAAATATATAATGCGTTAAATTAATACATCTACTGTAATATAAAGCATAGACAAGAAAAAGGTGCTTTGAGAAACCAGAAAAACTTGAAAAACATTCTCAGTCTCCCAAACTTTATATTCTGCCAAAGATTACTTTTGACAAAACAAACAACAATGGCTGTCATCTGAGGTATAAACAAGCATATGAGAGACTGAATACACTATTCACATCAAAAATATTATGTGGGTGCTTAAACCTTGTGTCCATAACATTTATACAGACATAGCCACACAATATACAGACTTTAGGTCCCCCTAAAAATGCCCTCCTCATAACATTCTCACCAAGGACATTGACGTAGACATCCTTGTAGACATAGCCGATGCTGTTGGTGGCGTTGCAGCCATAGTTGCCAGTGTCGTTCTTGACAAGTCGCTCAATCACGATCTTGTTCTGCATCACCTTGCGCCGTGTGTTGACGGGGGCCTTCTCGATGGGAAGGCCGTTGTGGATCCACATGATGCGGGGCTCGGGCACACCGCTGGCTTCACATTGGAACTCTACTGTCTCTTCTTCGGCAGCGTTCACAATTTCAGGCTCCACAGTGAAGTAAGGAGCGGCTGTCGACAACAAATTCAGTAGCATAAGTTTTAATTACTATTATGTTTACAGTTAGAGCTTTTATTGACATGGATTGATTCATTATATGGACTGTTATGTATATACCGGTATAATAACATATTGTGGTTGGGACAACTGAAAAATAATAGTTGTCCTCCAATTTATGTGCGTTTTTGTTGCAGTATTGGGCTTGACAGTAGCAACTCTAAAGGGAGACAGCTCACCTTGCACCTTCAGGTTGATGGAGTAGCTCTTTGCAGAGCCGACTCCGTTGCTTGCCTCGCAACTGTAGCTGCCCTCATCCTCAAAGGCGACGTGCTTGATCACCAAACTCTTGCCGTAGTTGCCCTGGGACACTCGGTCTTGAGGCAGAGCCCCACCCCTCTTGGTCCACCGGATCTGGGGAAGCGGACTGCAAACAGTCACCATTCATCAATTAGTTCACTTGTTTTAGTTTAGGAGCAGTAGGGGAAACCTCAATTTACTGCATTATCTCTCCTAAAAAGAGAAATTTCTCTTGTCAGCCTGATAAGATGAATGCTGTTCTAGCTCTTTTTTTCTCTTGTCTGCTACTGTATACAGTACATATATAACAAGAATGAATAATAGAGGGTAATCTACATATTCTGTGGATATCTGTTTATTTATTATATTTATTAAAAAAAAAAAAAAAGACAACTATACTTTAATACAGTACTTTTTTATAATTGACTTATTATTTACTTGTTTTTTTATTTGTAAAAAGGTGTACACTTTAATTTTAACTTTATATATTGTCCAAAGTATTATCATTGCATGTAACCTATAACATTTTCTAATTTTTTACTCTATATTTCTTTATTCTTTGTGCTTTTTTTCTCTTTTGATTTCATTACTTTCGAGTTCATCCCATGTATGTGGTTCTAACAAAAATCTCCCGTTTGAGCCTAATGACACTCACGTTCCACCGAAGATGCAGTACATCTCAACACGTTTGCCCCTGAAGGCCACCTCGTTCTTCCTGGTCACGTACTGTTGCACGGGCTCGTGGCGGTTCTGAGACGAAGACGTGCCCGTCGCCAGCACTTGTAGCAGCACACGGTTACCGATCTTGTACTCATTCCTGCACAGTTTCAATTTTGTACCACAAACAGAAAACTCTTGGGAAGCCACCAGCACAAGATATACAAATGAGGGACTCAGATTTGAAAGGAATATGAATGGGGTTAGCAAACAATATTATCAGACTCCTTACATCTTGACTTAAAATAGGTCAGCTTACCTGAAGATGGAAGTGGCCGAGCAAGCATACGTGAAGTCATCGCTGGAGTCTTCTCGAGTCACGTTGGAGAACCATAAGTTGCCCTCTGGGTCAAGCGTGATGCGAGAGTTGTTGATGCTTTTGATACCACCGTCAGCATTCTGCAGGCAAGTATTAGGTTGAATAAAAATCAAATGGAATTTATGCTTATTCTAAAAGTTAATGAGCACGCCTGCCATCAAAGGCTAATGGGAAGGTTTTAGTTGAACCAATTAAATATTAAGTTTCGTAGCAAGTTCAATATAACGAGCTTGTTGCCATTAATCAATTGAATTGACTACAGGACAATCTAAAACTAACTCATGAACCTTTACAGTCCAATGAGAAGGATCTTTGTGGGACTTACTTGGATGAGCCAGTAGACGTTGGGCTTGGGCCAACCATCAGGTGGCTGACACTGCAGCTTGAAGGGATCTCCCTCGTTAGCATCCAGTACTATCGGCTGCTCGTCTTTGAATGAGTTGAGCTCTGCTTTTCTCACAAAGACAGAGTTGGATGTTGCAATGCCCCATTCGTTCTCGGCAAAGCATTGGTACTGGCCTGTTGACAAAAAACATCACTATACACTACTAATCTATCCAAAATACATTACAATATTTCAGGGATCGGATGCAGATGCGGATGCAGATGCAAGATGCACACGGATGCGCAAAAATGGGCTTGCATCCGCATCCGTGCATCCCAGATGCACAGGGAAAAATGAATGCATCCGGATGCGCATCCCAGATGCACGGGAAAAAATGAATGCATCCGGATGCGCATCCCAGATGCATGAAAAATAAATTTGCATCCGGATGCGCATCCACGGATGCACGAAAAATAAATTTGCATCCATTTAACACTTTTTTTTCTCTTTTTTTATCAGGTTTTTTGCTAATGGCCTCTAAATAAATCTTTAACGCGAGGCATTTTTTTAACATTTATTTGCCACTTGTCGTTTAAAATTGCAAGAAACAAGGTGTATTATAAAAACCAAAGATTGGATGCGGATGCAGATGCAAGATGCACACGGATGCGCAAAAATGGGCTTGCATCCGCATCCGTGCATCCCAGATGCACGGGAAAAAATTAATGCATCCGGATGCGCATCCCAGATGCATGAAAAATAAACTTGCATCTGGATGCGCATCCTAGATGCATGAAAAATAAATTTGCATCCGGATGCGCATCCATGGATGCACGAAAAATTAATTTGCATCCGGATGCGCATCTCGGATGCACGAAAAAAACGCGTGCATCCGGTCCCTGCAATATTTACATCAGATATTCATTATTCCATAAATATTCCATAATATAATGTTGTGTACAGAGTCTCTTCAGCATTTTTAACTAGCTTACATCTGAACTAATTTTGCAAGGACTGTTTCATTTTGTGGAGTTCCTAACATTCAATTTTACTGCCTTATGGTGCCCTAGTAACATATATGGTGACACTTTGACTGTTGTTTTTTTTTTTTTTTTTTTTAATACAAAGGAATGATTATGAAGATTATGGGAGCTAAATTAGTAGTTGAAAAAAGTTGCATCAAATTCTTTCAGCAACGCAGCTTATATTGGTAGTGAAACAAATCGAAAAGTAGTGACGTCATACTACATTACATACATTTTTTTTATCAAATCATTTAAGCCAACAAAGGTAAGTAATTATACACACTGAGGGTCTGACTTACCAATATCTTCATTTCTAGGCGAGGTGATGACTAGCGTACCCCTGCCAGGCTGTTGTGATATTCGGTCATCATATGCTTGCCAGTCAAAGTGCTTGCCGTTCTTTATCCACTTGTACCTGTCATACAAACATTGCTTTGTTCATGAAGAAAAACTGAATAACACCGTTATCAGTAAAAATTTAATTAATTCATTTTTAATAGATTTTGTTGACTCAGAATACAGTACAGTATAAGAGTCTTAAACGCCACAAACTTTTGTTCCATAAGTAGTATGATTGTACCAAAACCTAAACACTTCTAATATTAAGACATATGACGGTATAATTTCAAAAAATACAGCAGTGATATGAAACACTCACTTGGGAGCAGGCTCTCCTTCTGCCTCACACTCTATGATGAACGGCTTATCGTTTTCGTTTTGTTGCACTGCAACTTGGAAAAGCAGCTCGTCTGTGGGTGGCTGCTTCACTATTCTAGGTGGAGATTGAACTGCAACACAACATTAGTTTACAACTCAAGTATGTATCAGAGGTTTTGACCAGTAGAAAAATTCTCTTCATAAATTATTTGTTGTCCTCATTAATTATGGTATTATATTAAAGGTACCCCCCAATTATGATTTTATTTTTGTCTAAACCTGTCTTTAATGCCGACAAATTTCATTTTTAAATAGGACATACCAGAAAATCAGCTGACTTTAAGCATCTAAAAGACGTATAAGACTAAGACTTACAAAACCAACACCTTACATCTTTCTATCAGAGAAAATTACATCATGGTTTGTAAAAAGTGTAAAGATTAAAAATAGAACTAACTCAAGATTGCGAGAAAAATCGTAATTTTACAAATTTCCCTTAAATATGATACTGTACAAACAACATTTTATACAGTTGAGTAATTTTGTTGCAATGCAGGGCACCCTACATCCTACCCCACCTTGAGCTCCAAGCACATAGGGGTGTATCTTTGTAAAAACTAAATAAATAAAACATAATAAACAGTAGGATTTTTTAGGTTACTACATATATAATTATGTGATAAACGACTGTGTACAGCTATTATTATAAGCCAATATCATACTTCATGATTAAATAATATAAATATGCATAACATTAAATTTTTGTTGCAAAATCTATATAGGAAGAAACAATTAAATATAAATTTAAAAACAATGTATCATACTTACTCAGAGCTAAACTGTGAAAGATGCACAAGCATAATGTTAAAAATGCTAAACTTGTTGGCCTTCCAAACATAATTCCAATCATCTTGAATATGGTAATGATATCTACAATCAGAGTACAGAGAATGTTGTTAATAATACACAATGACTACACCTTCTCATTGCATCATGAAAGTGAGATCATCGGTCGTGATGCTGAAGAGAGTTTGTAAGGAATATGAGTTCATTCACTGCTTGAGGAAATGGAGGTCACTTAGTATGCGATTCACAATCATACTCGCCGGTTCCTTTGTTATTTTATATGCAGAGAATAAAAATTACCGGAAGCCAGCTAGGGTCTTTAAAATAATCAATTCACTTTTAAACATAAGAAATGCTTAAGCTTAAAAGTTTTAAAATATACATACGATACATGAGAACAGACATGCATATATATAAAAACTCGTTATTCACGTAAACTTCACTGTACTGTATTTATAGAATAAAAAAGTTCTACAGTTTGTTGAAGTCACTAGGGTTTACAAAACAGTATTTGTTATTATATTTTAAAGTTCTGGGTAAAAGTTGAGTGCACAGCTGAAATTTGACGATTGTTGTTACACGATCTCACGTTTTATGACTTCGGAATTATTTTTAGTCGTGACACCTGCGCGGCACGCCTCTTTCTCACGATCGAAATCCGTTACATTTTAAACTCATATAGTTTTATGGGATGAGAAGAAATAATTACAAATTAAAGCAGTTTAAGTTTTAATTGAAAGCAATAAATCAAAAGTATATTTAGGTTGACGTATTTTCTTGACAGGACCCGAAAGGAGGCACTACGAACCCACTACAATACGGGTGTAGTCCCCCTTTTTATCGATCGGTCTAACGTCCATCTGCAATCTTCTTAAATTGGGCCCATGCTTTTATTAACAACTAATAATTATAGAGAATGGTTACTTACACTTAATTTATAATTGAAGAAAGTCTAAACACTTATTTTTATAACTTCATATTACCGCATTGCCAACTTTTTGATGAAGCCAACTTGACTTTTTGTTTGCTCTTGATCGCTGTTGATCAGCGCATAACTACGTAAGTCAAAACTTGTAGTTATGAAGGAATGTTTTGCATTAAAAATACATTTATAAAATACAATAATACAAATTTAGCTTACAATGAAACGTTTTAAGTATGTTTATATGTTTCAGTGTTAAAAAAATAACTAATGTTATTTTAAATATGTGAAAGTATTTTTGCTACTTGTACTTGAATTGCGTTGTTAAGGTGTGGACAAAAAGCCCGGAGGGGATCGAGAGGGGATAGAGGAGAAGTTGAGAGCGGCTAGCTTGAAACTAGTTTTTTGGTATCTATCGGCGAGTTTCAGATGAGACTTTCAATCAAAGACGTCGATCCGTCTGTGTGTCCGTCACGCCCGACTCTGGCCAAAATTTCAAATGTTTACGGTTTCTCGGGACGGTAGCGTAAATATCACCTCCACCTTCTGCGTCCGCGCGACAGTCAGCGGCAGGTCAGCGGTGCGGTGACCGCGGTACGTGGAAGCGGACGCGGTATACGCGGGGGGTACGTATATACGCGTGCGTGCAATGCAGTCCTGAGTCCTGATGTCCTCACAATTAATGTCCTCATCTCCAGCATGAGCCCAGAGGTGGGCTGCATGGAGCTACATATACCGCGGCGCTTATGGAAAAAATCTCAGAGTTTTTTTTCTTTTAAATTTTTATCTATAATATATATTAAATTTATTTATTTATTTAGAACAACTGCATGGTATATATAATATAATTATGTATATATTAAAATATATTAACGTACGTATGTACATATAGTACGTATTTATACTTAGGCCGCGTATACATGCACGTCCCGGACATTATATATAATAATATATATATTAATTATATCCCTAATATACATCATGTGGATCGATGGATGCATGCCTTTTGCATTTACGGTTCGGTATATTATATACTATATAATAATTATAATATATATATTATTCATGCCATGCTGGTGCAGTGATATATCTTGATTGGCAGTGCATGAGAGCTAGGTTATATATTTTATGTCGAACAAAACAAAAAAAATTATATATTAATATTTTTCGATTTCATACAGCTAATTATAAGTACTAGCTAAAATTATTGTCTTCTCACAATGTGAATGCTTAATTAGGAATCTAAGACAATTAATTATTTAATTACCATGACGTAAAATTATAGAAATATATTTTTTATTGATCAGCTAAAAATTTTAATAAATAATATATATTTGCATGTAGATAATATACATATTAATTTGCATGCATCATCTCGGGATCGTGCGATCCCGAGTGTTGGATCACTAAAATATAGGTAAAATATAAGCAAATATCTATATAAATTCTTTTGCTTTTATAATCTGTTTTCACAAATACTAAAGGGGTAGACGAAGATTATTCAACACTGCCATAAAAATTCACGACTAAGTAAGTAATTGATGGGACGATGTGCGGCTATAATAGAACGGCCTCAAATTCATTAAATTAAAAATAATAATATATGTATTTTATAAATATAATTTGTGTAATAAGAATAAAATTGCATAAGTATATACGTATTAAGTATATAAAGTCATGTTTATTAAATCTGCTTAATTTGCTTGAGTATAGAGGGAAATCAATAAAATTGTAGATCACAAAGATCAGTAAAACATGTAACGTACAACGTTAGCAAGGTTGCATGACCATGTAATATTAATATTTGTAATTACAATACGGAGCATGAATTGTAATGATGTGTTATGTAACCAAATAAGCGTTAACTTATTATCATAATCCAAAGATAGACGACACTAATTAATGCATGTATTTAAGGTCACGTGCGACTTGACCGTCTGCTACGTGAAGCTGGCGCTGAATGGAGCAGAATTAAGATTAAGAAAATAATGACAGTATATAAGAATATAATGTACTGCTGGGGGGAGAAAAGGACAATGTACCGGTTAAATGATTATATAAGCAATTTCTTTCATAATCTTGTTATGTGCTAAAAACACGTACTCTCGATATGTTTTTTCATGTTTTTAATAAATTCTAATGGATGTATTTTTTTTTATTAAAAATTTGATGTTTAAAAACTCATCTACAATGACCAATAGTGACTTGGTCTTTTCTCCTCCTAGCAGTATAGTATATAGTACTATATAGTAATTGATCTATAATAATTATAGGAAGAGCATAATAGTTTCTTCGACTCTGTTATGTATTATAAATTCAATTTTATATCATTTCATTTCATGCTTTCAATTTTTTTTGTTTTTAGATCTTCACTGCTAAATGTAGAATAATAAATCAATTACAAAAACTTATGTTTAACTATCACTTCAATATTATACAGTCCGAAAAATATTTCGTAAATTTTTGTAACCAAATTTCACTTTTTTGTTGTTTTTCAATGAATTTTATTGAAATTTTATAGTACCTTTTTTTAAACACTGTCTACGTTATATCTAAATTCTTTGTTTGGCAATTAATTGGTACTTCACTGCATGTACTCATTAATTCACAAGCAGATTCATTTTGTTATGTCCTTTTTGTCGATTTCTTCATGTTGTTTTTATTTTTAAACAATTTTATAATTACTATCACATTTTATATTTTCACTGAAAATCTAAGATTTTAAATAATAATATTATATTACTATATAATTACTAATCATTAATATACAGCATTAATTAAATAATTACCATACTACCTCTCCTACTTCAAATTCTTTAACATTACAATGTTAATTAATACTAATTAATATAGCTTAATTTATATGTAAGTTTGCAACAGAACAAACATAACAAATATAACAATATGCATTGCAGCTATATATAGATCTGAAACTGAATGATGCCATGTCATACATATTATGGTATTTTATGATATTTCAAATGACTTTAATTTTTTACAATGCATAATTTAAAAAAAAAAAAAAAAAATCTAGTTCTTTAGGGATTTAGGGATGCGACCATTTTAAAAATGTAACTGCAAATTAAACAAAAAAGTATCAGTATTCTCTGAATGGGGTGCAATTAAAGACTGTTTAAACTATATAATAATATGGAACAATTTTAAGAACAAATTCAGTATAGTTCGTTACATTTCACTAATGGAGTATCGACCTCAATTTTTTTATTGCAGAAATGGATAGAGGGTGCAAAGTTACGCAACCCTGATTTTTTTTTCAGATTTTTTAGAGCCCGGGAACTATTTTTAAAAAATTATTGAAAGTTCTTTTTGTGACGTCACTAGACGCCGCTCGTTTTAAGAAAAAGATAGGACTTGCCGCCGCGTGACGTCACAAAAAGGACTTTCAATAATTTGTTAAAAATACTTCCCGAGCTCTAAAAAATCTGAAAAAAATCAGGGTAGCATAACTTTGCACTCTCTATATTTCTGCAATAAAAAAAATTGAGGTCTATACTCCATTGTCATAATTTTTTTTATTAATTTATAAATTCTTATTATTATTATTTTTTTTAATCAAACCCTATTGGGTACTTTTATTTACTAATTACATACTACTTTGAAACCCCGAACCTTCCGAAACCCTAACTTGAGCGTTTCGCGGGCTCTTCTGGAACGGGGGCGGCCACGGCCTTGCAAATCCATCCCGGCATTTGCCTGCGGCTGAGGGAAACGTGGAAACCTCAGCCAGGATGGACGCTACAGCTTTTGTCAATGAACCGGAAGTGCAATGGTCCAAAGCCAGGGGAACCACATAGTGGAAAAGCGCAACGTTTTACCCCTGGGTGGGAAACGTGGTTTTTGTTGAAAATGTTGAAAATTGTTTGAAAATTGTCTTATAAGTAACAGTCGTTCATCATTAAGTCGACTAGCCTGTATAAAATAAGAGGCTGATCAGGCGCGGATCCAGGGGGAGGTCTGGGGGTGCTGCAGCCCCCCCCCCCCACACTCCGAAATGTTGGATTCAACATGGGCGATATAGTCATGTCCCCCACTCATTTTTTTTTTAACATTGGCCATATGAAGGCAGCCCGCCCCTCCCTTCGATTTTTTTGGGGGATGGGGGCTGGGAAATATGAAAGGTGCCTGGAGCCTGGAGGAAAATAAAGCTTGAATAAATGAATAGTGTTGCTGTATTGCGACAGAGCAGTCTCCTACGTAGGAGACTGCCCTGATTGCGAGCTAGATGTAATCTGCGCGGGAATTTCCACTCCCCCCCCCCCTTGGTACAGCGTGTTACGAAAAATCCCGTAGTAATGCGAAGTTACAGGGATAATGACGGTGTGAATCACTATAAATTATAGAAAAAAAAAATAATAATAAATAAAAATACAGCTGCCCCGATGCAGATTCAGTTTGCCCCTGACACGTATGGTATGCAACCCGCTTCTTTCTGATGCTGAACAAGTTGCCTAACCTCGAGGCGACATTAAGATAATATAAATAATATTTTTTTTTCTTTCAAAACTTAAAATACTAATTTTATCAATTTTGTTTATCATCATCTAAATCGAATCGAATCTAGCTTAATTTAATAAAGATCTTGACCTGACTAGCTCTTTTAATCCAGCTAGGTACTTAATTGGCAATATAATTGGAGACTTTGTATTATAGATATATAGATCATGTCATTTTTAAACACAAAACATACAAATGTACATATAATTTAACCTTGATTTGACAAGTGGGCTGATCGAGCTGCCAAAAGTCTGTTATATTTATATAATTATATATGTACTGCATGCAGTGCATGCGCATAATATAATTATATACTAAATAGCTGTAGCAGTGTAACAGCTAGATCGATCTTCCGCGAACTCCAGAATCTTAATTATTTATATAAATTTGCGTGAAAATTGTTAATGGGCCTATTATCAAATTAAATTCAACAACAAATCTAATTTTTATAATGAAACAAAAAAGTACAACTTCACTTGATCTTTTAATTAACTGTCCTAATAAAAACAAACGTTTATAGATATTATATCATAAAAAACAGCAACAGCGGCAACAAAATTTATTAATGCCGTATAAGAAGTAATTATCCATTTTAATTTTAAAATGGTTTGGAATTTTCTTAAAAAATAATCTGAGAGTATTTATTTTTATTTTTTTAGAAATAGAAATAAAAAAAAAAAAAAATAATAGACATACATGCAGAGCTCACAAAATTAAGTCAGGCTATAAAAATAACAAAATTTCAAATTTGCAAATTTAAAAAGATTTTTTTTTTCCTCGCTTGAAGAATACTGTGAATTACAGTTAAAAAGCATTTCTTCGCATGAAAATTTAGAACTTCATAATTAAGATATATTATGGTGTTATTGTCATAAGCCAAAATCAGGCAAAAAGAAGAAAAGAAAAGCGCAAAACATTTAATTAATTCAGCCAAGAACTTTATTTCGGTTGTATGTTGTATGTTGTATGTTGTTTTTTTTTTTTTTTTTTTACTTTTTTGTTAAAAACAAATTTTGCGTATTATTTTCTTTAACAGCCAAAGCCAAAATGAATTATTGTTATTTCGTGTCTATTGTTATATAGAATTTGAACACGTATAACTTAATTCGTATCTTCACAAGCGGTGCAAGCCAGACACGGCACCACGGCAGACACCCAGCATATATGCGTATTTTGCATTAAAAGTATAAGACACACATAATGTTTATGTATGTTTTATACTCAGGTTCACTGTCAGTGTTTAGTAGTGTATTTTATTTTGCTCAAGGAATAAAAAAAGATCAAAAATAATTTTTTTATTCAATTAAATCATAAACTGTATAATATACCATAATTTAAATTACAAGTTTTTCTTTGTTATTCTCTGTTGGGATAAACTAGAGCAGCAGTACAGTCTACTAGAAATTATTATATATATTATTATATGACCTTATTAAAATAATTTTATTATTTATCAATTTTGTTATTTTATTGCTTATTTTTTTTACGTACGTTAAAGCAGCTATATAGGTATTACACGATCTATAATTTTTCTATATTTATTATATTATACATGTACAATTTTTTTCATAAACTTGAACTCGTCCATTTGTGTGTACTTTGTATGGAGATGAAATTTTCTTGTAAGGAAAAATTTTATGCAAAATTGTATTATGTAATACAGCCTTAAGTGCATTGAATATCAATATCTAAATTTTATAAAAATATTATAATATTATATAATACTATTATATATATATGAAATTTATATTAATTATCGTGAGAATATTTTTTTCAGAATTTTTTGAACTCTCTAACCTCTAACACCCTCAAAATCGAAGGAAAAGACGCTGTGCTGTCATATGGTCAATGGTCTTTCCCTAGCTATGCTTAATTGCATGCTAATTATTTGTATGACTATGTCGTCACATTTGCAGCACGATTTTGAAAGGATGTTATCATGTTAGAGGTACAAAATAATCTGGAAAAATAATGTAATTATACATAACTCGCAAGGTGTCTTCTATTTCCAAATATGCAGTACAAAAAGATATTATAAGCTATATATAATGTGGCCGGGTTGTCTGCATTTGATAGTGATATGGGAGATGTAGCAGAGTGCGCTTGAGTCTCGTCAGATCACTGAAGTCAAGCAACATCAAACGTGGTTTGTAGGTGGATGGGTGACTATTAAAAAAAATGCTTTCCCAACCAGGGGTAAATCGCTGCGTTTTTTGCTTAATTTCACCACGTGGCTCATCCCTTGTGACTCTTAGACCGCCCATTGCACTTTTGGTTCATTTACAAAAGCTGCAATGTAGGCGCGCCTCCATCCTGGCTGAGGTTTTCACGTTTTACTCAATCGCAGGCAAATGTCGGGGTGGATTGCAAGGCCGTGGCCGCCCCCGTTCCCGCGATGAGCCTGCGAAACGCTCAAGTTAGGGTTTCAGAAGTTTCGGGCTTTCGGACTTATAGTGATCGAGTAATTAGTAAACAAAGTACCAAATTAGCGTTTGATATTAAAATATATATAATGGACTTTGTCTTATTTTAAAATTTACAATTTATTACCTTTAATGCCATGGGGAATTATTTTCAGTACGATCGATTCCTATTTTAATTTAAATCAATATACTCTATAATGATCGATGTTAAATTTAAAAATTATAGTTTGGCACGATTTTTATGTTTTTGAACCCAAATTCAGCAACTATAATATGTATTATCTATTATATATATTTGTGAAATGCATTATATATTATAAAATATAAATAATACGTACAGCATAAAATATATAGGCATTATATAGAATAACAGTAAATATTATATACATACAGTATACAGACGCGTTGATTATATATATAAAACGAGCCCACGTTAAATTAAAATTGTAAAAACAATCGATATCGTTGTTAGCGCATGTTTTATTGTATGACGTCACTCGATTGCAATTCACGGTTCACGACAAAGTTGATATAAAAAAAGGCTCGGTGAGTCATGATGCGGCGGCGACTGCATGTAAGTGTGAACTATTATATATATATATAAAGTATGAACGCTCCGTGAGTCTCGTGACTCGATCATAAAGTATCATATTTCATAGAAACACCCGCACAAGTGACGACACGGTGACTCATCCGTGCACATGAAGCTGCAATATACTCAAAAGAAAGAATGAAGCATCTTTTTATCATTTTTATCATTTTCTTTCTTAAATTTATAATATATATTATAATTAATATATAATATATTAAATATAATAATAGTTTGAGGAATAAAAAAGAAATTATATATCTGACCATTTATTGTCTTTCAAATTATTTAATTATATATATATATATATATATATATATTTTTATATAAAATAGTTAAATGCTTTTTATTCTTTTTAAGCCTATATATTTAATTATAATAATAATTATATCCAGCAATATGTTGTTAAAAATTATGGTATGTGATGAATTGTCTCCGCTATATAAAAAGAGCTAACGCCTGAAACCTGAAACCATCAGAGTGCACCACCATACCACCAATAAGTATGCACGTCTCGTTAATCCGGATAAGCAGGGAATTCCAACAGAACGATTTTGAATCTTCAAACTAGCTGCAGGTTCATGGCAAAGGATCGAGAGCGAGTAAGTTCGGGGCGCTTGTGAAAGCACGGTTCAGAGTCGAGTCGAACCGATTCTCAATAATTATTATAAGTAAATAAATAAATAAATAAATAAATAAATAAATAAATAAATAAATAAATAAATAAATAAATAAATAAATAAATAAATAAATAAATAAATAAATAAATAAATAAATAAATAAATAAATAAATAAATAAAAAGCGAGTAGAAGTTGTTTGGAGATGATCAGTATTGGTTGATTTTTTTTAAAAAAAATCGTTATGTTTTTTTTTTTTTTTTAATTTGAATTATGAAATGTTGAAGATTGAACTATTAATTCATTGCAGTTAAATAATTTACGATATATTATATTGCATGATTAAAATTTATATTGCATCAGAAAACTCGTATATTTTTATTCGCATGCATCACATTTGATTAGTTAAAAGTATAATGGAGTACCGACCTCAATTTTTTTTTATTGCAGAAATGGATAGAAGGTGCAAAGTAATGCTACTCTGATTTTTTCAGATTTTTTAGAGACCAGCAACTATTTTTTAAAAATTATTGAAAGTGCAGAAAAAGTGCCGCCTCTTGCCGTCTCTCTTAATAAAAGATATAGGATCCGAAAGGGACGTGGATTCGAACCCGACTTCGCCAAAAATTTTTAGCAATACTTCCCGGTCCCTCAAAAATCTGAAAAAAATCAGAGTAACATAACTTTTCATCTTCTATCCATTGCTGCTATAAAAAATTTTGAGGTTGATACTCCTGCACTCATGCATTCACTCACAGTTTATAGAATATAGAACATTAATAATATTGTATATATTATTGGAAATATAGGTAGATCATATTAACTTATTGCTTATTGATTATAAAAGCGGTTGAAATAAGAATATAAATGTTTACATCAGATCATTTTAATTCATAGTACGTAACAGCATTTTTTTTTTCTGAGCCTGCTGCTTTCAAACAGCATGATGATAGATATATTGAAATTTAAAATTATATATGATTGTTTAATATAAATTGAATGACATTATATTTTAAAATTTTCTGCATCGCATAATTTGTCGTTCAACTAAAATAACATTACATACTGCATATGTATATGTTTTATATTCTGTTATAAATACGAATTAATAACTTATAATGTGTAACTATAATATTTCATATAGGATAGTTATAAAAGCCTTGTTGTAATTATATATTATGCAATGTTGCATGATTATGTTGAATGATTCCACATCAGCTAGTGCCTTAAATTCTGCACTAGAGCCCACATTTTAATTAAATTTGTATAATATATCATGTGGAAATAAAATAATTATTTTTTTTAAATATATTTATCGATTTTTTTTCTTAATTTGCACCAGAGTGCATGGTAATGTAATATAGTGAGAAGAGTCTATTGTCTGAGTCCGCTCATTTGAATCCACATATATAAGAACGTCAGTATTTATAGCTGCATATTAATTTTGTCACATATGCATTGCAGCTAGCTAGTGCTCAATTCAATTCAATATATTTTTATTCCCATTTTTCCTACAATCAAAGTGTCATAATTAATATACTATAACATTTGTTGAGGTTTATAGGACAAGTCAATAAAGAACACTGTTAGTAAAAGTTCATAATGAGTCAATCCATGTCAGTTAATTTTCTTCATTCTTATTCAACAAAATCACAGTCATAATAATAAGCTCTAACACTGTAGAAACACTTATATATCTTGGAGCAGCTTTTTCACATTCACTTTAAATTGACTAATATCTTTTATGCACTTCACAGAGAGATCGAGGTATGTATAGTTTATTATAAAGATTTAAGCAGCTCAAAAAGGGACCATTTTTATACATTTCAAGTCTACACCACAATGAGGGCATATTATTTTTTTAATTTCTTGTATATATGCTCATGTACGTGTGTTAATTACCTCATGCTGCTTATACAGTAACTTTTTTTTTTTTTACATTCATTAATACACACTCTAAAATATAAATACATGGGATTCCTAGTTGAAAAATAAGAGTGCTAAGTGATAATTTGAGCAGTAGTCAAGTAGTTGACTATATACTTAAAAACAAGTAGTCAACTACTTGACTACGTACTGCTCAAAAATTATCATTTAGCACTCTTATTTTTCAACTAGGGAGTGGTAGCACATTTAGTTTTTTAAACAAAGGTAAGCAATTTAATTTTTGCAGTACTGAATGACTGTTTCTTTATCCTAATTAATATATATAATTATACTTAATATATATATATACCATTAATTAGTGCGTATACATGCGATCACACATATCCGGCAAGAAGGATCTGTTTGATGAGAGCTATGATATTATTAACTCCTGCATGGATATTATTTACAAATAAATTAATTTCAATCGAACTATAGAATAATCGTTTTAATATATATGCTTTAATTGTAACATAATATATATATATATTATATTGTTCAAACCGGCTTTTCATTTATTATTATTGACAGAGAAAGAGCAGATATCGAGTACGTTTTGCATGCATGCATGGCATGCAAAAAAAAATTAAAAAAATAGACTATTTTATAATATATTTTTTATATATTATATATTTAAGAGGATATATGATCCTTCGAAGGACGCTCGATCTGCATGAATGCTGTCCGCGTGCTGTGATAGTTGTGGTTGCCTGCTACTTTATGTTTGATGATGGTCTTTTAATTATATATTAATTGAAATAAAAAAGAATAAAAAAAATTATCAGAGTTTTAATTATCTCAGTCGCGATCTCTCTGATCAACGACGTGTGCAATATAAAATAGATGCATGGTCTCGAATCTGATCTTTGTCTTCAAAGCAAATTAACTTTTGAAAATCGCGCCTAGATTTGCCGCGTCGAGACACCGCTTTGCGTTAGTGTTTTGTTTTTCAGTGCAACTTTTCTCGTAAGTAAAAGTTGACTCATATTTATCTTGTAATTACTTATTATATAAGTCCAATATTGTATGTAAAAATTAGTTTCAAATAAACTTGAATATTTAAACTTAAATTGCAACTAATAAAACTATTCATATAGACCCAAAATGTTATTTTTTTGGGCAAATTAAAGTACGCCCATCATCCTTACTGGACCTATCGTATTCATGATTTGCAATTTTAATTTAGTTTTTTCTTAGTTAAATTATAAGTTTTACAATAATTTTTATGTTCTATTTCAGAAAAATCATTCCCTTCTCTCCATTACAACATGTCGGATAATAGTTCTGAAAGTGGGAAAGAAAGAATTAACTCCGAAGAAGGTAGGATTTTTCTAGCCTCATATCTGTGCATGCATGGTGCACCAATGCAGGCAAATTGCATGCATGGCCCCTGCTTCGATAATACAGCTTTTATTTCTCGATTTTAGATGATAACTTCGTCTGGCAAGACTACCTGGAGATGACGAATGCAGAGGAAGTTCCACATATGTTGTTTCCGCACGTAAGATTATAGTAATTTTCATAAATTTCAACCTGAAAATAAGGTTTGAATTATTTGATCACACCATGCATGCATTTATGCTCTCTGCTATGCTGGCATGCATGCATCTTCTCATTTGCTTTAGCATGGTCTCTCATATCGTCCTCGATATCATATCAATTAACCATCAAAACAACCAAATCTGAATAGAGAAACATAGATTTTTCTTGGCAAATATATATTATATATATAATAAAAAATGAAATTTTGTTCCCCTAATTAATGCTTAATTCCCAGACTATATATTAGTTAAGGGTAAGATAACACGAACAATCGATTGTTGATTTTTGAGTCCCATTTGATTAACATGTAAACCTTATAGCAACCTCATAATGATTCTGAATTTTTTTTGAGAGACAGCTAGATCGAGTTCTTAGCACCAAAAAAATATGGAAAAAATTTCAAAACAATCGGACGATCCAATTTTTTTAAATGAATTTTTTAAATTTTCAGTATAGGGCTTTCCCATGGGGAGACCTAAACAAAGAAATTAATTTTAAAAAATTCGATCGTCCGATTGTTTTGAAATTTTTTCCACATTTTTTTTTGTAATTCAAAAAAAATTCAGAATCATTATGAGGTTGCTAAATAAAAAAGGTTTACATGTTAATCAAATGGGACTACCAACAATCGATGTTCGTGTTATCTTACCCTTAAGAGTAAAAACATGTGTTGGACCAGTGCTGGCCCAGTATTAGCACAGAATTGGCCCAAGAGACGCCAGCACTGGACAAGCAGAGCTAGCTGTGTTTATTGGGTTTATTTTTCCAACAATTTAATTCAATCCCAAATATGGCGTAATGCCATATATATTTGTATTTTACTGAATTAAAATTAAATATGTAAAATATGAAAAAATTAACATTTATAAAATAAAAAAAGGCTGTCGAAATTGATAACTACTTTTTTTTTTTTTTTTTTTTTTTTTTCACTGCACTCCTGGATATTTTTAAATTTGACTTTATATAAAAATAAGGTTGAGAGATAACTTTTTCTCAAACTGTCGTGTGATCCTTCAACAATAAGTTAATATAATTAGTTTATTAGTATATGAATTTTGCAACGAGGAACATATAATTAATTGGCAGTCCGGGAAATGATATGCAGAGTGATTTGTTCAGGTGGAGCAGAGCCTTAAGAGCAGTCTGCAGGAGGGTATGATGCTGGAGGTGCCTGATAAGACCAAGTCCAACACTTACTGGCCAGCAGTCATCAAGATGTCATGTGGGCCGCTTCTCAGGTGATTATTAACAAAAACAATCGCCCTGGAGCTGCAGAAACTATAACGAAAGGAAGCAAAATTTGACTAGAAACTTTCTTTGATTTTTTTTTTCTACTTGAATTTTCTACAAAAAAAAAACAAGTGTTAATTTAGAAAATATTATTCATGACAATATAAAACAGTATTTAAAATATTACTCTAAAGATAGTGCACCAGATATATCTATTTTGATATCATTAATATAAATTTGTTGGTGAAAAAATTAAGATGTTGTGGAACCACTCTTAAATTTACATAATATATATGTGCTAACTTTTTAAATTTCTAAAACATTTATCACATTCCATAAAAATTCAAAGTGCATTTATAATTATGTTTAAAAACTGCCAAAAATCACAGCCATTTACATCCAGCAACTGCATACTTACAGTCTATGCTACGTGGCCCCTGAGAAGTCTCGCGTACCTGAGTTCTGGTGTGACCTGGGCAAGGTGGAGGTGCAGCCCCTGGGTTGGTGTGCACAACAGAAAGATTCAACCCTCGCCCCTCCTGAGCAACTCGCCCTGGCACACCCTGATGTGGACTGGTCAGAGCTTGCGAGCAAAGGCACACTCGGCAAGATGTCCGTGCCAGCAGAACTTCTGCAAGTGGTGAGCCTATCTTTCCCACAGTTTGCTTCCAACAGCAACATCAACTTCTTGCCTGCAGAAATCTTGAGGTTCCCATCATCCTATTTAAATTAAATTTGGCTGAGAAAGACCATACTACATTAATTGCAATAGTAGCTAGACCAGCCGGACACAATTAATTAAAGTAAAGTGCGCGCTAGAAAAAAAAGTTGAGTTAGTATTTTCTAAAAATAGTTCAAGTCGTCCTCCATATCAAACCAAAATTAAAAAAATTCTATCTCAAATAGGTTTGCCAGAAAAAAATTCCAAAGTCAGAGTGAACGCGTCGCTTAAAACATGGGGCCTTACCTGACAAAAACCCTCGAATATCTCGAAAAAATACACCGTTAGGTGGTATGAAAAAAATATAGTGATGTTCTATGACCCAAGCTTTAACCAAAAACCGATTAAAAAAAATTTCTCTCGAATCCATTTTTCCGTAAAAAAATCAAGAAAATCTACCATGTTAATTCCCATAGTATTTTTTATTATTTTTTTACGGAAAAATGGATTTGAGCGAAATTTTTTTTAATCGGTTTTTGGTTAAAGCTTGGGTCATAGAACATCACTATATTTTTTTCATACCACCTAACGGTGTATTTTTTCGAGATATTCGAGGGTCTTTGTCAAGTAAGGCCCCATGTTAAGCGACGCATTCACTCTGACTTTGGAATTTTTTTCTGGCAAACCTATTTGAGATAGAATTTTTTTGAATTTTGGTTTGATATGGAGGACGACTTGAACTATTTTTAGAAAATACTAACTCAACTTTTTTTTCTAGCGCGCACTTTACTTTAAGATCATTGTGAATTTACTAAATTATAGAGTTCAAATAACAATGGAAATACTGTATCGAAAATGATGATTAAAATGTAGGAAAACCTTTACTGTGTCCAACTAAAGCAATGGATTTTAAGGTTCTCAAAGTTTGGATCTCTAACTAATGCTGTCGTGCTCTTTCAGGAGGGGTACACTGCGATCGAGCGTATCAAACAAGGCATGCGGGTTGAGGTACAGGATGAGAAGAACCCCCTGCATCACTGGGTTGCAACGGTGAGTCACTTCATTAATTTAATTTTTCACTGTAAATCCAGTCTGCAGAAAATGCATTATTTGAAATGTTTTTTTTTTTTAAAGCAGAAGTTCTTTAATTGTATAATATGGACTTAAAAAAAAATATGACTGTGGTGAGTAAGATTGTTTTATTATGCTCTCCCCCCCCCCCTTCCTTTCAGGTGTAGTCCCAGAGTTGTAGCAAGCATTGTAATTTTGTAGATTTAAATTTGCATTTTTTTTTTAATACAAATTATTTATACAGTCAACAGTCAAACCTCTTGAACCACTATTGCTTGAAACTAAGCCACTTTCAGGGTCAAGTTTGCTAAATACATAATATTTCTGACAGATAATTGAGAATGTGGGAGGCCGCCTGCTTCTTCGCTACGACTCCCCGGGCTCTAGCCTGCCGGACTTCTGGCTCTTCTACAACTCGCCCAGACTCTTCAGTCTTGGCTGGGTCGATGAAAAAGGTTGGTTTACTGGGTATTAACTATCAGTTTGTTTTGCTTTTATATATATATATTTTTTTAAATTATAAATATGACTTGAGGGATGTGTTGTGTATCAAGATTTTTTTTCTCAGAAGAAGAAATTTAGTACAAACCACATAACACATAAACAGCATACTCCACATAACATATGTTTTATAGTTAAAATGGTTTGTCATGGTGTGCAGGCTCTCCGTGGCAGTACCATCCCCCCAGCACCACCGAGTTATCTCAATCAGAAGAGGAAGAGTGGGACGGCATGCTGGAGACGGCAAAGGTGGAAGCGGAACTGCTGCCTCCCCCACCTGACCTCTTCCAGGTTAGCAGCATCAGCCAGAACATTGTATTCAGACCTGAGGCTTTTAAATTTGTTTTCATTTACATATATATATATATATATATATATATATATATATATATATATATATATATATATATATATATATAATTTAGTTACATCAGTATGTACTGTACTTTAAAAATATTATACCAAACTAAAACCTTCATATGTATAATATTCCTTCATAATATAGACATTTTCTCAAATGTTTTCCAGCAAAAGTTATCTCCATAATTTTTATATTTTTTTATTGAAGTTTTCAAAGTAATTTTATAAACTGAAGATATTTCATTAAATTGAGAAAATATTCTACCACTCCCCATTGAGCTTTAGAAGTTTCTGTTTTTGTCTGGAATCAATAATTTTTCTTCACCTTTAAAATTATGATTTCATGTCAAAACAGCCCAAATGGAATTAATAAAAGACAGAAAAATGAGAGCTGACTACAGAACAGAGAGTTAAGACTGGAGTTTAATTGTAGGGTGAGGTGCAAGAGGAGCTTCCCCCGGAGCTGCAGACTGGCATGAAGTTGGAGGCGGTGCACCCCCTCAACCGAGTGGAGGTGTGTCCGGCCACCGTCACCCACACCTTCTCAACGGGCCACTTCCTGGTGCAGATTGACTGCGAGGGGGACCAGCACCTCTCCTGGCTGTGTGGCCCTGATGACCCCTATCTCTTCCCTCCAGGTGAGTTATTTAATAAATATTTTTATTTTTAAATAAAAGGAAGTAAAGGAATATTATTACTTTATTTTTTTTTTTTTTTTTTTTTGTAATGCTGTATTATTATTGTTACAAATTCGTTGTTGTTAATATATTTAATGTTATTTTTCACTTTTTTAAGTTTTTTTAGTTCCTAGCACTCTACTTGAAGTCAATATGTCTTATAACAATGTTTTAATGTTGTTTGACTATTTGTTTTTTCTTTCTTTAAAATCAGTTCATTGACTGACTTTTGTCATCCTGTCTGCATGTTTTAACTCTCTAAAACATGTCTTAGTTGTTATATTAAATTATATTCTCCCAGGATGGTGCAAGGACAACGGACTTCGTCTGACCCACCCTCGTGGCTGGACGAGTGCCCACGAGGACTTTGACTGGGAGGAGTACTTGGCTGAGAGCAAGGCCTTGCCTGTTCCTGAGTCCTGCTTTGTAAAGCGTGAGGCTGCTCAGGCCCTGGGTTTCCAGCCGGGTCTCAAACTGGAGGCCGTGAACCCAGAGCAACCCCACCAAGTGTGCGCCGCCTCAGTCAGCAAGACTTGCGAGCATCTTGTGTGGCTGCACCTTGACTCCAGGGACAGGTGACTCAACACATCAAATTTACAGCATTTTGTTTATCTAATTTCACAGGTTGAATTTATCTCATGCCAATTTTTTTAATTTGAACATAAAAAACATATACAGTATTTTAATACGTAACACCATGCAGTAACACAAAATATTATCTTATTTACCAAGGCAATGTTATGTTTTAGCTTCCACCCTGCACATATTGTGAGCACCGACTCAACAGACATTTTTCCTGTGGGGTGGTGCGGCAGTAACTCCTATCCTCTGAAGCCCCCGCTCAACTACCAGGCTGTTTGCCAGACCAGAGGGTGAGTTGTAGCCTGCATATATATATAGAGTATTACTTGTTACATTCATCAATTCATCATTATTGTCATAGTGCTGACTTTCACTTGCATCAAACTAAGAGACCTTAAATAAAACAACTGCTATAATATGATCGTTATAATTAGGGTTATTATCTCTAATCTAATAAGCTGGTTTCTGTGCAGGAGTGACGAGGGGAAAGCTCCAACGTCCTCACAAGAGGTGTCTCAGAAGTCATCATGGTGCCCCAAGATCTTCTTCAACCACAAGTGTTTCACGGGCCCATTCCTCAGCAAGGGCAAGCTGGCGCAGTTGCCCAAGGCAGTGGGCCCCGGGCCCGTGACCTTGGTGCTTAGAGAGGTCCTCAGCATGCTCATCTCGGTAGCTTACAAGTCTCGCCAGGTGCTCAAAGAGCTCCAGTGTGAGGGAGCCACGCCACAGGGCATGCACATTGAGGTGCTCAAAGCAAAGTAAGTCCAACACTTTTTTTTCAGACTTTTAGAATGACATAAAATTATAAATATCACCATGTACGTGCTATGACAATTTATTAAATTATTTAGCGATTAATTAATTTCATAACTAGTAAAATATTTTACATTGCCTTTGGTCTTGTAGCTGTCAGTAATAAAATCTTCTAAGAGAAATTAAGCATTGGCTTCATGTGAATATTCAATTTTAATATCATAAATTTGAGTAATATATACACATCAATTGGTGCTAAAATAAACCTTTTAAACCTTTCCATTTTTTTGTATGTTAAGTACAGTTGGAGTGCTATATACATGTGGTTGCTAAACATGAAATGCCAATTTTGCATGCAGGCTGAAGAGTGCTGTCTACCGGGCTAACGTTGGTATCGCAACGTCGGCCGACCAGGTGCCAGGGTTCTGCCGTGACGTTTGCTCTAAGCTTCAGAGCTGCCCCAACCTGTTTGGCCCCCAGCTCTTCGAAGGAAGCTGTCCAGTGGGCTGCAGCGCCCTCTCCAAGAGCAGATTCAGTGAGTCAATTGCTAAGTGTTGGTGGGGTCAGCGCCATTGCCAAGATAAAGTGAGGTCAAATTCACTGAGTCAGAGGGATATGCATACAAGAATATATGGAAAACAATGTAACAATAAGTCTGATTCTTTCCTGAGAGCAGTAAATTTTTGCCACAAATCAATTCATTTTTTTTTATAGCCATTAGTAATTTATTATTATTAATTTTTTTTAAATATCCATGTCCTTGCACACACTTTTTTCTTTTAGTTTCTTTTCACAATAAAAACTACTAATTCAAGAAATTTTCACTTAAAAAAGTTTAATTACTGTATATCATTTTACATTTTTAGCAAGGACTTCAAGTTTATGAACTTCAAGTTACAAAGAATTGCAACTTTTTTAATCTCTTTAACTTTTTAATATCTTGTTTTTACTGCATGCAGATATGATGTTTAAAAAACATCCTAATTAAAAGAAAATTTGACTTAAAAGATGCTACTTCTCTCCCTGATATCACATGACTCTAAATAATGTAAAACGTCTGTTGCTACAGCCAACTACTGGAGTAAGAACAAGCGAAGCACGCACGCTGCCACTGACGGCACTGTTGTTAAGCAGAAGAAGCGAGGTCGCAAGAAGTTGCTGACACGTTGCAAAAGCCGAGGGCCTGGCACTCAGCAGGAGGACGAGCAGAATCCCAGGATGGAAGGTGAGAAAAGGCTGAGGAGCAGCCACAAGAAACAATTGTTCTAACTGTCTCGTTTGTTTGCAGAGGGGGAGAGTGAGTTCCCCAGCCGTCCAGAGTCAGAGACGAGCGACTCCCGCAAACGTACCTACAAGAAGAAGATGTTCCCACAGTTTGAGATGAGGACGCGAGGAGCCAAGCTGCCTAACTTTGCTCTGCAGATGGCCAGCTGGACGTGGGGCAAGGACGACAACTACGTACCAGGCAAGAAGAAGAGCAGACTGGCGTCAGATGCCACCAAGTGAGTTCTGTCAAGTGAAATGAAAATCAAATTTTTATGAATTGAATAGGCACTTTTTTTTTTTTGGTCTCTTAAGAGCTTGCAATCTCAAAAGAAACAATAAGCAAAAAAAAAAAAATCAATAATGTAGAGGATATTTAAAAGAAGAAATAGCATAAATTCTTTAATATTGCCATCTTAAAAACTTTCAGTTGCCTACAATCGTTTTTTTTTATGTTTCAGTGTTAGCAAGTCCAGTACTGAAAAGCCTGGCGAGAGAGTGTCCAAGCGTCGAGGTCGTCCCCCTCTCAACCTCTCCCGTTCTGCAAACCTGGACAAGATCAGTCGTCCTGGCCTGGAGAGCAACCCGATGTCCTGGAGTGTGGCAGACGTGAGCCGTTATCTGCGTCGCACACCTGACTGTGGCGTCATCGCCAAGCGGCTGGCCGAGGAGGACATTGATGGACACGCGTTCATGCTGCTGAACCTTCCCACCATCCAGGAGAACCTGCAGATCCAGCTGGGTCCGGCAATCAAACTGTGTCAGCACATAGAGAGGGTCAAGTTTGCCTACTTCTCAGATTTCTACCCCTCCGGCAACAAGGTGGCTGAGCTCTGCAGCAACTGAAAGAAAGCCGTGAAATTGAACTAGACTGTATATTTGCTAAATACCTTCGTGTATTTCTAACATTGTAAAAAAATGTATCTGCCACTGAAACCCCTTTTCTCTACTCTAGTTTATTTATAGTTTTTACAGTAGACATTGACTAACTGTCTGAAGTACAGTATATTTATAGTTTATAATTAGCCAGTGTTTATTCAATTAATTAGGTCATGTGTGAATTGATGTTTTCTCTACTTTTGTATTTGAAATTATTGTACAATGTATATAAATGTGTATCACAAATTTATTATATTTTCTTAAATTTATCAGATTCCACTGTGTGTATTACAACATAATATCACACATGGCAGATTTGTAAATTTTTTTGTAGGCTGCAAATGTATGTTGAACTCAGTATGTAAAATAACATTGTTTCAAAATACCACCTTGTAAATAGCTATATTTTATTTTACATATAATATTGATTTAAATATATGCTTGTTTTTGCAACATTAAATCAAATTGAATGTATATATAGAAATAAGTAATGTTCTGTAAAAAGCAATTCAATTTTTATGTAAGTATATAATATATTCGTCGTTGTAGCGCTCTTTTGACCAATCTAGCTTTATAAGTTATGACTTTTTGACCAATCTAAAATTATAAGTTTTGACCTTTTGACCAATCTTTAAAAATTTTGGCAGGGACAAATGTCCAAAATCTCAAAAGTTACAACTTTTTTTTTATTGCGCCATTCGAAAGAGCGTAAAATTTGCCACAAGATGGCACCACTCGTACAAGAAATTAAGAAAATAATTGATTGGACAAAAGGTCATAACTTATAAAAATAGATTGGTCAGAAGGTCAAAACTTATAATTTTAGATTGGTCAAAAAGTCAAAACTTATAAAGCTAGATTGGTCAAAAGAGCGCTACAACGACGATATATCAGTAAGTGTTGTTTGTACACACGTATACAGATCTTACAATAATTTGGTCCAGCTTCCTTGTATAATAATTTTTTTACCACAGATAAGTTTTATTTAAATTATTTTATTTTATGACTGTAGAATATATGTAGTAAGGAATGTCGTTATGTGTTTTTTAATTCCAAGGGTGCAGAATAATTTGCAATCTCACTTAATTACCAGTGAGTGCAAGTAAGGAACCTCTTGTTGTTGTTTGTGTTCTTGTAAATATGCTAGTGTGATACTGGTGAAACCACCGTTAAGTGTCTAAATATTTTGTAAAATAATTATTTTAATGAATAAAAAATGTAAACATAATAAATTGCGTTTCATTTTACTACACCTACATCATTTGCCACAAAATGGGTTCACATTGCAATGATCATATAGAGGTTCAATTTTTAAGAATGTCTACATACAAATGCTACACTATTGATGTTACTCTGCTTTTTATTGTTTTATTGCTTTTTATTGTATTGTACCTGCTTGGTTTTATTTTCTATGTATAGAAATTCTAGGTTTACAAAGAAAATTCAGGTTTCTTTAATAATTTGTGGTTTCTTTATTTTCTAGCTAGACAAATCATATCAATAAAAAATAATTTAAATACCACATAAAATAAACAGAAATTAGTTCCATTTGGGTGAAAGATAATCAACCAGTAATTTAGCACTTCATTTCTTAATTTGTACAGTCTTTCAAATCTTGGTTCACGCTTCGGGCTTCGGACGAAAACCATTGTTGCTAACAGCTGCAGATGTCATTTATAAATTCAAAATTCAAAAATTTATTCATCTTCTAAAAGACATGTCAATAAAGATATACAGAGGTACATTAATATTCATTTGTAGAAATCGTCCACTTTATATATGTTCATTGCCAGTAAATACACTTTTATCTTCTTTTTAAATTGCACAATATCATTTTCATTTTTTAAATAACAGGGGAGATTATTAAACACTTTTTGGAAATTGTAACATGGTCCATCTTCATAAGCCGAGGTTCTATGTACAACTGGGGAATATAAATCTTTGTATCTTGTATTATGATGATGATGTACATTATTATTGCCGAAATAATGGGGGTATTTTTTAACAAAAATCAATGCATGATAAATATATAATGCTGGTAAAGGCAAAATGTTTAAATCAACAAACAAACTTTTACAACTTGTCTGTGGGGGCACACTTGCTAAAATTCTTATTGCTCTTTTCTGCAATTTAAATACCCTAAGGGTTAGATATTGGGCTGCATTACCCCAGATTTCAATTCCATATGTTAAAATAGAATGAAAATAAGAAAAATAAACAATTTTGAGTGTGTTTACATCTACTGAATTTTTCAAACATCTTAATACAAAGAGTGATTTAGATAATTTTTTACAAAGATAATCAATATGGTAATTCCATTTCAAGTTTTTATCCATATATATGCCAAGTAATTTGGCGTTATCTGTGAAAGGTATAAATTCACCATTACAGTGTACCGAGTCTTCTAAATTATTGATGTTTTTATTATTTAATTTGAAATGAATTATATTCGTTTTAGAAGCATTAAGTTGTAATTTATTTAATTGAAAATACGAGTTGACCTCCATGATAAGATCGTTAGTAATAGTTATTAAGTCTTGAGTGCATGAACTTTTTATTTTGAAACTAGTATCGTCGGCATACTGTATGGAGAATATATTTTGATTGTCAATGATTAAATCATTTACATAAATAATGAAAAGTAGTGGACCCAAAATGGTGCCCTGTCCAATGCCATTGTTATTACATAATAGTTCTGATTTTATTTCACCCATTTTAGTGTTAATAGATACATATTGTTTGCGATTGGTTAAAAAATTTTCAATCAGTTTGAGGGGAATCCCCCTAATACCATACTTTTCAAGCTTTGACAAAAGAATTTTATGATCCACGCAATCAAATGCTTTGGATAAATCAATAAAAAGCCCAAATACTTTATCTTTATCATCGAGACTTTTCAAAGTACTCTCAAGATACTCGAAAAGAGCAGTTGTTGTATTTTTCCCAGCAAACCATGCCTTGCTGGCCTACAGCTGGCCAGCTGCTGGTCTGCTGCTGGTACTGCTGGCAGATGGCTTGCCAGCAGAGGCCAGCAGTCGGCCATCTGACGGAGTGACAGCATGCGGCTTGCCTTCAGAGGCCCATATGCTGGCCAGCACTGGTATACCATCCATAAATTTTGATTTTGAAATTTTTTCGGGACAAATAATTTTTATTTTTGGAACATGTATTTCTAACATCCCTCAACTTAAATTCGTAAGAAAATATTAAAAATTTTAAAAAAATTATACTTTTATGCTACTTTTCTTACAGTTTGTGTTGAAATCTTCATATCAGTACAAGTTCAAATATTTTGGATAATAAGTAAGCACTAACATAAAATATTTACTAAGAATCACCCAAGTGTAGGGGATAGGACACCTGCCTACGGTGCCAATGGTCCTGAGTTCGATTCCTGGTGGTGACAATTTTTTTATTCAATTTGATAATTTTTTCTTATTTTGCTTATATTAATTAAGCATAAAAATAATTTTCAGGTGATACTGAATGATTTTAATTTAATTGCAAATTAAATAAAATTTTGTGATGGCATGCCAGCGTTGGGTCCAGCATCTGGCCGGTATACAAGAAAAGCGCAGAACCAGCATGGCTTGCCAGCGCATGCCAGCAGTGGCAAGCCGGTCTGTGGCCAGCTGTAGGCCAGCAGGTTTTGGTTTGCTGGGTTGTTTCTAATAAAGCCGTGCTGGGAATTATTGAAAATTTTACTACGTTTTAAAAAATCCACAAGACGATTATATATTGCTCTTTCGTATACCTTGGAGATAACAGGTAATATTACAATCGGTCGGTAATTATTTGGGTCACATTTGTCACCAGATTTAAATAGTGGTATAATTTTACCAATTTTTAATTTATCAGGAAATATTCCTGTTAAAAATGCATCATTAATTAAAATTGTAATTGGCTCTGCGAGCTCATCAGCAAATTTTTTTAATAATTTTGGTGAGAGTGAATCAACATCATTTGCATTTGAATCAGATAAATTTAATATTAAATTTTTTATTTCTCTGATATTTACTGGCTTTAAGAAAAAACTTGAAGAGTTATATTCAGTAGGTTTTATGAATTTACTTAATTTACTTGCATTTTTATTAATTATAGTTTCATGTACTTTTATAGGAACGTTTACAAAAAATTTGTTTAAGATATTAGCAATTTGTTGATGATCAGTAGTTGTACAATTTTTTTGTTCATTAGTGTACATTTCTTTGATTTCATTACTTTTGTTATTTTTATAATTTGAGTTCTGACGTATGATATTCCAAATCTCTTTTGATTTATTTTTGGCTGCTAATATCTTATTTGAATTTAATTTTTGATTTTCGTCAGATAACATTTGATTATAAATAAATTTTTGCTTTAAATATAGCTCTTTATAATGTAAAATGTCTGGGTGATCTTTATGAATGTCGAAGTACAGTTTTGTAAGATCTTTTTGTTTCTTACATTTATCAGTTACCCAATCAAGTTTTACAAATTTGATTGATTTTAATGCATTTACTAGAGGAAAACTATTATTTAGATGTAGATGAAGTAAGTTTTCAAAAGAATTAAAAATGTTACTTGTATTTTGCTTTAAAGTATCACTCCAATTTATGTTAATGAGTTTTAGTTTACACTTATTTATTTCACAGTCATTGACATTTGATCTTTTATTAAACTTTGTTTTTTCAACTATAAGTTTAGTTGTAAAATTAAATACAATACCTTTATGATCAGAAAGAGTAAACTCAATTACTTCAGTTTTACAATTATTTAAATCAGTAAATACATTGTCAATGCATGTATTAGAATTTTTATCTATTCTTGTTGGCGTGAAAACCTTTTGATGAAGATTAAAAGAAGTTAAAATATCTTTACAAGTTAACATATCACTATCATTACTTATAAAATTAAAATTAAAATCACCACAGCACAAAATGTTTTTTCCCTCTTTATACAGCTCATTTAAAATAACATCCAAATTTTTTAAAAATAATTTTACATTTCCTTTAGGTGATCTATAAAAACAAACACATAATAATTTTTGATCAATTAATTCAATTAATGTGACTTCAAAATCTATTTCTAAACACAAATGATTAAAATCTGACCTTTCCTCATATTTAATACCATTTTTTATGTATATACAAACGCCACCATGGATATTATTATGTCTGCTATAATGACTAGCAAGCTTGTAATTAGTTAGAACAATTTGGGTAATATTATCATTTAATTGCCAGTGCTCGGTGAGAGCTATTAAATCAAATTTGTGTAAATTACATAACGAATCTAGACGCAAAATTTTATTTGATATGCATTGAATATTTTGAACAAAAATAGTAAAGTCATATTCTTTGTTAATTAGATTGGAGGAACCTCGGTTGAGCTTGCTTGAAAATTTGACTTATTTTTAAAATAATATTTATTTAGTCTGATACCTTCAGGCCATATAAGAGGGTCTTTGATTTTTTGTAAATATTTGAATGGAAAGGTTGCATGAAATGATTTATAGGTACCTTTGTTAACAACATTTTCTACAATAACTTCATTTTGTTCCGTTTGTAGAATACTATCTATAAAACTTTTCATTGATTTGTCTGTAACATCACCTTCCACTCTGCTAATGTAGAGGTGAGCCATGGGTTTTGCTCCCGTAAAGGGGCAGTTGTTGGAGGGGGTGGCCTGACCAACCACCTCAGGGGCGCGCCGCCGCCGCCGAGACTTGACTTCGCGGAACGCACCACCTGCGTCCTCAGGACGCTCGGACTCCGCGGTATCGCTCGGTGACCCACTGCCGGAGCTCGAGCTCGAGCCGCCGCCACCGCTCGAGCGAGCGTGCTTGCCGTGCCGTGTCGAGTGCTCCTGGCGCTCGTTGGGCCGCCTGCCTGCATGGAGCAAAGGAGGCGTGCCACGTTCGTTCAAGGTCAATGACCTTGTCGGTGCAGCCAGGTGGGCGCGGTTCTGCAATGCAGCTGATTTCACGTCTGTAATTTGTGATATTTTAGCTTGTGTTGAGAAAGAAGAGTCCTTTACAGCACAACTTTGTGATGTAGGATTTTGTTTTATTGCATATTCTGCATTATCATTGTTTGAGCTGCCAGGAAGTGGCCACATTGTGATGGTATTGTTTTGTTTGTTGTGTTGATTTATTTCATCAACCTCCTGTCTTAGACAAGCAATAACACTGTTTTGCTCTTCTATCTTTCCAAGTAAGTTATTTAAAACTTTATTATTATTTGATTGACTTTTTATAATGTTTTGAAGTTCGCCAAGCACTAGTGCGAGGCTCGTCTCACCCAGCCTGGTGCAGTTGTCACAAAACCATCTGATGTTGTCATTCGCCTCGTATGACAAGAAATTAATGTTCACCGATTCTCTCACACACGTGTAGTGGAACTTGCAGTTGCAGAAACCGTGGCATAAAATTACTTTATCACCTTCAATTAATAACTTATCACAGCAACGACACGAAAGCTGACCGCCAGTGTCGGCCATTTTCTTCTTTTCTATTCCATCTGCAGACTAGAAATGGATATGGTAGCTATCCCAAATGCAAACTAATATAATATGACCAAAAACAGATCATTACTTTATTAATTTTCCTTTCACAAGGAAGTTACATTTGATCAAAAGAACATTACAATAAATTTTGCAAATGTTTCGCAAGTGGAACGACAATCTATAAAATGAATTGAGAACTTTGCAAGGAATTAAGTCTTTAATTTAATTTAAAAGTCAAACATTTCACTTCTTAAAACAACAGAAAACAACAAAAATTACAATGTTGGTCGAGCCAATATAGCAATCAGTTTTTTATTCTTGGCATCTACACTTGTCACCTTGGAAAATTTCCCACTTGCAGCCTTATTAATCACCATACCCTGTGTTATTCTTCCAGGGCATGGTGATTAACAAGGTCGCAAAGGGAAATTTTCTGAGGTGATGAGTGTACATCATACTGGGTTAAACTAATTTTCATTTTAGAATGACTTAACATCATGAACCTTTTTTTTTTGTCTTCTAATACAACATTAATCGGAGGGTCACGTGACTTCAAGTCATTCTTAAATGAGTATTAGTTAAGTATTTCATTATTTCTAGCTTCTATACAGAAAGAACACTGACAATTTTCCCCCACATGTCTTCATCAGTGCTTGGGCTTGGCCTTGCTGCGCCGCTGGTTGATGGGGTTGCGGGGGTCGTCTATCTCGAACCAGTCGTCGCCCTTCTGCTCCTTGAGGCTGGCGTCCTTGGCCAGAACTGCGGCGTTCTCTTCAAACTGCAGCTTGCGGCTCATCCTGTAGGCAGGGAAGTTTCACTTGCACTCTACTGTATGAATGCTGTTTTTTTGTATTATTTTATAATATATGAATAAGTGAGCAGTGGTGCACTTTGGTAATGACACAAAATTTAACTTGGTAGGTATAGGAGTGACGTCACAGCACACCAGTTGATAAGAAAATGAAATTACTTTTGCAACTAACTTTACTTAATTGTTTCTTTTTTAACAGTGATTTTGTTACAATAAAAATGTTGAGTTTTTTTGTAATATTTTGAATGTTTGTCTATAATTATTGTATTACTAATATATATATATATATATATATATATTTACAGCTATTTCCAATTTATTAAATGTTTAGTATGTAGTCACAATATATCAGCTGATATTTAATGTGAATAAATAAAAAGTTAGCGGAAGAATTTCTTTCTATGCTTACTTTTATTTTTTTATTTTGATATAATATATACCCATTACGTTTCCTAATTTGATATAAATATTTATAATATTTATTCAAATTAAATAAATTCATCAGAAAATTAAAACTGTGAAATGTTCTGCTTGCAACTTTTTATGCACTGTAATTAATAACAGACTATTTCCCCAAAAGCAACCATTCAGTTACCAATGAGAACTCACCATTTGCCATCGTCCATCCCGAGGTCTGCATTGTCGGTCTCTGCTGGTGCCTCCGCTACCTCTCCCTCCCCTTCCTCCTCTGCCTTCTCCTTGACTACCCCCAGCTTCTTCTTGAAATTTGCCAGAAGCGCCATCGTGAAGGCCTCACGGTCTACCCCTGTAAACCAGCCTCATCAACAAAACGTTCTTGTCTATGGACATCCTTACAATGTGCTACAGTATATAAATGTGAGGATAGTTGAGGCTATATATGTATAGTCTGTTTATATCTCTAATGGAGTATTGACCTATTTTTTTTTTATTGCAGAAATGGATAGAGGGTGCCAAGTTATGCTACCCTGATTTTTTTTCAGATTTTTTAGAGCCTGGGAACTATTTTTAAAAAATTATTGAAAGTTATTTTTGTGACGTCACGAGACGCCGCTCCTTAAGAAAAAGATAGGACTTGCCGCCGCGTGACGTCACAAAAAGGACTTTCAATAATTTTTTAAAAATACTTCCCGTGCTCTAAAAAATCTGGAAAAAATCAGAGTAGCATAACTTTGCACGCTCTATCCATTTCTGCAATAAAAAATTTTGAGGACAATACTCCATTATTGTTTGTTTTTTCAGCTAAATCCAAATTGTTAAATGTATGGTATGTAGTCACAATGTATCAAATGATATTTAATGTGAATAAATAAAAAAATAAATAATTTTTTAGTAAACATACAAATCTTATCAGAAATTAGTTTCAATTACAGTAAAAAATAAATCTTAAATTATACCTGCTTTCATTTGCTTTCTTAAGTAGGCTGCTTCAAATTATCCTTGCAAATGTAAGAAAATAATATTATCTGATAGGATCATAAATAAAGGAACATCAAGACTGCATAATACATCAATAACTTCAAGTCAAAGAAAGTGAAATCTAAGATTTGTTACACTGCTGCATAATATATTGTTATATTTTTATGATTTACTGTCAAGAAAAATTAGCATTAATTTTTTATATAGTATACATCAAACAGTTGAAGGACATGTCATATTTAAAAAGTCTCACCTTTGGCAGGTCGCTGCTTCTTGTGCTCCTCGTACTGCTCACGGTCCTTCTTGTACTCCAGCAGGACCTCGCTGCTGCCGGCCTTCTCTTCTGGCACGGGCTCTGGCTTGGCCAGCTTGCTCTCTTCCTCGCGACGCATCCCTCGACGCAGCTGACGGAACTCTTGCTTAATCTCCTCCCTAACAATGGCAATTTAAGTCCAGATTCTTAAACAAATTTAGATTGTTACCAAATTTTTTTTTGTATGAGGGCTTGGTGATTAAAAAAATAATAAAGATAAACTATTCAGTTATTAGATTTTACTGTTTTATAAAATATTAGCGTCTTTAGTGAGAATGGAAAATGTTTACGTCTCTTTTATTACAAAGCTTTATAATAATAGACTGGAGTTGCCTGTGTCATTGAGGTAAGTGAACTAACATATTTACACATTAAATTTACATTTGTGAGCTCAGAATTCCTGTAATTACAGCGATTCGTTAAATGTAATTTTAAATAATGGATTGGCACAAGTACAGCAAGATTAGTTTTAAGTGATGGAAATGTCAATTGAGCTTGAGTAATGAGGGCTACAAGCAACAATACTTATTGTGCTACAAATGTCCTACAGAGGACACTTACGCCTTCTTGAGCCGTTCCTGACGTGCGTCTTGACCGAGAGTGTATGCCTCCAGTTCTTTGTCATCGTCATCAGCTGCTACTGGTTCCTTTTTGGGCATCTTGCGGCTTTTCAGCTTGCTGCGGACTTTGTGCAGCTCCCCGTTTTCCCTACAGGCAATACAGGGATCTAGTCAGATATTAAAATCAAGCAAATAGTAAATAGTTTCTTTAATTTGTCTTAGAGAGAACAGAAGTATTATTGGGAATTTAGATTTAAGGTACATACTGCAGCATGAACTGGAAATTCAATGAACAAAATCGAAAAGAATTGTCTCCTAAGGATCGAGCAGTAGAAATTTCAGGTCATATTTGCTGTACTTTGAATCCAGGAATGAGGTAGTTTATACTGTGTTATTGCCCTGCTAACTCAGAATTGGGATATTTCCTTAGCACACTAAATTATCAACATGCACTTCACGACAACCTATATTTAATTTTTTAAAACTGTTGAATATGACTACAGTAAGTATTTCATAAATTAAAGAATAAAGTCAAGCCAGTACAGGAATTAAAAATCAATCTCTAAATTAAATTAAATTTCTTGATACTCTAACTTGAGTTTGATTAATACACAGTATATTTTTTTGCTCACATATTCCAATCAATTCAGCGAATTTTTCCCCTCATGTTTCATCCCCCTACCTCCTCTACAATTTGTACATAGTCACGAGAACCACTAAGTCTTTCTAAACTAACCAATAGGGATTAGTGGCTCACCCTGCCTCCTGCTTGTCTCCGCTGGCCGCAGTGTGGTCCTCACTCAGGTCCGAGCTGTAGCTCTCCTCTTCTTCAGCAGTGACCGTCGCCACGGCTGGCACGGAGCTCAACATGGGGTCGTCCAACAAGTCGTGTGTGGACTTGCTGCGTCCCGAGAACCTTTTGTTCTCCCTCTCCGTCTCTTCCTCATCCTCCTCTGCCTCTGCTCCAAACGATAGCAGCTTGAAGTCTCTGAGGAAGATATTGACAAAGAAAAAGTATAAGCAAAAGATAATAATAATAATAATAATAATAATAATAATATATTAATAATAATAATAATAATAATAATAAAAGTTAAAGTTTATATCCTTGACGCCATTTTACCCTTTTGGGTGTGGCCAGGTATTTAACCTTGTGTGTAAGAGTTATCTTGCGACCGAGCTGGGGCTTACCAGGCTCCCAGAACCCTTTCGTGCACTCTTCTGGGCTCGACTATCAGATCTGTGAGGCCTGCAGTATTTGAACTTACAGGGGTGATCACTTCCTTCGGAAATATTCCGAGAGATGGCAGCACAGTGATCAATTGTGCCGCCGTACGTACATAAAGCACGTGCCAGTAGATGGCAGCAGTGCCACTTTTTACAGCGTCACCCCTCCAAGTATTAACCACGCTCGACGTTGCTTAACTTCGGTGATCTAACGAGAACCGGTACATTCAACGCGACAAGGCCGTATATTACATAATAATAATAAAACATACATAACATGACGCCTAATCCCTTTACGGGGTAAGTCAGCAGCATTATTACAATAATAATAATAATAATAAATGTTTATTGAGCAAACATGGCAATATATACATTTATATTGTACAAAATCAAAAATAAAAAATTATTAAACAAATTAAAATAAAACTATTAGTTGCTCAATTGGTGACGTGTAAAAGGCAAAAGCCCAAGCACAATGTGAACAGTCACCCAATTTATGTTAGTACCTGTAGTATTAATATTTTCTTTGCATAAATATATTAATTAAGTATATATTTCAGATCATATTATTTTAAGGTTTACTGTATTATTCTTTTCCATAGCAGTGTAATAAGGGAAAAATTAATTATTAAATTTACATTAATTTAAATATTTGAAAATCTTAATTTTTTTTTCAGGATCTTTGTTATCGGACTCACTTGACGCCTGTCTTCTTCTCTCGCTTTCTCTTGCCTTCCTTCTTTTCCTTTTCTGCCCCCTGTGTGCGGGGTACAATGTCGGGGAATGGGTTCTCTAGAACCACCGTCTTCAAGATTTTCTGTGGGAACTGTGGCCGCTCATTCTGTGCAAAGTACAACATGGTCAGCTGTACGTACCTTCAAGGAATTTTTTTTTTTTTTTTTTAACAATGTATTAAAAAAAATAATTATGTTCTTCAAAATTGCATTTTCTCAGGAGCCTAATTAATGTAAAAAAACTTCCCTCCATCCCCCACCCCAACCTTTGAATTTACTCATAAACAGGAGAGGATCTCTCTCCCTTCTGCATGGTCACAAAATTAACATTTGAGGACAGTCTCAAGAACCAAAAGCTACTAACATGGTCGATGATTCCGTCCTGCAGTCGCAGCATGTTGAAGACAGTGTCCCCTGTCACTTTGCCGAAGATGGTGTGTTTGTTCTGCAGCTCCTGCGTCTCCCCCATCGTGAAGAAGAACTGTGAGCCGTTATCGTCCTTGCCAGCGTTGGCCATGGCAACCAGGCCTCGCCGGCAGAAGCGGAGGCGAGTGTGGAACTCATCCTACAACAACAGCATGGCACTCAATCATTACAAATACATGATTTTTTTTTAAAACAAAACACTCCTTCAACTAAATAAAATTTTCTATCATGACACGAATGATTATTGAGTTACTACGGCGGAATGAAAGTTCAGCCAAAGGAGCAGTGTTTTTGTATCACTGAATCAATGCTACGTATTTGCATTGTACATTTTATATGCATACAGTACTGTATATATTTATGTTATAGTTATTTTCTGAGTAATGAATATAATTCACAGGGCTTTAATTATTTACTGGTAAGAAAGTTGCTTAACTTATAATCTTATGTACAGTACTGTACAATATGTATGTATACACTGTATGCATAGGCATACAGTACACTTAGTAATTTAACTACATCATAGATCATAAAGTCTAATTTTTGTCAGCTTCGATCAGTATATAAGTGAAGGAAAGCAGATGGCATTTCATGTGATATCATTGTGTTTACCAGCAAATATTACCTTAAAAGGGTGGCCATAGATTGACTCCCCTCCCTCTCCGGAGCCTGTGGGGTCTCCCCCTTGGACAATGAAGTCCCGGACCACTCGATGGAATATTGTGCCATTGTAGTATCCTTCTTCACACAACTGTACGAAATTTCGACACGCTTTGGGAGTCTCCTTCGACCATAACTCGATGTCAATGTCTCCAACAGTGGTCTTTAGCAACACCTATCAATAAACCAAAACAACTTAAAGATTTAACATTGCACCATCAATAAGCATAAAAATTATACTATTAAGAATAATAAAACATACCTTGCCAAACGAAGGAGGTTCTTGAATATAAATGTTACTCATTTTTTACCTGTAATTACTTAATTTTTAGTAAATAAACAGTATTAACGCAGGAACATGTTTACAACACCAGACAATAAAGTTTACAACAAATTTCCCACAGCTGTTTGAATTTTGATCATGCTCGTTCGGGGCCGAAAATGTTTTTTATAATGTCACATTGTTGAGTGGCAAATTGCAGTATAATTCATGCAGAATTGCGTGGCAAAATTCATTGTGAAATAATTGTTTGATTAAAAAGCGGCAAATAATGAACGCAGGCCGGGCCAGGCATGAGCCGGTCTAGATCCAAACAAAAAGATCCCTACGCTCTGCATGAGATCCAAAGTTAAGGCTATTATATTTTTTTACTATAAACTAATTATTTTTATTATTTACAATAATAAAAACTCCCAATTAAGAAAATGTTGAAAAATTATTCTACTCCTTGAAAACATGAAATTAATTATACACTTTTGTATAATAGTATATAAAATTAAAATTCGAAAAAAACATTTTTTTTAAAGTTATAATTGCAAAAATATATGTATATGTATCATGTGCTCTCGCTCCTCTTCCTCTCATAATTTTAAATATCATATGTTGTAATATTATATACCGCCCCGGCCCCAATGCATGCAAGAGCTCTATATATATATATATATATATATATATATATATATATAAAATAAATCCACAAGCATAATATAGAGGACATATAAAGGACCAAGAGATGGTAACGTCTGCAAATTTTGCTCTTTTGCATCGAGGGGATACGGCAATATATACCTATATAGCATGGGGAGAATCACAAAAATTATCAAATATATAGGAAAGAAATCACTTACAAAGTTGAAATATTTTTTTATATTTGTCCGAAAGTGTTTGACAACTAATTATGGTGTTGTCATTTCTATAAAATTATGCTGTGGCTGCTGACGGAGCATTTATATGATTTTACAATGTTAATCATATACAGCAATCCTCGCCAGACGCACGTAGTTCTAGCAGTTACTAATAATACTAGGGGGCGCACTAACTTTATGATTCGACGCCAATTGCCACACGAATATTTATAATACTAAACAACTCAAAAAGCAATTAATAAAAGATATACCTCCAATAATATTATATCATAAATATATATAATTGCAATGGGATGGGAGCTACATATAAGAAAAAAAAAAGAGAGAAAATTGTAATTTAGAAAAAATGTAGATACTGATATATATAATTTTATTATAATTTTAAGTTTTATTCAAGAATTATATAAAATGTTAAATGTCTGTGTGTGTGTGTGTGGTTCATTTTGTATATTATATAATGTATATACATATGATATATTTTATATTAATTATATCATACTCACAACCTACATATTATAACTTCACAGAAAGAGGAACATAATTATTATAATTTAAATGCCTCATCTATTTACTTAAAAATTAAAGAAAAAGTTTTCAATGAATAATATGTTATTTGTTTTAATTGCAAATCAAGTAAAATTTTCTTTTTGTTAGTTAATTGGGCTATAGAAGAAATAAAATAGATCTCAATCTTACTTACAAGACAATTAAAGCCATTTTAACATTACAAATTACAAATATAGGACATTGCATGAATGTGTAAGTAAACTTTAATTCTGGCTTCAGATCTTAATAATAGAGCACAACATAAGGAATTGACAAAATAATGTTTAGGTATGATAAATTGATCAGAAAAATTTTGCTTGAAAAAGAAAAAAAAAAAAAAAAACATAAATGCAAATTTGTTTGACCTATAAGCTGTAAGAGCAAAATAAAAAAAAATTAATTTAACATGAAATAATTGCCAAATTCAGGGTTGCCTATTATGGCAGCAAAAAAAGACATATGACACTGCAATAATAAGTAATGAGAATATAATACAGTGTGTTTGATCCATAACCTAATATAGGACATACCCCCCAATGGAAAGCTTACATATCTTTGATGCTGTAATAACATTATCTATGTTTTACTTAGGGTCAAGTACAGACTGTATTTTCTCTTCAGTCTTAGAGTATATAAATATATAGTAGAAGGCCACCATTATCTCAGCCAAAAATTGAATATTAATTAATACTCAATGGTTGAAAATTAAAACTGTTAGCACCTTTAGAAAAGCAGACTGATTCTCTTAAAATGATATAATGATTTGAATTGTTCATTGATTGTTTTTTTAAATAATATTGTGGTTTTATAAATGAATTGAACTCAGAATTATTTAATAAAAATATAAATTACAGCTGTACGTATTGAAATAAAAAACAAAAACAAAAAAAAAATTAACCTTTATCATGTGCCAAAGTGAAAACAGCAAAATGAAACAAATCTTTTTATAATTAATAAATTATATGAATAGAATTAAAGCTCAATAGACATGGCAATCATATATATTATATATAATATGTAGTAGAATTTTCTACACTTCAATAAATGAAATAAAACATAGAAACTAACTAAAGATAGTCTAGCTTTGATCCATTGTGGCAGAGAAAGAGCTTTTAGCAGCTTCAGTTCCTGTTTAGGATGTTTGCGGGATTTAGAATGTGCTACACCCTTACAAGTTAGAGATAAATGTCTATTTTAGCTTACAATTAGATATATATTTTAAATCTGTGTCAGTAAAGGACAAACACAGCTCTTAAATATGGCATTAAAGAAGGATATTTAAATTATAGATAAATCCTAGTAGCAGGATTACCTTTTGTCCTTCTTATGTAACGACTCAACGCGACTTATTCACTGTCCGTCCTTGACATTCAGAGCTGCAAAGTCACCAAGCCCTAACTCAAACTCGAGGTGTTCAGCCATGTGTTCTGCCTTCCAGCGAGCGTCCTGGCAGCGACGTCCACAGAAGTAGTTCACATCAGGGAAGTTGTCCTCCACGCACTTCTCACATGCCACAAACTTGCGACCCATCTCAGGACGCGAGCACTGTCGACACTTGCGCACCTCCTTCTGTGCCACCTTTGGGGGAGCAAACAGCGTGAGCTGTTCTTCTAGGGCAGTGAAATCACCGCTGAGAAAGTGAAGAACAGCTGGCTTGAGATGGGGGTACTGTCTGCTGTTTGGCAACAAGTCTTTTAGGTAGAACTTGAGCTTGCCTGCCTGCTTCCTGAACTTCTTCAACTTCTGGTACAAGTTCAGCACAACCTTCCTTTTTGACTCAACAATCTCGTTCAATTCCACATCACACAGAGAATCAGCCTTCACAACTGCTCGATATATTTCAAACCTATGTTGTTTTATGTTTATCATGGCATCATTGACTTCATTGTCAAGGCGAGAATTCTTGGATGAGTTTTGCTTGGAGAGATCAAAGATAACTTCCAATTCAGACAAGATGGCATTAGTTTGGTAAAGGTCTCCTAATAACGGACAAACTGTCATTGGAGCTCCTGGCTTTGGAACTTTCCAGAGATCCAAACTAACTTGAAGTAAATGCTCAGAAAATAAATATGAAAATTTCCACCAATTATTTATGAGAACTAAAAAATCTGGAGATACACCTTGAGGTAATGTGAAAGAAATTATCATTGGCCAGTTATGCATGTAATTTAAAACTTGATCAATTCCTGTAATAGTTGCATCATAGAACATTTTCATAACTTGATAACCAAGAACAATTCTCAAGTTCTCTCTGATTTTTAAGTTCAAGCAACTCCATTCATTTTTTAATAACATCATTTCCTGAGAATCTGTACACTTCAACATGTCCACTTCAGTCTCTGTTAACTTTCCTTCCTTAATCCACCGATGATACCTAGCTTCAAATGATTTTATCACTGCGTGGATAAACTTGAAGATGTTCTGGGTCGGGTAACGAAGTTCATTTTGTTCCAGTAACGAAGCAGCAAAGCACGGCAGAATGTACTGTATTGTGGTCCAGTCAGGATTCATGTCTCCTCCGTTGGCATTCACTGCGAAGCTCTGGTTGGCTGTGTTGTAAACAAGTCGTCCAATCCTTTTTTCAAAGGACGAAATTACTTTTTCTATGCTATCAGTTCTGCTAGGACATTGTTCTTCATGACTCACAGGCTGTCGCCAGTAGAATGGAAGCAGGTTCCACAAGCAAGAACGATTCTGTTTGGTAACTAATTGATGAATTTCTTGTACTTCTTTAAACATTGATTTAATATTTATAGGATTCATAGATTCAAGTTTTTTAAAAACTGGACGTTTTTTAAATTGAAGTACAAGCATAGATATTAATTTAACAATAAACTCTTGCTTGTAGATATTCATTTGCAGAGTTATGACTTGTGCTGCGGCACTTTGTTCCTTCTCACAGTCAATCAGGTAGCGACAAACTTGATTGTACAAGATCACAGTACGGAAAATGCCAATCATCAAGTCGTTCGTCCCATCAATTTCAAACACTTTGCCGGCTTTAAGCAGGGCTGCAGGTGTCCTCAAGTAATGTTCTACATCAGAGAAATCCAAGCCTGGAATTTTACCGGCATCAATAACAAGTTCTTTGATTGTTGACAGGGTCAAATCCACCTTTTGCTGATTGTTGAGTTTCATGGCAAATGCATGTGACTTGTCTTTCTCCATGGCACATAGCAATGGCACATAGTGATGGCCTTCATGAGGTAGTGAATCACAGTTATTTTTTCTTATCTTGTTAATGACATCATCAATGTCATCTTCGATTGCACAAAACGGATCAAGTACTTCATCAGAACTCCAGAAATTATAATTGTAACAGAAGAAAAAAGAGAAATTAGAGAGGGTGACGTCCATGCTATAAGATTCTATCGGCAATGGCTCCTCCATGTCTTTTTCACCAAACGATCCAGATTTTGACCAAGAGAATATTTTTATAAGCTTCAATATTCGGTGAGCTCTTCCTGTAGTGAGAAACTGTAAAACTGGCAGAGACGGTAAGACTACGTCATCTAGAATAACATCAGGAACCTTACGGTCAATTTCAGGGTATAGGTTTACTTGGTGATTGAGAAGAATGAACCCAAGAACAATTCTATCTCTCACCTTTCGTACTAAAGTCAGGATATTTTCTGCAAGAGGTTGAATCTCTTCAGGGAGTGGCCAGTGACGCAACTCGAGCGAATCTTCCTCAAACAGAAGCACTTCTGTCAGGGCTGCTAATAACCACTGGTGAAACAATGTAGGATGCCACGGTAGCTGGATCAGTATGCACGGTTCCAGAATGAACTCTTCGGCTCTCGCACATAAATCTGTGGCTTGTAATGGTTTGATTGCTTCGCCCTGCAATGTCATTTTAAGATATTTTGTAATATCATTTACACTTTCATTAAATAATGCAGTTGGTTTCATAGATTTTGATTTTTTTGAAAATTCATAGAGTCCATGATGATTGGTAATAATATTCATGATAGGAATTCCTAAAGCTTCATTCCACAATACAATACATGATGCGATTGACATATAGTTGACACCTATGGAATCTTTCATCAATTCAGATACATTAACAATGTGAAATTTCTTAGCGAAGAAAGGAGGCATTGAAAATTGCAATAGTTGCCAAAGTCCTTCCTTGAAGAGCTTGTTTTTACGCATGGAGGAAAAAATTCCTTGTTGTTTTGTATTGCTGTGCTCTCCAGCTGTTTCATTGGATTGGGGTAACCATGGAATTGAGGCAGGCTTTGCATTCTTAATATCAAATAGTTTCATCAGCATTTGTTCATTTAGTTTATCCACCATTTTTTGTAATTGGAAGCTTCAGAAATGCAGATGAATTATGATTGGCTCTGACGCAGTTCAGCTAGGTGCAGGTTTTCTTCACACTTGACTTAGCTGTGGATGGCAGAAACTAGTAGACTCAATCCTGTAAGAGAATTTAAAATATATTATTAATATTTAAAGTTTATATTTTTATTTTTTTTTTTTTAGATCACATAATTTTGTAATTATTATTATAATTTTCACTTTTTAAATTCAGTTTTAGGAGAATGTATGCTTTACAGAGTTTCCAGGCTTTATTGTTAACCTCTGGTATTGTGGAGTATGCATAATTTACAGGTGCATGAGATACTGTAATTCGTATTTATAATGCCCGTTAGATCTAACTATGGAACGGGACCATGCAGCTGACTCAATTATTTATTAATTCGTATGTAGGCGCGGATCAAGAACAAAATTTTAGGATGGGAAAGGGGAGAAAGGCAACCCCATAAAAGGCTTTATGTTTTAAAAAAAAAGTGGTGGAAATGCCAAATTGACAATGATCCAAAATTTGGGGGTGAGGGAGATCCAAAATTTGGGGGTGAGGGAGCAACAGCCCCTATAGGACCACCCAATCTGTGAATCCACGCCTGTTCACATGATTTCAATATACAGTATGCATATATGCAATGTAATAAATGTAATAATGTAAACCAAATCAGAAAAATACAGAGATTTTTTTTTTTACAAGGATACACCCCTAACAGCTTACAGCTCGCGGCGGGGTACTGGGTAGGGATAAGGTAGGGAATGGATAGTGGCCACGGCCTGCATGCTTACGCGTCCCAGCATTCGCTGAGGTGAGACTGAGGGAACCGTGGAAAACCTCAGTCAGGACGGACACCTCTACTTTTTCTCAACGGACCAAAGCGATGTCCAAAGCCTGGGGAACCACACACAAGTGCATCACTGCACTGGGTGGAAAGCGAGACGAATTTACCCCAGGGAGGGAGCAGCGTATTTTTTACTTGAAACGGTCACCCATCCAAGTACTAACCACGCTCGACGTAGCCTGACTTCGGTGATCTAACGAGAACCGGTCAATGCACTGCGCCACGCTCGACCTCTTGTTAGACTCAAATTAATGGGCGCGCCATTGAGTCTACGTACGTGTACGTTCCAAGATCATGCAGTTCTAGCTGCTATTAGATTTCTAGATCGAGGGGTGAACTATATATTTATGTATAATATGTAAAGCTTGAATTCTAAGGCTGTAATTTCTCCAAGGGAAAAGGTTATAAGACTGAGGGAGCTGTCCCCCTCTTCCCACGAAATTCGGATTTACCATGGGAAAATTAATAATTTTTGTTTAGTAACATTTTGGCCTATAATGTAGGCTTACGAGGTCACAGCCTCTTAATTAATTGCCCCTCTCTTCAAAAGAGAGCCTCTCTTCCCTTCGCCCCTCCCCCATTCAGACTCCTATTCTGTCAATGCAGAGAGCAGGGATCTGCACTATACAGAGTATAGCCGAGTCGGATCATCCCCTGATGCTCTGCTGAGTGCCCTACACGCAGCAATATCATATTAAAATAAAAAAAAAAATAAATAAAAAAATGCTCATCAGCAATCAGCATGGTATATATTTATTTGATGCATGCATTCTGACTTCTGACAGCTACCTTAGCTGTCACAGCAGGATCGACACACAGCAGCGGGCGGCGCAGTCATTTTTTATGTCGTTACACAACCCTGACTCAAAGGCACAGTTGGGCACAGTTAATTAGCTACCCAGTTCAATATTCATGTCTTTTTCCAATGTTATTTGAACTTGGCAGCCTAGTTCATAATCCCCTTGTGGCTGGTCTGAAATGGGACGTACAGTTGAACCAAGTTGAATTAACATGTGAATTTCTAGAGTGAACTGTAACTAAATGGGAGTCCCAAGCATTTAGTCCAACTGTGAAGGGCAACTGTGCCCAACTGTGCCTTTTAGTCATGCAGGGATGTAGATCGAAGTATTAATTTACAGTTTTATGCAAAAGTAAATTTAATGAAGTAATTTTCTGTACTGTATATAGTATGTATGTTACAAAGAAGTTCAGCATGAATATAAAAGGTATATTTCTGTACAATGCTCTGAATTCTCACCTATTTTCCCATTACATAATATAATATGTAACTCTGATCTCTGATCTGCACAAAACATGTTCTCGCATGTTCCGATTTTTTGCGTTTTTGCCGGCAATTCTCTCTGATTTTACCAGCTGATGCTGCACTGGATGATGCTGCCCTCCGGTAGACAGTTTTAGACCTACTGTCGTCTGCAAGAATTTTCGTAATGGCAATGGCAAATAGTGGACGTAGTGTTCTGAGACTGAATAATCTAATTTTGGAGGCAAGTATTGAAATTTGATTAGTAAATGATAAATATAGACATTTCAAGATATTGAAAACATCACATTATTTTTATATACATTAAGCAATTATTGTATCTAAAATATTATTGTCTATGCACTTTATACCCTTTGCACTCTACCCTAGCTGCACGCACATCAACATTAATAATTATACCCCCTGTGTTCCTGGATAAAACCCGAACACCCTGAATGTTGCACCAATGCAAGTCCCCCCTGCCACTGCAATGGTCACTGCTCTCTATGGACGTTGGTATGCATACATACACGGTACATGTTATAGCTAGGTTGTTACACGCAGTCAACAGTGCTGCAGTTTGGGAGTGACGGTACTATATTATATATCATGCTAGACAGGCTATAGACTCTATATAGACTGTATATATATATATCCCAATTTCCCGATGGGAGGATTTTTGTGCTTGTTTCTTCCCCCCATACGGCCGCTATACGTACGCCAAGTATTCTTTAATTTGTATTATTTATTGTGTCCATGCAGTACATATTAGCGTAGCTAGATCATAACAGTACTGTACTGGTTTTCCCTATCTCTTATATATACAACATATCTTCTCCACTGATACGTAGGGGTACCCCTCTCACTGTAGTTCAGCTAGACGTATTAAAGATATTGATATGGCTTACCTAAACGGGTCTAAAATTCCCATATGGTGTATGTGTGTCATCAACCCGACCTAGCTGGCTGACACCTTGTAACTTTTTAGGGTCGGCTGTGCTGGCGTGGCCTGGCAGGCGAGGCGGCCAAGAGCAAGTCGTCAACGCCAAGCAGTGGAGTCAACGCCAACGTACCAGGCCTAAGCACCAAGTGCCTCAAAGTTCCCACGGAACGTGAGTGTACCTTCGCAATGTTGCTACAGTCCAACAGATCTTAGGTTACCTGCAGACTCTATGGTGCCTAGCTTCGAGACTGTCTAGCTGGATGGGATAAATTAAGCAAAAGACGATCACCGCACGCAGTGGAATCTACATGGAAATTAAGATCTGTAATACTGTACCACGTAAAAATTTTAGGTCGCACTATATATTTTTTTTTTTAACATACAGTATAATGTGCATGCACTAATTTTTTAAAAAAATCCAGGTCTTCATTTAATGAATTTTTTGAAGTAAACAATGGGTTCTGTTGAAATGTTGAAAGCAATGCCTCTACCTATATTGATGCCATAAACTTTTTTTTTTTTTTTTAATTTTCAGAAGCACATCAACTGATCTTAATTATTTTGATACTGCTTATTATGTGTATTGCTGTATAATAATTTCTAATTTTGATTTAAAATGATAGAAATATACACTCAAGTAAAAAATAGTGTTTATTTTCATGCCAGATTCATCCAAATCTTTGCAAAACCTCAACCTATATGAGACGGTAGTTTCTTGATTATTCAAACTTGTTCCTATAAATCTGTATCATTGTCCTCAGCTGTGGGACCAGGGGCCTCCAAGACTGCAGAGTACAAGAACCCCGAGTATTTCTGCTACAACGAGACCTCATACTTCGAGGCAGAAGTCGAGATGTCAAAGTTCAGAATTCCACAACCCTCAGCTAAGAAGTAAACGTCATGTGATTAATTGTACAGAGAGCTCCTTAATTATTGTTAGAAGTAAAACTATGCATTAAAATACAGCATTTTATTTGTACAAGTCGCTTAAAACTAACATTTAATATACTTTATCAATATTGAACTGCTATACAGTTAATTTGTATTCAAGTGAAATATTAAAAAAAAAAAAAAATACATGTTCATACTTCATACATGTCATCAGGAATATTTGAAATACATGTTCTTTTGATTTTAGATTTGCATTCTAGTACATTCAAAATTATTGTACTTTCCGTTTTATAAATCTTTTCTAGTAAAAGTGAAATATCTTATAATAAGATCTTGTGATTCGAGCAGCGAGAGGAGGGGAGTATGACAATAAACTACACATGGTTTACTTGATAGAAAGCAAACAATCAGCTGCATACTAACAATTATATCATTCACGGTATTCGCCATTCCAACAAAAGTATGAACTACAGTATGGTCTCACAAATACATATCAAATCAATGCTTTATGATTATACTTTAGGCCTTCACTTTCTACCTTAAAATTATTAGTGGAGCTATCGTCAGGGGAGCTAGGCCCTGATCAGAGGTCTTATATGTAGACTGATCGAGGGCATAAATATTAGTCAAATTATTTTAAATGGAAAAAGTAATAATGAAAAGTTCAAATTGACTTCTAACGATGAGCTGGTTCAATTTAAGGTATAACCTGAGAATTTGTCTGTCAAGGTCAAGAGGCGTGGCTATAGTGGCAACACTGTTTGCATTGGAATACGCATAAATTTTTAGGAGGGGGTGGTGACATCAGTCCTTGAGAACGTTGCCACATTTCTCATCACATATAGGAAACGATCATCGCCACGGTTCAAAATATATGAAAACAATTCAGAAAAATAGTCAAAAAATTAGGTTTTAGTAAAAAAAAAAGTAAAAGAATCTGTTGTATAGTTTTTTTGCAATGCTAATTAACAAATTTAACATTGGAAGGATACAAAATTCTCATTTAAATAAATTAATTATAATTAAACCAACGGTTAAAAAATTCCGAAAAAATTCAGAGCTAATTTGACGATTGTTGTGAGTCCACCAAATTAATTTGAAGAAAATCTGTTGTAGCGAATTTTTCGTCCAAATTTCTCAGGTTAAGCCTTAACTGGCTGTTGCTGAACCTTCTATGACACGTCTCTATATTGGAAATATATAATAATATATGGAAAAAAATTTGAATGCAGGACCTAAAATCGCTTCCCCCATCTCAAGCCACTGGTACATACATTTAAATTATGGCCATCGCACTTTGTGTCTTACACATTGAGATTACACTTGAATTCTTCACGTACTTAAGGTAATGAGAGGTGTTGCACAGTAGAAGAGTTCTAGAGGGTGAAGTCGAAGGGCTTGAACTCGTCCCTGAATTTGACGGCCAGCTCTCGCTCCTCATCCTGGCTGATGCGACAGTCCTTCCAATCAACTCGATCAGGCATGTCCAGCAAACTTTGTCCTGCCAACGCCTCCCTGCACATAGATGGCATCATGTGTCAATAGAAAACACTAGTAATTTAGAGAGTTACGATAATATACAGTAAATTTTAAAAATTAAGATAAAAATAAAACCATAAATAAGGTGCAGCAACAGTTAGTAATCTCTTCATACATCTGATTTATGTACAACTTCACCACCCTACCTGCCGAATTGCAGTGGGAAGTTCCTCCGTGCCTTCATGAACAGCTGTTCTCTGTCTGGCAGTTCCACGTGGAAGTAGGGCGCTCCTGGGGGTGCCACCTGAGCTAGGTCTGCGTGGGCAGGAAGTTCCGTCAGCTCCAGACCCTGCTCCTCTGCACACTCCTGTCAACAGAGCTGAGGAATTACAATCTGCCGTCCTTGCTGCATCAATGAAAAGAACATTGATGAAGAAAAAAAAAAATAATAATAAATAAAAAAAGGGCTTTAGCGTTTGCTATGAGGTTAAAAGATTTTATGAAGAATAAAGCCCATCTATATATACTGTACTGTACTGTATATTATAACATCATAATTAATAATTTTTGTTTAGTTAGGGCAGATTCACCTGTAGAAAGGTTACACAATTAGCCTGTCACAATGAAAATTAATATCATACAATACAGTACCTAGGAATTTCCAATTTTTTATAACTTTCTGTTTCTAGCATTCTTATGGAGTACAGCAGCTTATTTATGAACAAGTTCAGCAATTTCAATTTTTAAAATTAAGTTAAATTTTACTAATTTTAAACAAACTTCTTGGCACTGTTTCATTTGATCAAAGTTGTCAGTATTTACAAATAAAAGAAATTATGAAAAATATTGACACTCAAAATTAAAAAATGTGATACAAGAAAGAGAACAACAATAGAGTATTGTCCTCAATTTTTTTTATTGCAGAAATGGATAGAGGGTGCAAAGTTATGCTACCCTGATTTTTTTCAGATTTTTTAGAGCCCGGGAACTATTTTTAAAAAATTATTGAAAGTCCTTTTCGTGACGTCACGAGACGCCGCTCCTTAAGAAAAAGATGGGACTTGCCGCCGCGTGACGTCACAAAAAGGACTTTCAATAATTTTTTAAAAATAGTTCCAGGTCTCAAAAAAATCTGAAAAAAATCAGGATGGCATAACTTTGCATCCTCTATCCATTTCTGCAATAAAAAAAATTGAGGACAAGACTCCATTGGCAGGCCTGACTGACCTGGAAGGTTGGCTTGACGATGGAGGCGAGGGCCGAAGGCAGTGGTACCACCTGAACCTGCAGGTGGGAGGTGCGGTAGTTGCGCTCAAAGAAAACAACAACCTTGTCGTAACGCTTCTTGAAGAATTTCCTCAGAGCAGATTTGAATCTGAGCAGCGTCAAGGACAATGCTCTCCAGAAACTTTTGTACACACAAACAATTACAATATCTGAATTGTTAGATTTTTTTTTTTTTTTTTTAAGATTTTATGATCATGAAGCAAGAGCATAGGAATGCAACGTTAGCTATGTTTTTAATTCTACAGTTTATTTTTGTTTCTCTGTTCCATAATTTTTTTACTAAACATTTTATATTTGAAGATATATATTCAAATATTTATATTATAGATAAATAATATAAATATATTATATTTGCAATGTGTCAAGGATACTTTTTGAGTTCCTCCAGGACAGCAGGAGGCAGCTGAGAGGCGGCTTGGTGGTGTCCGACTGGCAGCATCAATACATGGTCCGGTGTGAGACCACCCTTGGCCAGCGCAAGGTACACCTGTGGTGTCAAACATCAAGTTTTTTAGTTTATGTTGAAGGTGGCTGCTATTTGGTATACAGTTAAACATGGTAGAGAGAGAATGGCAAGAATGGAGTATAGACCTCAAAAAATTTTATTGAAGAAATGGGTAAAGGTGGAAAGTTATGCTACTCTGATTTTTTTTTTAGATTTTTTAGAGTCTGAGAACTATTTTTAAAAAATGATTAAAAGTACAGAGAAAGTGACGCCTCTAGATGCCTCTCTTAATAAAAGGATAGGACCTAAAAGGGGTGTAAGACCCGACCTTGGGAAAACTTTTTATCAATACTTCCCAGGCTCTAAATATCTGCAAAAAAAAAAAATCAGAGGGAAAAAAATTTGAGGTTGATACTCTATTGCTGTTGTTAGGTTTGAACTAGGATTTGAATGAATGGGGCATTAAAATTCTTGTGAGATTTAAACCACCCCACATGATAACTCACCTCGGCTCCAACGCTGATGACCATGTGCTTCTCAACCTGAGGACTGGACAGGCAGAACCAACACGGAGCTGTGGGAGACAAAAAAAAAAAAAAAAAAAAAAAACAGGGAAATTTTAAACAATGTAATTTTCAGTTGATAAAAGCAGTAACAGTAATTGCTTAATGTAATCATAAACACAGATTTTAAAAGCAACTTTTAACTGTATCAAATGAGACAAAACAAGCATTGAAAAATAAAAATCCTGTAAATATCCAACTTCTTTTTGAGATGACAATATTATGAGAAATAATACAAAATTGAGCCATAAAAAGCAAGTTTTCTTTTTAATGCATTTTGCTAGGCTGGGCTTGTGCCTTCTCAGCAGGGATACAATACATACCTTGGTTAGCAAGGCGCTGTTGTCTCTCCTCGTCTGTTTCCCGCTTCTGTCTCTTGCGTGCTCCACTCTCATCAGACTGACTCATATCGTAGAAGAATTGAGTGGGAGTGTCCTGAACAAAACCACAGAGCAACGTCAGAGTGTTACTTAAAGTTGATAGGATGTTTCAGAGTAGGCATTAATTGTTCTTAAACTATTAGTATTAAATTTGGCATTAAATGGAATATGTGTATTTAAACATTAAACACCACACGCTCTACAAGTGTGTCATAACTAGAGTGCGGAAAAAAGTCATTTCGACTTTTTGTGCATATGAGGACTATTTTGTTGTCATTTAGGATGTACACCGATCTCCGGAAGTGGATTAAGATAAGCCTATAAAAAATTTACTATTTAGACTATTTTTTGTTTTTGTGACCATTTTGACAAAATGTGACTTTTTCACTTTTTTGTGACTTTTTGACACTTCTTAGTGCATTTCAGCTATTTTCTTCAAATCGTCAATAGAAACTAGAGAAATATAGTAAAAAATGAAACTCATAAACACAGTTTTTTTTTTTTTTGTTTTTGACAATGCATGCCATCTATGGATGAACATTTTTTATAACTAATAAAAATATTTTTTTATCGATAATACTTTTAAAATGCCTATTTGCTGCCTTTTCTAAAAAAAAGTGACTTTTTGTAGACTATTTAAAAAGAATGTGACTTTTTTCCGCTCTCTAGCTATAACACAGATTAATGGTTAATAGTGAAAAGAGCATAAAGATTTCTGTGTTGACTTACTTTCTGCTTGCCAGATGCCCCAGGTACTGCAGGATCGCTGGAGTATGGACATAGTGTCTCATCTGTGGTTCTCTGGGCAAGTTCGTTGGATGAGATTTTGGCGATGGGTGTGAGACTGAGAGCGTAGATCCACTTGTCCTTATCCCCCACAGAGGAAAGGCCGATGAACCGAGTGGAGACGTCAGCGTTGTCCCCAGTGTCGTGATTTCTGTACGGAGCTCGCTCGAAGAACGTCCGCTGTTGGGCTGCGAAATGGTAGCGAGGTTTCACCTGGACTGCCAGCCAGCTGACCAGAGGAGAACCAACCTGCTGGTCCTGTGAACATCACCATCAGAAATTCAGTTTTCTTAGTTGGGGCATGTTTAATTGACTGGGGTGACTGTTTACTATTTCATGAGTTCTGGCTTTTTCATTTCAATCTTTGAGCAATACAGTACAGAATGTATAGAGATAGGAGTGCTCCCAAGCAGGCGCAGATCCAGAAAAAAATTTAGGGGGGAAGAGTGTCTCCATGAGGCTAATGTTAAAAAAAAATAGAGTGATGGAAATGCTTATATTGCACATGTTAAATCCAAAATTTGGGGCGAGTGGAGGGGTGGGGCACAGCCCCCCCCCCCCCTGGATCTGCGCCTGCTCCCAAGAGACTCACACAATGAATCAGATTAAAAATATAAACTTTATTTTATTAAAATATGTAGGAAGTCCATTTACTTCGAGGCCAAACACTGTAAACTCTCTCGCAGCCAGCATTATCAATATTTTTTTTAAGTGCATTATTTATGTTTTTTGCCTAGTAAATAGTAGTTATTCTCTGAATTTGGTGCTCAGGTGTTCAAAGACAGCTCACCTGTGCAGCCCCTTGTGGCCAGGGAGAGGTCAATAGGATGTCAATGCCACGGTAGTTGGTCTGCCCTCTCAGGCACGCATCCCGCACAGCACTTGCGTCTCCCGGCGTGAAGTAGGCTGGACCTTTCTCTCCGGGGATACCACTCAGGTATGCGATCTTGAGCCCAGAAGAAGTGCTGTACAGCCCTCGTTTGCCTAGAAATTATGAGTAGCATGTATAGTGTTTTACTTCTCTTGTTTAAATATTAGTTTAACATTTTATAACCAACCATATAATACAATTAAGTAAAGGATATAAAATGACGGCAGTGTTGTTGATTGATAGTGCTCATGCAGTCTCAATAACCACACACAGTTTAATTTAGACCAGGTACTCTGTATTCAGTGACATAAACTTTCTTGCTCTCTCTCCCTCTCTCACTAACCAATTAAGGAAAGCGCCTACTTGAACATCACAGGTAATTAATTTAGATATAGCCAATCAGAGGTCTAGGTTTGACAGCAAAAATGTGAACTTCATACCTAAATAGCTGACGTTTGGACAGAGTTCACATCCATTGATATCAGGGTAGAGAGCAACGTGTCTTGGATCATTAGGTCCCAAAACGTAGGTTGAGACTGGAGCTGTGAAAAGAACAATGTAAAAAAACACTATTATACACCTTATAATTTACAGTATGCATTTACAAAATATGCACTTATGGATTCTAATTAAACCTTGGTTCTGAGAATGTTCCCTACATACCCCTGGGCACTATAGGGCATGCATGTACCGAATGCCTTACATGTATTTGTAGCAACTCCTTGAGGAACCAATGAAACCATACAAGATACAAGCATAATTATGCATACAGGGTAGGAAAGAATCCATGGGGCGTGTGTGTGTCCAGTCTTCCTCAACCACCATCATATTGCAAAATCATCAGGGAATTTTCTGGCGATTAGATTAGATTTAACGATCACTGCGGCAAATTTGGCTATACCACAGTGGCACGAAATGTATATACTCAAAGCACTCTCTTAAACCCCTCGTACAGGGAGAGTGTGACCAAAATGATAGAGCAACTGGGATGGGAGGATCTGGAGGAAGCAAAGTAGACTGACAACAATGTATAAAAAAACTAGGAACCAAAAGGGCTGGGAGGAGCTTAGCGATCGTACTGAGGAAGGGCGTTATAAAGGCAGGAGGGACCATGATTGGAAGCTGGAGTATAGGAGAAGCAAAAATGATGTGGGCAAGTATTCCTTTTTGAGAAGAATGGTGAGGGAGTGGAATTTGTTGGACTCTGGGCTTGTGGATGCTCGGAGTGTTGGTGAGTTCAGGGAGGGGCTGAGAGAGTCAGCCGCAAGCAAGCGAGCCACCGTGGTGGAACACCCACAATAGCCGCAAGCAGTGGTGCATGCATGTAATGTGTGTACACACTGCTATTTAATCTTTAATCTACAGTAACTTTCCGCCCCCACTACCCCAGACGGCAGCACTGACTTCTTACCCTTCAAAATTCCATCTTGGTATAATTTCCATTCCTCGGAATCTGAGTCTCCGAAGAAATTTCCAACACAGAGAAGAAAATCAAATGGTCCATTCTTTTTGTTGATGCTTTCCACCCTGGTGAATACTTTTTTGAACTTTCCCTCAACATCGCCACAAACCAATCTGAAAATTTAAGAAATATGTTATTATCTGGTTACCTAAACTTGATATTTACACTTATGTTAAAGCTTACATTTTCTGCTTATCTCCCATTTTATGATTTTTCTTCCAGCTTGATCACAAAACGGTATAAATACGGGAACTGTCTGCTGCCACTTCGGTCGTGGTAGCATTAAAGATACTTCGGTTTATTTTCATTGGCTAACAAACGATGACGTCATAAACCGAAGTGGCTGCATTAAAGATACGTCGGTTGATTTTTCGAAGTGTAACATATGATTCATGACGTCACTAATGTAACAAAAAAATATAAATGAACCCGCGAGACTGTTAAAAATCGTACTTGGCGTGTTGTACGCTTTTATAAAAGATTAGTAATATTAAAAAATTGCATAAGCATAATAGTAGCAGGTATATGGTCCCTGTGTCTGTTGGTGAAAGTATTTATAATATAATATATGATGTATTATTATTAAGTATATAAACAATTAATGCTGCAGGGCGCAGGGCCCGGCACTTACAATATTAATTATTATATATTATGTTATTTAAAAAATACGTAATAAAATTATAATAAAATATAGCTAGAAAAAAAATGTACACATGCAAAATTAATAAATTTCAAATAACTTTAATAATTAAGTGGTACAAAATTTACATAATTTTAGAAATATAATTAAATTATATTATATATATATTATGATGAGTTATAACACTTTTATAAGAGTTATAAGTTATAGCAAAATCGTTGCTAATATTTTTCTTTAGTAGAATATAAAAAAATAAATAAATAAAATGTTTATAATAAACAATTGTTTCCTCAAAATATAAACCGCGGTTAGCACCAGCTTCGGCCAGCTTATTATATTATTTCAATGACCAATGACACCGCGCGGATTTCTATGTTAAATTAAAGTGATTCAAAAATTGTATTCGATGTGCACCAAATTTCTACTTACGTAGGGGTTATTAATTGGCCTTAATTCTTAAAACATTAGGTGTTAATTCCATGCAAAATCAGAATTACTGATTACTTAATTTGCCATATTTTTATTATTAGCACGTATTAAAATAAAATTTACACTGAATCATTAAATAGGTACTACGTGTATAGGGCAAAGTTCTTGATGATTCCATAAAAGGGGCGAACTTTATATTATGGGCCTGGGGGTAAACTTTCAGATTGGACCCCCTTGGCGGTGGCCGCAGCGTTCCGTTTAAAGGGTGGAGGCAGAAACCTTGCCGGAGGCGCGATTTTTTTATTTTTTTTATTCAACTTCTTTTTTACTTAACGACAATAATTAGCAGTAAAAGTAAAATAAACAACCATCCTTTTTCCATTTTTTTTTTAATTGTCATAAAAAACATATTTTTTGTGCTGCATGGAACCGAATATCTAAAAAAAAAAAAAAAAAAAAAAAATCCATTTACAGAGGTTCTCCAGAAAAAATTCAAAGTCCGACAACAGGCTCTGAGAGAATGAATCGTTTTTTACGTTTTACAATGTATTTGGGGTTTAACTTAATTGACTTAACAAAACCACTCGATTTACTCAAAAAAAATTCGTAGATTTGTGTTACGAAATATATTTATATATAGCAGTCATGGCATATTCCCTGTCATGAGCTTTAACCAAAAAACGTCTAAAATAATTTTATTACGAAACCAATTTCCAGCAAGAAAATTAAAAATATATGTTTAATGTTAAATCCCATATAAGATTATTTATTTCTTGAGCAGGAAACTGGTTTCGTAATAAAAATATTTCAGATGTTTTTTTGGTTACATTAAGTTCGGGCTATGTATATAAAACGTTGTAGAGCTATATTTTTTTCGTACCATCAAAAATCCACAAACTTTCTGTATGACGGACTGTAGCAAATCTCTGTAATTTAAAAAGTAGAAAAATAAAATCAAGCAAAATGCAAATGGGGCAAATAAAAGTTACACCGTTCAGCAATTAAATCTACGGAAAAATTGTTCATTTTTTTAATTAATCAATTTTTAAATAATCGAGATCGAGATGCTGTTGAAACTATTATAAATATATAATAGCTGCTGCTATGGTCCCTCTTTTCCCTGTTTGGCCAGTCTACTGTTTAACTATGCTACACTCCTCGGTCCCCTAGCTTCTATGCAAATATAATATACTATAGTTATGTTGTTACCTGCTCCTTTAGTTCTGTATTATGTCCCATAATTATATTAATTTTTTTACGATCGGGTTGATTTGCTACGTGATTTCTAAAAGAAATGATACGAAAGAAAAAAAAAACGATACAACGTTCTATGGTCCCAGCCGTCCCAGCTTAATTTTGAAACTTATAAAAAAACGAAAAATATGATCTAATTTTTAATTTTAATTACTCAAGGAAATTAAGACATCATTGCAATAGCAGTCTTTATGCGCCTGCATGTGTGCTATGCCAAGGGGCTTCGTTCGGCCTTACTGTTGTGGTTATACGCCCCTTTTGCAAATTGGCCACCTCGGTAAGCCCTTGGGTCCGGGGCAGTGCCCTCTCTGCCATCCTGGTAGTTACGCCTCTGATCCATAAATTACGCACACGGAAAAAGAGATAGACGGTCTCCAAGCTGAAAGAGTTGCCTATCTTACAGGCGCATAGTAAGAAGAACTCCAATTTTGACTCCGATCCTAGCTTATTTATTATATTTATTATAATGTATTTATACAGTCTTTGCATTGCTTGTAGGGAGGGGGGGGAAACGATATACCAAGATTCAAGAATTATTTTGCGAGTCATGTTTATAATCAGAATGAATGAATGATTGACAAAAATTAAGATATTTATTTTGTCCCGGGCCCATGCAGTTAGTTTGAGGATAGGCATCAGTATAATATTTTATATTTTATATAGCATGCAAAACATGACTTTATGGCGTACGTATTCAGTATATAACTTTTATGTTTAATGGCAAAATAGACTCGCTTAATCTCAATAAAAAATTAACGAAAACAACAGTCTTAATTTGTTATATATTATAATTCTTTTTTGATTAGTACATGCTATGGCATGAATGAACAAAAAGTGCTTAAAATATTTTATGTAAAACTTTTATAAAATTTGCTATTATACAGTTTGTACTTTGGGCATAGAAAAATGGCTATTTATTAGACACAATTCTGCTCCTTTTTTAATCACGTTGGAGTCAATCGGCTTTCGCTTATTTCTTAGGGGGCTTGGCCGTCATTGCTCATTTATATCAAGAGGCAGAAATAATAAGTTAATTTTTTAGAAAATAAAAAAGGAACTATTCTGTAAACTATCTTTGTGTTCACTAAATAATTTATATAAAAAAGAATTATGATATATAGCTTGCCGGGTCGGCCTATTTAGCATGAGCAGCTGTGACACCCAAGCACCCCCTTAGATTTTGCCTAACATATCAAGTGTCTTCAGGAAGGCCTAAGAATGACTTGGAGGAAATATTTTAATTTCTAAAAAATTGACTTATTCCTGCCTCTTGATATAAATGAGCAATGACGGCCAAGCCCCCTAAGAAAGCGAAAGCCGATTGACTCCAACGTGATTAAAAAAGGAGCAGAATTATGTCTAATAAATAGCCATTTTTCTATGCCCAAAGTACAAACTGTATAACAGCAAATTGTATAAAAGTTTTATATAAAATATTTTAAGCACTTTTTGTTCATTCATAATGCCATAGCATGTACTATTCAAAACAGAATTATAATATATAACAAATTAAGATTGTTAATATTTTCGTTATTTTTTTATTGAGTCGATTAAGTGAGTCTATTTTGCCATTAAACATAAAAGTTATATAGTTAAGGTAGAAATAACGCCGGTCAGCTGTTCAACGTAGGTCCCTTTGATTAACATGTAAACCTTAGCAAATTCACAAAAATTCTGAAATTTTCTTGAGAGGCAGATATTAGTGCCCAAAAGCCATAGAAAAAATTTCAAGACAATTTAACGAGCTGATTTTTTTTAATTATTTATTTTTTTAAATTACAGCATATAGGACAGGACTTTCCCATGGAGAGACAAATTAAAAAATTAATTAAAAAAATTGGCTCGTTAAATTGTTTTGAAACTTTTTCTATGGCTTTCAGGCACTAATATATGTCTCTCAAAAAAAAATTGCAGAATTTTTGTAAATTTGCTAAGGTTTACCTGTTAATCAAAGAGACCTACGTCGAACAGCTGACTGGCGTTATCTCTACCTTATACGTACGCCGTAAAGTCATGTTTTGCATGCTATATAAAATATAAAATATTATACTGATGCCTATCCTCAAACTAACTGCATGGGCCCGGGACAAAATAAATATCTTAATTTTTGTCAATCATTCATTCATTCTGATTATAAACATGACTCGCAAAATAATTCTTGAATCTTGGTATATCGTTTCCCCCCCCCTCCCTACAAGCAATGCAAAGACTGTATAAATATATTATAATAAATATAATAAATAAGCTAGGATCGGAGTCAAAATTGGAGTTCTTCTTACTATGCGCCTGTAAGATAGGCAACTCTTTCAGCTTGGAGACCGTCTATCTCTTTTTCCGTGTGCGTAATTTATGGATCAGAGGCGTAACTACCAGGATGGCAGAGAGGGCACTGCCCCGGACCCAAGGGCTTACCGAGGTGGCCAATTTGCAAAAGGGGCGTATAACCACAACAGTAAGGCCGAACGAAGCCCCTTGGCATAGCACACATGCAGGCGCATAAAGACTGCTATTGCAATGATGTCTTAATTTCCTTGAGTATTTAAAATTAATTAAAATTAAAAATTACTGTCGTCGCCAAAAGTCGGGACACCTGGACTTTGCAATTTTACTGTGCACTACAGAAAAATCGCAAAATTTAGAAAAAAATATTGCATTAAACCGGCAAGCCTCCTCTATAACTTAAAAAATATAACGGGCCGATTAATTGCAAAGCTAATTTGTTATAATTAAGGAAGTGACGCAACCTACCCAAAAAGATGACTTTTTCACGAGATGCCCGTCTTTGCGCTCTTGTATAAAATAGAGTTATGCAGGTAGCGCTTTCATTTCTTTTTTTCCTAATAGCCAAATACTTCAAGATGTGAAATCAATTTTTAATTTAAAAAAATTAATTATTCCCTAATTACAATTAAACCAAACGCAGAATTTAACTCTAGTTTTGCAATTTTGAAGCTACACGCTCGAAAAAAATATCATTATACACAGAAAAAAAATCAAAAATTTTTGGTGGTCGTCGATTTTTTATAATTTGTATATTAATCAATGTTTACATTTTAATTAAGAGCAGCGTTGCCAGGTTTCAGCTGCTGAATACGGAAATATAATGCCGGCCGTGACAGTAGCTTTGCTGTGTACAAAAAGCTTGTTATATGAGGGTCTCTTTGCCCGAGGCTGATCACTATTGTTTCAGCTAAGCCAGTTATATATCATTAAGATGGAGAAACACGCAACTAAAGTTGACATGATTGTGTTTAAAATGAATTTAGCATCTATTTGAGTGTTTTAATCATATTTCTAGCTTAATTATTAGTGATTATAATGAACTGTTAATTACTTACAAAAATCTCTTAATAAGCTCAAAAATGCAGCTAGAATTTTGATTAAAAAAGATATATTATTCATTTTTAATTTTAAATTCAACCACTTCATCATCATGCACATTAAAGAGAGTTTCAACAAACAATCGAGATCATCGAACCATGATGCAATTTCAATTCTACCTGGAATGTTAAAATAACAACCCTTCCTTCCTGCTGCTTGCTGCAAGACACAATACAGTAGAACACCGCCTTTGAAGAGAGAACGACCCTCATTGTTATTATCTTTTATGGCCTGTCAATCAACTTTGCAATTTTTCTACTGAATAAGGCCACTCCAAGCAAAAGTTAGGATATGGCAACCCAGCAGATTCCTGAAAGATGGTAATTTCATCATTAATTTGTGTAAAAAAAAATTAAAAATTTATAAAAAATCGACGACCACCAAAAATTTTTGATTTTTTTTTTGTGTATAATGATATTTTTTTCGAGCGTGTAGCTTCAAAATTGCAAAACTAGAGTTTAATTTTGCGTTTGGTTTAATTGTAATTAGGGAATAATTAATTTTTTTAAATTAAAAATTGATTTCACATCTTAAAGTATTTGGCTATTAGAAAAAAAATAAATGAAAGCGCTACCTGCATAACTCTATTTTATACAAGAGCGCAAAGACGGGCATCTCGTGAAAAAGTCATTTTTTTGGGTAGGTTGCGTCACTTCCTTAATTATAACAAATTAGCTTTGCAATTAATTGGCCCGTTATATTTTTTAAGTTATAGAGAAGGCTTGCCGGTTTAATGCAATATTTTTTTCTAAATTTTGCGATTTTTCTGTAGTGCACAGTAAAATTGCAAAGTCCAGGTGTCCCGACTTTTGGCGACGACAGTAGATTATATTTTTTGATTTTATAAGTTTCAAAATTAGAACGTTATAACTTTTTTTTTTCTTTTTTTTTTTCGTATCAGATCTTTTAGAAATCAAGTAGCAAGCAAATCAACCCGATCGTAAAAAATTGATATAATTAAGGGATATATATAATACAGAACTAAAGGAGCAAGTAACAACGTAACTAAAGTATATTTGCAGAATGCAGAAGCTAGGGGACCGAGGAGGGTAGGCCCTGGGTAGCATAGTTAAACAGTAGACTGGCCAAACAGGGAAAAGAGGGACCATAGCAGCAGCTATTATATATATTTATAATAGTTTCAACAGCATCTCGATCTCGATTATTTAAAAATTGATTAATTAAAAAAATGAACAATTTTTCCGTAGATTTAATTGCTGCATGAACTAGGTGTAACTTATTTGCCCCATTTGCATCTTGCTTCATTATATTTTTCTACACTTTATAGTTAAGTAAAATTACAGAGATTTATTTTGTTACAATCCGTCATACAGAAAGTTTATGGATTTTTGATGGTACGAAAAAAAATATAGCTCTACAACGTTCTATATAATACATGGCCCGAACTTAATGTGCTCTGGTTCCCCAGGCTTTGGACATCACTTTGATCCATTGAGAAAAAGTAGAGGTGTCCGTCCTGACTAAGGTTTTCCACGGTTCCCTCAGTCTCACCTCAGCGAATGCTGGAACGCGTAACAGGCCGTGGCCATCATCCGTTCCCTACCTTATCCCTATACCCATTTCCCCGCCGCGAGCTGTAAGCTCTTAGGAGTGTATCCTTGAAAAAAAAAAATATATATATATATCTGAAATATTTTTATTACGAAACCAGTTTCCTGCTCAAGAAATAAATAATCTTATATGGGATTTAACATTAAATATTTTTTTTTAATTTTCTTGCTGGAAATTGGTTTCGTAATAAAATTATTTTAGACGTTCTTTGATTAAAGCTCATGTCAGGGGATATGACTGCTAATACTGCTATATATTAATATATTTCGTAACACAAATATACGAAAATTCTTTGAGTAAATCGAGTGGTTTAAGTCAAGTTAAACCCCAAATACATTGTAAAACGTATAAAACGATTCATTCTGTCAGAGCCTGTTGTCGGACTTTGAATTTTCTGGAGAACCTCTGTAAATGGATTTTTTTTTTTTTTTTAGATATTCGGTTCCATGCAGCACAAAAAAATATATTTTTTAAAAAATGACAATTAATTTTTTTTTTTTTTTAAAAAGGACGGTTGTTGATTTTAATTTTATTGCTAAATATTGTCATTAAGTAAAAAAGACGACGAATAAAAAATAAATAAAAAAATCACACCATCGGCAAGGTTTCTGCCTTCACCCTTTAAGGGTATATAAATTATAAGGTACCCAATGCTAAAAAAAAATCCCACACATGAAAATTATAAAAAAAATAAATAAATTGTTCTCCTCTATAACATCCCCTATCAGTGGCTAAAATATCAGGTATACAAATGCGAGCTAGTTTTTGAGTTATGAATTTTTAAAATTGACTAATTTGTTATGGAAGTTTGAGTTTTCCATGTTAAAGTAGTCAACTTTAAAAATTCATAACTAAAAAATTATAGCTCGATCGAATTTGCATACCTGATATTTTAGCCACTGATAGGGGATGTAGAGGAGAACATTTTAATTTTTTTCATAATTTTCATGTGTGGTATTTTTTTTAGCATTGGGTCAGCTGATCCTTACCCTACCTTACCCTTAAACGCTGCGGCCACACCGCCAAGGGGGCCCACTCTGAAATTTTACCCCTGGGCCCATAATTTAAAGTTATAATACGCCCCTGTTACGGAATCATCAAGAACTTTGCCCTATACATAATGATTCAGTGTAAATTTTATTTAATATATGTGTGCTAATAATAAAAATATGAAAAATTAAGTAATCGCGGTAGTCTGATTTTTGAATTAACACCTAACAGATTAAGAATTTATTATTTTATTATCTCGGACCTTTCATGGGCACTATAATATAATAATGTAGCATATATTATATATATATTATAGTCAAAATTGAATATACAAATATAAGTCCATGCTGGGGCAAGTGTTCATGCAGTTCATGCACCCATTAAGGCCAATTAACCTCTGAGTAGAAATTTGGTGCACATCGTATACAATCTTTGAATCATTTTAATTTAAGGCCGGTAGATTACACGATACAATTTTGCATACAATTTCACCTCCATCCGCGTGGTGTCATTCGCGCTAACCGCGAATTATATTTTGAGGAAACAATTGTTTATTATAAACATTTTATTTATTTATTTTTTTATATTCTACTAAAGAAAAATATTAGCAACGATTTTGCTATAACTTATAACTCTTATAAAAGTGTTATAACTCATCATAATATACATAATATAATTTAATTATATTTCTAAAATTATGTAAATTTTGTACCACTTAATTATTAAAGTTATTTGAAATTTATTAATTTTGCATGTGTACATTTTTTTTCTAGCTATATTTTATTATAATTTTATTACGTATACTATTTTTTAAATAACATAATATATAATAATTATATAATATTGTAAGTGCCGGGCCCTGCGCCCTGCAGCATTAATTGTTTATATACTTAATAATAATACATCATATATTATATTATAAATACTTTCACCAACAGACACAGGGACCATATACCTGCTACTATTATGCTTATGCAATTTTTTAATATTACTAATCTTTTATAAAAGCGTACAACACGCCAAGTACGATTTTTAACAGTCTCGCGGGTTCATTTATATTTTTTTGTTACATTAGTGACGTCATGAATCATATGTTACACTTCGAAAAATCAACCGACGTATCTTTAATGCAGCCACTTCGGTTTATGACGTCATCGTTTGTTAGCCAATGAAAATAAACCGAAGTATCTTTAATGCTACCACGACCGAAGTGGCAGCAGACAGTTCCATAAATACGTATAAAACAAAAATTCTGAAAAATCCGCCGAAATGACTCTTAGTCAGCTGTTTTAGTTTTACCACAGTACCAACAACGTAAAGAATTACTAAAAATTAAAAGAATAGAAATTTTTAATATTTCCCAATTTTTACTTAAAAAAACTTTGCAATTTCTTTGAAATCTATGAAATATTCTATATTTACTTCAAAATACTAATAATATTATTATATAATGGTGATTAATGATAATATTTTTATTATTGTCTAGTGATATTTGGGATAATAATTTTACTCTAAAATGGTACCTTCTTATTTTTGAGCAGCTGTGAATGCACGACATGCACGTGTGGATCGGTGGACGCACTGGACGCAAAGAGAATCAATCCCTCTCCCTCATGTCTTTCTTGGTCCTATTTTACGTAATTTTGACATAAATTGAAATAGTGAAAATGGAAAATAATATTATTACATTTAATGGTAGTAATTTCTTGCGTCAGAGATTAATTTTATCTGTATTAAGTGCAAAACCAGTTCGTATAAAGGAGATCCGTTCTAAGGAACTAGATCCAGGTCTAAAAGGTTTGTAAATCAATAACTATAGTTATTATGAGACTATTGCTTGATTATTAATTAACCTAATGTGTTTTTAGAATGTGAGATAAACTTGATACGTTTGCTGGACAAGATCACCAATGGCACTAAGATCACCATCATGGAGACTGGAACGTCGCTTTACTTCCAGCCTGGCATTCTGATTGGAGGAGCCGTTGACCACCAATGTTGTGTTCAGCGAGGGATTGGCTACTATCTCGAGGTGCTGATGGCTCTTGGGCCTTTCTGCAAGAAACCTCTGAACTGCACCCTCAAGGGCGTTACCAATAACAGGGTAAGAAGTTGATTAAACAATCATCTAGCATTCTATTTGGCTGTATGCATACATAGCATTACAATATAATTATGTATATATGTTCAAGTCTGTTCAACTATTTTATTGAATGCCTAGCTACTGCTTGTGCATTTTGTTTATCTATGTTATTTGCTACCGCAGGCTGACCCCTCAGTGGACTCGATAGCAGCAGGGGCACTTCCGGTGCTCAAGCGTTTCATCCTCGTAGACGATGGCCTGGAGCTGAAGGTGACACAACGAGGCGTGATGCCAGCAGGGGGCGGAGAAGTACACTTCCGATGCCCCATCAGACGGCTGCGACCGCAGCAGGTATGTTCAACCCTATCACAGATTTATAGTGGAGGTTAATTATTCGGGGCTATTAATATTTTGATTGCCCCAAAATAAATCCATTGTCAATCGATAAAAGTTTTACCACATTGACTTAAAGTTAGTGTGGAAATAACTGAAGAGTTAATGTTGTCCACATATTGTCCTGTTATATTATGGAGGGTTTGACATTGGATGAGAATGAGTAACTTATTTGAAATTTGTGTCCTTTCAGTGTAGTGACGCAGGCAAGGTTCGTCGTGTTCGAGGGGTGGCGTTTGCTCTGAACGTCTCGCCAGCGATGAGCAACCGCATTGTGGAGGCAGCCAAGGGCTTGCTGCTCAAGTTCCTGCCAGATGTCTACATCCAGACAGACCACCGCAAGGGCAAGGCCTCCGGCAAATCTCCTGGTTTGTTTACTGTGAAGCAGTAAAATATCTGACCTCAGATATTTTGAAGCAAAATGCAATCGAGTGGGCTAATCTTTTGTACTGAAATTAAAAAAAATTACAAAGTAAAATATCTATGTTATAAAGTTGGCGAAACAGAAAATAGAACTACTGTAAAATAAAATTGTATACCTATAATGTTGCTTACATTATAAAACAATTGTTCACACTGTAAAAAATTAAAAGTTTGGCATGAGATTTGTTCTTCGTGTGCGCCTCAAGCCATGTTCTGCCATGTTGGTTCCCCTGCCTTCAATCTCCATTTAATGTTGCAGGGTTTGGGGTGAGCCTAGTCGCAGAGACAACGACAGGGGTGTTCTACACTGCAGACTCAGTGTCCTTACCTCAGGGGGAGGAGTTGGTGAACCCCTCTGTGCCCGAGGCTGTGGGTGAGGAGGCGGCCATGCGTCTGCTGGAGGAAGTGTACCGTGGAGGCTGTGTGGACTCAAGCTTCCAGAACCTTGCTCTGCTGTACATGGCCCTCGGACAGAAGGACATCTCCAAGTTCCGGACTGGGCCTCTTTCCCCTTACACGTGAGTCCAGACACATTATGAGTCACTATAACTTCCCAAGTTTATTATTCATAAAAAAATAGTAGAGTTATTGTATAATCTTAGACTTAAAGTACAGTATGACTCATGTACAGTACAATAAGTTTAAATCTGTATTAAAATGTAGCAGTAGGTGTAGATTCTTTATGTTTTTATGACTTCTTCAATATTATATATCTATACAGTAAAAACTTGTTATGTACGTAAAGTCAAGGAACCCAAGAAATTAGGTTATCAAGTACCTATTACCCTATATTGAGTTTTTCCTATACCATGATTACCACACAATGCTAATTATTTTTGACGGTACCACAATTTCCTTTACTCAAAATTGAGCTTTACCTAACAACAGTTGCGTAATAACGATTTTTTACTGTAATAACTTCTTCTATAAAGTAAAATTTTTGTTTTACTTGCAATCATCAAATTTCAATAGCCCTCAGCAAAATATAATTAGCATCACAAATTGTCACTATTATGTGCAGGGTCCACTTTCTGCGACACACCAAGGACTTCCTGGGCATTACGTACAAACTTGAGACCCACCGAGAGGAGGTGGAGGAGGACGAGGAGTTGCGGCTGGGGGCGGCCAAGGTCAACGTCACTTGCATCGGCACCGGCTACTCCAACATCAGCATCGCCACCTAGGACAAAGTCTACCGGAGGACACACATTACGTTGTAGCATGAATTCAGCATAAAAAGTTTTGATCATTTATTTTATCAAATATTTTCCTGATTACAGAAATTAAATGTAAACAATTAGTACTAAATTTGTCCTATTTGACAACACTGCTTTAAAAAAAAAAAAAAAACAATACGACTGTGAACTGAAAGAAGGGGGTAACTTTTACTACTTGTTTACAAATAGTTCCTGTGAAAAAATCTGAAAAAACAAAAATACTATAACTTTTTATGCTATTGCTGCAATAAACAATTCAAAGAATTATTTATGTGCATGTAACAAGTAATGTATCTGTTAAAAAGAAATGTTTACTCATCGTCTTGGAAGTTTTCCCATTTGCAGCCTTGTTAATCACCATGCCCTGTGATGAGGCATGGTGATGAACAAGACTGAAAATGGAGTTTTTTCCAAGGTGAGGAATGTACAGAGATGAACTTGCACAATATTGCTAACTTTGTTTCTATTTTTACATTCTTATTTTATTGTAATAAACTTAAGGCTAACAAATATACTGTTTTTTTTTTTTTTTCTTGATATCGCATGAGCTAGCGTATGAATGAAATAGTTCTGCCTACCTACATTTAATTTCCTGCGGAAATAATGAAGAACTAATGAACAGTATCATATAATAAAACAAAGCCTAATAATGAGTTACGATATGGATCATGTACAGTATAAACAGATTATTAATTTTCCTTGAATTATTATAATAAATTTAATTATTAAATTTGTTAAATGTTGGAATGCAAATCCTTGATTGCAGATTTTTTCTTTAATTTTTTTATACCTGACAATAATTTTGGTTTTGTGTTTTATCTGTAAATGCATCTGTAATGTTTAAGGGTAAGATAACACGAAACATTGATTGTTGTAGTCCCATTTGATTAACATGTAAACCTTAACAACCTCATAATAATTCTGAATTTTTTACGAGAGACAGTTCTTAGCACCAAAAAAATGTGGAAAAAATTTCAAAACAATCGGACGATCCAATTTTTTTAAATTAATTTCTTAGTTTAGGTCTCCATGGGAAAGCTCTATAATGAAAACATAAAAAAATTAATTTAAAAAAATTGGATTGTCCGATTGTTTTAAATTTTTTTTCTACATTATTTTTGGTGCTAAAAACTGTCTAAAAAAAAAATTGAATTATTATGAGGTTGCTAAGGTTTACATGTTAATCAAATGGGACTACAACAATCGATGTTTCGTATTATCTTACTAATACTAAGATAACACGAAACAATCTTACCCTTAAGACTCTTAAGGGTAAGGTAACGCCACCAATGTTAAAAAAATTCCCTCTCACAAAAATTCTGAAAAAAATTTAAAATGTTCTCCTCTACACCCCCTATCAGTAGCTAAAATATCAGGTATACAAATACGATCTAGTTTTTGAGTTATGAATTTTTAAAGTTGACCAATTTAACATGGGAGTTTCATTTCTCCATGTTAAAGTAGTCAACTTTAAAAATTTATAACTCAAAAACTAGATCGTATTTGTATACCTGATATTTTAGGTACTGATAGGGGGTATAGAGGAGAACATTTTAAATTTTTTTCAGAATTTTTGTGAGAGGGATTTTTTTTTAACATTGGTGGTGTTACCTTACCCTTAAGAAAAAAAAAAATATATTAAAATAAAGTAAGATATAATTTTTTCTTGCTGGTTGCATACCCACAAGGCGTGGAGAGTGCAAAATTTTAATGCATTTTATGTTAAAATTGGTTTGAATGTAAAAAAAATATATATCACATTTTAGTAGCAATTTAAAGTGTATATGAGAATTTCATGTTTACATTTTGAGTAGCACGGGGATGCCCGAAGAGCTTCGGGATGTAGACAGAAAACTCCAAAATCCTATGCTGTGCGTGTTAACATATCTCACAACACCTCTTTTCTCATAACAGTTTTGGTCGCCAAATATTTTTTTTTTCACTTGCATTTTTATTGGTTCTTCTTGTCACCATTTATGAAAGAAAATTCTACGAGAAATGATACAAATCGTCAGGAGAAATTAATTTCGAGACCAACTTTAACACGTATTTGCTATACCGCTGACAATGTTTTGCCTACACAATTATGACGTCATATTGTTTTGTGACGTATGGTGAAAGACCCGTATTGAGACTTATGGAAAGTGTTAATTTGCTAGACAATTAGTTTTTTTTTCTGGATTATAGTATTTTACCTTGCAGCAAAAATTTCAGCAGTTTAGCACCAAATATAATGTATGTTATAGACTAGATCCAATGACTAGGTTTTGTTTTTTTACATGGATAAAATAGGACTGAAAAATAAAATTCCAAGTCTGTTAAGTATTTTTTTTAAATTTATTTACAGTATAAAAATTTGTTACCGAATATCACATTAAAAATTTCATAAAAAAATTATGAACACCCAAAAAATAACCCCCAAGGAACAGTATATAAGCAATGCAAGAGTTAGCTGTTGGCTCACGGTCCTCCTGCACTAAAGCTTGCTGGCAGGTTGCGGGTCTAGCCGCCACAGGCGCTGCACGTCAAGGTCTGGACTCTCCAGCGCCCGCAGCACGTCTGCGTCTGCAATCAGAAGATTACGACTTTTTTTTTTTTTTTTTTTTTTTTACAAGGATACACCCCTAAGAGCTTACAGCTCGCGGCGGGGTACTGGGTAGGGATAAGGTAGGGAACGGATAGTGGCCACGGCCTGCATGCTTACGCGTCCCAGCATTCGCTGAGGTGAAACTGAGGGAACCGTGGAAAACCTCAGTCAGGACGGACACCTCTACTTTTTCTCAATGGACCAAAGCGATGTCCAAAGCCTGGGGAACCACACACAAGTGCATCACTGCACTGGGTGGAAAGCGAGACGAATTTACCCCAGGGAGGGAGCAGCGTATTTTTTACTTGAAACGGTCACCCATCCAAGTACTAACCACGCTCGACGTAGCCTGACTTCGGTGATCTAACGAGAACCGGTCAATGCACTGCGCCACGCTCGACCTCTTACGACTTACGACTTGTAGACGACGCTCTGATTGGCTAAAACTCGGCTTGCGCCCATGCAGTATAGCATTGGCGCGTTCCTGCTGGTTTTGCCAAGAAAACTCTGAAAACTCGGCATACGCCGAAAACATGCAATGTTTGGATTGCCAAACCTGATGGAATTTGAACTCAACGACTTGTAACTTATGACAAGAAAGCTTATAACTATAAATGCCCATGATATATAATTTCGCGAGACACGTTCCTATATATAATCCGAGAGCTGGATCATGCAATGAATATCTTATATATCGTATAAGCAAAGTACGCACCAGGTACCAAAGTAGCGGAATTTAGGGATATGAGATATATAATAAAAGTAATTATAATTTTAATATTATATATTTCCTTTTAAGCAAGATTCAAAAGGGAAATATTTCAATTTCTTACGTTCTCTTAATTACTGTGATTTTTCAGTTTACGTCACCTGATCATGGTCAAACCATGTTTGTGAGTATTTTTTAAAATAAGAGCGAAAGTGTTGAGCGAGAAGGAAAAACAATCATGCGCTGCGTTGTCCGCTCTGTTCCTAAGCGCCTGTAAACGTGGCAACTTTTCGTGCTGCACTGTGAGGCACATGGCCCCCAGAGGGCTATGGTATATCGTTCGCGCCTTGACGCGCGAATAAAAAATAACTGCCGACTATTTGTCAGCGATGAATAATTTGGATTTTAAAGTGATCGTATTGATCGTTTAGAACTACGCCACTTGAGATGCACAATGATGCTCACCTTGCAATTATGAACAGGCGATCGAGACTCGATGCTTAATTAATGTTATATCTAATCAACTAATAGAGTATTGACCTCAATTTTTTTTATTGCAGAAATGGATAGAGGGTGCAAAGTTATGCTACCCTGATTTTTTTCAGATTTTTTACAGCCCGTGAACTATTTTTAAAAAAATTATTGAAAGTTCTTTTTGTGACGTCACGAGACGCCACTCCTGAAAAAGATAGTACTTGCTGGTTGCTGCCGCGTGACGTCACAAAAAGGGAATTTTAATAATTTTTTAAAAATACTTCCCGGGCTAAAAAAAATCTGAAAAAAATCAGGGTGGCATAACTTTTCACCCTCTATCCATTTCTGCAATAAAAAAAACTGAGGTCAATATTCCATTAATAAGCTAGCAAATTATAGGACATGCGCATATTCTATACTATTTATTTTTTTTTTATATAAAATTATGGTATAGAATAAACGTAAAATAGTTAACGAAATCGGACTGTCTTTTCCGACATGCAAACAATTGAATGAAGCGCAATTATAAGAAAAGCAAAAGCTAATAGACAATAAAAAAAAATAATAAAAAAAAAAAAAAAAAAATAGAAAACTATTATCTGTAAAAAGAGGCACATTTTTTTTTGCTCCCTCGTTTGAAGGTTCAAGGCAAACCTTTGTTTAATAAAAGTCTGTCTACGTTTATTTATAAGATTATAAGGAAAAATGCATCAAGTTTCATGGTTAAAAATGTCCCCGGCAGATCTTGATGTGGTTTGTCGTACTGGGAAATAACACCGCGACCACTCGAGTGTCAGCTCGATTTCTTTTCCTCGCCTCCGCAATGAAGCACGAATAACTTTAATTTCATGTGGTGATTAAAATAAAACTGCAGGTAAAGCAACTTCTCTGTGGGTTTCATGACACCTTTACGTTTTACCAGAAATAACAATCAAGGGAAAACCTGCATGCGGACAAATGATATTCTTCAAAAGTGCGCGGCGTATCATTAATTAATTTTTTGTTTACGTTAAATAATTTACTAATTTAGATATTGAAAAAATTACATCTTATATATAACATGCAAACCATTGAGAACAAATCTGGAAAATTGTTAAATACTTTCATAAAAACACAAGGCACTGTCCAAATTAAATGAAGATTGTATCGCTAGATCTTTACGATTTTTTTTCAAGAATATATTAGAATATAACGTTGATGATATGTTAATATATTTGAAATGAAAAGAAGCAGAATAGGTCTAATTTTATTCACCCAGAACCAAATATATTGTTGATCATAACTTACCTGAGGTACGGAGAAACTCTCGCAGAATGCTGCCTACAGCCGCTAGAGGCACTGCGAAGTTGATCCTTGGCCAATCCCTGGGTAGAGGCTCCGCATCCTCTGCCCTCATGTGTCCCACCACGAGCCCCAGCAGTTCTCCCGAGCCAGGTCGCAGCACAGCCCCGCCGCTCGCCCCACTTTGCACGCAGCACGAGGTCTGGAGCATATGCGGCCGGCACATTGACACGCAGCCCCGTGACACCAGGGGCGGAGGCAGTGGGGCGGGGGCGGCCGGGGGTGGCAGCAGACCGTACCCCGACACCAGTACGGCCTCCCCTAAAGACAAGATGGATAATTATTAGCACGAGTCCGGTATACCATGGGCAGATTACATGGAAATTATTTCTGCACGTATATAGAGCAACAAGTGTAGAATCTTCTGCTTTGATGATGGCTTTATTATAGAGACTTCCTAGCCTCACTGTCAATAAAATAAATACCACGGAATTGAAACAACTAATGCTACAGCAATGCTACAACTGCTATATTCATTGTAGAATAATATTGAAGCAAATGAAGTTCTAAGAATCGATTGCTGTGGAACCTTCACAGGCTGTGGAGGTCTATTTGTGTACGGCAGAGGTAACAATGCTGCTGGCTTACCCCGTAAAGGATATGATGTCGTGTTTTGTACGTAATACTATAAAAATATTACGCAAAATTTAATTTCATTGTGTATTATTCGATTTATACGTCACATGACATGCAGGAAAAAAAAAGGTTTTTGTTATATAATTATTTAGTAACTTAAGCAATAAGCACGATCATTATTTGAATTTAAAACAAATAATATAATTATAAAAATAATAAGAAATTCTATGGGAAATTTTAATTTTGTTCCTGGATTTCTATTCCAAACTTATATTCCAGGAAGAAAAGAGGGAAACATAAATAATTATTTATGAAAAAATATTTCTTAGAATATTCTTTGAAGCATAATTTTTAATATCTATTCCCCTAAAAAAGAAAATTTATAAAAATCACTGAAATGTAAGATAATTATTTTTTCTTACAAAAAGTGTCATTTTAACAGCCGGGGGTTCCGCGGGGGCGCTCAGCCGAGCTTTCTGATCGGCCGGTGGAGCGCGCTTCCTGCCGAGACCAGCCGGCCCTGACCGAGCTCCATTGAAGATGAAAACTACTTCGTGTGATTATCATACCAACTCTTTTGATACAATTATGTAATATGGGCTGTCTCACACAGGATTACATGATTTCGCAGCGTATGACAAAAAATTAAGAAGCTATGCGATCAGATCTGCAGGTGTACGCGCGCACAGCTTCGTTTCGTATCGCATCATCGCATGCGATCGTAGGTTTCTCATTTAGAATCAGTTCCAAATTTTTATCATACGATGCGATTCGAGGGCAGTGTGCAACCTCCCTCAGAATTATTTATATTATAAATTTCCAATGCACACGAGATTTATTTGGTTTTATATTACAAAAATGTGGCATATAACATTCACTCTAGAACTCTATAGGTTCAATCCATTCATGTAACAGTTGTTAAAGTTAAAAATTGGAAATCATACTATACGTTTTAGATTCTAACGCGTGTTTTCTAATTTTTAACTTTAAGAATTTTACATTCATATACTATGAAATTTCTCTTTAATTAATGCATTAATACTATAAATTTGAAGATCTGAAGAAAATAACTTACAGCGTATGAGCAGTAAAAACAGTTAAAACATCGCAAGAATATAATATAATAAAATTATTTGCTTTATTTTAGTAAGGCTAATTTCTTTCTACAAGAGTATCTGAATTTTTATTAAAAACTATTAATTAATAATTATTACTTTGACTGAGATTATGTTATATTCATTATTATAGCGTAACTTACATTGAATTCTTATGCTACTGACCTCCTATTATATAATTATTAAAAAATATATATAACGTATTTTTATTAATTTTCAATTCAAAATTGAATAGTTAGAAAAAAAAAGAACAGAAAATTATATAGATACTATTAATTGTAAATAATAATAACAAAATAAACTGAAACCAAATAACAATAAAAAAACTGTATTAATAACGTGTTTGCAATTAAAATAAAGTAATTACTAATTAGGTTAATTTAAACTCCGTGTGTACAAATAGAACAGAAGAGTTAAAACTGATAATGTAATGGTTGTTGTATCATTCAACACGCGATCCTTGGTGTCTACGTGACTCACCCTTGCGCGGCGGCGCCCGAGGCAGGGGCGGAGCGCGCGGTCCGCCACCCCCGCTGGTGCGCACCACGGCGAGGTCGAAGGCGGCGCCGGGAGAAGTGCGGAAGATGACCTCGGCGGACCGTGGGGCTCCCCCGCCCAACCACTGCAGCGTGGTCTGCCCCGAACCCTGCAATCACAGCCTCATTACAGACATGGTTTAAATATAGACACGTTTTGCTGGTATTTATATGAGAGTGATAAAATATTGTAAGGAGGATAGAGAAATTTTCGAGTCCAGGAAATACAATATCTTGAAATTGAGAGAGGGGTGCAAATTTGATTTGGCTTTTAAATTATAAATTCATAATTCATAATCTTTATTGTTTTTCTATTCCCTATAAATTAAGTATGTAACAATTAAAATAGTTGAATTTTTTTTCTCGGGTCGAATTCATCAGAAGTATACTTGTATGATAATAATTATTGATCTATATAATTATAATATAGTGTGTGATCTATATAAACAGCTATATTATATAAATTATATATTATAATTATATTTTTAATTATAAAAATATTAATTATATGATGAACGATGTTTGTGCCCAAACTATATGTTGCATCACTCATCAGATAACTTAAATTAATTTAAGCTCTATATTATAGAAGCATATATCCCACAATTTGGGTACTGAGGGAACCACGTTTATAACATTGAACAAATGTGACGTTATATAACTATCGTGAAATGTACTCTATAACGAGTACTATCGCAGACACAATTTTTACTTTGGTGAGCCCTGACCTGCAGCACGTGGGAGCACGTCACGAAGATGGCTTTGGTAGCATCCAGACACACGGCCGAGGCCCACGACGAGCCGTGCCGAAGAACCGCCACGCCGTCGACGCTCGCAGGACCTGTAATATGAGGATGGTACAGAAAGGAGAGGAGGGACTTTATCCTACACTCCTACAGAAACGACCTTCCTGAATAACATTGAAAGATGAAGGAGTTAGCTCGTTCCCTTCCAAACCACTGAATACACTCTCGAGGGGTGTTAGTTCGCTCACAATGTGTCACAGTTCAGCCGCAAGTCAAGGGGGGGGGGCTAAAATGTGCAGCTAAAGTGTTAATGGTCTGTCTTAGTATTTTTTTTTTAATGTATAAAAAAATATATAAATTAGTAAAACATAATTACAAGCCTGATATGAACTTTTATATTTTCATAAATATTTAAGTCAATTTTAATTTTAAGATATTTACAATTTATATTTTAAATTTGTATCATATTTTATGAAGCGAACAACTAACAAATATTTTCAATTTGATATATTTTATGTACATACTCCTTTCAAATAATTTTCTATACGTAACGAAACACAAAAATTTTACTCTCAGATCTTGTCGATATTATAAGACAATTATATCATGTACGTACTGCCATTTGTCAAGATGTCTGTTATTTGGCAGTTAATTAACATACATATACAATACAGTCGCTACTTGATATATGTGAGCTACATTCCGCTGCGGGGATGATTTGCGCCTGTGGGTCGCTCGTTGATTTGTGTCGCCTACAAACCGAAGCAGGACGGCCGTCCGTCACGCCCGCATGGTAGCGACGTCAGCGGGTCGCGAAAATTCACACCTCGCAATTTGCATCGTGATCTACGACATTCAAATAATGTTGTGGCCGAATTGTTTCCGTTTAACCGGCAAGCTGCTTTTTGTTTTAATAAAGAGGGAGTAAAAAACCATCTGGTATAGCCACGTGCCAGGACTACCCCACTTTTAAATATTGTTTTTTTAGTTGTGACATGCAGGATTTATACTTGCAAGGGGACTTCAATTTTAACTTCTCGGTTCTTCTTTTGCTGAAAGAATTTACGTTAAGTTCTAATGAGCACTTGTCAGTGAATGGACTGCTCAGCAATCTTATTCATTTGCCCCATGGGCTTTTATTTTAAATTTAGTCTAACACTAAATATATGTATATATATATATATATATATATATATATATATATATATATATATATATATATATATGTTATGTTATTGTAAAGTGCCCATGAAAGAGATAGATGATAAAATAAACAGGAGTTGAAATCCATCTCAAAATTTGCCAAGTTTGACTGAGGTAACCATATATAGTAATTATTCACAGTATTTAAGTTTTAATTATGATGTTGAATATAATTATAACATTTTAATGCCGGCTTCACAGCGGTGGTTCGGATCGCTTCTGTAAGTATTGGATCTTACCAATTCTGTACTATCAGAACCGAACCGAAACGCCGCTGTGAAGCGGGCATAATGAAGTGTATATTGAATAATCGAGTAATTCATCGCTCAATTAATTAAATCAATTAAAACAAATTAAAAATTTTACTAGTGTACAATGAGTGAATCAACAAATTGGACTAAGAGACTTACTTTGGACACTGTGGAATACTTGAGACTTTTAAATTTATATTTTTCAGCAAATAATAAAAAAATCCAAAAAAATTGTAAAACCCCGCAGGTAGAGATGATATAATAAGACTTAATTGTTTTGAATCCTAACTCTGTATTTGTATTATGTGAATTTGAATAAAACCTATTCTGAATCTGAATCATTTAAGTCAACATATTTTAAATGTATAGTACTTCCAACTGACCCAACTGCTCATGAATTTCAATTAAATTTGAAGATAATATATAATGTACAACTATAGTCCATATATTATTTATTTGGATAGTATAATAAAAGTTTAACATGAATATATATATATATATAAAATATATAAATTATATTGTACCAGATCTTTTAAAATTACAGTTTATATTGTGCTGTACAATGCACTACATGCAGTACTCAGTAATAATTGAAGGACAATTACGTTACTTGACAAATGCAGTTGTATGTTGCAGTTTCATTGAACAACTTAATCATTGCAAGTTGCATTGTATTTTATTACCAAGAAATTTCTCTTTAGGAAAATAAAGTCATTAATTTCTACTTATTACAATAAATTCATCGAAATGTCAACTGACTTAAAAAGCTGCAAAATAATTTACTATATAGGGAAATGATATCTTGAATCCAATTAAATCTTGCAGGCTATAAAGATTTAAATCAAATTCCATACAAGTATTGCAATTAAATTTATCTATGATTTTTCTTATATATAGAAAATGCATTTCAGAGAACTACATTTTCCTCTGTTCGCATTCCCCATCTCCATTACCCGTCACATTTCATACAGGTTTCGTCGTGTTCGTAATGTCCTCGGTCATTGATGGACAGTTTTTAATGAAGAATCTCACTGGCGGAATTAGCCCCGAACATTCACGAAGAAAGCCGAGTTTAATATGACTGTCAGTGTTACATGCCCAGATGTGAGGAGGACAACGTACATGACATCACGAAAACAATCGAGAAATGTACTCAACAGGTTTTACAATTCTAACAACAAATACACATTTATATATATTGTTAAATATCGACTGCAAATCAAATAATTGAAATGTCATTCCATTAAAAATGATTATCGAATGATTATACAGTGTATACTATACGAATAGAAATGAATGCTCAGGAAGGGAAACTATACAATACGTAATATAGTATTATTTTAATTGCATGCATGGTAGTTACAAACTGACAATTGTGACTTTTACTTCTTAAGTTATAGTTCATAGACTTCATAGCATTCAAGATTATAAATATTTATAATGACTAATTAAATATAGTACCTGCTCAATACTATGCCGTATTATATGGTTTACCTGAGTACCTGACAAAATGTATATAACTGTTGTGACGTCAGATTCATATATATATATAGTTACAATTCAATTTATTTAACCACTGCATGGTTATATACAATGGACAAATTACATATGAAATTTATTTATTGCAAAAATGAAAAGAGGGTATCAAATTATGCCACTCTGATTTTTTTTTTCAGATTTGTTAGAGTCCCGGAACTATTTTTAAATAATTATTGAAGTTCTCTAAGTCATTTTGGCAACCCTGAATTCTTAATAAAAAGGATAGGGCAAAAACACCTATTGACGCCTTCAGGGGGCGTGGCCGCACTTTCAATAATTTTTTTAAAAATAGTTTCAGGGTAAAAAATCTGAAAAATTTCAGAGTTGCATAATTTGGTACCCTCTATTCATTTTTGCAGTGAAAATTTTTCATGTAAGTTGTCCATTACAACATGGATCACAATAAGTTAATTTACCAAGTAGGTCTATCAACTGTGTAGACTAAACACATACACACGAGTGTACGAAAAGTTGCATGCCTTTAAGGGGTATAGGGAAATCATGTAAAAAAAATAGTACAGACGTACAGACTATGGTGTATATAGGATATACATAAATTAAAATAGCAGTATGACTGTACTGCAACCGTTCTTTACATTTGTCTTCTAAAATATATTACAATGCAACCTTTATGAACGCTATCGCTCACCTGGCTCAGGCACGGGGCTCGGCTGGAGACCCAGCAGCTGCGCCAGCACGGGCGCGAGGGCCGCACACAAACACAGCGCCACGGCCTCGCCTCGCACCACGCTGAACGGTAGCACCACCAAACCCACCAGACGAGGGGCTGCAGGTCTGGGATCACGTGCGTTGGAGCCGGAGTCTTGAGCGATGTGAGCACCACTCGAGAGAGCATAGAGCGCTCCACCCTCGCACCCTGGCGCTGCATGGACGTCACATAGCAGCAACGAACTGCCCGTCCCTGTCACTGCACTTATCACCCCACTACTCCAGGAGTTCAGAAATAAAGAACCTGAGCCAAACGGTGTAGACTCTAAGAAAACAGGACTGCCTGTACTTGCACGTCCCGCCGGCAGAACGTGGTCCTTGAGCAAGTGTCCGAGAGCTAGTCGCACTTCAGCCAGTGAGGGTTTGCATCCCACCCCGAGTACCAACATCAGTCCCATACCCTCATGACCTTGGTCATCTGGTCCGAACTTCCAGCCCTGGTAGTACAGCTCACTGGCCGCCTTGCAGAGTAGCGGACATGTCCACCACGCTGCTAGGTTGGCTGCGGTTGTCCCTGAACGTTCTCGCACCAAAGTTAGGTGAAGGTCAATGTCAGGGGGCGACTGGAGCTCACCCTGTAAGTAACACAGGTTAGAATCAGTCCGCGACAGTGACCCAAGATTTTATTCTTACCTGGCGAGAGGGTAAAAGCTGCGTCTTCAGGGCAGCCAGCAGCGCCCCCTGGGTCAGCACGAAGCGTCCCCCGCCGAATATCACCCCTGAACACGCCGCTCTGCGCCCTTCCAGTTTGCCCTCCACCAAGACACCCTCCAGAGTAGGACCTAGCTGCCCACCGACGTTGTGTCGCATGGCTGTAACAAAACAAAGGTCCATGCATCAGATGAAGGTAGTCCAAGCGCTGATAATATTCTGTACTTATGGGGGGAGGGGGATAAAAATATGCCTAAAGACGCTTTTCCATGGAGTAATGTCGCGAAAAACTTGGTGGGGGGAGAAAAGCGCACGTGCAGTAAAATCATATGGCAGCCATATTGGCGAGGAAAAATCGTTTTCCCATAGCGATATAATGGCGCCGCGATTTTTCCTCGACAATATGGCCGCCATACGGTTTCACTGCAAGTGCGCTTTTCTCGCCCCGCCAAGCCCCGCTTGACATCGCTCCATGAAAAAGCATCTTTATCCTTGCACTGATGCTTTTCAGCAAGCGTTATGGAGGGAGCAACGGGTAGAATATAAATAATACCTCAATATAATGCAACACCTTTTAGGATCGCTTCTCTCCGAAGATTTTTTAAAACTTAATTACCATACATCAGTTGACAATAGGATAAAAATATAATTTTTATTACCCAAAATCAAAGTCTTCTGCTCGATATTAGTAAACAAAGTATTGTTGTGTAATATATGTCTGCAATGTCGCGTGAAGGTAAAAACATGGGACGGTTGTTGATTTACATGTTAACTTATGGAAAATGACCGTTATTTATGAAGTTGAAACAGTTAACTAGCGCCAACTATGCCATTACGTTCTCTGCTCTGGTGGCAAATTAGGCACTACGTCGTCCCATGTTTAACAATGAAAAAGGCTTAAGATAGAGATAACACGGATCAGTTGGCCCAGTGCTAAAAAAATCACATTCATAAAAATTATGAAAAAAATTTAAAATGTTCTTCTCTACATCCCCTATCAGTAGGTAAAATATCAGGGATACAAAAACGAGCTAGTTTTTAAATTAATTTTTAAAGTTGACTAATTTAACATGGAAGTTCCATTTCTCCACGTTAAATTAAAGAACTTTAAAAATTAATAACTCGAAAACTAGCTCGTTTTTGTATACCTGATATTTTACCTACCGATAGGGGTTGTATTATAGAGAAGAACATATTAAATTTTTTTCATAATTTTTTATGAATGAGATTTTTTTAGCATTGGGCCAGCTGATCCGTATTATCTCTACCTTTTAATGCGACCGACATTATAAACAATGGTTTGTTACAACCATTGCGAGTGTATATAAGACTTCAATAACGTTGCTTCTTTAATTTACAGTACATTTCTATGTCTGTTTACTATTTTTAAATCATTTCCAATTAAAGATAATGACATTTTTTTTCCGATTTAAGGATAGAAAAAGTTCCATATAATAAAGCTTTCTGTTATAAGATTGCTACGTCACAAATCCTATAAAAAAATAATAAAAATATTTTCTTATATACACATAATAGAAATAAAACAATTAAACTTCAGCAGTAGTTGTCTATAATTTATAAACAATTTTACATTCTCTTTGGACACCTGCACTCCGAGTCAATTTAAGTGCATGAGTAATTACAGGCTACAAGATATATAGGAAATAAAGCCACTTTGTAACACACCTTGTTGATCTTGAATTATTTAAATTGAATGACCTTATTTTTTTTTACGAAGCCTAACAACGTCAACAATGCAGCAGCAAGCGGTTAGAAGGAAAGTCGAGCAATTGCTTTTTATTGCGCAGTGGACAAACAGCTCCCAGGGCAAGTTCCGTAATAACCATTGTTACATGGACGGCGGGCAAAGAACGGAATGAATTTTAGGGAGCGTGAATATATATACGGGTCTTTCACTATACGTCATAAAATAATATACCTTTGTATATAGGCAAAACATTGTCAGCGGCATAGCGTGCTAAAGTTGGTCTCAAAATTAATTTCTCCTGACTAATATATAATATTCGCATCAATTTTCAAAGAATTTTCTTTCATAAATGGTGACAAGAAGAACCAAGATGCTATATCGTAAAAAGAGATGTATTAAGTTATGTTAACCCGCACAGCATAATATGATTTTAGTGTTTTTTTGCCTACATCCCGAAGATCTTCGGGCGGCTTCACAAGCATCTCCGTGCTATCTAAAACGTAAACATCATGAAACTCCCGTATGGAGTATAGTTGTGCAGTGATATTATTTTGAGCACCAGGGCAAAGATCACGGCCATTACATATGCCTGATTTATTTGACGCAGTCTTTACGTAACGCAAGTCAGGAGGCGCGGCCAGATCTCGCGGCGACCATGCCCCAGTTGTGGCTGCAGACTGCGTGGCGCGCCGCCGGATCTGACCGGCTCAAGCTGCCCTAACTTCTTCACTTTCCCTCTGGAGTAATCACAACGTTTATTACTGGCAGGTTGAATCATCGTCGTGAAAACACGCGTTTTCTATCAATTAATAATATACAACATGTGTTAGACGTCCATTGCATAATTAAAATAGAAACTGTATGCTGATGAAAAAGTAAAAATATATGCTATCAAATTAAAATGTTTATTTTTTAAGTTTTATGTAGAAAATTTTCTAAATGTTAATATGTTTTTAAAGTTTAAACTCTACGAACCATCTTAATTGTCTGGTTTTTAAAACCAGCAATATGCATGCACTCATGCTCTTTTCTGTAAGGATCATTATTTCACTTGTTTACCGGAAAAGTAACCCTTAAAAAGTGTATATACGCATAATAAATGTACTATCAATTTTGAAACTAGAGGACTATTAAATTAAAAAAAATATATATTTATTACTTTCCTAATAAAATATAATCATGTAACTTTAGCTACGTACTAATCAACCCAATAAACAATTATTATTATTTTAAATTATTTTGTGTTTTACGCCATATCTGAAGGTTTTATTTTTATATTTTACCACTTTATGTGTATTGATGATCAATATTGCTTTGTTAAGTATGCTATTTTCACCGTTTTCTTTTGACATTAAATTTTCTTGCAATGTACATCAATTGTATATTTATATATATATACCAGGCCCACGTGATGTCACTGCAACGCTTATTGCATTCGACTTTACAGGAGCCTGCCGCGCCATAGTGTTGTATTTCATCAGCGTGTAAGGAGAGGAAATGTAGAAAAAAAATTAAATATAAATTATATACCGCGGCAATTATTAACATTTATATCGTTTCCATATCATCTGCTAGTTTATAAAGATAAACAACAGTTTCACGTCCTTAAATACTTGGCAACAAAAAGTACATTTTTCTATAAACTTTTTTATTTATTTGTTTTGTTTTTTGTTTTTGTTTTTTTCAATGGTTTATTTAATTAAGCGTACGGTACAACAACAGTAGGGGAAGGGAGGGAAGGTAAACAGATGAGCGTTATCCTGTAAGTACGCAACCCAACAATCTCGTGGCGCTGCCCTATTAATGAAATAAATAAATTAATATTGAGAGGGGTTGAGTTTTCGATGATACAAAATTATTATATACGTACAAAGTCTAAGGAATTCCACACGTATACTGCAGTATAAAGATAATACAGAAGAAATATGTTGGAAAATTGTCATCTTTTGTCATATAGGAAGTTTTCCAGGACGATTATTTACAATCATGACAATTAAAGGTCAGCGTTAATTCAATTTCCATATAAGTAATGTTGTCACTTTAATTTTAACGTAAGCAGGAATATTTAAATTGAATTATCGTGAACGAATGTTGTGTTAAATTGCCCAGACGGTAAGAATTGATGCCAGCACTATAACCACAATCGGATCATGGGAGCGTATTGCACAACACTGAACAGAAATTATGTGTAATGAGGCACAAATATTAAATTCCTAAGTTTAATGTCTATAGAGTATATTAAAAATTATTACCAAGTTATATGGAAATATTAATTATGTAAATATGTAATTTAAATACATTGCATCACTCCAGGGCTATCACCCCCCTTCCAGTCATAGTTCTGACTATATAAATGCATGGCATATAAAAATATTAATGAAATTTTTAATAACATCAAATTTTCACAGAACATTTAACATGATATCAAGATATTCAAATTTACAATTATGCATTAGTTAACATACATATCAAAACTGATTAAATATCAACTACTTAATTCAATAATTATGCTTTCTTGAGATATCAAAAAATGTATTAAACAAACTGCATGTATAATTTTTAAGGGTAAGGTAACGCCACCAATGTTAAAAAAAATCCCTCACACAAAAATTCTGAAAAAAATTTAAAATGTTCTCCTCTATACCCCCTATCAGTAGCTAAAATATCAGGTATACAAATTCGATCTGGTTTTTGAGTTATGAATTTTTAAAGTTGACTAATTTAACATGGGATTTCCATTTCTCCATTTTAAAGTAGTCAACTTTAAAAATTCATAACTTAAAAACTAGATCGAATTTGTATACCTGATATTTTAGCTACTGATAGGGGGTGTAGAGGAGAACATTTTAAATTTTTTTCAGAATTTTTGTGTGAGGGATTTTTTTTAACATTGGTGGCGTTACCTTACCCTTAATTGCATATTTACATCGATGTAATGGCCAGCCTACTGTTATGTATGAAAATTTTTTATTGCAGAAATGAAAAGAGGGTATAAAATTATGATACTCTAAATTTTTTAAGATTTTTTTTATTTTTAAATAATTATTGAAAGTGCGGCCACGCCTCCTGGAGGCGTCGATATTATATAGGCGTCTCGGTCCTATCCTTTTTATTAAAGATTCAGGGGTGCCAACTTAACTTACAGAACTTTCAATATTTATTTAAAAAGAGTTCCGGGTCGCAAAAAAAATTGAAAAAATTCAGAGTAGCATAACCCTCTATAAATCATTTCTGCAATAAAAAAAATTTCATGTAGGTTGTCCATTAAGTATAATAAATTTATACATCGTAAAATAAATAAATAAATAAATAAATTTTGTTACACCTCGCCTTAAAACCTTTCAAATTGAATTGTGCTGATAAGCGCTGTGACGTCATAGTCATGCAAATATTTAACACGTAAGCATAGGGAAAATCGTTGTATGACGTTACGTCACAGCTTTTCAGCACAATTTTAAGGGTGAGAATTAAAAAAATGTAAAAAACCTGATTATAATTTGAGGTATTTTATACAAGTAATTATGCAATAAAAATATTATTAGAATATATTTCATACAGGTTATGAAAACTTAATCAAATTATAACATAAAGCATTTGTTTAATTAATTTTACAGTACTGATGAGCCTAGGAAAAGTTAAAAAAAAAATACTAGACACAAAAAAATAAACTAAAATAAACAAATTACAAAAATAAAATTAAACCAATGTTTTTTTTTTTTTCTTTGATAGTTAATAAATTTTCTCTAGTAGACAGAATGACGTAGAGCAAGCAGCTTGAAATACGCCTGCTGCACTGCAGGGTTGCCTCACTCCCCCTTTTTACTAACAAGTGGCTCATCGCTGGCAATTACTAAGCTACCCCCAGTAGAGCCAATTTTCATCCTCCTCCTCTAAAGTGAATAGAGAGTTAATTTCAACTTCCCACACACTCAAGAAATTACATGTCAAAGCTACTGAGTATGTTATGGTATAAATACAAAGTCCTCAAGTCCCGCGGCGACAGTCCAGACAGATCATAGCCTCCAGCATCGCTGCGTCAACATCTTCTCAGCTTCTTCTTCACTTCTAACTCCATAGCAAGGTACGAGTGGATAATAATTAATATGGATAGGAAATTAAATAATTCGAAATTAAGATTAATTATATAGTCCTTCAAGCGAGAGTTTGACTATCGATATTGCCGCGGTAATATCGAATGTGAATTTCCGATTGAGAGTTATTCCATGGCAACCGGAAGCGGAAAATGTTAAAAATCGGCAATATTGATGGTCAAACCGGAAGCGGAAAATGTTAAAAATCGGCAATATTGATGGTCAAAAACTCTAGTTTGAAGCAAAGAATTAATATCTACATAGATATTGCTTCAAGTTTGAATATAGCGAAGTGTTTTTAATATCCATGCATGTAGAAAAAAAATATTAGTAAATAAATTGGTAAATAGTAATTATGTTACGAAAATTTCAATTATAGATTCAGGGGGGAGGGGTACTGGGAGATCAGTAGCATTTTAAATTTTGGAAAAACATGAATTTTATATTCAAAAATTCAAAATTCAAAATCATTTATTCATTCCATTCTTCCTACAATCATATTGTCATGTACATGATATATGTTTAGGTTTATAGGACAAGTCAATACTAAAACTAAATAAACAATAATAATTATGTTGACATTACTTGAAGGCATTCATTCATAGTCCATGTAGTTTTTTACACTATAGAAACACATATCAACTAGCCACTTTTTAACACTGACTTTAAATAATTTTAAATTATCAATACACTTAATATCACACGGCAACTTATTATATAGAGTCAGGCAACTCATAAAGGGTCCCTTCTTGTACATATTTAGCCTACAATAAATAGGTGTAATTACATGCTTTGTATTCCTAGTATTGTGATTATGGTGAACTTCATGTTGTTTGAAATCTGACAAATTTTTTTTTACATACATCACACTTTCCATAATAAGAATACAAGGTAGTGTTAAAAACCCTTGCTCTTTAAATAATTTTACACAAGAAGACCTTTTTTTAATAAAGAACATGAGACGTATTACTTTCTTTTGTAGTAAAAAAAGTCTATTGAGTTCAGGAGAATGCCCCCAACATATAACACCATATTTTAAGAATGAATAAAAATTTGAAAAATATAATGTTTTTAAGCACTCTATTTCACATTCATGTCTCAGTTCTCTGATTGCAAAAATTACAGATGATAACTTTTTGGAAAGAAAATCTATATGGTCAGCCCACTTCAAATTATTATCAATTATAATACCCAAAAATTTTGTGTTGGTATTTAGTAATATGTTAACATTATTAACTGAAACAGATTCAAGAGTAAGATTTTTATTTTTATTATTTTGGAACTGAAGTATTTCTGTTTTATTTATATTTAAAATTAATCCAAGACTATTTAAATGGGATTTTACTTTTGACATTGCATTTGTAATGTTACTTGATAATTCATCATTATCATGGCCAATTACTTTCAAATTGGAATCATCAGCATATTTGACGATGAGACAGTTTTTATTATCAATTATGAGTGGAAGGTCATTAATATACAGAATGAATAGTATTGGAGCTAGGCAGGTTCCTTGAGGCAGGCCAAATAAGAAGGATATTGGGGTTGAATAGTATTTACAATTCTCCTCAGACGAAATTTCAACAGTTTGAGTTCTATTTTTTAGGAAGGATGTTATCCAATCTAGACAATTTCCTCTTATGCCATATTTGTATAATTTTTGCAATAGTATGCTATGCTCAACCATATCAAATGCCTTGGATAAATCCAAGAATACTCCAGCTGTTTTGAGATTATTATCCAAACTTTGAAGTATGCTATCAATTAATTGAAACATAGCAGTTTCAGTTGATTTATTTTTTCTAAATCCATGCTGGTATTTAGATAGCAAATTATTTTTTTCTACAAATGGTAGTAGTTTTAGTAAAAAGGCCTGCTCATATACTTTTGAGAAAACTGATAATAAACTTATTGGTCTATAGTTTTCTATGCTTTGTTTTGGTCCTTTCTTATGTACTGGTTTAATGAAAGCATGTTTTAACAAAGTTGGGAATATTCCCTCCTCAAAAGACTTATTTATTATTGTAGTAAGTACCAAGGCTATAGCATGTATACAAGATTTTAAAACAAAATTAGATATACCATCAGATCCACAAGAGTGCTTATTTTTTAAGTTTTGTACTATTTTTAATAATTGAATATTTGATAGAGGAGACAAAAACATAGATTTAGGGTTTTCTGTGGTAGGATTATAAGTACTAGTTCTGCTGTGTCCTAATTTATCTTTACAATTTGATATACTGTTTTGAAAATAATTACTAAATTCTTGAGCAATTTTTTGTGGGTCATTAACCGTTAATCCATTCATAACTATATTTGACACATTTGATTTGACAGAAGGTTTATTATGCTTCTGCTTAATTAAATCCCACATTGCTTTTGATTTGTTATCAGAGTTATTAATGAACAAAGTATTTTTTCTCTTACTGGCATATCTAATTAACTTATTGTATATAAACTTATATGTTTTAACAAAATCACTTGTCCACATCTGTGGATATAATTTGCTTAACTTCTTTATATTTCTCAGTTTTTCTCTTGATATTCTTAAACCTTTAGTCATAAAGTCCTTTTTGGTTTTATTTTTCTTTGCAGAATTATTTTCTTTAACATCAACTAATGGAAAAGCTTTATGAAAATGTTGCGAAAATATTGAATGAAATTCATTAAACATACTTTCACTGTCTGATCTCTGATAAACTTTACACCAGGACTCTTCTCTGAGGGACTGTTTGAATAATTGCATATTTTTTTTGGAGTAAAATCTTTTTTTAGTATTAACATGAACTTTATGTGTTACACTGTCACAAATAGTTAAAATTTGGGACTCATGGTCTGATAAATAGAATGGAATTACATTAGTCTCTTTAATATCAAAAGGCAAAAGCTTTGGAATTAAAATGTTGTCTATTAGAGTCTCTGTTGTTTTACAAGTTCTGGTTGCAGTACTTATAACTGGTATTAAATTGCACATATTTAAAACAGAATTAAAATTTTTAGTGTTATTATTATTAATATTTAATAAATTAATATTATAATCCCCACAAATTATGGGAATTCTTTTTTCAAAATAAATATTATTAACAATCAGCTCAATTTTATTAAAAAACACATTTATATCCCCAGTGGGACGACGATACACACTTAAGACTGTAATAGGATTACCAAACAGTTCAATATTTATGCCACAACATTCAAAATTAACAACATCAGAGAATTCTTTTAAATCAATGCGTTCTGTGTATTCTAGTGACTTGTGTACAAAGATACAAACACCACCACGTATTGCCACTTTTCTACAATAAATACTTGCAAGAGTGAAATTATTGATTTTTATGCAAGAATAATCCCCATTTGGTAAGAAATGTTCTGTTAAACATATTAATTTTAAAGATGGAAATTGTGACAAAAAAGTCTCTAATGGTAAAACTTTATTATATAGACCCTGTATATTTGCATGAAAGATAGTACAATTATTCAAATTACATACCTTATTTTGTTGTTGGAAAGGGCTTTTTTTCAGGAATGGGTTTTATAAATTTAAATCTATCAATTATTGTGTTTTCAGGCCAAATTGTAGTATCCTGAATTTTTTCTAATAACTTAAAATCAGCTGTGATTATAAATGAGGCATATGGGCCTCTAGCCTTTAATGTCTCAATCTCAATATTAGTCTCTATAATATATAATATATAATATATATTAGCAGTGGTGAAAGTAGTTTCAATCTCTTACCAGTGCGCCTCAGATAGAGGCCTGAAGGGCCAAAACCCCCGCCGGAGGCGCGATTTTTTGGGAAAAAGGGGCGTGGCTTTATTTTTTTATATTAAAAAGTGGTTTAAAATTCATTTATAACATTTGAATGCATATCTTCATTTTGAGTAAAATTAAATAATATTATCCAAACTTTGAAAAAAAAAAAAAAAAAATGCAATGAGTGATTGATTTTCGATCACATTAGAACATTAAATTCATAAAAAAAAAAAAATTTTAAAAATATTATAGCTATATAGCTTTTAAAAAAATTAATACGAAAGAAAATCCCTAGTGATTTAAATTGAAAGCACTTGCGATCTTCATTGATCATATAACAGTAGTATTTAATATAATAAAAATACTTTAGTTAACTCTTACGATTTGGGATGCTTTATAATTTAATCAAATACGTCAATTATTTAAAATTTAAATTAATATTTTGAATATGTCTAAAAAAAATTATTTGAACAAAAATTAAAAAAAAACGCGAGAGAATTCTTTTTATAATTATAAATTGTAATGTTTATATTTGTTTCGGTAATTAATTTTTATTTACTCTAGATCTTGTAGCAATTATTGTTCCCCTTTGTCATCGATAGAAATTAAAATCTACCCATATTAAATATGCTCCAAACGTGCAGCCATCTCGGCCCTAATAGCGGCTGCATTTATCTATCTACTCTCTTCTAGCAATGCTTGCATGAGTCGCATTTTATGCATGTGACTAAATTTTTGTTACACTTATTCTTTACAAACTCATTAAAAAAAAAACAAAAAAAAAATGAGAATAAAATTTTTTGTTTGCTTTTCTAAAAAATTCATTACTATGAAGAATTTTTTGAGACGAAGACTTAATTTTACTAACTTAGCACTGACTGCGATTGATCTTCTATACGATCCCAAATCCTTTGCCCTAATTTTTTTAAACTCCTTGCGTAAATGAACCCTCTAAACCTCGGTGGGTATGTGGGCCAGAAGAGGCACTCCCCCTTTACCTCTTGACTTAATTGTAATTAAAAATTAATTTGAATAAAAATGTGTTAATTTTGTGCAATAAATGAGACAGAAAAAAAAATGTAATAAAATTCGTGGTGTAGTATATATAACGCATCATCAGCAAAAGATGTTTTGAATCTATTTCAATTAATTTTATTAGTCATTCAATTAAGAATTAAAAAATACAATAAATATATATTGAAAGAAATTTAATATTATAGTAAATATCTATTTCTTCATAAAAATCGAAGATAAAATAGTCAACCCAGTAGGCCTACAGAAATTTAAATAAATTTAGAAAAACATTAAAAACTATTTCTATAAAAAAAAATCGTCAGCTTGACATAGCTATTAATAAATAGTTGATAGTATGTAAATAGTTGATTTTATTTTTTTTTTCCTTTTAGGAGCTTTTTAACTCAAAAGAATTAAAGAGTAAATTAAATTTCGTGAGACAAAAGTACGAAGTATAAGAAAATTGTCATTCATTATTTGAGCATGATTAATGTTTTACAAAGTAACTTCTCTGATTTTGAAAATTTTATTAAAAATTATTGATTATTTTTAATAAATTTCGATCAGTGTCTTACCAGTGCGCCGCACTGGCGTCAAATGTCTTACCAGTGCGGCGCACTGGCGCGCACCGGCTTACTTTCACCACTGTATATTAGTCTCTTCTATAATTTTATAGAAAATTTTCCCATTTTAAAATTTTGACGTAAAAGGTATGCGACTCCAGATTTTTTTGTTTACTTTCAAATTCAAATTATTATTTATTCAGCTACAGTTACAGAACCAATATATCAAATATAATAAATTCAACAGTACCACATGCTTGAAATATAATAATAGTAAAACAATAGTTGTATCATATATAATTAAAAAAAAACAATAAAAAGAGAAGTGTAATGGAAATTACTTATAAATTCTCTTTATAACGTATTGCTGGTAAATTATGTCGATGCTGACAGAATTCTTGATTTCTCGGTACTGAGACGCATGCACGTGCAGTAGCTCTCGTTGCCACCTGTGTTCGCCTCTCCATAGTTCGAGGACTCGCGTGGTGCAACCATTGTCTTTCAACGCACGAGATTTGCATTCAAAACTAATTTTTTTTTGTGTGCCTAATCAAAGTGAGACTGGATTACAAAGTTCTCGCGTATTTTTAATTTTTAACACGAAGATAAAAAATGTTCACGATTCAAACAATTAAAAAAATCAGGAATCAATTTGAAAAAGAATTATTATAATATATACATATAGCTATAGTATATATAATATTGAAAGTAAAGAATAAAATGCTTCAGGGAATTTCATATAAATATATGATATATCGGTAGCAGTCACAAAAAATTATCATTGAATTTAGGGATGAAGTTTTATATTTAACGCATGATGGGAGATCTATTATAGATAATCTTACTTCAATTAACTTTTTTTAGCATTGACCTTATATGAGCGCAGTTTCTTCCGATTTTTTTGCAGTATATACTGGTTATGAATGAATTTTTTTTGCCAGACGTGCAAATACGTTAATTATGCCGGGCTTATGAGACGAGCATCCCTGACCTCCAAGGGTTGCCATAAAGCTTCCGGGTGTCGGCCTTACCTTGAGGAGCAACCTTGCACGCGGGCAAGGTGAACGGCCGGTGGTCCAACTGCAGTGTAGGGCGGTTCAGGTGTGGCCTTTCACTTGCGTTTATCGTCAAGTAATTTTGTGAGCTTTGCAATTTTTTTTTTTTATTTCCATTGAAATTATTAATTTTTGCCATTATATTCAAGTACAGACTAATAAAAATTGCATATGATTTTAATTTGTTGTTAAATCAACTGAAGTTTTTAAAATTTACCTTGAGGCTCAAAAGGGAATTGAAAAAAAAACAGCTTCTTGAAAAATGTACAAATGGTAATTTTTTAACTTTCGTTGCCAGCCGGGTTGCCTACTCTAGCTTGCTGCAGGCGCTTACGTTTGCCGCTCGTGAACTAGCTATATTCACGAATGATAGTTGCATGCTTGATGTACACTGCAGATATGAAAAAATATCTTATAGTTTATAATAATTTTTACAGTATTTAAAACTATAAATAAAAATCCCGCATATATATTTACTTAAATTTACACCACAAAATTTTGAAAAACAGTAAATTTAATTTGTTTTTGAAAACTGTTATTTACCAAGTTTGCAGGTCTCAAACATCGCGTTTTTCTGCTTAATTTTGTGTAAGTTTGTACACTAGCGAGTCAGTTGTGTAAGAATAATTCTGCAAGTGTAAGACTTTTAACTTTTAACTATATATAATATAATCCAATTAAAATATAAGGTCGTTTCTAAATGCATATATATATATATATATATATATATATATATGCATTATCTTTTCAGGATTCATAATGTTTACTGCATGTACAGTATTGTTTATTGATTAATTTATGTATATTATTTATATGTATTTAAAAATACGCCTATAATTATTATTTAATCTAAAACTATATATAATATATAAAATTTGTTATATCATTAAGCCTGTATTAAGCCGGTATTACACGATACAATTTTTCTAACTATTGAATACAATTTTTCCTTACAAGAAAATTTCATCTCCATACAAACAAATGGAGTTCAAATTTTCTTGTAAGGAAAAATTGTATTCAATAGTTAGAAAAATCGTAATATCGTGTAATACCGGCTTTACACAATAAAATTTTCCATACAATTTTTCCTTACAAGAAAATTTAATCTCTATAAACGGCGTTGAATTTTTCATGTAAGGAAAAATCATTGTGCATAGAATAATTAGAAAAATTGTGTCATGTAATACCAACTTTAGAAAAACGAGTGCAGAAAAACATACGCAGGTCTTGATACGAACAGCAGGCCTTTTATTTCAAGTTTATTTAGTCGCGTCGGAGTGACGCCAAACGTTAATCGATTTTTTTTTCTTTTAAATTTAGTTAACTTTATAGCCATTTCTGTTTCAGATAGTAGAAGAAATTAACAGAAGAGAGGAAAAGGATTAATTGGGTTAACTTGTTGTCTTTAAAGCACATTACAGCGACAGTCACAATAAATATTGAACCTAACTCAATATTTTTGTCTGTATATATATACTTTAATAATTCAATTTCAAATTATTTACTTCCAATATTACATAATCAAATCTAACATTATACCTGTCATAATATTATATTCATTGATTGAAACGTGATTCAAGGTAAATTATTTTCTATAACATGATATATGGTATAAATTATCATTATTACATAACCGTGCGGCAATGTGATTTTTGTTACATTGCTACTCGTAAAAAAAAAAAAAAAAAACGAAAATAAACCACATGATAAATAAATTAATAAGAAGCAGCATGAAGTGAATGGCATAACTATGATTTTTTTTCAATATCCATAATCCGACAAATCATTTTTTTTTTTTTTCTAATTAAGTTTGTTTATTATAAAGTCTACTCGTTACTTTGGTAATGTTTTTGTATTTTATATTTTTAGCATTATAATTAATTATAGTGTACCACACTGCCAAAGGTATATGAAATGCCCGTTTTTACGTCACAACTGCCAATTTAGACAAAAAATATATACATATATATATAATTATATATTTCGGAAATTGAAAGTTTTTAATAATTTGAAAATTTAATTCCTTCGGTATTAAATAAAAAATAACAATAATAAAACATCAACAAAGTTTTTATTCTATGCATTAATCGGCATTATTAAAAAAGTCTACATTTTCAAAACAACAACAACAAAATCACAATAATTATAGAATTAAATTCAGGAAAAAAAATACTACATATATATAAAATATATAATATATATATATATATAAAACACAAAATCATTAATTAAATTTTTAAAAAGCAAATTTAAAAACCAGTATTATAGTCAGCAGCTTCAAAACTGAATTGATTAAATAAAACGTAAATATATTTGCATAATATGTATAATAAATATAAATAATATAAATCTGACAAGTGAGTACAAAAGGTAGAAATAAGGATGGGAATTCCAACTCTCTTATTCGGTCAGCTGTGATGACGTCCGTTCACTTTTTTTGCTCGAAGAGGATCTCTCTAAGTCTTTGACACTCGAAAAATTAACTTAATTTAAGGACGCAATTTGAGATAAAGATGGTAGAGATACCCAAATGTTATGCAAATTTGCGTTAATTTCGGGTAAAGCTAACACGGCGGAACAGATTAAGAAACAGCTTTAAAAATCACTGATTTGTCCGCATGTATTATCAATCGATTATATATTTAATAATAATTATATTGGCTTTAGGTATAGACATTTACGCAGCCAGAATAAAATACAGATAAAATAGTAAGTAGCTTGATATCATTTATCATTTAAGGGAGCAATTTTTTGTTGGAAATAGACAAACATCAGCCAGACACACCATCAGCCATAATATGATTTTAATAATTTGATATCACTGCCTTTTTAAATAGTACAGATTGTAGATACACTATAGTTCTAATTCTACAAGCTTCTTACAAAGCTTATCTAATTATGACTATTTTTAACTACTTTGAAATGGAACTTCTTCCGCCTTGTAAAACCGCGTTTAGGAATTTATTGCTCGACCTTGAGATTTTTTATAGGAACCGGAGACAATAAACCGCGTCCCAATAAAGAACAAAAAAATGCCGTCTTTTTGTTTCCTCCAAACTAAAGGCGCTTTTCCACAGAGCGATGTTGAGCGGGGCTTGGCGGGGCGAAAAAAGCGCACTTGCTTCAATCTAGTATGGCGGCCATATTGGCGATAAAATCGTTCCCCGCAAGGCGAGGAAATCCCGAGCCTTTGATTGTGATTGCGGCACGCGATTTTCTCGCTTTCCCCGCTCCATGGAAATGCATCTTAACACAGGCAGTTCCCACCGAGTGTAAAATTTAAGCTCACGTGCACATGATCGCATATAATTTGATTTGCACCTTGGGAAAGCCCCAACGAAAGCCCCAACGTTAGCCCTGCATGCTCTCCTTGTGGGCGTTGGCACTTTTTATGTGACGTACGAACATATGATGATTCAGATTATGATTGACGGACGTAGTATTGTTGGAATATAAATAAATATTGATAATATATTAAAAATACTAGAGACAATTAAAAAAATATGATATTTTCTTTTGTTCGACTCACTTTTATTTACTTTTTTATTTCACTGTGAATAAATTTCAATAATTTTATTGTTTTAAAACTTCTGACAGCATTCTGTTTCATGCAGTCTACCAACGTTGCGGCCTGTCTAAACTCATAAATTTCATTTTAAAAAAGTCCTACAATAAAGTATAATTGATCACAAATTAATTTGTATTAATTTATGATTTATTATACTTTATTGCAGTTAGTCTTTTTTATGAGGGTTGTACTGATTGAGTGTGTTGCTGATGAAATTACCATAGAGTATCCAATAATAACTCTATTAAATTACTTTATATAATTTATAGCCAAGACTGCAAAGATGTATTAATTATATTAGCTTTTGAGAACTGCAAATCAGGAAGAGGAAATAACATAATACACGGTTTTATTTATTGTAGTTGGGGAAATAACGTTCCGGCTAACCGGCTTGAAAAGAGGTATTATAATTATGTTGCTCTTCTCTCAATACATCTCGAGAAGAAAGCGGTTTATCCCGGCAAGATCTATAACATGTCTTGCACCACGTATCTTACAACTTACTTATTATAATTATATTGTTATATATGAGAGTTGAAATAGTCGGACACAGGTACTCTGAATCGGACAACAATTTTGTTCAAAATTCCCGAGCAACTACAGCATGATAACAGATCTTAGTTTACGTGAGATTTGACTACGCGCGGCGGCCATCTTGGACGTCTATAACATGGTTAAGATAGGGGGCGCCAGCCTGTCTAAACTATATTTTTGGCGGTTGGCGCCAAGTCAGACGTAAACTTAGATTTGTTTAACTGTATATAATGATTATAACGGTCAATGAGTTAGCATAATTTATGTTTATTGGTCTTTCAAAGAATTGAACTGATATAAAATAAAATAGAGAATACTGTATCCAAAGATCATTGAAAAATCACATTTTTTTGTTTTCCAATACATTAATATACTGCAATTCAACATTGATGCACGAAATGCCTTAACTCGCCATGCACAAAAGAAAGATGGAACCAAATATATACCAAATAAAGCAATCATACTGTATTTTTATCGCTAGTACCAACTCTTAGGAGCAACGGCAGCATCCGAGCACCGCGAATAATTAGAAAGGTAAAAAATAAATAATTCATTTTCTTAGCTAACATTGGTACATTTTACTTGACATACCGTATTAAATTGTGTGCCGCGCTGAGCGTGAGTTATAGCCATAATAATGATAACTTTAAAGTAGCTCAAATTTAATTTTAATTTAATATACTTTTTTTTTTTCCACGTGTAATTCATGGCGAAATATAAGTACATACGTCATTAAAGTCAATACTAATTATCTTGGGAAATACCGTATACATTGAAACTTAATCAAACTGATGTTTTATTAATTACTCCCTGTACAGACATCAAAGTTCACTAGAATATATACTATAGTATATATCAAAACCTAAGTACATGGACATTTTGTGTTTGCAATTCCCCAAGGAGAAGTAAATGATGTACACACACTGCATGTACTATCTAGACAAGCCGATGTTATCGCAGACATTATAATTACATGGCATCTTGATGACGTCACGAAATTACGTGGTATATAGCACGCAATGTTAGTTCTTGCAACAATGAACAAAATTACATATTGTGCTCGATGCAACCTTTGTTATTTTTATATAAGAGATGTCAAGAAAAAAGTACTTAATTACGATAATTCAATACCTGGAGATCACAACTAAAAAAATTGTCGTTCACAAGACGAAGGTGTACGTAATGCTATTATCATTTAATTGATTTAATTTGATGTTTTCTCACAAAAAAGCCAGGAAAGTGCATGCTGGTTAGTGAAAATTTTGATCAAAGTTCTGCTTTCAAATTTTCAATACAGTAAAATGATTTTTTTGAAAAGCAAAATTTTAGAACAAGAAGGTATCCTTGCATTCCAGCTATACTTTTGGAGAGAAAATAATATTATCTATTTGACTGTTGTAGGCACTTCTATACTCTAAAAATGCATGCCATTATATATTAAAATTATCGATATAAGTATAGTGTTTTAATTTACCGAGTCAATTGAAAGAGCTGTATACAGACAGTAATTATAGAGTAACCAAGCTTGGTAATAGAATATAAATTATTTATAAGCCAAATTATAAAATTATGAATGAGGTGAGAATTAATTCGAGTAATTTATCAGAACATCTTCTTGTCAACACCAGAGCATTATTACGGGTCTTTCACCATACGTCATAAAACAATATGACGTCACGATTTTGTATAGGCAAAACATTGTCAGCGACATAGCAGATACGTGCTAAAGCTGAAGTTGGTCTCGAAATTAATTTCTCTTGACTATAATATTCGCATAATTTTTCTTATAATTTTCTTTCATAAATGGTGACAAGAAGAACCAATGTTAATGAAGAAAAATATTTTGCGACCAAAACTATTATTGAAAAAGAGATGTTGTGAGTTACGTTAACCCGCACATAATATTATTAGGATTTTAAGATTTTCTGCTTAGATCCCGAAGATCTTCGGACGACTTCGGACATCTCCGTGCTATCCAAAACGTAAACATGAAACTCCCGTATACACCTAGGGATGCCAAAAACGTTACCCCTGCTTTGTTTTTATCACATGTCTATGTAACCGTTGTATAAGTAAACATTTTTTAGACGACTTCATATCTTACCCAAAATTACAAATCTGCTTCCGTTTTTCTCTATAGCAGAGCTTGGGCCGCTTGAGTAGCTTTCGAACTATTCTGAGGTATACACGATTGTCAAGGCTTCAAGTGTACCCCTTTCAGAAAATTTTCTCCATAAACCACCATGTTAGAAATTTTGAATATTTTCTCAGTAACTATTTAAGTTATAATTGATTTGAAAGCATCTCTTACCCCCCTCATTTAGGGATCTTCCAATAATTAATCAATATTTTCCTATAAACATTTTCTTTTATATACGCCAAAACGCAAAAAAAAAAAAAAAAAAAAAAAATATACATGTACTGCATATTTTTTTTACATAGGTTTGAATAGGACGATGGGAACACCGCAAAATCAGATGACTTGAAGCCTCTATTCTCGTAGAGACTTAACATGGTTTTCTTTTAATCATTTTAATCAGTTATTGTTTCATATTTATATATAATACTTTCTGTCAGACAGTAATCAACTGCATATTATATTATTTTATATCAACATTAAAATTCCACAGTGTACCTTGGGACAAATATAAACTATAATATGCAATAATAAACAAGGCCATATCTTTTACATTGTTTTGACATGATGCCTGTTTATAGATCATAATAAATGCTGGTTGGCGCCAAGATTTTGCGTAATAGTATAGTTCTTCGAAAAACGCAAGTTTTTTCTTCTTGGTGCGTATACTATATGCATGAATGACTGGGATGACGTCACGATGTGTAAGATCCGTGTATACATAGTCCCCCCCCCCCCTCCAATGTTTTCATGCGTGACTATTGCCTTATACGCATGTGAATGAGATAGTACGTCGTCTAAAAAAAATACGTTTTATATAATCATGGAGCATTACAGGTATATGCAGGTACGCAAGATGGATAATAATAAAAATATTTTTTACTGTACAGGAAAGAGAAAAAAGTTTTCCTACCTTAATGGGACAATCTGCGTTATTATCGTTTTGTTCAATGTTGCATAACTATAGAATATAAATTTAATGTAAAAAGGTCAAAACATTAAGGATTTTTTTTTCGAACTCGGAAACTATAGAGATAAAGTAAAAACAATAAATATGAAGTTGGAATGTTTGTGCATAGAAATACTAAAAAAATTGAAATGAAAATTGCGAGGCATCATGCCATTGCACAGTTCAACAAAAAGATAAGACCTTAGTCAGGCCACCTGACGCCTGACGTTTCCTTTTCTCTCTCTCTCTCTCTCTCTCTCTCTCTCTCTCTCTCTCTCTCTCTCTCTCTCTCTCTCCCTCTCTCTCTCTCTCTCTCTCTCTCTCTCTCTCTCTCTCTCTCTTGTTTTAAAATTTCCTCAGAACCCATCAGAAAAAACATATAAGAAGAAATTAGACCTTGCAGTATAAATTTTATAGCCTATATATGTTTATACATATTTTTTACTAAAAATACATGCACACTATACTGCGTACACTCAATAAGTAATCACTATAATATATATATAAACACTTTACCATAAGCAGCGCTCTATGTATTATAAGCCATCAATGGACAACCTGCTTGCAATATTTTTATTGCAGCATAAATAAAGAGAGAACATCAAACTATATTATATTATATTATATAATTTTTCAGATTTTTTTTTTAAAAAAAAGTCTTGTAAAAAGTAAAAAGTTTTGCCGAGGTCGGGTTTAAAACCACGCCTTTCTTAGGTACCCTCTTTTTATTATAATAAAAGTTGTGACGCCTATTGACGCCTCTCTCTATATATAATATACTATATATACTTTTAATATTTTTTTAAAAATAGTTCCCGGCCTCTAAAAAAGCTGAAAAAATTAGAACAGCATAACTTTTTGCACCTTTTTTTAATTTGTGCAAAAATAAAAAAAACATGCAGGTTGTCAATAAAGGCTTCCAAGTCAGCTGATTTTGCGGTGTTCCCACCGTCCTATCCAAACATATCCTATCCAAACATATATACGAAAAACTCGAAATTGCTTTTTTGGCATTAAAGAATTTTTTACATTAAAATAAGCTCTTGATTCATTATCAGAAGGTCCCTAAATTGGAAGGGGGTATAGGAGATGGTTTCAAATGAATAGCTTTAATAGTTACTGTAAGAAAAAATTAAAAATTTCTGTATAACATGGTGGCTTATGGAGAACATTTTCCCGCCGGGGAACACTTGAAGCAGCCTCTATCGTAATAATCTCATGCTACAGTCGGTCATCGGTCCATAAAGCTGTCAATCTTCACGTGACTCGTGCAAAAAGTCATACACGTGGGCGTATCCGTCTAGCCATGAGTCGCTGTTTACTCTGAAGTAGATGAAGATACCAAGAACCATAACCTAACATCACATGTGACAAAGCGCTTAACATGACTTCTTAAAATGGACGTAAAGAAATATGTTCGAAATTTCCGGGGCTATCTTCCTTATTTATGATGAAAGAAATGCAATTTATAATAAAACTTCTAGTAAGAATTAAAGTCATGCATGCCTATCTTTAAAAGTTTACTATTCTAAATCAGGAAAAAGGAGAGGATTTTTTTTAATGCATTTCACGGCATGCATGTAAAATGACCAGAGTTCACTGACCTTTTTTCTCAAGTTATAAATATTTAATGGAAAAGTGTAGCAGTTTTAGCATGCATGTTCCAAGACTATGCGTGATGTATCTAAAATTGGAATATGAATATGCTTTAACAATATAAAAACTATTTATGAAAAAAAAAAATGAAAAGTATATTCCCGTCATTATGTTAAGTATTTGAAATCTGTTGAGTTCAAACTCACAGTCCATTAGGCTCGCACTGGCCATAAGGCTGGGTCAAGGATCCCTGACAGACCCCTCTGATTTTTAATAGAGATCATACAAAAAGTGGCCTCAGGCCCCCTTCCAGGTGGCCCCTGCTGCCTATAATGCACCTGACTGACCCCTAGCTTTCCAGTCCGAGCCTGTCGGAGTGAGTCAATTTTACAGAGCGTCATTCTACGTTTTTAGTTCCCGTCATAAAGTCTTTCTTTGCGAACGTCGTTGGTATCAGCAAAATGTCACGTAAGAGCCATTAAAATAAGCCGCCAAGGAGTAGTGACAAACTGTGGAGAACATTAAAATCTAAATATACAATATGTCTCCCAGCAAAAAAAGAGAAAAAGTCATTTAGTTCGTTGTAATAGCAAAAAAAAAAAAAAAAAAAAAATGAAATAGGTTCACATAGAGTCTTCAATGAAATTAGGCTGCAGTATTCCCCCATCAATGAATGTGTGACGAGATTTAAAGTAACGATTGTTGCACACCATTCAGGATTTCCCCTGCATGCGGTGAGCCGCGGCCTTGACTCCTCCGCAGGTAAAAAACCACCGCCTCGCTGGCTGCTCCTCCAGAAATAGACCCTGACTGGCTGGGGGGCACCAGACCTGCACGAAGAAGCGAGCCGTGCTTGAGCACCTGTCTCTTGGGTGTCTGTTTGCAGCCTTTTAGTCTCCACGTTGCCTTGTGGGTATGCAATTTAGTACTGTACATACAATGTACGTCGTATACGGGGTCATAAAGCAATATGACGTTACGATTTTGTAAGCAAAACATTATCAGCAGCATAGCAGATACGTGCTAAAATTGGTCTCGAACTTAATTTCTCCTGGCTATTTGCATAATTTTTCTCAGAATTTTCTTTCATAAATGGTGTTAGAAGAACCAATGCTGTTGAAGAAAAATATTTGGTGACCAAAACTATTATTAAAAAAGCATAGGATTTTAGAGTTTTCAGCTTACATCCCGAAGATATTAATATAAAAATAAAGGAAAACTTGTTTGTTTTAAAATTTTGATGAACGCTTGGTACGCTCAGTAGTTTAGTACGTAACGAGATGGGTAACCCACTCCTTGCGACAACATCCGAGCCATCTCACCACCCTCGAGTGAACCCAAGGAGGCACCAAGAGGAGCAATACACCACGTACGTTATTTATTATGATATCAGAAATTAAAATAACAATTAATCTTATTTAAAATAATGAATAAGAGATAAACCGTTCTGATATAAAGTTATAGCATTTAAAAATATAAAGAGGCATTCACAAAGCCTTAAGGCCACATTTAGAGCTCGATAATTTAAGACCAGAAATTTTGGGTCTAAAAAGCATGCCTAAAATCAGGCTTTAAATTATCGAGCTCTAAATGTGGCCTTAGGGATTTGTGAATGCCCCTTATAAAGATTTGCCCCGAGAGAAAAATATATTAACATTATTAACAGCTTAGACTGTTTTTTTTTTTCAGCCAGCCATGAAAGAATCCTTTTTTCTGTCGAGACTGACGCAGCATTTTTATCTACGACTTTTACGTTACAAATTGTTTATATAAAATAGCATAGACGCTCTCATTTACATGTTGTTTTGTACGTATACAAAAAGTAGAAACTGTAACAAATTAAAACAATTTCACTTTCAGCTGTTAAACGCAAAATAAATGTAAAAAGCTTGTCATTCGAGTATTTATTTATAAGAAAGTAGACCTTAAGATATTACATGTATATAATCTTGAGCACCATAAAACATTAAAAATTCTCCTCCTTATCGAAAGGAACTGCGGTAGATGTCTCCAGGCAATCATCATTAATATTTTTTGTTGTCTACTTCAATTCTTCTTATTGTTCAGTTTTTGAGAATAGACCATATAATTAAACATGCACCCACAAGCATTATATTAATCGGTAAAGCTCTCATAGTAAAATCCCAAGAAATATTTATTTTATAACTCTTAAGTAATTACAATTCCTAGATTATCAATGGTCGTGGTATAAACTTTGAGGTTGATACGAAAACAAATTCAGTAAAGGACAACCTTCTTGATTTTTTTTACTGCATATTTGGATAGAAGACCTAGCTCGCCCTATTGCTAATATTTTTTCAAAATTTTTGAACCCTCTAATGTCCTTAAAATCGTGCTGCAAAACGCTGTAACGTCAGAGTCATGCCAAATATTTAACATGTAACCATAAGGAAAAAAAAAAAAAAAAAAAAAAAACGTTGCTTGACTATGACGTCACAGAGTCTTCTTCCTAGATTTTAAGGGTGTTAGAAGGTTCAAAAAAATCTGAAAAAATCATAACTCGAGGTCCTCTATCCAAATATGCAATAAGAAAGTTTCATGAAGGTTGGTTATATATTTTAAATTTGATATGATTTACAAGTTACACCACAGCCTCAGGCAGCTATAATATAACATATAGTTAAGTGAAATTATCATGGACAACAACTGCAGTTATGCTGAACAAAATCTTATGCAAATTTTAAATAATTCCAGCAATTCTCTAAGTTTCTACTTTAGTGAGAAATAGCAGTTTCTATAGATCCCGGTACTGGGAAATGATGTAACTAGCAGTCAGATTGCATGCAGCAAACATAAGGGGGGATATATATAAAAAAAAATAGCATATATTTTTGCCTAGAAATATTAAGTACTAAAATTTGATACCAAATCTAAATTTAATAATAAATCCATTGCAGTACTAAATCTGGTACAAAAAATTTCAATGCTAAAATGTAAAATCTATGCCAAGTCCTTAATTTACATGTACAGTTATGCCCATGAGGCCCAACTCATCGAACTACGTTATATGATTGGTCAGAAAGAGAAATAAACTGAATTACTATAGGGGTAAAGTTAACAAGGTGTAAATCTCTGGAGATCACGAACGTTATATATACACCCCTGCTTTGTTTGCATGAGCACTGTCACGCAGTCTACGATCATATGTAGATTAACTAAAAATAAAAAGTTGAGAATTAGGTAGATTTATTTTTCTTTCCCAAAAATTTCAAAAATGCATATTTTTGCATTTTTGCAGTTTCTAGGAATCAGGCAGCTTGCAGCTAGGGATAAAGTTCATGCTGTCTTGAGGTGCACATGATATACCCAAGCTGTTATTGGTTTAGCTTAAATATAAAAATTTTATTTAGCCCAATCAGAAGTGACTTCTAAGTCTACTTACAACGATGGGGAAACGACGGATGATGGTAAGATGGTAATTTCTTGGGTTTTCAACAGCCAACACGTCAGATGTGATCACTTCCGTTGTAATAAAGGGAACGATAAATCCAATAGACCGTAGCAAGAAAAAACATGAGAATGGCGGGCGATCGATTTGAGTCTACTTGAAATACGACATTCCTCTGCACCGGTCTCAATCGCACATGAACACAGGTGTACTACAAAAACCTCCTCGCGGTATAAGCATTAAATGACAAAGAAGTCATTATTTCTGTATTCTCAAGACAGTAGCATCTGGCGTAACGTCAAGATACGTGCTTTTCGTTCGTTAAAGTCTGTTGATACCCAGCGTTCAACTCTCTTGCAATATAATCGCTCAAATCAAATATCAAGATCGCAAAAAACGAAGATAGATTTAATGCCAGATTTAGCACTAGGATTTGATCAATTTGATATCAAATTTCAAATTTTCTAGGCAAAAATCTTCTAGGTTCTTTCAGTGACTATTAAATAATTAATATAGCATCTCAAATGATTTTGTTTAAAGTATTATATTTTTTTTCATTACGAAATCTCATTGGAAATATGACATTTTACTATGATTTATTCTACGTTGATAAATTATATAACAGATCTTGTACTTCTTGTATGCATGCAAGTACAAACACGTTTTTATCACCTGATGATGTGCATGGTGCTACATATAAACAGCGGGAAATTTATTATTATTATTATCTTTCTTCACTGTAGAAGTTCAAATTTTCTTCAGATATACCAGGAAATATAGAATTTTTGTATGATGAATCATAATAATTTTTTCTACACATGCAGTTATTTTCTGACGTGGTAATTGAGACAGTATATATAATTATAATCTTGACATAAACAACAGGTTATTTATAAACGGCAATGGTATTTTTTAATGTGTTTGTTAGTGTCATGCAGTGTATACAAACTTGTAGGACAACAAAAAGTTATTTTAACTTGATTCTTAAGCACGTAATATACAGTGAATGTTGCCGTTTGAAAATTTCCGACCATTTGTTGGTGTATACGCCGAGTCCAAACAATCATATAATAATTATATATTGTATTGAAATATAGAATTTTGTGATACAAGGTTTTGTTTTTGTTGTTTACAGGCTTAATGTTTAATAACACTATAACACAGCACACATGGTTATTATATAGATATTATAGTGTTAATTCCTTTATAAAAATATTTGCAAATCCCTGTGTTTTTTTTTTTTCTATTTAATAATATGCAAAAATAAAAAATATATATTATATTATATATTTAAAACATAATATAAAAATATCTGAATTACATCATTGTTTTGAGCATTTAAAAACTGAATCTTCAAAATTTACTCAGTTCGTCAAATTAAATTTATTATTTTCTTTCAACAGTTGTTCTTCTAATGAAATTAGTTTGGATATCTTTCCAAGTGCAGATAAAAAGTGCATTTTTCTGCCATTTCTTTTTATATAGAGTAAGCCACATTGCACAACATTTATAAGTCTCACACTTTTTTTTTATGTGATTATTATATTCTATTTTGTGATTATTTTATTAATTTAATACGAGCTCCGGAGACCAAAATATTAAACACTACATGAATCATTTCATGTCAATTGCCCATAAATACAAACACTCAATCATTTCGTGTCTTAAAATTGGAAATAAAAATTTCACAGTAGATTTAATACAAGATTCCTGCAGCCTTTTTTTCTTTTTCATTGAGCAACAGTTTGATTTTAGAATATTTAATTAATTTCTCTAATTTGATAAAATTTTGAATACATTATTATACATCTAAAAAAAAAAAAATACAAACCACAATAAACATACTATTAGGTTTTATACAGTAAGAAGTATTCATGAGGTATATACCATGTACTACTACGTAGTGCCCCACATTCCGATTCGAGTTACAAGGAAACTATTTACATTATACGGAGGCCACAACATTATAATGTTTTATTTTGTATAATTGCACTTTCTTCGTCCTGATGCAACAGACCCTAATTACAAGTCCATGGACGAGGCTATAGTATATGACGTATGCGTGTATGAATACGTTGTTATACATAAGTCTCGTCAGCACTCTGGGCACGTGATGAATTTGTGTCCGATAACATACTCGATGATAAATCGTGGCGTTACACTTCTCTTTGTCGGTAATACCCTCATGATGGTGCATTGACTGGACTAATTTCACTTGATAGTGAATTATTATTGAAGTTTAATTGTTACAAGCCGCGAGTTATAATAGAGTTATTGAACTCATAATTTTATATATCGCATAAATTAATAGAGAGTGAAAAGCTATTTTGCTTTGATTTTTTATTTGTACGTTTTTCTGATGTTATTGAAAAGTGATTTCTTTGCGGCATCACTCGTAAATTAAAGAATGTGACATTGACGACTGATACATGAAAAAGTACAAAAATCAATAAAGTTTTAAAAAATACATCCCAGATTATTAAGAAATGGATATGGATACATTATATATATTCAAATAATTTTTATTTATTCTTATTTATTTTTTATTGGTCACTGTAATTTGTTGTTAGAATTGTATTTATTATTTATTTGAATTTATTCATGTATGCAGTAAATTTTGGAGGGTGCAAATTTCGAAGTTCAAAATTTATTTCACTGAATTGTATATAAATGAACTTGCTTTTATTACAAACACATTATTCCAAGTCATAGAGGTTAGTACTCATCTGGAAACATCTTTTCTCTGCTCGGGTGTAATAAAACTCAAACTCACAAATGATAAATGAATCCCGTACCGTTGTAGCAGTCTTTCGTACACCTCGGGACAGCTCAAAAATGACTCCTATTTGATTTATTGGAGCTGTAGATTTGCAATTTTGCGAAAAGTAAGAAAAGCAACTAGTCTAGCCGTCTAGCGCCACTAAAGTTTTACTTTTTTTTTTAATGTTTAATAAATGCATCACATTTCTATTTATAGACTGCGTAAAAACGCTCACAAACATTGCAGAAGTTAACTGTGCTGTTAATTCCAAATATATACAGTACGTATTTTGTACTTGTTAAACGGAAATTGCAAATAGCAAAGCAATAAACGTGAATGAATCAGCTGTGGTGTGTGAGATAATTGTGATGCTAGAACAAAGGTCTGTGTTTACAAATTTGCATCAGATAAGCATGCGCACACATGGTCTTACATCAGCATGCGTACACGGAAAAAGTGAACTAAATCTACTTGAGCCTACGACATTAAACATACCCTGAGATAGCATTCTCCAAAATTATTTTCCTCCTCACTTCGTGAAGTACTTATGAACCTTGGTGGAGGGCATGCTTGCAATTGCTGCAGTTTAAATATAATGACACATCCACTTTTTTAGCTGCACTTCAATTCATCCAGATGACGCTAAAGTAATACAAGTCAAGTAGGTGACGTCGTTCACTTCTGTTTATATCAACTAAGCCTTTCCATTCAGCGTCTTTTGTTGCACTTTTCCTACATAAAGGCTTCAAGTGTTCCCCGGCGAGAAAATTTTCTGAAATTTTTCTCAGTTACTATTAAAGATTTTAATTTGAAAACATCTTCCCCTCCCCTCCATTTAGGTGTCTTCTGATAATGAATCAAGAGCTCATTTTCTTCTAGAAATTTGCTTTAAAATTCAAATTCAAATTTTTTATTCGTAAAAAAAAAAAAAAAAAAAAAAATCAAAAACACAAACATTATAAAATGCATCACTTTGAATGAAGGGTTAGACACGTCAGAAACAACATATTAACAAACATATTGAAAAAACATTATACACTAGAACTTAAATTGCAAATAAGCGTTCACACATAAAATGCCAAAAAAGCAATTTTGAGTTTTTTTTTATATAGATTTGGATAGGACGGTGGGACCACTGCAAAATCAGCTGACTTGAAGCCTCTATTTTTCTCTATTGTTTTCAATTCACGTAAAATAAGCAATGAGATTTAGAATGTGAAAATTTTAGTGGCTTAATCGAAAGAAGGGATAAAAATATGGTATTGTGAATTCTTTCAAATTTTTCTGAGATCGGGATCTATTTTTAAAAAAATTATTGAAAGTCTATTTTATGACGTCACGGGCGGCACTGCCCAATCCTTTTTCTTAAGGAGTGCCGCCCGTGACGTCATCAAAATATGCTTTCAATTTTTTTTTAAAAATAGTTCCCAGTCTCAGAAAAATCTGAAAAAATTCACAGTACCATATTTTACCCTTTTTTTTTATTTAGTCACTAAAATTGTCACATTCTAGTACCTCATTATGTATTTATTGTTATTGATATCAAATTATTTCAAAACGTAACTGGAGTAGGTCTTGTTATTTATTCGGTAAACTAATTTTATTTAGACAGCTCATATTAATTATTAATAATAATAACGGATAGTGGCCGTGGGTGTATCCTTGTAAAAAAAATAAATAAAAATAAGACGCGACAAAAAGCAATATTTATGTTGAGAGTAAAAAGAGAAAAAATAAAAATAAATATAAAATAATGCAAATGGCAAACCGTGTAAAGTAGATTTTAAAGTTACCATTCCATGATATCACCTTGCAATGAGAACTAAAAAATAAGTAAAATAAAAATGAAGTGCAAAAGTACTTACTTAAGGAAAAATTTCCAATTTAATACGTCACTTCTTTAACAGTATAACTTGTGGAGTGGGTTAACATGTTTTATCTTAAGTCTGACTCCGTGTAGCTAAGTGCTGTTTAAGAAAAAAAAAACTTGTATATTTAACGATCAGAAAACAAGTAAAAATAAATCTCAATCTATTTTTACTTGGTGTGATCATACATACTTAAATATGATATCATTTTTATGTCACGATTTCACTTTAAAAATAGCTCGTCAATTAAGGAGAGATTTTCACAATGATTTTCCTCATCACGAGGGCGGGTCTCGTGCAGCAGACCCACACACGAACTGTAACCGGAGACGTCTGGTGACGTCATGCATGCCACGCTAGGTCAGGTCATCAGCTGACACACGTAATTATGTACTTTCTGTGTGATCTCCGTGAGAAAATACATTATTCAACGACTAAAGATCGTATACGACGTGTTTGTTTTGTGATTTATACGTGATTTAAATTGCACATTTTTTTTTTTAATTTAGGGGTAGAAAAACCACCCCCTAAATGCGAAAAACATAACTTCGCCTGATAGGCAAAATTTAAAAGGTGTTTGTAGGGTAAACATTTACGTGCAACACGATGGTACTATCAGAATGGTCCTATATCTTTACTTTTTGTCCGTTTTTCATTAAGGTTGGGTCAAGGACAAAAATTACATCAGTTTGGAAATCTGCGGGGCCGATTACCAACAAACCGATATTTTCAAAATGAAATCGAAACTTTTCGTTTATTGTTTTTCTTTTTTGATTTTTTCTTTATAGAAAATTTATAAAGCTAATAGACAATAATAATTGCATTTTTTTTATTTCATAATTAGAAAATATACCTAAAATTATGCTTTCCTGAATTTTTTCAGATATTTTGGAGTGCGGGAACTAATTTTAAAAAAATATTTAAAATCTCTGAATTAGGGTGGTACACCTGATGGGACAACCGTGACGTCATTTGTCGTGCTGTGATTGGCTATTGATGACATCACGGTTGCTGTGATTGGCTATTGATGACGACACGGTTGTCCCATCAGATGTACCACCCTAATTCAGATATTTTAAATATTTTTTAAAAATTAGTTCCCGCACTCCAAAAAAAATCTGAAAAAAGTTCAGAAAAGCATAATTTTATGTATATTTTTCTAATTATGAAATAAAAAAATGCAACCATTATTGTCTATTAAACCCAATTACTCGAACCTTTGTGCATACGTGTCATGAAGGAAATCTTCTTCCATGATACGTGTGCAAAAAAATCATGCTGATATGATTAAATTTACTATTTTTAATTCAAAATCAAAAGTTTAATCAGTCTGCATAATGCTGATTTAGTTCACGTAATCTTGGATTCGTAATAATACTTATAAATTGCATGCACTTCAAATATATTTTCTATGTATCATTAATTTTAAGAAAAGATGCATTGATATCTCTATCTGAAGTGATGATTCATGAGGCTGGTCTTTATAATGCATGGCATATACATGCACTCACTATACACGCGCGCTATATCAAAGAAATATTGAAGCAGCTTATCGTCCGGTTAGTCTTATCGATAAAAAAATTAGAATTAATTTTAGGCGATGATAAGTACAATATTAACGTTGTTTTTTAAATAACAACAATACTGCAATATATAATAATAAGATATAGTAGCATTCAAGGTTTCTTTATACAGGTTAAGACACGCACGCATTTCGTGCGTCAATTTTGTTAAATTCTCAGGCCCCATTGTACCGCGAAATTTCAAAAATAGCATTGCATGATGGGCGCATTTAAAGTTTCGCGGCACGATGTGGCCAAAAATACTTGAACGTGATTGGCTAAGACCTTTAACATTGGTCCAATTGGTGGCTTAACCTGTATAAAGGAACGTTGGTAGCATTTTGTTAAGAAGGCTTTGGGTATATAAATCTCTAAGTAAACTGCCACCATATTTACAACATGGCGGCTGAGTCATATGGGTTATAAATGGAAATAGGCTCAGTGCATGATGATGCAATAGATTTTAAGCTTTACTGATAGATCAAAGTGTTAAGCTATATAAATATAGCTTCAATAAAGCTGAAAATTTATCTTTTACATTACAAATTCTTTGAAAGTGCAAAAATATACAAAACATGAACATATTGGGCTTATAAATGCCTCATGGTACCTTGACGGTATAGCAGAAATGATCAATCTTAGGAGCCTGCAAACTGATATTTAAAAAAAGGCACTGCAGTAAAAGTTGCAAATCATCTCGAATAGGGAAAGGTGAAAGGATGTACAGTGAATGGTCCATATGACGTCATTATCATCGTCCTGACTAGCGGAATGAAGTCAGCAGACAATTGTGTAGGAGAATGGCGCCTCCCGTGGAGCCATTGTGTGTACCTGACATTTAAATAGCGCTGTATTCAATACCCCTGCAATGAGTCATAGAGGGGTTTACCTGCATGCAATAAGGAAACATTTATACATAAATTATTTAATTTAATATCGGACATTATATATTTCTCAGTCCCAGAATCGAGATTTTATTTTAAAATGTTTGTCATTACGTTAGCTGTATAATTATTAATATGTGAAGTTCATGAATGTCGCGCACGATTTTTATGTACACCGTACACCGCAGGGCCCTCAAATATAACCCTTAAAAGGTGGATTTTCATGGGCGATTTCCAGCCTGCGACGCGACGCGAATAAAGCGCACTTGCTGTAACATCTATTAGCGGCCATATTGGGTGATTAAAAGAAAAAGAGCAACGTAATTAACGCGATTACCGGCGAATTCGCCGCCGCATATAGGATTTCGCAGCTTTTACGTCAAATCGCGCCTCATCGCCTTTGTCGCTCATGAAAATCCACCTTTACCTGATTTGTTAAGGTTGCATATGGGTCTAAGAAACAAAGAAGACCTGATGAACAAACATTTTTATAAACCATTTCAGATAAAGGTTAGTTTCTTATCATTCACTGATAATAAACTGTACGGTACACTTGTCGCCTTGGAAAATATCACTTTGCAGCCTTGTTAATCCCCATGCTCCGTAAGAATAACACAGGACATAGTGAATAACAATCTGACTGCAAGTGGGAAATTTTCCATGGCAACGAGTGTACATATATTATGTATTCTATCCACATTTAAGCTAGCAATAGGTCTTCAATTATTATTCAACTATTATTTAGTCTGAAAGTGGTGTAGATAAGAGAGACAGTGGGAGGAGGGAATTGGTTGCGTCAAAGGCATGAAGGGCTTCTTCCATGGTCAAAGGGAAAAATACATGTGGGCTATTCCCTAACCGAAAAATACCCTCCAAATATCTTTCCTAACTATGCTGTCTGAAGTAAATTTGCAATTTCAGAACCTTCTTTAAAAGGTGCATTTCCATGGAGCGAGGAAAGCGAGAAAATCGCGGGTTGCAGTCAATCAGAGGTTCGGGATTTTCTCGCCTTTCGGGGAGATATTATCGCCAACATGGCCGCCATACGAGATTGAAGCAAGTGCGCTTTTTTCGCCCCGCTTGACATCGCTCCATGGAACTGCACCTTTAGTCATTTTAAAAATGATTTACGTTCACCACGCCCTCAAAGACTGCGTTACAATTCCTCGAACAGATCAAGGTAAAACTTTCATGCTCTCCTGAAGTGTACACCTCGAAGAGGAGTTGCTGACGTCACGTGATCAGCTGATTGCAGCATCACCGTGACTCTCTCACTGCGAGACTGTACTTCCTCCTACAATCACTTTCGCTTACGTTTAGGTTACAGAAATACCATCAGCACCAACGCAAATATAGTTGACGTCAGAATAACTTTGATTTTTAGTATGATACATGGCTTTTTAAGAGTTGCGTACTTTTAACTTTTACAACTCTTTTTACTGTGGCATTAGTTAAAGTCATCGCGACATACGACATCAATACCTGTAGGAAGCAAGTGTCCGGCTATAGCGGTGCTTGAGGAAGTAAGATCCGTAGATACAACCACACGAGAAACGATTTCTGTGTACCGAACACATGGTTTTGCTTGACTGCACAATGGAAAGATATGAGAGATAATGTTGTCAGGGCTCTCACCTACATAAATACACTTATTTGTTGTATCCTTTCGGCACCTTATAGTAGAAAGTAAGGAGACACTGTTGAATTTCCCTATAAAAATTTGTTAATTTATTGCACACATTTTTCCCTAAATTATTTTTATATCCTCTTGTGCAAAATCTCGAATGAAGAAATTATTTACAAGACATTTAAATGCTTTATTATACAGATAGAAATTGTAAGTAGATACTCATGCAGGTTAGCTTAAAAGACCCTCACATTTTTCTGCGAGACCTTAGTTTATATTTTATTTTGTTATGTAATTCGCGATTCCTTGATGATTTCGCAGTTTCAATTCTATTATTGACCTATTCGTATAATCTTTATTGTGGTAGTCTAACCTTTAATTTTATTCCATCATAAAATTTAATTAGTATAATTAAAAATTGAGAAAGTATTGGCAAGGCTACTAAATTTTATGTTAATTTTGACTGGCAAAGGGAATCCCCACGCGGTACTTGCTGCATAGATGACTCACACCAATTTGCATGCGGGTGCCTGGGGACGGGCAATTCGCGGAATCGATTAGTTCTAAACATTGAACAACCTTCATGAAATTAATTAATTTAATTAATTAAAATTAATTGTTTTAATCCATATTTGGATAGAGGTCCTCGAGCGATGTGTTCTCAAATTTGTTCAGATTTTTCTTTTAAAACCTCTATAACCTCAAAATCGAGGAGAAAGAGACTATGACGTCACAGTCATGCAACGTATTTCTCTAGGCTTGTGTGTTAAATGTTTGCATGACTATGACGTCACAGCGTTTCGCAGCACGATTTTAAGGTGAATATTTATACTGTATATATATCCTGACTCGAGGTCCCCTATCCAATTGCTAAATAAAAAAAATCATGAAGGATTTTCATTCAAAAAGGTATTTGACCAATGAAAGAAAATAATTTTAATTTATTCATTCATTAAAATTAAGCACAAAAGCATTTAAATTAAATTATAAATATGATTATATTGATTATAATTATGAATAAGATTCAACGTGTTAATATATAAGCCAGCAATAATACAAGAAGTTATGTGCATATTTTTACCCATAATTATATGTTATAGTGCCCTAAATCTGGGACCAATATAGTAAAATATATTATAGAATAATAAATATTATCAGGCGAAGTAGACATAATAAGTTGATGCACTTTTGTCATGATATGCTGGACAATCTCCGCTGCTCCTTGAACTTTTATGCAGCACCACACATTAACACTGACTTTAATAATTATACAATAGAGTACACGCATATGCCTAATTAATTAATCATAATTAAAAAATGTATAACAATTTGCACAAAATTCGATATGTATTCACTCCAAATTAACTGGTGATATTTCGCAAGTAGTCTACTTACTTTAACGAACCGAGCTCTTCTGCTGCCCTGTAGGACTTTTTTTGTAATACTGACCTACCCTTTACTGAAGTGTCGCGACTTGTCTTTTAACTACACAAAAAGTCCTACAGGGCAGCAGAAGAGCTCGTCAGTTCATTAAAGCAAGAAGACCATTTGAGAAATATCTCCAGTTAATGTGGAGTGAATGCATCGAATTTCGTGCAAATTGTACTTTTTTTTAATTGTAATTAATAAAATAGGCATATACTTATTAAGTCACAGTGCAATGTGGTGCTACATAAAATTTCAAGGAGCGGCGGAGATTGCCCAGCATATATAATATATATTTATATATATAATATATGGTACATGTATGCTGTAAAAGTACATCAACTTATATATTATACGAGTAGTAGTACATTTAAACATATCCAAAGGACGCAGAACAACAGCATGAACTTTTGTACCAGTGCTTAATTTCTGTTTAATCCTTATAGTGATATACAAATTTAATTTTAAAAAATAGCTCAATTTAATTGCTTTTGCATATATTAAATTAAGAAGAAAGTAAAACAACAAAAAAATATTTATTTGTTAAATAACTTAAATATTAACGATTCTTAACAAAAGAGCTAGTGTATATTTTTATACTGATGTATTATAATATTTATGTTATATAATATATTATATGTATAGGTGATGATTTTAATAAGTGTTTGAAATTTGAATTTAAGGAGTGTCGATATTCCTCCTCAACATCATTTAATGAATATCGATCGATTTTCTTGCCGATATCAGTAGACATAGAAGGCGTGGTGTCTGCCAGTCACCTTATGACGTCATGACGGAACCCCGCGTGACTAAAAGAGTTTTGGTTCTTAGAAGAATCCAAATCAAAATGTGATATACTTGGAACATTAATCAATAGGGGGAAGAACTTGCACCTGTCACGGTTATTTCTGTTTACATTAATAATAATACTAAAATTAACATGAAGACTACAGATGTTTATATAGGAACGCCTGGCACACCCATGATAATTTACATGCTTGATGGTCCATTACGCCGAGTCCTCGAGGAAGAATTACTCCAATTTAAACCTTCTTATAATTATATCGGAATATGAATCACGTCAACTATGCTCTCGACACTCCTCCGTATTTATTGATAATAACTCAATGAATGACACAGCACAATACGTCACATGATATGATGTAGTGCAGAGTAAATATTTGAATATGTTTCCTCAATGAAAGTGAGTGAAATATAATTCTAAACTTTTCACAAAATTCATTTAACAATTAATCTCATATTTACTGTCACTCATTAGTTACTTATATTATTTTTGTATAGAATGAAATAGGTTCTATAAAAAATTAAAAAATGTTGTAAAATTTAATTGCTTATATTTTTAAGCAAATTCAAGGGGGCAGTTTTATCTCAAAAGCTCCATTTCCTAAGGGGCATACATGACCAAAATGTGTCGATAGCCCCAAAATACACTTATAATAATAATAGGAATATGCCACTTTATTGAAGACGAGTTTTAAGTCTCCTGCAAATGAGATTCATTCTTAACCAATTCATTTTAAAGCGAAAGAAACTTCAGTTTAATATGTATAGTTTATATATTTTTTATATTATGTTAAAAATTTTTATAGCTAGCAAGTCATGCACATGCACTTGTACAAAATCAATAAGAGAACTATTGAAGAAGACCGAACTAAACACTGCAATTTTATAGTAAAGTGTTGTAAGATATTATGTTCGCGGCATTGGTTATTTTTCCTTATAGTGCTGGGAATTAAGTAAGTCTTGGACCTTCCATACTTTATTTGGGCGTCGAGTTAACTAATTGAATTGCATGTTAATTAAAGTACGGCCTTAAGTAGTTTCCGACACGCCGACATCCACTCATTTGATAAAACCATTTTTTAACGTTATAATCTTTAATTACGTGTGTAGCTCTTTTGTTTTTCAGCTGATTTGGGGGATGATTTTCCATTTTTATGTTGTAAGTTTTAAGGATAATTAGCATGCAAAGGAGAAAAGATCAAACCCAGCTGACAAGATCTGTGGCTCTCCTTTGTTTGGACAATTTAATTTAAAAGCTTTGAAAAGAAAGAAAAAACGGAGAGAAGAACCTACATAGTTATATTTATATATGTTATATAATACACATGGCATTATAGATACAAAATTGTCCTGAAACTGGATTTTTTATTTATTTATTTATTTATTTATTTATTTATTTATTTATTTATTTATTTATTTATTTATTTATTTATTTATTTATTTATTTATTTATTTATTTATTTATTTATTTATTTACTTATTTATTTATTTTTATTATCTTTAATACCAAAATTTAAATTCTTAAACTTTGTAAAGAGCTACGCTAAGAGTTCGCAGAAACCTCTCTGCATGATTCCAGATTTGAAATGAAATATATATTTAAAAAAAAACAACGTAAATACAAACAAAAACAGAAAGCTCATAAACATAAAGTAAGATGAATTTTGCGTAATGTAAAATTATTTTTAATCTATGAATATACCTTATAATAATATCAAAAAATAATAATAATACTATTGAGTGATTGAGTTAATTTCAAACTGTGCAACCTTAATTTTTATGAGCACATTACCCTCAGAAAGTCAGTGGTACTTAATTGTAGTTATAGACAGCTTGGTTGTTATTATCCGAATTTTTATTTCGTCTTATTTTGAGCCTGAAAGAGGGGATTTCCGCCAGTCCGTATAATACGCCACAGATAATCCCTGATGCTGAGTGCTTCCTTGTATATGGTACTGCATATGCACAACTTCCCTAATCTTGTTTACATAAATTTAATGAGATGCACGGTAAAACACCAGCAGTATAATATACATTTTAATATTTCTTATATAATTTACGTTTTTAAAATTTCACAGAACTTTAAAACTTCCATGAACTTTAAAAGTTTAGTCTATATCATCATTTAAAGATGCATTTGTTTATTTTTCTAGGCCATAACGTTGATATTATACATATACACAAACAATACAGCTTTCACCATGATTGAAACATGCCTGATGCTCATGATGATGTAAGGATATCTCCCTCTATAAGGGACAAAAAATTTAAAAACGAACGTAAAAAAACGCATACATTAAAGCTACAACGTATACTATACATATATATACGTAGTGATCTGTTTCAACGTATATAAGTAAAGTAAAAAAATAACCCCCTTCTCATAGTTATAATGAAAGTATATCAATTAGGTGTTTGGAAAGTAAGTAGTGTCAGGTAATTACCTTAGAATCTAAAGTGTTTAACAACTGAACATTTGTAACTGATATTTTTTTTTTAAATAGTTTTATTAGTGAAAAAAAGAATACAGTCCTACCAAGGCCGGAAGCCTTATGGGTAGGTGCTGGTGCACAAATTATTTTACATTATAGTGAGCTTTGCAGAAAATTAAAGACAGAAAAATAAAATACAATAAAAATTAACAATCAGCAAAAACTATCCAAACAAAAAAATATTAAGATATAAACCATTTTTTAATTTTAGTTTTGAGTTCAATTTTACCCTTTGATTGTTTAATAAAAAATGGAATTTCGTTCCAAATTTTTGGCAAGACAACATCCAAAGTTCTTTCACCATATCTGTTATTTGCTAACGGTACTACTACAGGCTCTGATAATTGATTTCTTGTCTCATGTGTGTGATATCTTCTTTCCAGTTGCTTCATAAATATAAATGCTTAATTGTTATAATTGCACTTGACTGGCTTCCTCTGAAATCTTCTGTAACAAAACAAATCATTGGAGAATATTTTAAAAATTGCTTACTAAAATAACAGAGCTCAATAGTTTTTTAATTAGTAATTTACTGAAATTATACAACGTGGTAACGCGCACGTCATGCAAGGTATATATAAATTTTACTTTTATTATAACTTAATTACTATATCAAATCTGGCAATACTGCAAAACGACAAACATACATCTTCATGTACATAAATATAAAACAGTCATTATTATTTGTAATTTTGTTTTTAAAGTTTAGGTACTCTCAAAAAATGAACATTTATTCAGGCGAACATTTATAAATGAAAATTTATTTTTGATTAAAGCCCGTGACATTACGTGGTTACTATCTTAATTTGAAAATTTTTCATGAGCTTGAAATTTTTTAAAAAATATTATCAAAATAAACAACATACATATATTATATGTATCATTTTTTTATTGCAGTAATGAATATAGGGTGCCAAATTATAATACCCTTTTTTTCAGATTTTTTTTTTCTGAGTCCAGGGAATATTTTTTAAAAAAATAATTGAAGTGCGGTCACGCCCCCTGGAGTCATCAATAGGCGTTTAGGCCCTGATCTTTTTATTAAGGATCCAGAGGGGACAACTTGCAGAACTTTCAATCAATTTTAAAAACAGTTAGTTCCTGGCCTCAAAAAATCTGAAAAAAAAAATCAACAATAACTTGTCACCCTCTATTCATTTCTGCAAATAAATAAAACAATAACAAACAATAAAACGTGATGTCGTTTGCACTTTATTTCCTACCCCACCCTCTAAGCTGGAGTAAACAAAAGTACAAGGTGTGCACCGAGAGTATATAGGGTTTACGAGCAGGGTTTTCTTCTTATACTCTGTTCAAATGTCAACTATAGCTGGACAGGTATGCACCAAGCAAGTATTTGACGAAACGATAATCGAAATTGCAAAAGCCGTGCATATGTGTAATGCAACATGCATGTCTATTTTTTCTTATTAATTCTAATTATGCTTAATACGCTATGTTCTTTTTATTAATATCTGATGATAAATTAATTTGATTACATTATAATATTATTGCTCTTATAGTTTTTCAGTTATAAAATAATTTTAAAAAGAATTTAAATTTGAAAATATTAATTAAATTATTTTGCAATATGATTTTAAATAAAAGAGAAAACAAAATTTCCACTTTAATTCTAAAGAAGGAGGATTGACCTTATATCTATAAATTAAGGAAAATTAAAATATCCAGTTTAAACTCGGGATTAAATCGCGTATTATATATACGAGTGCAAGAGAGATGGTGGGGGTATAGCCTGCCGGGTTGGTATAATAGTTAGAGACGACAGCGGTGCGCTTAGTTCTATAGTGGGAGCGAAAGAGCGAGCACACGTCGCGTGATCTTTCTTCTTGTTACCTATAACACAGTGCTACATACCTGGCCTTATAACTCTTCGACATGGATAACAGGGTAAGAGAGTGACACCTATAATACGAGTGTTGAATTACATAACTTAACAGAACTTATTTATTTATTTTTTTTTTAATTTGGGCGGGGATCTTATTGATAAGACGATATTGACAGGATGCATAGTTTTGGAAGTCACTAATTTGTTGTTTATCAAATCATTTGATGGTAGGAAATCAGAATGTTTGTTTAAACTTAAATGTTTATCTGATTATGATATAATTATGTTATGCTGTTGTTTCAAATATTAAAAAAAAAAAAAAATTAAAATTCAAAATTTGATAAATAAAAATTAATTTGTTATGGACAAAAATTTGTTTGCCTTTTAATAAAATTTTAACATAAAATTTATTTTTTAATTCAACATAAAATTGTTATTTATTTACCTTTTAATTATATAAATAAGGATCACGTGACTTCACGGTTGAGGGATTTTGTTGTTAACTTAATGCAAGTTCTAAATTTAACGCAATTGTTTTCAATTCTTTTATTCATCTGGTGGCCTTCACTGCCTTCAGATTTGAGATCATGGTAAATTGAGAGGTTGTATTAACAGGAGGACATTCCTTTCCATCCTGACTCAAAATATTCATGAGTTCTGTTGGTTTGGTATGGACTTCATGTGAAACACTTGCCTGTACTGACATGAAAAAAATACTTATCCACTATCAGCGAAGCAAAGTAAAAACACGATTTATCGCTCAGCTAATAAAGACTTGGCTGCAGCCTGCATGGTTTTTGACAAGCCTGTGAAAACGCAAATAGAGGTAATATCCTTGCGAATGAAGAAATGCACTTTTTTTATCAATTGCATTTTCTTGAAAATGGAGAGCGAATTTTGGAAGGATTTATATTAAAATTCTAATTCGAGAGGCTGAAACTTTTAAATCTTAATTCAAATATCTCTGTATGTCAATTATATAATGGAACTCGCACTTTCAGGTACTTTCGAGAGTTATCTCCACCTGTAAATAATTAATTTTCTGATAAATAAATTAATTTTACATATCTTAAATTTAACAATGGACCAAATTCATTTGAATTTTGTTAACTCGTAAAAAATATATATGGAATTCAAATTTATGTTATTTAGTCCATAGCCCTCTGAGGGCTATGTATAGTCTAATTTCACTACATTTTTTTTTTTAAATATTTCAAAGCGCGGGAACATTTGTTTTAATAAAATTGAATCACGTGACGTCATAGGCATCTGTCGTTTTGTATTGAGCTTGAGACATCTAATAAGTTTGTGAAAATTGTTCCCGAGCTCGAAAATGTCTGAAAAAAAAATCAGTCTTATATACTTTGTAATATATATTACTTTGTGTGTTTATTCATTAATGCAGTAACAAATTTATTTTTTAGCAAGAAAAATACTAAAAATAAAATTAAACGTTTATGAATTTTAAAAATTCAGTGGTAAAAAAATCTGAGGCAGCTTGACGGGTATATTTACGGACGCCCGTCAGTACAAATCTTTGCACCTTGTAAAAATATTGTTATTAAAAATAGTAGATGCGTACTTTAACATCCATGTGATATAATTGTGCTACATGATAATCAAGCATTAAATTTAATATCAAAATAACAAGGTTATTAATTTAAATTCAAGTATCGTCTTCATTATAATACCACAAGTGCGGGTGTACCGAGTTATAGTATTAGTACCCCGTGCAATAAGTACAGCAGCAAGGCGTGCGTATGATTGGAGTTTTACATGTGAAGGATGTGGGTCATTGAAGTAATGACTGGGCTAGCATCGTTGTCATCACAGCGACCCTGCTTACCAGGCAAAGAGGTGGGAGCTACGTGTTGACTGGGAGCTTCCCAGAGCTCCCCTTGCAGCGATCACTCTCAGTCTGTAGCAAGAGCGAACACAGAACATTTCAGAGCATCTAACGTTGAAAATTGGCTCTTTTAAGGTGCTTTTCCACATGAAACGATGTCAAGCAGGGCTTGGCGGGGCTAAAAAAAGCAAAATTGCTTCAATGAAAAACATATGGCAGTCATGTTGGCGTGGAAAAATCGCGGCGGGATTTTTTCACGCCAAAATAGCCGCCATGGAAGAGTGAGCCTAATGGACGATTTAAGACGATTGGACCATTTTATTTATTTATTTATTTATTTATTTATTTATTTATTTATTTATTTATTTATTTATTTATTTATTTATTTATTTATTTATTTATTTATTTATTTATTTATTTATTTATTTATTTATTTATTTGTTTATTTATTTATTTGAAGCAAGTGCGCCTTTCTCGTCTCGCCAAGCCCCGCTCGACATCGCTCCATGGAAAAGCTCTTTTAGGGGTTAATCTACCTTCTATCTACCTTTTATTGATGGAAAAACAAAATTCGCTCATGACTTTGATTTCATATTTGACACATTAGAAATTTTATATATATACTTTTTTATAATTATTTATTTCAATAAGGATAAACAAAATCGGTGTTTGTTTAATTTTAGAATAATATTTTGATGTGTCAATAAAACAAAAATTGTTTTTCATTTCGTATTTTCCGGAATTTAATTGTAGAGTCTCGAGTGAATTTTAAAGTGGTGATGAAGTAATCTAATTGTTTTCTTCTTGAGATGTTTAAAGACCACTTGAGTCTACAAGCTTATAAAACATCACAAGGAAAGTTTACTCATTTATCTCTTTTCACTGATAACGATCTGAAGGGAACAATTCTTTATAAAAGCTAATTCGCAACACAGAATCTTAATATTTAAATGTTTCTCCTGCATAAATTCTCTAAATTTTTCAGTTTATAATAAAAATGTCCCAAAACCATCAGCAATGGAACCAAAATATCCCGTTAATCTCCTAGCTGTTATCCAATGGTATTAGCAAAGTAGGTACTTTTGCGTGATGACAACTCAGAAATTGTTAAATTCATTATAAAGAGGATGACATTTTCCGGGAAGTTCCGACACTTTATCTTATAATTAATTTTATTGATAAAACTGCATACAACGGTTCCTGGTTTCTTTTTACTGCATGATGTTAATGAACTTCAAACGATGACAGTTGATTTTATTTGCAGAGTAGACAACTTTTGCAATGAGAGGAGGGGAAGGGATGAGTGTCTGACTTGTATATCATTTTTACCGCTTCACGTACTTTTTGATTGATAAATACATGCAGGTTGCAATGTTACATTGCAGGCAATGTTATTAAGCAATTGTGACAAAATATATCACAAACACAAACCACCGAAACTATATTATACACTATACATTCTGAAAGCATGATGCAATATCCACATCATTTTTACAATGTATATTTCTTTTTTGTAACTTGGATGAAAAATAAAAATAAATAAATAAATAGTTGTGTATGGATTAAGAGAAATAGATAACTATATATTTTAATGACATTGAGATGATCGTATTTCAACTTTTAACAAAAACATAACAAGTAATTTTACTATAATATAAAAATACATCTCAGTCTACAAATTATTATGACATAAATCAAGCACTAGAACACCTGCAGCACCGACATTGCTTCACATGATCTTAATTACACATCTGTTCTGACAGTACGCGATTTAATTACAAGTTCCCTCTCGTGTGCTTCAACATTAATTAATCGATTCCTTTTCACTATAAACAGATGCAACCTAATTTATATAAAGGTCCCAAATAATACATTATTTTGAATTCTAAATTACACATCAGTAATTTTTTTTAGCGGGAAGGTGTTGAATTTTAAATCATTAATAAAGATCAATAGCAAGTTGCTAACTATATAAAATTTCATGTCCATGGATAGTTGGATACAACATTTTATTTCTAAAATTAGTAGGTTTCTTTATTTTGGTTTTAAAAATGCATCCAAAGTCATTTGTTCAACTTTGCTGGTTCAAATTTTATTCTGGCGTGGTCTGTCATGCAAGTTGCGGCGTTCAGGGGTAAAAATAAACAAAAATTAGTAAATGTGAAGTCAGTGAGTATAAATCGTACACCCGTGTCAAATATACAGAGCTTACTATTTACATTACATGCAATATTTTTAAATGCCAAGTTTGAGAGTTTTAATTAATTTTTTGCGAGTATTTTCCGAGTTCAAGTTTTTTTTTTTTTTTTTTTTGCATGTCTTTTGAAATAAGAATCTGCTGCTACCTCCTGTCTTAATACTATTTGTGTGTTATATACTTATATAACATATATACGTACACAGTGCAGCTAGTGAGGTATCGGTTTACTCTACGATTATATGATAGTGTCCGGAAATAGAGTCATTCGCCTCCAATGGCAGACTTGTTAACTTGAAGGCCTCTCTCTACTGATTGGTTGTTACGGGACCACGTGATCTTTCATCAGCAAATCAATGACATTTGAGTTGAACGACTTACAACGTTATTAGAGAGTGAGATTAACATTATAATTAATTTATTTATCATTTGCGGCTTGCCACACACATAATATTAGGCTTAAAATTTTGAAAATCGTATCAAAATTACTCATTTTTAAAAAAAAAATTTAAAACCCTACCCTCCTGCTAAATACAAGATAATAATTAACGGGAAGCATTGTATTAGTTATATTTGTACTAGTAAAATTGGAAAGTAAATTATTGTTAAAACATTATTTTTCTGTTTTGTTTTTTTTTTTCTTATAAACGGAAGTTTTTACCCGAATTCAATGTTACACTGATATAATTATATTATTATAATTCATATTTAACTTGATTTTCGTCGGAAACGCTCGGGTGTCCTTCGGCTCGGCCAGTGACGTTCTTAGTTACGAACAGCACACCAATGACTGAAGACGTTACAAACACGATGAAAACCAAGTTATATGTGAACCAAAGAATAGTTTATATATATATATATATATATATATATATATATATATATATGCATTTTTGTGGGCGTGGTCGAGGGGGCGTGGCCACACCTGGCCTCACCAGGTGCTCGGGACAAAAAGTGTGACCAAAGTGACCGCCTTGCTGTCTGCATGGGCTGCTTGTAGGCGAACAACTCGCGGCAAGCAAGTAATAGCAAGCTGCTGTGCTCGGTAGTAAAAGAATGGCCTCACTAGGCTTCAAGTCAGCTGACTTTGCAGTGTTCCCACCGTTCTATCCAAGCCTATGTAAAAAAAACTCGAAATAGCTTTTTTGGCATTAAAAATATTTTTTAGAGGAAAATAAATTCTTGATTCATTATCAGAAGATCCCTAATTGGGGCTTTGGGGGGTAGGTAGGATAAATTTTCAAATCAAATAGTTACCGAGGAAAAATCAAATTTTCTAACATTGTGGCTTTTGGAGAAAATTTCCCCGCCGGGGAACACTTGAAGCTGAATATTACTGATTTTATTGGCACAACTTGTGAGAATATTTTAAAAAATACCCTGGGAAGAGACCTATGTAATAATTTTTATTTATAAATATGTAATTTTTCTCTTATTTCTATAAAAAGTTTGATAAAATCTTATTAACTCATGAAACGTATATTAATACGAGTAATTAAATATCTTCGAAAATTTGTTAATAGATTATACATCGAGCATGAATGAATTTCCCCTCATTTGCAAGACATGAACAATGACATAATTTAAAGATACAGAGAGATTCGCTTACATTGCTGCATGTTCAAGAAAATCCACTATATTATTGAAGAATAAATCAAAATTTCTATTTTGTTTTTTAAAATACGATAAACAAAATTTTCATTAATATTCCACCCAGTTTGATTACTAATGTCTTGATTACTCGACCAATTATTAAGATCAATGCTCGCTTTGAAATGCATGATGTTTTCTGTCCCGGCTGTTTCATGAGCGCGCCACGCAGTCTGTGCTGGGTCTTTATTCCATCATCATCATTATCAGGGAAGCTTTATTGACGTCCAGCGGCTCAAGGAGGAGGACCAATTCCGACTTAATTGCATCTTGTGGGCCCCCGTGGTGGACAAAAGCTCATGGCAACTATTGCCAATAATCCACGCACTCCTCTGCAACTTAGTCGTTAGTTCTGTTAATATTATATAGAAGAAAAAGTCGCAGTTTACTAGATAAATGGAAATTCGAAGTGCAGAAGTTATTAATTTGTCGTTGATTTTTTTTTATGCGAGATAAACGCTACATATAATTCAAATTGTCTGTGGACAGCAAAATGCATTTAAAGTTAATTTTTTTTTACTCGTGTGACCTGAGGTCTGGAGAACTATTGACGTTTAAACCCTTATAATGACATTGGGTAATTAAATTATTTTTGTCCAATGATTTCTTTGTAAATCTTAGAAATATTATAAAATTAAATGTTTTTTTTTAATAAAATATTAATAATTCATTGACAGTATACAGAAAGACAGTGATCAGAAGACAACATTGCGTGATATTCTTCCGGAGATCTTATATTGTACAATGTAAGCTCTTTGGTATATACTTCTCCACAGGCTGGGTGAGAGTTATATAATTTGCAGCTGGAGGGACATAACGTTCTGAACTGTTCGTTCTTTAAATCGTCCTGCAGGCATGCAACGATAAAATTGCGCACTCTGGCGGACAATATTAAAAAATAATCATCGTTATAAGGTATAACCTTCATATCTGAGGCTTGAGTTGTCAGACATTTCCTCTAAATCTGATAACTTTCACACGCTGGTATAACCATATAAACAAACTGTCATAATTATACACTGCATGAGCATGACTAACGTTTAATCACTTTGACCTCCTATAGCAACTCATATTTGGAATTTTCATTTTCTTGTTGCCCTTGCCCCAAGGAGAAATTCTAAAACTATAACATTTCATTAAGATCAAGAGACGTCTATAAATCTCATATTAAAATCATTCATTGATTAATACATAATAAGATATATAGAAGATGCTCAATGCAATTTGTGACAATTAAGGCAATTATTTCATTCATCAAAGATGTAATAATTGAAGCCTCCCCTGTGTGCTAGCCAACCGATGACACACAAATTAAGTTTATATTTTTTTCTGGAAGAAGCTAGAAGTCTCAAGATTTTAATGAACAAATTTTGTCCTTAACATACCTGTATACAGGTAAAATTACTAAAATTAATTTGAATAGCCGAAAGTTGCGATTTTCTGAACTCTTTTTTCGTATTTCAAAATTGAAATTTCATTCATAAATTTACTGTAAACCCGTCTGTAAAGTTTTAAATCTGAAATATGAACAGGAAACTTCCAGTTACTGAAAATATCAAATTCTGTTCTATTGCAAATTGTAGCAGGAAGGTCAGGAACTTTATAATATACTTCCTGATATCCGGATGGACATTTTGCAGACAAGGTGGTGGTGTCCTCGCCCCCCATACATACGAGCCCCCAGTCGAGTGGCCTCCTCAAGGTCACCCTCGTTATCTCCCACCAATCTTCATCAAGAGCGTGCGAAAATGTCTTAGCCATACAAATTTTAATGTAGAGGGGGCGAGATCATCAGTTATTGTTATAGGGTCATTTTATAATATCGTACACTGAGTCACAAATGTATTGGACCACAGCTTGCTTATTTCATTGTGTAAAGAAAGGGATCTTAACTGTACAAGAAACAGATACATTTATGTATCGTACGACAATGCAAAGAAAAAATTATAATTATAAAAGTTACGAATTATATTATAATACACTATAATGTACGTTATTGTAATTGAGTGACAGTGTGTTTTATGTATAGTGAATTCGTGAATACATATTATTATATACATATACGATAATGCATGACATTATTAATATAATGAAATATTTTAATACATTTTACAAACATTATAATATATATATGGTATAAAATATTTTACTTGCATGCATGTTTTACTGTAATTATATTATAATTAATGATATTTGACAGATAACAAAATTGTAAGCATTAAATTAATAGGCATGAAGTAGATATTCATAATTATCATAATTAGAACAATGAGAATTCTTTTTGAACTATTATACATACAGTATAGAGGTTATTGACACTTAATTAATTAAATGCTTTTCACTGAATTTTGCTCCCTTTTAGAAAATACATGAGAAAATTTTGCACCCCCCCCCTTAATAATAACCCCCCCCCCCCCAATGTTTTTCTTGGCCACAAAACGCTAATACGAATCTATTTTTTTTTCTCAAGCCAAATAAAGTATAGCTAAAATTTAGATTTTAAAAATAAATATAAAAAATATTTTTAACTGCATGCAACGCAACACATTGTTTGTATTTTTTTTATTTGTAAACTTTAAAGTTTATCTTGCTTCTGGCTACAAACGCAAGTTATTTACAAACTATTTATAAGAAGTGTCGTGCTGTAAGAAGTAAACTTTGTTGGCCTTGCTTGGGCAGACATCGTGTCGCCGCTACAGTAAAATTATTTTACATTCCCCCGGAAGTAGACGAAAGCATCCCCGGTGTTCGTATTTTATGACAATTTTACATCAATACATTATAACCTGTGTTCGTATTTTATGACAATTTTACATCAATACATTATAACCTGTGTTCGTATTTTATGACAATTTTACATCAATACATTATAACCTGTGTTCGTATTTTATTATATGACAATTTTACATCAATACATTATACCCTGTGTTCGTATTTTATGACAATTTTACATCAATACATTATAATTATTATTATTTTATGGACAACCTGTGTACTATACAAATACATAACGTATATAATATACCAATCAAATACGAAGTTTCATTTCACATCCGGCTAAATTTAAATTTAATTTAACTGTATATAACTCAGTTTTCTTTACTGTTGTGATTATATTATGTACTTTGTTGTCATACGATACAAAAACACGAAAGTGACCTCTCTTCATGTTTATATTCAAGAGGTGCGATTCACGAAGCAGTTAGCCATCACGTTTCTATAACCACGTTTAGCTTAAGGGCATTGGGTGTAGCACCGGTAGTTGGCAACACTGACATAATAATAATAATAATAATAATAATATTTGTTTATTTGGGATAAATTACATTGTAGGGAATAGGGAAAAAAAATAAATAATAGCAACAACATAATAACCCAAATTGGTGAATATAAAAGGCTAAGGAGCCTATACACATAGAGTGAACATTCACCACACATCAGAAAAACTGCATCGTCAAAAATTGTATATATATATAAAAAATAAATATTTAACACATAAAAATTAATACATAAAACGTACAAGTCAATATCACATGATAGAATCAGACAGGCAGAGGAAATCTTACATCTTCAGGTAATGCATTGTATGCCTTTACAACTCTAGGAAACAGGGAAGACAAGTACACTGCTTTGCCCCTAGGTGTAACTAAGGAGGTCTGGCTGCTACGCAGACCAGCCCTATGCTCCTTGACAGACACACGCTCAGGACCGAACACATTGAGATCATATCTTCCAGCTAAGCACTTATTGAAAAAGGACATATCAATTTTCTTCCACTGAGACTCTAAACTAGAAATATCACACTTTATGAGCCTCTGCACACTATCATCACACGATCTATCATATCTCCCGTATCCAAGAATGAAACGGGTTGCTCTACTTTGCACACGCTCCAGATTATGCATATTAGACTGAGTGGTTGGATGCCATGCTGGCGCACCGTATAACAATAGAGGTCTCACAAGAGAATTATACAATGTTCTTTTTGCGCTTGGCATTCCACGACTAAACCCTCTTGTCAGCATGCCCAAAACTTTGGTACCTTTTTTCCTAGTCACTTCAGTCTGGTAATTCCACTTCAAATCACTTGAAATGTTAACACCAAGCAATTTCAAAACATTATGTTGTGGAACAATTTCAGAATTTAACACATAAGGAACAACGATGGGAGCGTGAGACTTCGTCAAACGTATATGGACACTTTTAAAAGCATTTAACATCATATGATTAACACTGCACCATCTCTCAACAGATTTTAAATCCTCCTGGAGCTTCTCAGTATCCTCTTTACACTTCACAACTTTGTACAAGGTGCTGTCATCAGCATATTGTGATATTGAAGAGGCAACAGAATTTGGAAGATCAAGCATAAACATTGTAAATAGCAAAGGTCCAATGACAGATCCCTGAGGAACTCCGGAGGTAACGTCAACACACTCAGACTCCATTCCCCCGAATACAACACGTTGACTTCTATTTGTGAGAAATGATTTTATCCATGATAAAAGATTGCCACGAATCTTAACGTATCTTCACCATGCTAATTTTTTATCATTGCTCCTCGGAGTAATTTTTATGCTAGAGCTAAGCTGATTGCTGTAGTATCAAGATAATTAGTAGCCCAAGTGCACAATTTGGCTAAATAAAGCCTGATTTAAAGAAAAGTATTTTTTAGTAATTTTTTAAATTTACATGCATTTTTCTAAAATATAAAAAAAGTACTTTTCTTTAAATCAGGCTTTATTTAGCCAAATTGTGCACTTGGGCTACTAATTATCTTGATACTACAGCAATCAGCTTAGCTCTAGCATAAAAATTACTCCGAGGAGCAATGATCAAAAATTAACATGGTGAAGATACGTCAGTGTTGCCAACTACCGGTGCTACACCCAATGCCCTTAACCACGTTTAATACCTAATAATACCTAATACCTAATAATACGCTATATATGCTTAATACCTGTTTTACCTAGTTAAACGTGGTTGATAGAAACCTGGCTAAATGCTTCGCGCGTGAATCGCGCCCATTATACTTAACATTCAAACTCGTCACGCAGTGCAGACTATAATATAGAGATATGGTGAAAATATTATATTATTAAAAATAATTTTATATAAAAATATTGCTATAACTAAAAAATTTTGCACGTATCTGAATCTCTTCGTCTGTTTTAGCAATTAAATCGGGCAAAATTATACTTAACGTATATGAGCTGTCCCTTGCCCTTGGCGTATACGTAAAAAAAGTATGCAGTTTCATTGTTTTTAATAATCATAGCTTTAAATTTTTATATTGAAGTAATTTTTTGTCTTGACGAGTGTCCCATCAGAGTATATAAAACGCACGAAAGCAGCGAGGGAAAGGAACCACGATGAAATTTAGAGCACGTGTTGCGGAGGCTGCGAGTGGAAAATTCCCAGATTACCAACTCTGAATGCCCACCGAGGTTAAAGCTCCCTGCAGTCACCCTCCTCCACCTTTTTAAGCCGCTGCAGCCGTCACAATAAAAGCACGTCGCCTGCATGCATTTGAAAAGCGAAAGAAAAAAACGAAATGCGTTTCTGAATGCATTCACTAATATGTAGTGTAAACTCAATGGGGAATAACATATAATTATATATGTCCGATATAATATAGGACATGACACAACATGGCCATGGCCTCTGTGTTTAAAAATTGTCTAAATATAATCTTGCAACAGCTTTAATTGGGGGCGATTCACCAAAGAGTAATCCACAAAGTTATCCAGCAGCTTTCTCACTAACCGTGGTTAGAGCCAGCTTAATTTAATGACACTAAACGTGATTAGTAAGAAAATTGGATAACTCTCTTCGTGAATCGCGCCCAATTAAGTGTCTATTGAAATTTAACATTTATATTAAATGCACAATCTCTTTATACATCAAAAATATAATGATCAAACCACCAGGATATAATTTATACATTCTTTATTACTCTGATTCCTGATCTATTATAAACAAACATAATTAACTATATATTAATGTATAATTTTAAATAGTATAATTACTGCATGTTGTTTGACTAGCATTTTACAGAAGTAACATTATTTTACATTACAACCAGGGAATATAGTTCATCTAGAAGACTCAGGTTCGTGTTATGGTATTCCCTGTTACAACCTTCAATAAAATATAAAACAGTGCAGTCTTAAAAATTTTATTAATTCACAAATGTTAAACCTCGTCATAATAACATTTTGATCGTTAATACCAGTTAGAACTACAGTTGATATTGAATTTTATATTAAACTGTGACTGAAGGTTTTGACCGTATAACAACTGCAACGTGAGGAGATATGCAAGGATTTTTGTGCTCGGTTGTCATTTGATATATGTGAGTCTTTTATGTATATAATACGATATACGTGGAAAGAAAATAATAAACGGTATACATATAATACTTAGAAAAAGTAGACTGTTAATTGGCATAAGGCCTATTTTTAAACCACAAATTAACTAACAGTTCAAAATATATTTCTAAGAATTATCACAAATTAACTACTAACTATAATTATTTGCTATGGAACTAATTTAGAAATGTTCAGAAAATGATGGTAAACATTGAAGTTATTTACAAACAAATAATTATAGAAAAATGTCAAATTAGGCAAGCATTCTTAGATATACCATAAATAAAGCTTTAAAAATGTAAACAGAAAATTAAATTAAAGAATGACCATCACAATTTGTTTTACTACAAACTGTATAGTTCAAATACAAAGTATTAAATTAAACATTCGGCAAACTGAATATTTTGTATCAATGTTAACTTAAATGATAAAATTTCATTATTTACATTTATTCATCAGTTAAAAAAGTGCAATTATTAAATAAAGTTAGGTAAAAGGCGGATTCAGATGGCGATGCGACGCGATTTTGTCACACAAGCTGTGAAATCCTATGCGGCGAGCGAATTCGCCAGGTTCAGGCAGCGAAATTGCGTTAATTGCGATGCTCTTTTTTTAATCGCCAAATATGGCTGCCAATGGATGTCACAGCATGTGCGCATTATTCGTGTCACGTCGCATGATAAAAATCGCCATGTGAATCCATCTTAACACCAGTGGCGTGCGGTGGGTTTAGCAGGCAGTAATGCGGCGGCAAAATTATGGGACTGGACACAGCAAAAGGGGGGTCCGGGGGGCGGAGCCCCCCGGATAGCCCGCCGCAGGCGAAAAAATTTTTAAAAAGGGGGCGTGGCAGGCGACTTTTTAAGCATAAAAATAACACAAAAATATATTATATTTCGACGTTTTATACAATTCTAAAATCAATCACAAATAATTTTTTAAATCAATTTGTAAGACGAGTTAAATTTTTTGTCGGTAATGTCTTTTTTTATATCGATCGTATGACAGTTATATTCATGATCGATCAGCACATAATTACAATATAATATAATTATTTTCACTAAAAACAATACGTATAATTTTTGTATTGTGATTCCGACTATATATGTACAGCTGCAATACGTGAAAAAAAAATACGCATTTTATTCTCTGCAGTCAATTAAATTCTAATTGTGATCCGCGACGCGGATTGATCAGGATAGCAGTCGATAAATCAATATTTTATTTTCTAAGATACGTAATTTCTTTCAAATAATTTGTTGTTTTGAAAGGTATAAAGTCAATTTAAGAACATGAGTTTAATCGTTTAAAATAATTATAGTGTGGATTTCATAATTGTGAAACTATATATTTGTTTTGCTTTAAAAATAAGAGATAAAGTTTTCGAATCTTATATTTTTTTTCCCCGGCAGCATATAATTTACGATAATCCACGAGGCAAAAACATCGGCTCCTCGATCGTCGTCGCTCCCCTCCCTCAACTCCCTCCCAGGACTGAAGCTCGCCCCCACCTCCTAAATCGGTAGAAAGCTCAGCTTTTTCTTTGATGATAAAACTATACGAAAAAACGGGCGCGGGAGGGGAAATGTAGATTCATGCATGGGGAAAACAAAGCTGAGTGAGTCTACCGCTTTCATGCAAGAGGGCGTCTTTGCATTGCACCGCGAATTCATTTACGTTTTTGCGGTAAACGCTTCAATAAATTCAAACGAAGATTTTCACATAGACAAAGATAAATTATTTTTTTTTATTGAAATTTGACGTGATGAAATTGAAAAAGAAAATATTTATATTCTTTAAAGAAAGCTCAAATTTTCCCTAGATGCGCCGCATCCAACGCATTAATGGACCGCACGCCACTGCTTAACACCAATACAATGCTACGCCGCTACGCCCACATGACGGTATCTGGTGCTAACTATTTAACGACAAACAATAATTTTATTAATTTCTAATAAAAAATATAGTATATAAAGAGGATCCTTTTATTTCTACGTGTAATTATGTGGTGAGGTTTTTAAATTTAAAATTATGTAATGCACTCTTACACCAACTTACCGGAGAGAGGTGAATAGGAAAGTTTTTGCGGCTCAGTATTTGCAGCAGGAAACGTGGAAACCCCAGTCAGGATGGTCGGACGGTAATTCCTTCCAAATATAACGATCAGTTCTCAGCACATTGCATTTAATAAAACCCCCAAGGTCACTGCACTGGAATTTGAACTCGTTTGATAATGTTATGTCAATATTTATATAATAAGGCGTCAGTCATCTACCTCAGATAATTATGTCGTATAGCGAACTATTATACAAACTGTATTTCATTCATCCGATCGTCTTGAACGCTTCATTGATTCTCTTTTTATCAGATCAAATTTCGAAGGTAAAATTTTATTTGTTTTATTAAGTGTTCTTTATTTTGGAAGGAGAGAGTAAAATATAGTCAAATACGAGTAAAAATACGTCAAAATTAAGATAAAAATATTTTTGTGCTGTCATTTATGCAATGTTAATATGTTGATTCATCCAATGACTCGAAGACAAATAATATGACGACATATTATAATAAATTTTAACACATGATACGATAAAAATGTCACAATTGCACAAAAGTATATATTATAGACTTTTAAATATTTTGCTGATCTAGGATTATATTTAGTACGAGTTTGCATAATTATTATAATATTGATGAATCATCCACTGTTTTGCTTTAAAAATAATTATAATAAAAGAATAATTTGCAATTGAAACTTATTTCTGACAAGTTTGACAAATCTAACTTTGTTTTTTACCTTAACTGTATCGCAATATTTTAATTAATATATTTTAAATTTTAATTATACTATCTTAATATTAGCGTATATCTGAAAATTGTGTGTCTCTGTGCAAATCAAAGAGCACATTTAATGATTATTTTGCGATTGTTGCTCATTTGCAAGAAGGATGTAATTATGATCTCGGATCTTGTGACTTGGTTCATATCTCTATCACTGGGGTGACAAAGGTCGACAATATAACGGAATCTAATGCTTACTGCAGACGCGTCAGAGAGAGGTGTCAAAGTATCAATAATGTTGCGGTGCAGAACATCTCGTACGTGTTGGTAAGATGCTCTCTCAGTCTTAACTTAGATAGAATTTGCACTTAATTTGAGAAGGGGTACGTCAACCTTTGTGATTATTCAATAATAATAATTAACATCGTGTGGAATGTGTAAGAGAATTTAAAATACTATAAAACTAAGAAAAGTGTTTTTCAATCATAATAATATGCATGAGGTTATATTTTTCTAAGTAACTTTCTGTCAGTTTTTATTGCTAATGTGAGTAAAAAATTCGCAAGTCTCAACATGGTTCGTTGAGACCTTAATTCCATGCACTTAATCCTGATTCAATTTATCACCTAACATTAAGAATTTATCCGTTAATGTAGTATTATCCAACCTGTGGCGAAAATCTTACTTTTTTTGCGTCTCTAGCATACGTATGCCATCTCTCAGACATATCTTGCACTATTATGCAGTCACTTTACGGTGTAGTGGTCTCGTGTCCACCCACGTGCCGTCTAGTAACAATTGTTCAATGTAAGCTCTCTGCACGCTTTGAGCACTGTGCTTCATGAGGGAAGCGCGCGGAAAGTGGGTAAGCTTTGTTTACCAGAGAGTAGTTAATATACGATGATGGCTAATGTACACTCAAACAATTAATAAATGTCCACGTTGTCATCTCTACTTCAAGTTAGGTAACTTGTTTAGCATAAAAAAAAGAGCAAGTTGCATATACAGTAGGGGCAAGGTCAATTTTTAAATCTGAATAAATTGCCCATGGAATCGGACATTTATTAATGGGTCAAGTGTACCTTGAATATGTTATTAGAATATTGTATTATCACTGTAAAAGAGTCATTTTAATTATTGCGTCTTGATCTTTGAGAGAAATGCCATTTTGAATTTTCTATGAGTTGTTGAATGATTTATGAGATTACTTGCTTCTATATCAAAAATTCAAAGTATAAAACACCTGTATATGATGAGCAATGTGGTGGTGGGTATTGGATAAAAATATATTTTTTTGTACACGTATTGATTTACTGCATATAAATTGGAAATAACGCGACTTGCTTGCATTCATCACACGACTATAACAGTCGTTGACAGAGAGATAACATAGTAGTGATTTGTTTGATCGAAGGATGGAAAGTAATGAAGTAGTGGAAAAGGTGGGACGGAAAATTGAAAAAAAAAAAAAATGAATGAATGAATCAATGGAAAAAAATAATTTTAGAACGAGTAATTCAATGCTATTTTTAAAAAAGTACCAATTTGTTTTATTATATCTCTTGTGGAAGTCATGGAGTTGTTTGGATAATATAATTATAATTAATATCTAATTAATTAAATTAAGATATTGATTCACACACTGTATGGTCAGTATAGAACCAACTGTTATAAAATTATTGCGCCATGCTTCATTAATATTACGTCATGTAAAATTCACATGGCATACGTCGCAAAACTTCATTTTTTATTTCTTTTTTATAAGCTCAGCTCTTGGCGTTCCTAAACTGATTTACTGATATATAAAGGGATTTAAAATATTCTAAATAATTTATTAACTAATTACATTATCTTCTATATATATTATTTTTAATATTTTATAATGGACAACATGCATGAAAATTTTTTATTGCAGAAATGAATAGAGGGTACCAAATTATGCTACTCTGAATTTTTTCAGATTTTTTTTGAGACCCAGAACTATTTTTAAATAATTATTGAAAGTGTGGCCACGCCCCCTGGAGGCGTCAATTTAAAAATAGTTCAGGGACTCAAAAAAATCTGAAAAAATTCTGAGTAGCATAATTTGGTACCCTCTATTCATTTCGAAATTTGCAATAAATTTTTTTTCATGTATGTTGTCCATTATCTATATATATGTAAATATAATATGAGTTGAATTCACCTGGCAATATTTTCCACCCACCTTCACAAGTTCTGCTGGATACATTCTTGCACGTGACGCGACAAGGTCGATCACGTGAGAGCGTGTGAGCATCGTGTTATCTGTCAACTAACCTCCGTGGAATCATGTGCACCGAGCTTGCAAATGTACACACATCGTATAATCTTTAATGCAAAACTCGGACGAAGCTGATCAGAAAACAGTCCGGAGGATTATAGACTCTGCATACAAAGACCATAATAATCTTTAGCTGGAGAGATGTAAAAAAAAAAAAAAAAACTACAGTACTCCCCCGCTGATTCTGTGTGCACATGCATGTAATTTAAATTTTCATATCAGAATACAAACTGTAACATTTTTTGTCTACATATGAACTTATTAGAAAACAATCCAAGTATTGCATCCATGGTCCGTATATAATTTTTAGAATGAGCGTGATGCAATGCATTGACCGGTTCTCGTTAGATCACCGAATTCAAGCAACGTCGAGGGTGGTGAATGCTTCGATGGGTTAAGTTTCAATTAAAAATAACGTTGCCTCCTCTATGGAGTAAATCCATCTTATTTCCACCCAATACAGTGATGCACTTGTGTGTGGTTCCCCAACAGGTTTTGGATATCATTTTGGTTCAAATTAATTGATAAGAAATAGGGATTTTCCACGGCTCCCTCAGTCTCATCTCAGTGAATGCTGGAACGCGTAACAGGCCGTGGCCACCATCCTTTTCCTCCATTAGCCATTACCTTACCGCTAGCTCTAAGTTTATAGGGGTGAATCCCTGTAAAAAAAATGTATATTATATACCGAGAAGAGTGCAAACTGCAGCATTTTTTGACCATGTACTAACTACTCTATTAATTAAAAAACGGCCCAATTATTGTATGGCTAACATAAATCCTCATGTTCTCAGATGCTGGCAAGACGAGCGGGCGCGGCGACTGCACTGGCGGCGGTCATACTCCTCAGCAGTGTGCTGGCCAGCCCCACGAGGCTGCAGCAATTCGGGGGCGGGGGCGGAGGCGGAGCGGCGGCCTCCCGTAACCTCGTACTCAACCACACCCTTAGCAAGCGGACCCACTTCTTCGACATTCAGTGCAAGGGTGTATATGACAAGAGCATATTCGCGCGGTTGGATCGTATCTGTGAGGATTGCTACAATCTTTTCCGTGAGCCGCAGCTGCATTCCCTTTGCAGGTGAGATTTAACGGTCCAATTTTCATGACACATTTTCCACTGTTATTATTCATATTAGGAGCGATTTATGAAGATATCCAGGTTTCTCACAGGCAGCTTAACTCGTAATTTTTGACATTGATAGTAACCACAGTTAGTGAGAAACCTGAATATATTTCTGAAGAACTCCGTCGTGAATCACGCCAATAAATGTAATAATTGTGAGTCACAGCAGGCGCATATTTGGTGGGGGATTTAAACGTGGGTGGTATACAACCTTACCCCCCTACAATTACCATTTTTGAAACATTTACTTTATGAGCCAAGCCACTCCCAAATTTTTCTCCCGAATCCGCGCCTGCTGCATGAGAATGCGTGCAATGTCTTTAATTTATTTATACATTGACTCAATTGTATTAGAAATACTGTCACGCATTTTTTTTTTACAAAATCTTGTACTATTTTAAGATTTTTTTTACCTCTTTAGAATATTTAATTTATATTTATATACAATAATTATTATTCAACACACAATACTAGGCAAGAATGCGCAACTTTATTGCGTTCGTTGCTTAAAATATGCCATTCTAAAATACTTATTTTTTAATCATATATATTATACTATTACCAAGACGCAAGGAGAAAGTGTCTGCACACAGACGATATGTGACAATTTATATCTTGTCAACAATGTCTTTTTGGCTACATAAAATTTGATAAGTGATAATACAGCCGAATGAAAATTAATATTGACCCAGGGGAATAAAGATATTCACTCCTTGTTTTTTGGTACAGTAATTCAATATGTCATGTCAAGGGTATATTATATTCATAAAAATGATATATATATATATATATATATATATAAGAATGGATTTAGGTCAGAGGATATTTAAGAATAGAACAATTTGTGTACATGCAGTACATTGATAACAAAATCGACCTAAAAATATTGAAACCTAAATCCTCTAACTTATCACTTGTAGTACTATATACTGTATATTTATATTATTATTATACACATCGACTGTATCGTTGTGCAAACTTTGATGTATGACGAATCATTTCAACATGTAGACGACATTTTGTCACGTTTCATTATTGGCCACGAATCAACAATAAACATTCATTATGATCACAGGAATGTGAAAATACCGACATTTAACATGTTAATGTCATATACGTACTGTCATACAAAGTGACGTAAATTCACGCACTGATTCACAAAGATGATGCGTGGTTGTAAAAACATGAAACGTGGCAAGTGTTGTTTTAATTAATTACTACGATTTTTAGCACAGGTTCTTCAGCAGTTGCAGAAACTTATTATTAAAATTGAATTTCAAAATAATTTTTAGTTTCTTTTACAGGTTTTTACAAAAATATTTAATTTTTTCTAATAACGCTGGACCTAAAGGACTTAATGGTTTGTTTGTAACGCGAAGGAGCTAATTTTTTGTTTGCAGAAAGAATTAAATTGTATGGCAAGCTTTCTAGCTGGACTGTACACAAAAAATTTAATAATCCTCCCTGCCAGAACATCTCAACTTCGCAATTTGTTCAGTATCATAAATGGAGCATGTCACATAAATTTACATTATTAATAATTGTTAAGTGCTTTTTCGCTATCATGATTTGTATGTGTACCAGTATCAAACCATTCTGGAGAAAAAGAAAGGTCTACACCGGGCTTTGAACCACGGATCTCTCAAGAAAGACCTTTCTTTTTATCCAGAATGGTTCGATACTGACATACATACAAATGCAATAATCAGATGGCGAAAAAGCACTAAACAAACATTAAAAATTTAATTTCACGCCATCGTGATCGTACAGAAGTAAGAAATACAACAGAAAATATTTAAATAAATTTACATATTATAAAGAACAAAGTGACGTTTTGAACCTTTTGGCGCTCAGTTTTTGATGCTGAACAAGTTGCCTAACTTCACGGCGACAATATTTTAATATTTTGTTTCTTTAGGAAGTCTCTCCCAGCCACGAAATCCATCACCCTGCTACTATTTTACATTTAGTTAGCATATTTTTTTATAACCAAAGTTAATTTTTTTATGTGAATCGCTGGTATTTAATATCTACAATGTAGACACTTTGCCTGTGTGTATAACGTGGAATGTTTACAGGAAGGACTGCTTCACTTCCAAATACTTCAAGGGATGCGTGGACTCACTGATGCTTCAGGACGAGCTCGAGAAAATACAGATGTGGATCAAACAATTACACGGGGCCGATCCCGGTGTCTAGCTGATAGGTACCTTCCTCCTGCAACCTCCTCACCTTTGAGGCCTTTTATCCTCCTTGGCATGGTCTTTGTACTTGATGTAGTTTAAACAATTTATTTAAATTTGTAGTTAGTTTTTTGTTCGCTCACTAATTTTTTTGCATTTAAATGTTAAAAATTGCACCTTTTTTTTGTGCATTTTCTCACAATTTTTGTAATTAAATGTTTTAGTAAGCACTAATTAACACGTATTAGAATGTAGTTTTCCTTACTAATTTTTTTCAATTTTCTTATAACTAACATTATTAACAAAATAATTTATTTTTACGATATTTTTTTTTTTTAAAAAATCACATTTTTAAAGGCCAAAAATCCTACCAAAATATTTTTATTTGTCACACTCCAATTTTTTATTGTTTTTATTTATAAAGAACCATTCTCAAAATTTTTTTTGATGAGTTTGGTTCTTTAAATTTTTTTACCTTAACAATTTTTGATTTTTGTGCATTTTTTTCTGGACACCAATTTTTTATCGTCCACGGTGATTTTTTGCACGGGTGAATTTCACCCTGATGTCTACCCTTACTTTTTCTAACATTATCCCCTGCCAACAGGTCTGACTGCTTCAGTACCGACTACTTCTGGGGGTGTGTTCAATCTTTACTCCTCGGCGATGAGACAGAGGAGCTCCGAAAGATGGTCGAATTTCTTGGCAAGAAGTAGCCGGTCTCCTCTACATTCTAGTCTACCCCTCTCCTCCGGTGCTCGCCCTTTATTTATTAAACAACAACCTTTTTAAATACCAATTCCATATATTTTTTTTTTGTTTTGTACATTTTATTTTCATCATTGTTTATTTATGTAAAAATTATTTAAACTGAAACAAACACAGTGTTATATATATATTCATTTAAGTGCTGTTTCATATATAACAAAAACCTTTATATATACTGTATTGGCTGGATATAGTATATTATAAGTATTATATATATATATAAAAAAATGAAATAGTATTATTAAACATTATATTATAATTGAAAACTAGGATGTATTCTTAGGCTACAGAATTGTGAAACAAAAAAACAAAGTCAAGTTTTTATTAAGATCCTTTTTGTTATATCTCTGGTTACCAATTGTTGGAAAAATTAAAATATTAATGAGAAAAGTTGAAATGAAAACTGCATCATCTAATTTTGACTTTAAATGTTAAAAATTAAAAATTGTAACAATTTTATCAAGACCAAACAAGCACTGTGTTTGTTAAGGCAGCACATTTTGTTATCAAGTACGAGAGAATTGAGTGCAATAGTGAAATGTACTATACATGTATTTGTCAAGACAATTAATTACTTTATTAATTAATAATCATGACAACAACTGTATTTACTGTGCATTAAAATTATTTTCCAGCGCTTGACTATATAATTGGAATTTGTTGCATGAAAGTGTGTTCGTGAAAGCTAGATCAGCCAAAGAATAATTACGGACATCAGAAAAATAATGCACAGAAATCTCAATTCCGTACAAAATTCTTTGAAATACTGTAAAATAATTTATTTTTAAAAATATTTGTGTATGTGTATTTTTGCTGCCTTAAAATTTCAATTTATTTAAATGAGCCTGAAATAATTGATTTTTTAATGTTTTAAATCAATTTTATAAAATGACAAACCTTTTTTTTTAAGGTGCTGTATTTAAGAAAGAGAATATTGTAAGCATATTGACTATTTTTGTGCATTGTACTTTAGTTTTAATATTAATTTAAGAAATTATAATAGTATATTTTTATAAAATAATTTATTTATTAATTTTCACATTGTATATTTTTATTTTGTAAATAATTTTAGTTTGTACGGGCTCTCCCCCCTGTTATGTCAATTTCATTTCTGTTCTTTTTTGTTGTAAAAAATTCATCTCTTCAATGTTTCTGCAGAAAAATAAAATATTTTGAAAAAAAAAAAAAAAAAAAAAAAAAAACAACTTTCTATTTTCCTTGCATAAAAAAATATTACATATATAATTCTATATGTAAGAAAAATCCACAAATTAAGGCAAAGTATAGATTTACAAATTAATGTTGGCAGAAGAGATCTTAATTAGTTTGTTGTAAAAAAACACAGAACATTCTAAAGCATCATATTTCTATTTGAGTTTAAGCTTTTAATTTTAAGGCACTGCTATACCCATGAAACAATAACTTTAAGTCCTATACTTGCCACCGTTTTAGTAAAAATATTAATTTAAATGGGCAGTATATAATAGTTCTCAAGGAGACTCAAGGTATTGATCATGTAAATCATGTACATAATTTAATTTGCTCCAGTGATTTATTTCACTGGTCACTGCATTTTGTTTAGGGACATTACTTGTTACAGATAAAAAGCAAAACTTTTAAACCAGTAATGTAGCTTGCTGAACATCTCATTCATCTAGACTTCAAACTTGTTCTTCTTATAATATGATGTACTGTACACTCCATTCAAATATAAATGCCCCATCCGGCTTATACTTTAACATGGCCGGATCGGACATTTTTATTAGCTAGAATGGAGTGTACATACTGACTTAGGTCATAACGACAGAGAAAAGGGCTGAGAGATTATAGAGGCAAGTTCTTTCATTTTCCCGATAGCTATTAAATTATCAACGAATTGCAAAAAAATTTAAAAAGAAGAAAAATGAACAAAAATTCTCTTTACTTAATTTCTGAATTTATTGTGGATGAATGTAGATAATTAATCTTGTAACCTAATCACTGGGTAAGTGCCAGTAGTACAGTACTTATAAGAAAAGTGTATAGGCACCACTCCTTGAATCTTGATTTCATTAGCAAAATTAACCCTTCAGTCATTGATATTATTTTTTATATTGAGCCCTAACAGTTTCTTTCTCTTCAGTATAATCATTATAATTAGAAGAAATCAAAAGCTGCTCAATGTATCATATATATGGATAAAATGAGACATAATTAAGATATCATATTTTTGCTCAAGAAGCAACTTGGAAGTATATATGTGTATATATCAATAGAAACTTCTTATGAAACCAGCTGGACTAAACTGGGCTGCATGGATGATTTTAGTACTGATGTATATGTACATGATATAATAATTATAAGAGCATGCAGGGTTGTTATAAATACAAAAATAAGGGCTGGAAAAAGGGGGGATCGGAGAAATTATGTATCTGTACTGTATACATTCAGTAGACACATCAGCCTTATATGGTAAGCCGACTCTTTACGTTCTTACTAAAATTTTCCAGCACGGACAACATTTTCAAGTAAGACGCTCAGAGTTATTCCCTGCCCCTTCTCCTTGAATTAAAAGGGCCCATCATTAAGAAAAATGCATTTTTTACTGCATATAAGATACTGTATGTACCATAAAGGTACTTTCACACACTCTAAAATTACTATGGAATCACGCCGCAAGCTATGGCAGCTATAGCAAAAATGTTTTTGATTTTGCTGTAAATTAAGAAAGCAAGTTTATGCATACAGTAGTTGGATTTTTCTACAGTACCAGTATGTCAGCGAAAATACGACGGAAGTAGGTGAAAGCTTGTGGCATTGTTACTGAGCTCAATTGTAGATTATGTGAAAGCATCTTTAGTCATGTATCATATACTGTATGCATGTAAAGGTGCTTTCACATATTTGAAAATCGCTACGGAGTTCCGTAGCTATGCCGTAGGCCTTTCACATATTCTCGTTTATCTGCGGCAGCTGCGGCGGAAAATCATGTGAATGCCGTAGCAAAATCAAACTCATCTTGATTTTGCCACGGAGTTCCGTAGATCGATCGCGAGGTGCTACGGAACAGCTACGGTGCGCCGCTGCAAAATCAACACATTTGCTACGGAGTGTTTCCGTAGCGATTTTCGAATATGTGAAAGCACCTTAACACGGGTGTATGATCCCAGTAAACACAACTCTGTCGGTCCAGTATTGGTCCAGTGCTTTGATTGTTGAGCCAGTATATACAATGCCAACATTCTAAAGTACCGGCCCAACACATTTTTGACACCCTTTGTTTACTGGGATACAGTACACCTATATTAAATTTATGCAGACATGTGACCTGCTGGACAGTGTGCATGCAATCTGTATACACAGGTACATACATGCATACATGTATTTTATGTAAACGTCTTTAAACTAGCTGCAAATAATTTCATCAGCATTGTCAACAATCGTAAGCTTTACTACAACATTGAGTTATTAAAGAAATACTAAATATCATCTTTCTTACCGTAATAACAGCAAAAATCACAAGAATTATAGAATTTTAATACACTGTTTGAACCAGATGTCTTTGTTTACATTTGATTTTTTAGCAAATTTCATGCTTTTGTTAGCACATACGCCATCTCTTAGATGTAAAATGAACTACTTTCCAGAGGAAGAAAAACGCGGGATCAAACAGCTGACATCTGACATATCTTAGGATAAGTAGAAACAATCCTAACATATCTCTCCTGCGAACAGTGCGAACGAATCCAGCAGGAAGGTTTCGTAAATATAGCGAATATAGCATTTGCTGGGGAATTTCATCATTCATAAGGTAAATAAAATCTTGTTTTATAGCTCTAATATATAATTTTATCTACCCTAGTTTATTTTCTAAACTCTGACCTGTGACGTTTGTTCAGGATGGCTTCTCCGTCCACGCCCGCTACGCCTGCAGTAGCCTCTCAGTCTCTGCCGGGTACATCTAACTCTAATTACGTGCAACAAGCGCAGCAAGTGATGCAGGCTGACCGGAAAGCGGGACAGTGCATCTTATGGTCAGCAGTCAACGCAGCGGGATTCGCAGCCCTTCTTTATGACTTGTAAGTAAACTGACAATCCATATTATACAAGAATGTACCGTGTATACAGTATGCATATATAGCATTATATGGTAATATGCTGCATAATAATATACTACACCATGCTTTAATTCAAGCTCTTGCATTTCTTGCAGACGGCTAGAATCAAAAGCTCTGGCTCAAACTATTATAAGGGTTGAAGAAGTTGAAGTGTATTCACGGTGTTTGCAGGACTACTGAACGTTGTGAGGCCCGGTCGATAGTGCTTGAGTACTTGGAGATGACGTTCCTGCTCATTTTCTTGCTCAACGTTGTGTACCACCTCACCACATACTTCGTGCTTTTCTTCACCCTTAGACCTGTGCCCCTCTCTGACAAACAGAAGCAGCTGCTGGGAGTAAAAAAGACAGGTAAACTCGCTTTCTCTCCCCAAATGGGGCTAGATCCTCTTTAGGTTGAATGTCATGCTGTGGAGTGGAAGTCTAATGTGCAGTGTCACATTTCAGACCCCAGGTTCCCGCCTCTGACGCCCAAGGTGACGGCAGGTGAGGACAGGCAGAAGCCGGAGCAGCGCACGCCACTAAACTTATCTGCTGCCAGCTGGCTCAACTCCTCCCTTCTGTCATCTGCAAACAGCACACGTGAGTCGCAAAGTCAAGGATTTTGTATGTATAACCTCTGGATAAGATATTCCTATAACAATAGCATTAGAGCTACTGAGGCAAATCTTTAACGTAAGATGGCGACCGAGCACAACCATCTGCATTGTAAACTGTATGAAAGTTCCCCAACGTAAGATGGCGGACATCCCATTGATTACTGTTGTAACCGCCACCCACTTCCTCCTCACGACTGTGCCTCACCGACGGCAGCACCATCACCTATACAGAGGTTATATACAAAATCCTTGAGCAAAGTAGATTCTGGAAGTAAAAAGAGTTTCGCTAGCTGATAAAACATTGTGCCTCCATTACTAACAATTTGCTCAACGTTAAAACAAATGAAAAAAAAAAAAAAATACCGTACATATCTTATTTTCATGCTGCACTAAAATATCAACAACCCTCTTTAGCTGGGATGACATATGATACATTTTTTCTAATTATTGCACACAATTTTTCCTTACAAGAAAATTTCAACTTCATTTGTTTGTATGGCATGGAAATGACAGGCAGAAATGAAATTTTCGTGTAAGGAAAAATTGAATGCAGTGTTGTACCCTGGTATACAGTACAGTCTTTGAGAATTATGAACCCCCCCTCGTGGTTAGCCTGAACAAATTATGTGTCTGTTACAGCAGGAAGCTCTCAGTCCCCCTACCTCCCCTCCTCTTCTTTGGCCAACGCCAGCGCATCATCGTGGAACAACGCCAGCTTCTCCTCCTCCTGGCAAAGTCAATCGCCCAACCTATCTCTGTCATCGTCCTGGGTGTATCAGCGAGGCTCACCGCCCTCCTCCTCCACCCCCTCACACTTACCGCAGTGGGACGAGCCAATCGCAGACGAGACCTCTCTCTCCTCCTACCTTCGTCAGTGTGATGATTTTGATAAGAAGCAGTCAACCACCTCGCCAAGTAAGTACATTACGACAACTTGCATTATCACTGCAAGGTACTATCAACAGCAAAGTCTTCTGCTCGTTGATAGGGAACAAAATATTCTTGTGTAATGTCTGTCGCTAGAAAAACATGGGACGCTTCTTAATTTACATGTTAACTTATGGAAAATGACTCAATTATGAAGTTGCAACTGTTACATAGCGCCAACAATGCCTCTCTCTCTCTCTCTCTCTCTCTCTCTCTCTCTCTCTCTCTCTCTCTCTCTCTCTCTCTCTCTCTCTCTCTCTCTCTCTCTCTCTCTCTCTCTCTCTCTCTCTCTCTTCTTTCTCTCTGCTTTGGTAGCAAAATCAGACATTACGTCATCCCATGTTTAACAATGAAAAAGGCTTCATACGACAAACATTATAAACAATGGTTTGTTACAACCATGTCGAGTCCAATGGCGAGTAGGCGAATATCAATAGATAGAAGTGTAACTTCCAATTGTTTTCTATTTGTTTGATTTTAAAACTAAATGAACTTACAAAAAAAAGTTAAATACTGTATCAGCATTATGTATGATTTTCATGTTATTGTTTGTGCAGACTTGAACTCTTCTCCGAGCAACCTGAGCCTCCTGTGGAGCAGCTCTCTCAACGCTGCTGGCCCCGAGCTGCCCGTCAGTGCCACCTACCATCTCGCACCAGTCTCCCCTCGTAAGTCTTCTTATAATTCATAATTTTTTTATTTTATTTACAGTATTCACATTAAATATCATTTAATACATTGTGACTAAACATTTATGAATTTGAATTTAGCTGAAAAAAAAAAATATATATATATATTATTAATACAGGCATAGATATTACAGTACATTCAATTTTTTTACAAAAATAACTCAAATGATAAATTTGATAAATTTAATCAATTATCAAATCAACTGAAAATTAATTAATGTATGCAGAAAAGGAGTTTAAACTAGTTTTAATTTAATTATTTCAACGAAAATAAGAAATATCCATAATACATATGCATAAATAGATAAATACATGATGGTATTTATCCCAGATGGCAATAATAAATCTCTTTTTTTTTCTATAGTTCTAAATTTTAAAATTTGTTGCAGTCATCTAAATAATTTATATAATTCAATTGATCCGTGTGTTATTAAAAATGAATATGCACTTTTGTAATGTATAATGTATCTGTCCAATATAATGCTGTGCAGTAAATTATCTTATCTTACTTATTTCTTATTGCATTATTCAATACAGTGGTAGATCCATAGAGAGAAGGGGATGGGAATTTACTGAACTAGTACCTACCTAAGTTAGAGAAATGGCATTTTAGGATCATACCCTCTTTCCCCCCTTCAAATTAAAGCTAGTTCCGCCGTTGGTGCACAGTTCTACAATTACAGCACTTTGATTGGCTGCCACAGTTCTTGTACTCTGAATATACCTCCACATATGGCACCATACCATACATGAACATAAATGGAGCATCGACCTCAAAAATTTTTATTGCAGAAATAGAGAGAGTGTGCAAAGTTATGCTAGCCTGATTTTTTTCAGATTTTTTTGAGCCCGGGAACTATTTTTAAAAAATGATTGAAAGTCCTTTTTGTGACGTCACGCGGTGTCAAGTCCTATCTTTTTCTTAAGAAGCGGCGTCTCGTGACGTCACAAAAAGAACTTTCAATAATTTTTTAAAAATAGTTCCCGGGCTCTAAAACATCTGAAAAAAATCAGGGTAGCATAACTTTGCAACGCTCTATCCATTTCTGCAATAAAAAAAATTTGAGGTCGATACTCCATTGCCCCAAAATATCAACCCACCATCCCATAATGACACCTCCACATTCTAATAGTGTTTGTGTGGTCACAGCTCAGGAAGCCGGCTCATCGGGTTCTCCCGGGGAGGATGGATCGTCAACCACCGTGTCTGTCAACGTGGAGATGTGGCAACGAGAGGGAGTCAGCGTCGAGTGTCTGTCACACTGGAACAAGAACCTCAGACAGGTATGTGTTCTATCTCGTCTCGCTGAGATTGAGATAGTTTAAAAGAGGTGTAACACAGAAACCAACAGGGTAGATACCTGGTTTAAACTGTGAGGGAGTCAAAATAAAAATAGGTACAAATATGCTAGGAAAAGGTTTTCAATTTCTCCTATTTTTATTAAGAGAAGCAAGTTTTCATTTAGTTATTTGTTGAGAAGATTGTAGATATGTTATGTTTCCTGCTGGAATGCATATATCTGAAGGACAAATTAATTTTCTCTCTGATAAGTTTAAGTAGAGTTAATTAATTGTTCTCATTGAAAAAATATTGTTACTAGCACACGGAATTAAGATAGTTACTGATAACTAATATAACTCTTTTATGAACACACCACAAAAACAAAAAGAGCTGATGTATTTGCAAATTTTCATTAAATGAGATCAAACTTTAAAAAAAATATATATTTTTTAAATTTGTTTACAGTATTCTTCTTTTGTTGTGTCCACATACTGGCGTGTAAGCCATTTTACTTTTAGTAAGCCAATTGAGACAGGATTCCTTGTTATGTACTGTATTCAATGCTTTTGCAAACAAATGACAGACCATTCTTACATTTCTTACTCACAACGTTGTCTACAGTGAATCAAAACATAGGCAAATTCTCAATTAGCTTGTGTCCTGGATTAACCAAGTCTTGTGTTTACAGTGGCTTACAGTGACGGTTCTCTCGACGGTGTGCAAGGAGATAGAGACGGTGAACGTCGCACTGCAGCGTCTGGGCCTGAGCGACGACCGTGTGGGGGGTTGCGGCCTGGAGAGACTCAAGAAGACCTCCCAGATGGCCCAGGTGGCGCAGAACGTGCCGAGTCTTGCCGCGCTGCTGCCCTTCCTGGAGGTTACTCAGCACCAAGAGTACCTCGTGCAGAGAATCAGGGGTGAGAGCTCAGGGACTGAATGGAGTATCGACCTCAATTTTTTTTATTGCAGAAATGCATAGAGCGTGCAAAGTTATGCTACCCTAATTTTTTTCAGATTTTTTACAGACCGGGAACTATTTTTAAAAAATTATTGAAAGTTCTTTTTATGACGTCACGAGACGCCGCTTCTTAAGAAAAAGATAGGACTTTCCTCCGTGTGACGTCACAAAAAGGACTTTCAATAATTTTTTAAAAACAGTTCCCGGGCTCAAAAAAATCAGGGTAGCATAACTTTGCACGCTCTATCCATTTCTGCAATAAAAAATTTTGAGGTTGATACTCCATTCCCAGAGACTGTAGACTAACGAGGTGTGTCTTGTTGACAGAGCTGGCACAAGGTGGCTGCATGAGCAACTTTCGCTGGAGTTCTGGTGGATTCTTTAAAGGCAAGCCCTGGGAGGAACACCTGCCCACCGACTGTGCGGTAAGTTGTCCTCTTCAGTGTTGACCTGAGAGTGAGGCCAATGGGTGATTGTAAGAGACGTTGCATTCGTTCATGTTTTAATGTAATAATAAATGAGTACTTAAACTGTTTTATTAAATTACTAGTGGGTTCATAAACATAATTCTTTGAGTTTACAGTAGTTTTTAATTTCTTTGACCATACTAAAAGTTACTTTTTATTCAGTGCAACTGTAATAAGTTTTAAGGCCATTTTCGTGCTTTCTTGTCTTGTTCAAACTGCTGAAGTGTTGTGCTTTTCAATATCTGAACATCTAAATTAATAGAGCAGAAATTGATAATTTCATGGCATTTTATATTTTACCATAATGAAATGCTGAGAAGAAAGAGAATTCTAAAATTTCTTGCATAGATAATTCTTGAGCGTTCTTTAAGTTCTCAGCATTTTCTAACAGTATGTGAACTGAGCATGTTAAGTTTACATCTTTCTGTTGGCTCCTTCTGATCTCCAATTGTCCACAGCTGGTGCTGCATCTTCTGGCATCCTACCTGGACGTTACGCTGCCCCCAATGTTGCATCGTCCAGACTGGCGTCCATTCTCTGCCCAGTTCCTGTCCAAGGACAAGCTGCCGCGGCTTGAGGAGGACTCTATCCTGATCCACCAGGCAAGGGCTAACCCCCCTCACTACGTCCTCTACTGGAAGAAGGACGTCCTGGAGGTGGCTCCGGGCTGCAACAACTTGATCCACACGCTACTGCTGTTCCTGCACAGACTTGTTGTGCTCCAGGACGGAATGTTGGGACGAATGAGCCTGGGACCTTCAGGACTCAACGTCCTGTGGGTGTTGGACAGCTAAGATGTCCTTGAGAAGTTTTCTTCTAACTTCCCTTTACTTTAATTTTGAGTAAACTTGAAAGTTTAATTTGAGTTTCTTTTAATTTGACATTAAATATTTGTTTTAAGATAATTATGTAATAGTTAAATGTTGGTCTTATTTTTAATAATATAATTCCCTTTGTCATTCTTAAGAATTAAGTGAGCATTCTTTTTTTTTTATATACTATATTAAATAATATAATTATTGTACTTAAGATATACAACTTAATATTTCTTGCTACATTTATTTTGGATTTAATCAATGCTTCAATTTTGTGTACACATTTTTAATACACAGTTAAGAAAGTCATATTATATTTTATTTTAAATTTTTTTCAAAATTTATTACTTGTAAGTTAAGTAAGTATTTTTGAATGAAAATTATATAAAGTGCATTTGCTGTCCTGAAAAACTTCCCCATTGATGTTTTGTCCCAACTCCAAAGTGATCTGTTAGCAAACGTGTGGTGACTAAATAATTTTTTTTTAAAGTAATATTGATTTGACGTTTAATTATTTCAATCTATTTGTTTCTTTAAATTAGTGAAAAAATAAATAACAGGTGACAAAATTGAATGTTCATAACAACTCTAGTATTGAGACTGTTCTATTTTCTATCCATACAGTCAATGACATGTCATGTACATGACCATAATCTGCATGCTAAAATATATAATTAATTTTGGTAAGTAAGGGCAGGTAGGAGCCTAGCACCTGTGGATTAAAAACAGAAATTAAAATTTGTTTTCACTTAACAAACATCTAGTGGTAAACAAATCTGTATTAATTTATGGATTTGATAAAAGAATTTTGAATTTGAATGTTGAAACACCTTCATTGTTAATTTAGTAATTTTTTAAAAAAAAATATTAATTAATATATATATATATAATTAATTATATAATATGTGTATTTTTAAAAAAATGCACATATATATTTTTCTTGTCTTTTTTTTTTATTATTAATATTTTTTGTGTAAAGGGCTAATTATAAGCTATTGATCTATTAATTGATAAATTGTAATATTTAGGATGGCAAAATGTGCATTGAATGCAGAAATGTACTTCAGAGTTATTATAAAACTTTGTCTTAAAAAAGCTCAATAAATTATTTTTAAAAATGTGATGGTCTTCATTTTTGGAAAAAAAAACTTATTAATTTTAGTATTGAAAGTTATATGTTAAGATTATTTATTAATGTATGTGTTAAGTACTTCAATTTTTAGGGTCCTTTTGTTTTCAATCAATGATCAATGGATAGATACTGTAGCTGAATAAATACACTATACATTGCACACAGCACTATTGTTGAGTTTTTGAAAGCATTTTAAATTGACGTGATAATAAATTTTGAAAATGTTTTTTCCTTCATTTAAGTTTGGACAGGTTTAACATAAAAAAAAACAAAACTTTTTTTTTTTTAACTTTCAATCTAATTTATTTACAAAAATAACTGAATAATGCAAATACTAAATTTATTTATATTAAACAAAAATACCAAGACACCTCCTCAAATATCAACATAACGACGATGCACTTTTGTTTTATACTTTCCCTAACAAGAACAACTTTAAAAAGGAGAGTGGCTTTTGATAATAAGGAGAATATTTCACAGGAATAATGAGAAATAAGTTTATAAACACCATAGAAACATTAAAATATATTGAATTCAAATTTGATTCCAAATTTTCATGCACTCTTTCTTTAAACACCAACAACCTAAATCTGCATATTTAAATGTTATATTTAAACACTGCAATGTGGTAACTTTTACAAATTTTTAAACTGATCTTTTAAAATAAAATATGTAATATTTAAGCTCACAGAACATTCTACTAATACAACAATAATTTGTTGGTGCTTTCTTTAAAAGTACAGTATAGTTTGAAGGCACTTTTTTCCATGAGATTTAATAATAATATAAGTAAAATGGGTGAAATATTAATTGAAAAAAGTGCATTCTACATTCCCTGTGCTAAGTTATATAATATTATAGTTTTGCAGTAATACCCCCTATATGCTTCTTGCCTCTAGGGCACTGTATAGCCCGGCATATTATTTGCCGTTACGCATAGAGATTCAGCTTGTCAGTGAGACTCCTCAGTGTCATGGAGGGGCCAAAAGGGGAAAGAGAAGTCATTAAAAAAAAAAAAGAGAGAGGGGGAAGACAAGTTGACAAAAACCCATGGCTCGGAATGATGATGAAAAAAAGAAAACGTGTTCCACTTTTAACATATTTTATGAAGTATTTATGTAGTTATGGTCATGGCAAAATGGACTTACACGAAATAATTACTTCTACTTGAACTTTATACAGTGCCATGTATATTTTTGGGACACAAAAACCAGACTTGCTGTGCTTTACACGTAATTTTCTCAATAATTTTGCCTAAGTCGGCATTTAGTTAAGAAGATACATCTGGTGACGGTACACTATCAAATCACCATTATAAACAGTGAAATATTAAAATTTCGATTTAGCTTTCATGCATTTGCAGTCATTCAAATTTGCTCATTCAAGTTAGATGAGAAAAAAAGAGAATTGAACAATATTTTAGCAATGATTTATCATAATTTTTATTATGCCTCAATTGAAATTAAAATGTATGAATTTCTATAGCCTAATTATCAGAGCTTCCCCCTTAAATCCTCTTGGATATTAACTGAGTTGCTATAAAGACAGCAAACATCCGTAAGTCATTATTCCGACAATAATTTCAATAAGCTCCAATCACAAAAATAAAGTGCTGACCAAAACGGAAACACAAACCATACACCCAGAGTGTAACAAATGCTTCTGGTATTACAATGGTTTGTGTTGCTTCTCTGATGGCCATAAGTGTCATAAAAAAAAAAAAATAAAAAAAAAAAGATAACAATGAACAAAATTTGCTTACTGATTAACAAAAATTCGTTGCCACTAACTACTTCAAAGAACATTAAAAAAATAAAGATAATATTGTGTATAATTAAATAATACCATTATTAGAAAATATTTCAAATCTTCTTAAAAAGATAGTTTTTAGAGGCATAATGGTGTATCAACCTCAATTTTTTTTTATTGCAGAAATGGATAGAGGGTGTAAAGTTATGCAACCCTGATTTTTTTCAGATTTTTTTGAGACCAGGAACTATTTTTAAAAAATTATTGAAAGTCCTTTTCGTGACGTCACGAGACGCCGTTCCATAAGAAAAAGATAGGACTTGCCGCCGCGTGACGTCACAAAAAGGACTTTCAATAATTTTTTAAAAATAGTTCCCGGTCTCAAAAAAATCTGAAAAAAATCAGGGTAGCATAACTTTGTACGCTCTATCCATTTCTGCAATAAAAAAATTGAGGTCGATACTTCATTATGCTTAAGAGTTTAGCTGAACGAGCTTTTCTACTTTAACAAGAAAACAAAGCAAAAGTCACTATGTACATTCATATGAAGATATAGAAGATTTGACAATATTTTTAACAGTGTTATTCTTATAATATAAGGCATTGTCAACTTACCTCGTCAAATGAATGTAGCAATAGGTAAGCTACTAAAGCAAGAGAGGCTTAAATTTTTTCCTCAATTAACAGTATTAATAAATAGATAGTAGTGGTAATAATTAAGAATATAATTATTATAAAGTCATATAATAATGTTAAAAACATACCGGACAAGTCATAAAATTTTGACTCGAGCTTACACACAGAGAAATATATGACAGCAAAAAGTCTTTGCATTCCTGGTTCAAATAGACACTAAATTGAAAATAAAACGAAAATACTTAATAACAGTAAGTAATAAATAAACTACAGTATGTCAAACACAATAATAATATAGATCACGTCAAATTCGTAATGAAAGCTCATGATTGGCACTTAAAAAATTGCTGGTAGAACTGTCAACACTGAACTTAAATTGTGCCATACTAGCATCATTATTTCTGTTCCGAACATTACCATTACATGAATATGAAGAACTGGCCGAGTACCCTAAATAAAACAAATATAATTCATTTGATTTGATTAATCCATAGTAAACATATTTTTCTTTTATAAGTACTACAGTCATTCTACATAAATATGGTACTTGCACGATTCATAAATATTGGTTGTGGTGTCTATTTAAAAATGCTGCCAGGCTAAAAATTAGATTTGACATACTGTAATTTTAGCCATACTTATGGTGTTGTTTAGCTACTTCCCAGCACTTGTGAAATATTAATAAGTTTTTCAATAATTAGAAGCAAATGCATCTCTAATTTAAACATTAATTTAGAATTTAACCGATCAGGACATATATGAAGATGTTATATGTATATCTATTGATGCTTGAGTGAATAAGAAATACAAATTGTTTAATTGTTTTCTCATGAAGAAAATTGCATTTTGAACGACACTAATATCTAAATTTGGAGCAGCAGTGTTGTGAAAAGTTGGTCTCACATGTGTGAAAAGTTGGTCTCATAATTCCTCCAAGACGGCAAAGACTTCTGGTCAGACGGGCCCATCAAGAATCTGTCTTCGGTCAGCAACGTTCCTCTTAGCACCCATTCTAGCCGTAGAACTTGGGCTGAAACAAGTGCCAACGTCAGTCACAACACGGTAGTTTAAAATGTGAAACTTTAATCTTTTTTATATCACTTAATGGTGAGCGTGAAAAGATGTACAAGTTATTATTATTATTTTGTTTTTAGAGAGAAAGAACTGTTGAAAACACAAGGTATCACCAGTCATATTTAATAAAATAAGAAAACTGGTGCTGATACAGGAAATAAAGTTGTTGTATTGGTCGTACAAAACTATGCCTTCAATAATTATTTAAAAGTTTTCAAACTAAAAAAAAAAAAAAATAAATAAATAAATAAAATAAATGATAATAATAAAAGAAAAAAAATATAATTATTATATTATATAGAGTAAAAACTTGTCATCACGTTAAGTCAAGGGACCCAGAAAAATAGGTTTACCTTATATCAATTGTTACCTTATATTGAGTTTTTCCTATACCTGCAATGCTAATTATTTTATATGGGACCGCGATCTTGTGTACTCAAAATTGAGTTTTACATAACAACAAGTTGCGTAGTGACGAGTTTTTACTGTATATATATTATTATAAATAATAATGTTGTTCTTTTCATTTATGTTCATATGATAATTTTATATATTTTTGAGAGTGATTGTCTATGACAATGTGAATGGTTGATCAAATTTTGAAAACAAAAAACAAAGCTAAATTTCTATGTGGGTGAAAAGCTTATTGATGCTCATGCATGGTATTGTTACTTCTTCTGTGTCAACAAAATACCACTTATTTTAACAGCCACAGACACATAAATAAGATCACACAGAAGCAAAACAAATCACTTGAATGTATTTCTTCCTTCTAAAACTCGAAGTTCAAACATTCCCTTTTCTTTCTGTCCAGAGAACAAAGTTAGCAAAGTAGACGACAAAGCTCTTGCATAATTTTTTTGTCACACAAAACCAAGAAGCCTCAAAAATACAAAGCTCATGAGGATATCTAGAGGTACACAGGATATGTAGATCTGCAAAGGCAATTGGAAGTGTTAGTTGGGTGAGACACACTATTCATTATTTTAAACCATTTGGCTTGTACAGAGACAAACATTGATCAAGTCAAACCTTATTATAAAACTAAAATTAAATTATACATATATGTATATACAAGGACAAAACAAAGACACAACCTATCTAATAAATTATTCATCAATTAACAATTATAATGGCAAATAAACTAACTTAATACAATATTTTCTGGTAATTTACTACTAATAAAAGATTTATCTTATTAAAAGAAAAGGATAGGAATAACCAGCAAGGCCTTACCGATCGAAAGAGTCACAGCAGGTGGAAATTCTTGCGGTCACAGAGGTTCACTCGAAAGTTTTTACATTTTTGAAACGTTTCGCATCGTGGAGACGCTTCTTCAGTCACAAGAAGAAGTTGAATCATTCTACTTCTTTGATTCTACTTCTTTGATTCTACTTCTTCTTGTGACTGAAGAAGCATCTCCACGATGTGAAACGTTTCAAAAATGTAAAAACTTTCGAGTGAACCTCTGTGACCGCAAGAATTTCCACCTGCTGTGACTCTTTCGATCGGTAAGGCCTTGCTGGTTATTCCTATCTTTTTCTTTTAATAAGATTATCACAAACTAAATGGTTTATTTTCCTTAATTTGAATAAAAAAAGATTTAACTGAATAAACCAGCAACAAAGAGAGCAAGCTGAATCCTTGGAACGTTTTCAATTCATATCAACAAAAGGAAATTATTTTTCTAGTTGATATAAAATCATAATTCTGTTTTTTATTTTAATGAAAACTGAAAAGTGTAAGAACAATTTTTCAGCAGGAACCCAATCACTTGGTGCACACACTCAAAGTATGAGATGATAAGACACATCAGCTATAAAGATATCATACTTGGAGACAAAGCTTTGCATTGACATGATTCAAAGCTGTTAAATTATTGAAGATGTAGAAACTATGAACTTTATATTGGTTTAGGTACAGTATGTGCTCTGCATACTTTGATGTAAATTGTAAAATTAATACCATGTCAATGTAAGTTTTACAATACAACTCTGCTTGTGACCCAGAGAACAATCTTCTCTTATATTGGAGGTTTCAACTAGACGGTGTGCAGCCATGCAATGAGATTATAGTTAATAAAAATCCATGCGTCACAAAGTTCTGTTTCATGAAGCAAGTGCATAGAAATGCAGAGAACGAACCGGCCTACATCGCCAGACTGCAAAGCAGGGGGCCGCAGTAAGAGAGTAGCACGCAGAAATAGCGTTCAGTCACCAGCTAATGCCAAGAGTAGCGCTTGGTGGAACCAGGGAGGAAGCAGTGCTGTGACATCAAATCAAAAGACATCAGGCCCTTTGCAGGACCAACTCCCCGAAGGTCACTATGACATATGATTGCACTTCAAGGTTGATGGACGCCAATTTGGTGCTCTAACTCACCTGCCCAAGTTCCTCAGGAGGTCGAGTTCCCCCGTCCTCCTCGCCCGAGGAATCTTCCTCTCCAGAGGAGTCTGCCGAGCCACCACGGTCCTTGTCTGCTGGCATCCCTGCAAGGTCAAAACATCAGCTTGGTTCACAAGGGGCTTGGAAGTAGGTTTTTTTAGCCCTGCCTATGTTAAAAATACATATTTTGTATTCTTTACTGTTCAAATAATTGCTGTATTTCTATTTTACCAAAGTTTTAGTACTTTTAAATGGGATTTTGTACTATTTGTAATTTGTAAGCTCTGCACCCACAGGCACGGATCAAGAACCAAATTTCGGGAGGGGCTGTCTAGATAAGGTCAATGTTAAATAACAAATTGCAGTGGGGGAAATGCCTATATTGCCCATGCTAAATCCAAAATTTCAGAGGGAGCTGCAGCCCCCCCAGCTACCGCCCTGGGCCTGTGCACCCCCCCCCCCCCATAACTTCCTATGATAAGTTGCAATAAGTGGCAGTAGGTAGGGTGATTTTGGCTGTTGGGACTGATAAGCTAATTTCTTTCCAAAGAGGGAGCCATCATAGAAGATTCCACACTCACTTAGTCAGTTGAATGTAACCAGCTTATTGTCAGGAATCAATTGAACAGGCTATGGCACTATGACAACTCCTTCTAATAAAGATGAATGCCCCAATACCACCACTGAGACATACTGCCTGTGTTGTCAACAACGAATTACTCACCCTTGTCAGGACTGGTGAGGTTATGTGCCTTCTCTCGGGACAATGTGTCGTAACAGTTGAGACAGACTCGCAGGGGCTTGGAGGACTGATTGGGCAGCAGGAAGCGCTTGCTGGAGCAGGGACCACACACCACGGCACCACACTTGCGACAGTGGTGCTGAAACACGAGGAACATGTTAGTACTGGCTTGATAACGGAACACTCTGCGGTCTAACTCACCCTCCTGCTGAGCATGCTGAACTGAGTTCTCTTGCAGTGCATGCAGGTGGAAGCTTCAGAATCGGGAACCCAGACTGCAGCATGAACCTCCACTGCCTTCTTGCCGCCTGCAATACAAAAATATCCTTAGCTGCCACATCTTATGAATATCTTTACTTGGTTTAATTTTAGGGGAGAGGAAGTGCCAATTAACTTAAAAAAAAATTATTGAACTTTATAATTTAATATCATATAATTCCTTTTGTCTTATTGTTTGACTTGAATGCAGAATGCATTACAAGAAAGTATTTTTAGATACAGTAGTTCTGTTAAGTGGGAGAGTTTATGACATCAACAGGATACCTAGGTAGCACCCTGATGATGTCATCAATTTACCCACCTCAAACTTCCTTTTCTTAAACTTCCTTGCATGTAACATTCTGTAAAGTCTTTAAAATTAAGTACATCTCTCACTAAAGATTGTTTTTATAAGCTGACCTTTACTTGTAATAATTTACAAGCTAGTTTGATTGCCAAGACCTCAACTAGTATCAATAATCTTCCACACATTATTGTTTTATTAAAAGAAAAGGATAGGAATAACCAGCAAGGCCTTACCGATCGAAAGAGTCACAGCAGGTGGAAATTCTTGCGGTCACAGAGGTTTACTCGAAAGTTTTTACATTTTTGAAACGTTTCGCATCGTGGAGATGCTTCTTCAGTCACAAGAAGAAGTAGAATGACCTCTGTGACCGCAAGAATTTCCACCTGCTGTGACTCTTTCGATCGGTAAGGCCTTGCTGGTTATTCCTATCCTTTTCTTTTAATAAGATTATCACAACCTAAATGGTTTATTTTCCTTAATTTGAACACATTATTGTTTCAAATTTTAAGTAACTAAAATGCTTCTTTAACAACACATATGACCAGCTATGGTGACTCACTCTTGCGAAGAAGGTCCTCGATGCATTTGTTGATGTGAGCCATCCATTCCTGCTTCTCTGTTGACGTGGCTGCGTACACAGCAAACGACTTGGAGGCGGTACGGATTAGCCAGCCGTTACGGAAGTCTGATGACATTTAGAGACATTTTTTACTGACTTCATTGTAAAAAGAGGAAATTTATGCAATAATAAATTAAAAGAAAATTTTAATCACAGCATTTAAGAGTTACCCTACAGGAAATTATATTGTGAACTTCCACTGCATGCACTGCGGGCAAACTAATATTACTAACAATATTTGTGACCATCATTATATTGGGCTACAGAATATTGCTCAATAAAGAGCTATCTGTGGAAATTCTGGTTCTTCATTGTGGCCCATTTGGAAAACAGAGAACTCAAAATTTTAATGAGACTCTGTGAGATTATTGGGCATATCACAGCAAGAACAATTAATAGAGCCTACTAGCATTTCTGTTAATATTCCAGAAGAGCAAGCAAGCACCTACCAATGCAAAAGTTAGTGCAGAATATTTTACTATTCACATGCAATATGCTTATTTTAAAAACCATCAATATATTTTGTACCTAAACTGTGATCATATATTTAGACAATTTATTTTAGGGTCATATTGAAAAGACACAATTTAGAATACACTATGAAGAGTTAGAAAGGAAAGAGAACATAGTGACTCACGTCCATCATCTTCCAGACTTTCCAGCTTGACCTCTTCCAGTGGGATTATATGTTGTTTGTTGTACTGTGAACAGAGATGAGTTATCAGGCCCACATGAAGTAACAGGATGTGATAGTCACTCAACCCTCCAACAAGAGCAGAACAAGGAGCACCTCTCTACCAAAAATATTCCCCCTGACATAACATGTGATTTTACTTGCAGTATGAAATAGGCACTGATTTTTAATTCACTAAATGGATTTTATAAGTGTATGTAACATTGTTATTGATTTTTAATCAGTGCTGGACTACTACCGGTAATATGTACAGTAAATCATTATATGTAATATATTGTCCCTTGTCCAGAATACTGTAAATATTTTTAATTAAGCTTATAATTGAATCACCTGAGGTAGGCATAACTCATTATTCTGGCTGAAGGATGATATAGTGTTACCCCTTAGAACTAGTTACAGTGCACACCAGCGTTAATGAAGTCTCACCTTTTTCTTGTTGATCACAATGTTGCCGTACACAAGGATGTCATTGAAGAGAAAAAACTGCCTTGACTTTGGTTTCTTGCGGCACATCTTGGTGAGGACGCCCTCTCCGACCAGCACACGTCCCGGCACCGCCAGTGGCTGGAATACCAGACACAGCAGTCATTTACTGCAGCAGCTCTGATAGTCATCACAAAGAGATGCCAATACTATACAATTTGTGTGTTTCTTGGTAGGAGAATTTTTACAATAGCAGGGGAGCTGGTACTGTACCAATAATTTTGAGACATTTTATGACATTAGGTCTGTTCGTAAATACACAATCAGAAAGAATTGATTACATATTTGTGATGAACCTTATGTTCCATGTACAAAAGGTTCATCACAAAAAGTTGATTCTTTCTGATTCTTTCGTAAGTACGAACAGATCTATTATTTTTTTACATGTTTGCACTCAAAAATAATTATTTTTTAAACTTTTTTTTTTTATCAATATTAGCTTACTTTGGAAGCTCTGCACTTTAAAAACCACCAGAACCTTGGCAAAACAGCGAGATACAGATTATTTGATAATGTCTAATGTGTATATTTTTACTCTTATGAGGCGTAATTAATAGCTAGATTTGCATCCGATATCATTTTATGTGCTGTAAGTTACATAATAAGTTACTGTACTGTATATGTAATTAAAATAAAGTGTCATTAGATTGGGGTCATGAATTTAGCAGCATTTTGAGGGAGAATTTCTAAATTAGAAGATTCATTTCTAACTCCCCCTCTTTCCTTCCACCACCCTTTAAAAGTGAACTTCCACTGCATGCATTGCGGGCAAACTAATATTACTAACAATATTTGTGACCATCATTATATTGGGCTACAGAATATTGCTCAAAAAAGAGCTATCTGTGGAAATTCTGGTTCTTCATTGTGGCCCATTTGGAAAACAGAGAACTCAAAATTTTAATGAGACTCTGTGAGATTATTGGGCATATCACAGCAAGAACAATAAATAGCCTACTAGCATTACTGTTAATAATCCAGAAGAGCAAGAAAGAACTTCCCAATGCAAAATTAAAGACGTGCACAATTTAAAGCTTATTGTGAACAATTTACTACTGTACTTGAAATTTCTGAATTCCAAATTGTATATATTTGTTTTTGTGATGATTGATTTCAAAATAAAAGTTTTTCATGTACACCACAGAACAGCAAAAATGTTACCCTTGCTAGTCTGTAGGCATTGATACAAGGCCAAGGGAGAATCCATGAGCCCCCCCCCCCCTCTTTCCTTCTCCAAGTCAACTGCTGAATACAGAAGTTTAAACAACTTTTTTGTATTAGCTACACTAAGTGCTCTCCTTGCAAATTTGCTCTTCTCTTAAAGCTACCGGTACATCAGGGGGATAGGCTGTCCCGAGGCGTACAATGTCTTACCAATAAACTGGCAGTATAATTACCTGGCCTGAGCTGCCGAAGCAGCTCTCCACCATTGTAATGCGGCGAGCATTTGCCTCACTGTTTACTGTAACACAATGCACAATCATTTATATTTTTCCATTGTAAAATTAAATTTTTTAATTATAATGTTCAAAACTGTTGGTAACAACTAATATGGCAAGCCAATGAATGTCATTACAAAAGCAAACAAAGTGACAAAACTTGTAAATTTTACAATACATTCTTAAAATCTTCTGCAGCACTACCGGTATGCATGGAGTTAAAAGATAGGGGGGTTCAAATAATTTTGGATGTGTTTCTTGAAAATGTTATTATAGTACCGGTACTGCAATTGCGCAGGTCGAATCACCCATTTTTCCAAGGCAACTGTGGCGTTTCTACGGAGCTCTATAGCACACCGTACATAGTAATTTTAGAATGTGAAAAATTGATTGATTTAATTTGTTATTGAAGTATTGACATCAGGTCCAAATACCAAGCAGTCATTGCGCCCGTAAAGAGTATACATAAACACATTGAACTATAACAGTTAAGCATTCAGAAGTATCCAATTAGCAATTAAGCCTGTGTGTTTGATGCTCATTGATGCAGATTATTACAGTATTTGTAATATAATTTATGAAATTACAGACATATGCACAGACATTTTAGCAAAACAATTAATACGAATACAGTACATATATAATATATGCAATGTCTTCTAGAAAAATATTAAATTATACAGTATACTGATAAGATACTGTTGTTTAAGAGGGTTTTGAGACAAGCAAACCCTTCGCGAGCCACCGTGGCGTAGCCACATTTGCCGCGTTAATTTTATTATTATTATCGACTTAATAATAATAAAATAATAATAATAAAATAATTATTATTTTGATGAGATTCAGGATAAAATAATGCTGCTGTGGTTTGCAGTGGTTGATGGCACCCTACTGTACCTAATTTTTTCCAGACAATTTGCCGCTCGATTTCTGAAGGCTGCCACATGACAACTCCCATAGTAACTGGAGTACTGAAGGATTAACAATAGGGATAATTAGCTCATTCATTATGGGCGGCACTATGATCGTGCGAAAGTGAATCATCACACACCAGCTGTGCAGGAACAGGAAATTACTAGGCGATAACAGTGATTCCTCAAAATTGCGTCACGACAATGGACACAAAATACATTATATATAACTATGAATAATTCAGGAAGTTGCTAATAAAGTTAAATAGGATATATTTGTGGTAATTATTGAGAAATCAAAGCAATTTTATGAGAGAAATTTTCACACTTACCCAATCTGTCAACCATTGTTACTGAATCCTCATGGCCAACATGACGAATATATTTTAAATAAAATTTTGAAATTCACATTTTAAAATTTTAAAATGGTAATTAGTAAATTATAAATGAATTTATTTTTACGAATGTCAAACCAAAGAAATATTAATATTGCAAGAAAATTTTATCAATTTACGTTCTGTCATGAACAAAAAAAGTATATTCTAAATTTAGCGATAACTTTATTATGTTTGATAAATGGAATGCGAAAAGATTTCTTCTCTTAAAGGACCCTTATAACTAAAAGTTTTACAAAGAAAAATAGTCATAAAATTCTTAATTTTGGCTATTTCGTACTTTGTATTCATTTTTTAATTATTAGTATGATTGATACGTAAAAAAATAATTAAGAAAAAGTTCCTAAAATCACATGATGAACATTCGAGGATCATAAAGCGCAACCTTGGAAAGTACTTGACAAATCCTTTAATCTATACAGTTTTATCATTAAATCGTGCAAATTAGTGTTATATTTTTGCTGTAGTACGTACTAAAAGTTTCCCTAAATCATCATGAAGATTTGTGGACCCAAATTGTCTCTCTGCGGGCTGATTATCAGTGTTTGGGGCATCATCCAGTTGGTAGGTGAAACTCTGAAACCCACCTTATGGCACCATCTGCAGGCCACTGTAGGGTGAAAAATTGAATACCCACCCTCAAACTAAGGCAGCTAATGCAACTAAATCGCTAAATACGTAGTATTGGTTTCTTTGAAAGTATACTGAATGTATACTAGCAAGAAGTATGCATACATTAGGAACTTGAGCATAAAAATTTTATTAGAAAGCTCGCTTAGCTTAATCCCATTCAGAAATTTCTTTGTGAGTTGTTTACGCCAGGATGAGATTCACAAAAAGGAGAAAGAGTCAACCACCTCCCATTCACACATTTAAACCTAAACTACGAGCTTTTTCTAGAAGTCGCGAAACCAGTAACGCCCTCTCTGATTGGCCGTGACGTCACTGAGCCAAACCCCCTCCACTTACTTAGCCTGGCTCTGCCAGGGTTAAAAGTTGCGACTTTGGAGTTGCGACTTCTGTTTAGGCGCAAAACAGAAAGCTCGTAGTTTCAGCCTGATGCCCTTAAAGTCTCAGAAATAAAGTTGTGAAATCTAGGGCAACGCCCCCTCCCAAAACTGCAGAGTATATATTATGTAGGTGCACAGCATTCCCCCATCCAAAAATTTGTTCATATAGCCAACTAATGTACATACAGTATGTGATAGAGTTCGCATATGCTGCTATTTGGACTGATGACGATAAATCGCCGGACAATTTTTTTCTACATATTATGCATACAGTACAGTATACCAGATCTTGGTTAGTTTACCTCATAGACAGTTCAGTCTAGACTAAATGGCGCCAGATATCAGCCAATGAAAAGGCTAGAATGACTGCTGGTCACCTTTTCATTGGCTGATATATCTGGCGCCGTCTAGTCTACTGAACTGTCTAGAGATAAACTAAGATCTGTTATACTGTACGGTATGTAGGACGGTGAAAGAGTGGAATGCGCTGGCAGCTGATGTTGCTGAGGCGGAGACTTTTCATTTGTTTAAAAAACTTTTGAGAGTTGGTGAACATTCGCGAGCCACCGTGGCATTGCCACATTTGCCGCATTAATTTGATTATTAATTTCATTGGACTATCATACGACTACGTATGCATACACTGGAGGCCAAGTTTAACGTCTCATCAAATTTGAGTGTCACCAGAGTCTATGAAGTAGCTTAAAGTCAAGAGACGTTGCCAAATAATGCAGTGCCACTATTGTTTAGCTCCAGGTGTGCCACCAAAATGGCAATGTCGCACTTTTTCATTGACTCGCGGCATCGTTAGATGTGACCTTTAGTGTATGGTAATTTTACTAGTTACCGGCCACACTATGTTATCGGCCACCCCACTTTTGAGGCACTTCGCGTCATTTGACGGAGTTTCACCCATTTGACCGCTAGATGGCGTTAGTGGTCCAAACACGCACAGAAAATTTCAGAACGATCGGGCTATTTTAACTTTTTTTTTAACATGGTGTCCGATAACCGCGACACCCCCTAAAAAATGATTTTCCCATAAGAATAACATGTAAAAATTCCTTAACATGACGGTAACTAGTACAGTTACCATATGTACATAACTTGCAGCTCGGGCTACAGTATTATTTATTATTATTTTATTTTAACCGTCTTAACAATTTCAACGTGTCTCTTCCATGTTTTCTTCTACGCATAGTTATAATCCGGAAAATTATTTTCACCTAGAGATTACAATAGCTTTGTGGATGTACCAAAGGGATGTTGTTTACATTGTATCAGCAACAGTGTATTATATTTGTTGAGTGAAGGTCAGTTGATATATCTCGTCTTATCAATCAAACCTTTATGCCAAACGTCTATCATAGCGTCACCCTTAAGGCCTTTGTATAGGCGATATACTTTCCTTTCGGTACATATAATTATTGTGCCATACAGTATTTAAAACATACCCAAGTTGTTGCAAAGGGGGAAATGTCAAACACAATTTTTACAAATGTTTTGTCTTCACAGGTGCTGATGGGTATCTTCTACTTTGTCAGAAGTGTTGCCTTGGCTGAGGACTTGGCCATTGGTCATGAGTTTGACAATGTTGGTGAATTTTATGCCGCTGCAGAACGGAGTTACACTCAGGTGGGTTCATGCAGCAAATGAATGAAAAAATGAAAGTACTGTAAGGAGCAGTGAAAAAGTTCTCTGTTGATGAGTTAGTGCGAAACTTAATGAGATAAAGAGGTAAAAAAATAGGAGCTAATAATTATTAATTAATTTGTCTTGTTTTTCATTTTTATGTACAGGACTTATTCATTTAAAATTAAGTGACTAAACAAAACTAAATTGATTTTGCTGTGCAATAGATTAGTTTTTTTCAATTTTTTACACTTTGCTAAGAGGAAATCAGTACTGACTGTTAAATTGTGGTGTTAACAGAATGCCTTCAACTGCTGGATAGCTGCGTGTCTCTACGTCTTCACTCTGCTCTTCTCCGGACATCAGTTCTACATGAACAGTCGCTCATCCCTTAGTATGTAAGCCCCCATGAAAAAATGCAGCTTCAAAATTTATCCAGCTTCGTAAATTAGCAACACTTAAATTCTAAAAGAGAAAAATTCCTTAATATTCTTTGTTGTTTTCTTCAAAATTATGAGGGGGAAATGAACTTGAGATAAGAAGAAAAACAAAATAAATAAAAAGATTCTGTTCCAGATACTTTTAAATAAGATATACAAAATGTGCCACCAGGTCCTGAGGTTTACGCTGTTTTGTATTCCCTTCAAATCTGCTAGCACATTTTATAAGAGTTCTGTTGAGTATGTTTATTGTTAAAAGTGCAGTAAAACTTATGACCAAAACACTGCCTCATTTTTTTTTTTTTTTTGTTTCAATCCTACGACTTCAACATTGAATTTTGGTATCACTTTTACTATTGAAACATAATTATTTTCTGTGGAAATTCTTTTTATCAAAATTTGAGTAACTCTTTTTAGTTAATAAGTGTGCTAATTAATGAAAAACAAATAAAAATAATCCATAAAAAATATTGTATGCATACTGTTTCAATATTTGGGAAATTTTATTATAGATTTAAAATTACGTGTTGTATGTCAAGAATATATTGTATTTAAACTAAGATATCATTAAAAATATTTGTTAAATGATGAATGGTATAAAATATTATGAGTGAACAATTATGATCAAATTATTTGCTATTTAATAATTTGTTTGCTATAGCATATTTATATTCCAGTATTTACTTAAATTTTTAGCATCTTAATAATTTGGAGTCATGAATTTTCTCTTGCAGCTTTTTGTACTATCTTATTTGTCTCACAATCATTAAATTGTTATTTTACTTAATTCATAAAATTCAAACAAAATTTAAATTATTATACTTGCTTTCTAGAAATAAAATTAAAAATGTTTTGATTATGAACAATTAGCCTTTGTGGAATATAATTTGTGCAGTTCTTACTTAAAAGTTTCCAAACTTTATTAGATGCAATATCAGCTACAACTACTGTTGCCACTGATATTTTTTCTTTCTAAAACTCTTCAGTTCACCACATATTACTGGGGCAAATTTTTGGGGTCGGAAGCTGTAGATTGGATTTACATTTCTTACATTTTAATTTGCCTGTTATGTTGGTTTTAATTTAAAATTTATTTGTGTATATAAGTTGTACATAAGAATATCACACTGTTGATTATAAGAGGACATTTTGCAAGTTCTGGTATTATTTCTTTCATCTTTGTAAAGTCATTTATTAGATTAGCATAGCAAGAACACTGCTGCATTCCTCTCTTGTAGGAAAGGGAAATTCTTATCATTCCATTTGGTGTTGTACAGAGTGATAGGAAAAACTGTTAATATAAATATTATAAATATGTGATGTATGGTAATATAAATAAATGTTGATGTTGTGGATTAACTAGCCTAGCGGTGGTATTTAGAAAGCACAAAATGTAAAATGAAAAAAATTAGTTGTACAGTGGTTAATAATTAAAATTACCATGTGGAATTATATTGATGTTTTCTTTTATATAAGGACTTCGTAACCCACAATTGAATTTAGATAGTAATTTGGGGGGGGGGGGGGAATGAATAAAGTTTGCATTTGGTAAAAATACATGAAATTTGATACTAAGGTATCAAAATTTTGTGTATGCCCCTTTTTATGTAATTTTTATTGTTGTTAGCTCTCTGCTGAATGCAATAAAATATACTATAAATGACAGCTAGAACGCTGCCACGAACTTGGAACTGTTTGAAATCAGTTTGGAATTAAGTAACAGAGCGAATTATCAGAAATATTATAATTTTGTGATTGGTTGAGAGCTTTTTTTCTATTTCAGATTCTAAATATGCAGTTCTGGGCTGTGCTTTAGCAATCTAATTAATTGTAATATTTCATGGTATTATCTCAGATACATACTATAATAAATATATAGGATTAACTTCATTGGGTTGAAAAACATGAACTTTCATGAAATCCTGCGACTCACTCAGGGTCAGTCTGGCCATATAGTTGACTCCGCAAATGCGGAGCGGGCCCCCTCCGGGCCTCATAGAAAATTTGAAAGGCCCCTAGACCGACCCTGGACTCGTCACTCACTATAGTGAATAGTGATACTTTGGGGCGACGTCTTGGCTTTCCCTTTCATATTTTCTTTGCATGCAGGCAGAAATTTTTAATAAGGACTATAATGGGCTACCATCAATCATCTTTCTAAACAAATAAGAAAGTATCCTTATTTCCACATTCAACTTTATTGCTTTTTATAGCCAACACCTAACAGAAAAGAACACAAATTGATGTTCATAAAAATATCACTAGAATAAAATAATGAGCCACAAAAATATTAGAAAAATATGTACAGATTCGACACAGGGTTTCACTTTTAAAGTTGAAACATTATATATATATATATATATATATTGCAACATTAAATGCACCATATATATGAAATTTTAAACTGATTACGTCATATAAAATGGTTTTTGTTTCGTTAACAATTTTACATAGAACACTGAAAATTTTCCTTAAACAGTAAAGGATGTAAAACTTTTGCAATTTTTGATATCAGTATAATACTTTTTCTTTGTGTTCATGCAGATTTTAGTAAGATACAATATTATAATTATTATAAGTAATTATAAATCTATAACACCGAAGTTTATATATGTGCAAGTTTTCTAGCTGAAGAAATTTAATGCACTTTCATTTTAATCATAATTAAATCTGATGCCATATAAATTTCACCTGAACATGCAAGCACACAAACAACAATTTACCTTTTTTTATTACTGGTGAATATCATACTTGTATAACTTTTAAATATAAATATAATTAATTTCAATTTAAATACTATTAAAATGCACTTTCAACCAATATTATATATTACAGTCATATTTTTGTTCAAAACTATAATGCTTTGAATATTAACAGTTAAATAAAAAGCGAATTAAGTAGAATTATGGTAAAAATAGACAACTTGCATGGATACTACATTTGCAAAAAGACCTTAAAAACATATTTTATATGCGCTTTCAAATACCTGAGAAGCCTTACAGGCTGTTTTATAAGACGAAGAGATTCGTAGAATGTTACAAAAACAAATATCCCTTTGGAAAATGTGCAGTACCTGCAGAGTGGTTGCTAAAATGTTTCTTACTACGATACTGGCCAGAAAATTTATCAAGAGCAAAAACTCTACACCATGCAAGTTATCTCATACATAAACATCTCCACAGAAACCAAGGGTAGTAAGCAATTTATAAAAAAATATTGCATGATAGATATGTGTTAAAATAAATATTTGGATAGAACCATGCCTAAAAAAGTCAGGCATGTCCAAAGAAATATTACGTAAATAGAGGTTCTAAAAATGTACTTAATAATTTATATATGTCATTATAAGCAAGGTTTCTTTATACAGGTTAAGACACGCATGCATTTCGTGCGTCAATTTCGTTAAATTTTCAGGCCCCATTGTACCGCGAAATTTCAAAAATAGCATTGCATGATGGGCGCATTCAAAGTTTCGCGGCACGATGTGGCCAAAAATACTTGAATGTGATTGGCTAAGCCTTTTAACATTGGTCCAATCGGTGGCTTAACCTGTATAAAGGAACGTTGATTATAAGAAGAAATATTATCAGAAAAAAGTTCTGCAATATAAATTATGCATGCTGGCAATAGTTGATGCAATTTTACATTAAGAAAATAAATAATATGATTTTATTCGTAATTGCATAAAAAGCAAAGAAACTTTTAAAACATTTTTATCTGTATATAGCGTACTGCTTTTAAAATATTGCCCAACAATTTCTGCTGTAAAAAAATAAAAATAAATTAAATATAAGTCTTTACCCTAAAACAATCAAGATGAAGTTCTACATAAAAGCACAAATTTATGCTCATAAAATTTAATTTGTATTTTTATGCCTAAAATTATATAATTTGCATAATTAACTTTGTTACTTGTAACTTATTTACGTGAGAGACTTAATTTTATTTTGATCATAAGCAATGAGGGTGTGGTATGAAGTTTAAGGATTGTGTGATAATGACTGATGATCTAATGCTAAAAATCTCACATAAACACCAACTAAATCCAGCTAGGGAGAGAGTCTTGGGTTAAGTCTTGACTTGTTAGTTGATGTACTTCATCTTTACTGTAAAATGATTTTCAGTCCCGTTTCATAATAATTTAAATCCACCTTAATTCATACAACACATGGTTGGCTCTTAAAACTGTTTAAGAACAATCACCAGTAAAGTAAACAATCTCAGTAGGTGGCAATTTAAACAACCTTCAGCAATAGAAAATAATTTAGGTTATTAAGACTAATTTTAAATTATATAATATATAATAAATTTCTATGGTAGCAAAATTTACACCATGTACTGTATGATGATTTCAATCCTATTGCCTAATTGTAACAGTTGATAAGCAGACTAACAAACAAAGCATGACCCAAACTCTCTCTCTCTCTTTCAAACATAGAGTTTTGGGTTGCACTCTAACTCTCCCTATGGTAACCTCCCTCTCCCTAAAACATAAGGTCATACTCTAACTGTCTCTACGATAGATCTTGTCCATGAATTTGAAGAAAAGGTCGTGTGGCAAGCCTCTAGAGATCTGCTGAATGTGCGTGCTGATCAGATTGAAGCTCTCCTCCTCATACGTAGTGTATGTGTGCGGTAGCCCCAGTTCCTCATATAGCTGCTTGACACGCTGCACGTGTGTCGGGTCTCGGGAACCATAACACTCCTGGGGAAAGATGCAACATGAAAGTCCGTCTTAACTTTTTGCATGGTTGTTGCCTTGTAAATTGGCTTTGCCAAGAGATGACAATAACTGACGCTATTGTCATCCATTGGAAAGGGAAATTTTCTAAGGTAAGGAGTGTACAACACACTCACCTCCATGATTGCCTTCTGCTCAGACGAAGCTCGCTGCATTGCTACCACAGCCAGCCATGTGCACTTGCCGTCCTCAATATCAGTGCCAACTTTACCAGTCACCTGCGGGTCTCCGAAACAGTCCAGGTAATCGTCCTGAAACACAATCAAACTTGTAACTTGTTGCAGTTGACAGTGAGTTACATACTCCGTGATTGTTGTACATAGTAAACCATAGCAAAATTTATTGATTTCACTTTCTTCAGTATTATTTGGCTATTAATATGTATGCAATTATATTTGGTAATATAAAATGATTAATTATCAATTATTATAACGTCACAACATCAAGAAAATTGCAGTGATTTGTTTTACCTGCACTTGGAAGAAGTGGCCCATCTCCAGCAGGATGGACTTGGCCTGGCGGTGAGCCTCAGGGTCATTCCTGCCCACCTGAAACCACAAACATATGTCTGAGCTTCTGCTTCTGGTAAAAAAGGAGGATCAGCAAAACATTTCAGCTTCTCCTGTTGTATCAACAGCAAGGAGACTCATGGGAGCAAGTTACTACAAGATAGAATGACTAAATATACATTCACATTATATGGAGCATCCACAAGAATTACAACAATTTGCTCACTTTCTTTACGCAAATCTAGCTTAAAAAACTTGTACCCTAAATGTAAATTCTTCATTCTTTGTGAATGTCGCCATGAGTCTTGTTACAATAATGAAAATCAAGTGATAAATTGAAGACATTTTAGAATCTACAAAACATTAATTAAGTACTGTCGTACAATACTTTTAAACAGGCATCACAAAATTTCACTCCATAACTAACAAAAAGATACTGTACTGCATTGACACTTGTGATGTCAAAACTGGATTTTCACTTTCTTTTTAAAAAACTGTTTTATATCAAACTAAAAACTTAAAAAAAGTGAAAATCTGAGTAGCATACCGATAACACAGTATACCAAAAATAAAAGGGGGGGAGGGAATCAACTTTGAGACTCACCATGTGCATGGCAAGGGCCACAGGCAGCTGGAAGGAGTAGTAAGCTGTCTTGTACTTGACGATGGTGTTGTATCGGTTCATCGTGAACATGTCCAGCTGCGGTTTGCGACCGAACTGGCTCGACAGCAGGTCCAGTGACTGCCCCATGCTGGTCTTGAGGGTCACCTGCAGACAGTTTTTTGGTGAGCAGACTGCAAGTACCACAAGAGTCATTGAAACACCAAATCACATTTCGACCGTCATTGGAAAGGAGTGCATAGTTTGGTCTTGAGGTCAGTGAACTTCTTACACTGTACTGACAATGTTTATAGTTGTAAACTAATGGATTCTGTAGGCAACTGTCCAACAACGCTGGTCAATATAGTATGTAATATATTAATCTTTCAAATATTAAATTACAGTATGAGTATGGTATTTCCTGTCAAAATATGTTTCTGGTCATATTTTTTGACAAATTGAGGAGCCAGCGACAAAAATGACTGACAGATTTTAACCTAAAACCTGTTACTGTATAAATCCTGTTACTCATTTTTGCCACAGCATCGTCGATATACAAACTCAAATATTATTGCCAGGAAACATTGTTATTTTTTGGAGTAAACTGAAATATACATGAACATTATGAGTAATCTGAGATTTAAAATATTTTAGATGGAGAAGGAACTCACGTCGTGGAAGAGCTCCAGAATGTCCAAGTAGTACGGCTGGTCTCTGAAGTATTTCCTCAGCATCTGGTAAATGCCTGCCTCCAACAAGATGCCGTCGTTGATGGCCGCTACACCCAGGTTGTTCTTGCGGTACCAGCAGGGGCGGCCACGTCGAGTCTCCGAGTTGTCCATCACATCATCCATCACCAGGAAGAAGGCTTGAAACTACACGGGTCGGTCAGAACAGCTGATAGCTTCCATGCAAGGCTATTAAATTTATTATAACACAGGGAAGAGGGAAGAAGAGCATAGATACAGTATGTATCTCTAATTTTCCCTACACAAACACACAAAAAAAAATAATAAATAAATAAATAAATAAATAAATAAATAAATAAATAAATAAATAAATAAATAAATAAATAAAAAAGTTTTAAAGAGTTTAATCTTTTAAATTAATGAAAGTTGTTGTTGGGTTTAACATAAAGCTGCCGTTTTTACTTCTTAGGTACATAATACATAGTCAAAAATCTTCAAAATTTCATAAAATTTTCTGGTCACATTTTATTAAAACTTACCATTTCGACACACCAGCCGAGGATGTGAGCCAGTCGAACATTCTCTGGAGTGATTTGGTCTGGGGTTGCCAGGATCTTGTAGGCAAAAACAAGGGCCAGGCCGCGGTTCTTCTTGCCCCCCGGCACATTGTACTGCAGCACCTACACAAGTAACGAGTCAGACACTGTGTTGACGGATAGGGGGATATAATGTTAGATTTCTTCAAGTTATAAATACTAAATATAGTACTGCATATAATTTAAAGTGTTAGAAATTCATATATTTTCTAACTGGCAAATAAGTTAGCTATGTAAATATTACTATGTAATTTTAACTGAAGAAATAAAAAGTTATTTTGGGTTTTACTTTTCAAAGTATTTTTTATAAGATTGTGGGTAAAGTATTGTACATAGATACTGAATTCAATATCTGAAAATTTTTCACTCTGAAGAACCATGAAAATGATTGTAAATTATTAATAATTGTACAGTTATATTATGTAATATTTTATACTGTATTTTAGAAGTATCTGATGAATGTATCTGATGGTGCATTCATTTTGACTACAATTGTATCTATTTTCAAAATTACCAATGACACTACATACTAATTCTTAATGAACGGCACAGCACCTTTGAGAACCATTTTGTTGCGTCTGGGACATCTAGATGGCGTCCTGTGTCCGTGAGGTCTCTCACGATGTCCGGGAAAACTGACATAAATTCCCGGCTCTCCTCTTTGCTGGCTGCGGTTCCCGTAGCTGCCACAGGGACCGCCACCGGATGGTGGTGGTACGTAGAGAGGCTCCTGACAACAGAGAGACAAGAAAATGAGAAGGGGCTAATTCTTCTTCTTTACCAGTACAGTAAAATGAGGCTATTTCAAAGGCCTGGAAAAGAAACGTTGTGTTAAACTGAACCATGCTAAAGGGAAGTCCAGTCCAGTCTAGTAAAACAGGGCTACTTTGATACATTTTGAAAAAAAAAAAAAAAAAAAAAAAAAAAAAAAAAAAAAAAAAAAAAAACGCAACCAGTATAATATTTCATATGAGGAGAGAAGTGACAGCCTTGCAGCGTCCTGGACCTCGGTCTGTGGCTGCAATGCTTGAGTGTATAAACAATCCATGCATATATTGTATCATAATTGGGCTATTATAACATCTTAACAATAGTCTGTCCTGGATATATATAAATTAAAAAAATTATTGATTGTTTTTTCCTTCAATTTTGTATTTTCATGGATTAACTGTGCTTGCTTCCTCGGAAGTCTCATTGGACTGTTTGTAAATTTTCTGCCTCTGACTTGTTATTTATGTATCATGAGGGAAACGAGGGAAATATAATAAAATATTTAAAGGAAGGAAAAATGGCTTCAGCTTTAATATTAATTATTGACAATGTCAAACTTTGTTTACACTCTAAAAAAAAAAAATGTATCAGCATCCTCCTCCTTCTAAGAGTTTTGTCAGCTAAATTTCAGATGGCTGTGACTTGTGTTAATGATGTCAGCTGTAAGAAAGTGAGACAAAATTAAGTTTGACATCATCAATAAAACAATAAAAATATTAAAGTTGAATTAGATGTATAAGATCCCCTCTTAAAAAAATTTATAAGAACTTTTTCTTAATCAGTGTACAGAATGTTGTATTACAAAAATCTGAACAGCTCAGCTTAGATGGCTTGGTTGACAGTAAGCACTGATGTCAACGGTAGCACACACAAACTCACACTGCCGCTGCTGCTATATGACACTTTATCCGTTTTACTCAGGGGCCTCAATTAGCATTTAACTCATGATTTTTGTTTGAGATATTAAATAATCATATTCTTTTATATGTGTAGAACACATAAAAGAAAGAGCACACGTATATATTTTAAAAAAGATAAAAACACACATAGTGTTAAATGAGATAATTTCCATTTCAATAAACTGTAAAGTCCAAGGTTAAATTCTTTTGTAAATATGCAGCAGCTCGGTCAAGGTCAAGTAAGGTCATCATAAGAAAAATCTTGGAGATTAGCAACATAGCAATTTTACGAACAAGCATATTTTAAAAATAGATCCTATTACATGCAGTCTGTAAATACTCTAGGTGTGTGTACGTGTGGTGTGGTGTGTATATGCGCGTAGCTAATGTTTATTTATATTCATCTCCCCCTATAACATGTACAGTATGTATATATTTTAAAGCCAAAATTAGCCATCTACACATATACATTCTAAATATTATACTGTATAGTAAATATCATAAATAACTTATGAATGTCTCTTTACAATTAATCTAATTGATCTTTGCATATTATATGATACAGAATAACGGTAAATCCTATTGTATTAATGTCACCCGATCCTTTTATGTCGCGCTTCAAAAACATCGCCCCAAGGGCAAAAATCACTCCATATTTTTACGGAGCACGTATGGTTTACAGTATGCATATACACATTCTTTATTTACTACATATTTCAGTTTCTTACCGTGGATGTTTCCTTGTAACATGAGAGTCCCTTTGCTTTGTTGATGCATTTCCTATGTGCGGCGAGTTATCATTACGGCCTGTCAAATTTTCATCGCCGAATACCACTCCAGACTGGCTTATCCTGCGTTTGATATCCGGCATAATCGAATCAGATAGTAGTTTAACTCCTCTTCTAAGTGATAAAAACATTGTAATATTGAAGATCACAAACTTATAGTAAAAAATTTAAGTACATAAATTAATTCGATACAAGAGTACAAAGACTACGTGCTGACGTGCTTTTCTGCAAGTTCGCTTTAAAAATCAGATGTTTTTATCTACCAACGTCACAAAACCAACAATTTTTTTAACTTTCAATTTATTTTTGATACCAAAGAGATATTTAATTAATATTTAATCATTTTTTATTATTTATAAATTTATTGATTGTAAATAATACCAAATTATATTATTATTTGTGCTATACTTCTGGTTATTAAATTTTGTTGGCTAAAATGATTTGGGTAGAGCGAAAATTTTAAATAATCTTCTGCTGAAGGAATATTCCTTCAACATATTATATATAATTAATAATAATAAAATTAACGCGGCAAATGTGGCTATACATACGCCACGGTGGCTCGCGAAGGGTTTGTTTGTCTCAAAACCCTCTTAAACAACTCAGAACTCTCCGCTTCAACAACTTCTGCCTTCAGCAAATTCCATGACTCTCTTACAGTCCTGTTCAAGGATAATATTTTCCTCCATGGTCCTGCTGTTATAAAAAATGAAGGAATATTTTCCCACATCACTTCTACTGCCGACAAATTTCAACTTCCAACTAATATAATATCACGATTTAATTATATAGCTCGCAAAAGATCCTGTCAATCCTGTGCAGTCTCTTAATTAATAGATTATTTTCATATTTCCCATCTAAATATATGCTGTGATAAAATATATGAGCTAGCTAGAGCGCAATCTAAAAAATAATATTAAATTTAGTTGAATACCCAGGATAATAACATTATATATTATTATTTATAATTATAACTGTCCCTTAATTTGGGAGTCGGTTTTAAACTGAAATAATAAAATTAAGAATATTATAAAACTTCACCGAAAACTCTCTTGTACTCTATATTAATAAATAGCATTAACTAACCCTGTCCAAAATCAAAGAACTTACAATAAAAAAAGATTTGAGCTCAAAATTTGGGACTATATATAATTATTTTTCTGCAAATAGTTTTATGAGCATAATTTATATATATTTATATAACGCATTATATAATAATTACTATAATTATGCATTAATTTTTTTTAATATATTATAGAAAAAAATGTAATATAGTATAATATGTTAAATATTAAACAATTAATATTGTTAAATGTTAAAAAATAATTGCAAAATAATACTAAAAACGACTATTTTATATTTTCATTTCTTTTTAGACTGCAATGTATTATGCCAGTAAAAGATAAAATGCCTTGGTAAAAAATTTATTAATATGTTATTTTCACAAAACAAATTTTATTACCAAATAGAAAATGATCAAGTGAGACCTTGGCATTTACGCCATCTACACTGCACACCATATTCAATAGTTTTTATGATCTGAGATGCTCGGCAGTATTAAGCTATTTTGTGTTGGGCCACGTATTTAGATTCTTTGTTGTAAAACATGAAGTCAACCAATGACTGAGGACAGAAACCTAATTAAATGTTAGCTGCTGTCATATCGTAACTAATAGTCATATCAAAATCAGCTATTATAATAAAGAATATAGGTCAGTATAATAGACTCTTTTGTACCATCTCACATTTTTCAAGGAACAGTTTCAGTGAGGAAAATAGTGAAAGTTTAACAATGAGAATGCATGTTTATGTAGAATATTGTTTACACAAATAAAATGAGTTTTTACAAAAGGTATAAAGAAAAATAACACTAATTTTAAATATTTCGAGGTAAAAAAACAAAAAAACTGTAAAATATATTGTAATGTGCAATCATCACAACTAACTCAAGTATATTTACTGTGTACTGTTATTTCCCCGACGATAAAATATATAGAAACACACTTATGAAGAATATTGTAGAGTGTAGATACCATGCATGCATTAGTGCACAAGTACAGTACATTACTGTAGTATTAAAATAATAATAATAATATTAACACGGCAAATGTGGCAATGCCACGGTGGCTCGCGAATGTTCACCAACTCTCAAAAGTTTTTTAAACAAATCAAAACTCTCCGCCTCAGCAACATCAGCTGCCAACGCATTCCACTCTTTCACCATCCTGTTTACAAAAGAAAGCTTACCCACATCACTCCTACACCCAACACCCTCCAACTTCCACCTATGATCATTTCTTCCGATATAACCAGGTCTCATCACACAATCACTCAACTCTTCCCAACCCTCACAATTTCTTGTTATCTTATACATAACACCAAGTCTACAATTTTTCCTTCTTAACTCCAACGACTCCCACCCCAAAGTCTCAATTAAAGCAGACACACTAACATACTCCTTTCTTACCTCGGCGCCATCCCCCACAAACTATTTTTTACATTTTTTTTCCTGGTCAATTATGTGTGTTTAAAATTTTCCATCTAGAATCACATAATGTTATCCATTCTTTATAATGTTTATAACCACAAAATATATTGACCAGAGATCTTTTCAACAATTTTAATGAACAACTTACATGCTTTTTTTTATTACATAAATGAATAGAAGGCACCAAATTATGCATATTTTTTAAAAGCTCGGGAAGTATTGCAAAGAAGTTACAGAGTTCAAAGTTCAGGTTTGAACCCACACCCCCTTTTAGTCCCTATTGTTTTATTAAGTAATGACTCTATAATGACGCCTATTGACACCTCCCTCTGTACTTTCAATATTTTTTTAAAATTAGTTTCAGGGCTCGACCAAAATTGAAATAAAAAATCAGAGCAGCATTGGTGCCCTCTATTCATTTCTACAATAAATTTTTTCATAAATACATATGTATTTATAAGTTTTCCATTTAAATTTCTAATACATGTACTCTGCACCATTGTTCATTCACTTTAAAAAAAAAACAACACCACAGTAAAACTATTAATAAGTTTTGAAGATATTTAACCCTTCCTAAAAAGAAAAAAAATACAATACATAGGTAAACTATTACCATTATGAAAGGTCATTCATGAATAAGCTTCACACTTGGTAACTTAATCAGCTCTTAAAGTAAAGTGTCTACTACAAAAAAGACAACAAAAACACGAGTTAGTATTTTTTAAAAATAGTTCCAGTGCTCCTACATACGGAACCGAAATCCAAAAGTTTCCATCTCACATAGGTTCTCCAGAAAACAATTTCAAAGTCAGAGAGAACGTGTCATTTAACATGGGGCCTTACCTGAAAAAACAGCCTCGAATATCTAAAAAAAATACACTGTTAGGTGGTATGAAAAAAATATATCCATGTTCTATGGCTCGAGCTTTAACCAAAAGTTGTTTAAAAACTATATGTTCTCGAATCCGTTTTCCCGTCATAAAATCACGAAAAACTCTTATGGGATTTAACATGGGAAATTTTCTTGATTTTTTTACGGAAAAATGGATTCGAGCGAATTTTTTTTTATTCGTTTTTCTGTTAAAGCTCGGGTCATAGAATATTGTCATATTTTTTTCATACCACCTAACGGTGTATTTTATCGAGATATTCGAGGGTATTTTTTAGGTAAGGCCCCATGTTAAGCGACGCGTTCACTCTGATTTTGGAATTTTTTTCTTGAGAACCTATGTGAGATGGAATTTTTTGGATTTCGGTTCCATATGTAGGAGCACTAGAACTATTTTAAAAAAATAGTAACTCAGTTTTCATTTTTTGACATCAGCTGATAGACCAGGAGCCATCAAGCCAATGCTAAATGATCGGACGCGTAAAGTGGGCGGAGCCGGAGAGGAGGGGCGAAAAATCCTCTGCGACACTAGCGCCATCTCTCAAAAGGCTCCTCCGCAGGGGGCGGGGTGAACTTTGCGTTGACGCATATTGAATTGAAGGGAGGGGCATGCGCAGAGTAGCGAGATGCGCAAAGTTGTTCCTGTCTGTGATTCGTTTAAAATTTCTATTATATGACGTCATCAACATTTCGATTGTGTTTTTCTGCGGGATCCTTCCATCAGAGGCGCTGGACGCAACCGATGCCACCAACCGCCACCTTCAAATGCGTCTGGCTTGCGCCTATGAAGTTGCACCCCCCTGTGATAGACACTCTACTTTAATTGCTTCAGGAATCCAAATCTGGTTTAAGATAAGTACACGCTTCCCTTCTCCAGCTTGTTCATTTTCATCATGTATGGGTACTGCTAGCTCACCATCATTCTCAGGTACCCACTCAAAATTAGGATCATCTCGCATAATACAAATGTTATGAAGCACACAACAAGCCACTACTGTTTTAGGTATACTATCTACACATTGGACATTCAATCGTTTTAACCTTCTCCATCTACCTTTCAATTCACCAAATGCTTGTTCTAACACTGTTCTAGTTAAAGACAACTTGGAGTTAAAGTTTTGTTGTTGTTCTGTTAAATTGCCATCGTCTTCATAGGGGGTAAGAAGGTGGTTGAGGACTGGGTAAGCGGCGTCTCCAAGAAGATGGTAGTCCTTATTCAGAAACATCTCTTCACTTTCTTCATGTAGATAGCTGTTCACTCCCGAGTCGTGTAGTACTTGGGCATCAGGGGCTGATCCAACTTCTCGGATGTAACAATGTGTGAACATCTTGTTGGCATTACATACTCCCTAGAGAAAAAAAAATGAGATATATAAATAAAACTGTAAAATAAAGCAGAGCATCTTAAATTTTTTTTTATATATCGTTTTAGAGTTTAGTGCATATAAAAATATAAACATAAATATTTTGTTTTTGTGTGTATACTGTATTCTCATGGAAAATTAATCAATATATTATTATATAAATATATACATCAAATAATTTACATGCTTTAAAACATAAACTGTAATCTTTAGCTTTTTGTTTTGGAACTTTACTGTATAATAATAAGATATTTAATTCAGGTTGACGTTTAATTTATTTTTCATAATGCAGTATTAAAATTCAGTCTACATAAATCATAATTATGGCTTTTTTCATTTCAGGTATGACGTGCTAGCAAAATTTTGATATTTAACACAGACATATTAAAATTCCAATGTACACTCCATTCAGATAAAAATGTCCGATATGGCTATGTTAAAGTATAGCCGGATCAGACGTTTTTATCTGAATGGAGTGTACAATAACTTGCATTACATTATTTACACACCTGGAGAATGACTGAATCTGTTTTGCTTTGTTTTGCCTTCTTGTACGGTGCTTGAATTGGTATTTGACACCGTCCAATGCAACCAACAACACCAGGAATTCCAGCCATTTCTGCAAATTGTACTGACACACTTTGTTGTGCGTTACGTGCTGTCCATCTTATTGTTTGGGGAGCAATCTCAAATAAGGCATCCACAACGCGCCTTACAGTTCGAATACCAGTGGCTCTTCCAACTTTAAACTGGTTGCACACTAACCTGAAATACACAGTAAAAAAAAAAAAAAATAATAATAAAATACAGAAGGTAAACAATTTTTGTAACTTTGACTTCAAGTACAAAGTGACAAGGAGGCTTGGAGGAAGTTGAGTAAGCGAACTGAAAGAATTGTTCATTTCGGAACAGCAGGTGATCAAGGCAGTTAGTTATAGTCCAGCAAGCGAGAGTTCGACCACGGAAATGACGTAATTTTGGTAGTTTTTGCTTCCGGTTGCCATGGTATAACCCGCAATCGGAAGTTCCCGTACGTCATTTCCGGCAGTTTTCATGGTCGAACTCTCCCTTGCTGGACTATAGATTATTTTGGAAGTCATGGTTCTTTAATCATTATATGTTAATTGGTATTTTGCTATTTCTGTTTTAATATATTGGTTCGTTCTGTAGGCATAAAAAATTATGAAACAAATTTTTATGTGATATTGTAAAATCAATTAATTAATATGTAACCAACTATTATGAATTTAAATAGCGAAAGCTAAAATAAAGATTATTTTATTTCAAAAAAAAAAAAAAAAAAAAAAAAAAAAAGAACAGAACAGGACAGGAAGAGAATGGAATTTGTTAGAAGATGAGGTGGCTTTGAGACTGAAATCTATGAGATCAAATTTAAAAGCCTTTTAAGACTTTAAGGCTTCCAACGCCCCTTGGCATATATAGCCACATATGCCGTTATTATTTTAATTACCTGTAACTTTCTGGGTTTCCCAGAACCCTCAGGGCTAAAAGAAGTTGTTTCTTGGGCTCTGTAAAAGGGTGTCCACCAGTGCGGGTACCAGGTGTTGCTTTACGAGTAATCCTTTCTCCCAAAATATTTAGCAAATGTTCGTAAGTTGTACGTGTGACCCGAAAGTGGTTCTTGAAGTCTACTCCATTGTAGCAGTCCACAAGTTTTTCAACATCAAGTTTAGCCGGTTTAACTTGTTGTTTCTTTTCCATGTTATTTCGTAATACAAGCATTAATTCATCGAAACTTTTGACTTCCTCTTCGCTATCAGAGTTCTCCTCAGACGTATTATTTGAGCTGTCAGATGAAGGAGGTGGCTACAGTCCCTGTAACAGGGACCGCAATTCTAGAACTTAGGCTCCCTGTATTGAAACTGCGCATGCGCGACTGAATGCATTTCCGGTACGTCATTTGTTGCATTGCAGGGACCGTAATTTTTGAAACTAGGATCCCTGTAGTCAATTTTAATAATAGGCCAAGTATAATAAAAGTTACAGGGAGCCAAGTGTTCGATCAATGCGGTCCCTGTAGTGAACTTGTAAAACGTGTTGTCATGAAATAGATGCAGGGACTGTAATATCCCGAAGTTGCGGTCCCTGTAATCAAATTTTCTTAAAGAAACGCGGCAATACATACACACAGGGAGCGTAACATTCAAGTATTGCGGTCCCTGTAGTAAAAATTTCGTACTCTTATCTGGCCAAGTGTTATACAGGGACTCTAACAACCAAAAGTTACGGTCCCTGCAGCAATTATTTCTTTATGGACGCGGCAATAGAAACTACAGGGAGCGTAACATTCAAGTATTGCGGTCCCTGCAGTGAAAATTTCGTACTCTTATCTGGCCAAGTGTTATACAGGGACTCTAACAACCAAAAGTTACGGTCCCTGCAGCAATTATTTCTTTATGGACGCGGCAATAGAAACTACAGGGAGCGTAACATTCAAGTATTGCGGTCCCTAGCTGCAGTGAAAATTTCGTACTCTTATCTGGCCAAGTGTTATACAGGGACTCTAGCAACCAAAAGTTACGGTCCCTGCAGCAATTATTTCTTTATGGGCGCGGCAATAGAAACTACAGGGAGCGTAACATTCAAGTATTGCGGTCCCTGCAGTGAAAATTTCGTACTCTTATCTGGCCAAGTGTTATACAGGGACTCGAACAACCAAAAGTTACGGTCCCTGCAGCAATTATTTCTTTATGGACGCGGCAATAGAAACTACAGGGAGCGTAACATTCAAGTATTGCGGTCCCTGCAGTGAAAATTTCGTACTCTTATCTGGCCAAGTGTTATACAGGGACTCTAGCAACCAAAAGTTACGGTCCCTGCAGCAATTATTTCTTTTTATGGACGCGGCAATAGAAACTACAGGGAGCGTAACATTCAAGTATTGCGGTCCCTGCAGTGAAAATTTCGTACTCTTATCTGGCCAAGTGTTATACAGGGACTCGAACAACCAAAAGTTACGGTCCCTGCAGCAATTATTTCTTTATGGACGCGGCAATAGAAACTACAGGGAGCGTAACATTTAAGTATTGCGGTCCCTGCAGTGAAAATTTCGTACTCTTATCTGGCCAATATAAGTGCTATACAGGGACTCTAACAACCAAAAGTTACGGTCCCTACAGCAATTATTTCTTTATGGACGCGGCAATAGAAACTACAGGGAGCGTAAAATTCAAGTATTGCGGTCCCTGCAGTGAAAATTTCGTACTCTTATCTGGCCAAGTGTTATACAGGGACTCTAACAACCAAAATTTACGGTCCCTGCAGCAATTATTTCTTTATGGACGCGTCAATAGAAACTACAGGGAGCGTAACATTCAAGTATTGCGGTCCCTGCAGTGAAAATTTTATACTTTTTCTAGCAAAGTGCCATACAGGGACTCTAATTATACCCTTCATTATTATACCGTAACTTTTGGTTGTTAGAGTCCCTCTGTATAACACTTTGCTAGAAAAGTACAAAATTTTCACTGCAGGGACCGCAATACTTAATTGAATTTTACGCTCCCTGTAGTTTCTATTGCCGCGTCCATTAAGAAATAATTGCTGCAGGGACCGTAACTTTTGGTTGTTAGAGTCCCTGTATAACACTTGGCCAGATAAGAGTACGAAATTTTTACTACAGGGACCGCAATACTTGAGTGTTATGCTCCCTGTAGTTTCTCTTGCCGCGTTCATAAAGAAATAATTGCTGCAGGGACCGCAACTTTAGGTTGTTAGAGTCCCTGTATAGCACTTTGCTAGATAAGAGTACGAAATTTTCACTGCAGGGACCGCAATACTTGAATGTTACGCTCCCTGTAGTTTCTATTGCCGCGTCCATAAAGAAATAATTGCTGCAGGGACCGTAACTTTTGGTTGCTAGAGTCCCTGTATAACACTTGGCCAGATAAGAGTACGAAATTTTCACTGCAGGGACCGCAATACTTGAATGTTACGCTCCCTGTAGTTTCTATTGCCGCGTCCATAAAGAAATAATTGCTGCAGGGACCGTAACTTTTGGTTGTTAGAGTCCCTATGTATAACACTTGGCCAGATAAGAGTACGAAATTTTCACTGCAGGGACCGCAATACTTGAATGTTACGCTCCCTGTAGTTTCTATTGCCGCGTCCATAAAGAAATAATTGCTGCAGGGACCGTAACTTTTGGTTGTTAGAGTCCCTGTATAACACTTGGCCAGATAAGAGTACGAAATTTTTACTACAGGGACCGCAATACTTGAGTGTTATGCTCCCTGTAGTTTCTCTTGCCGCGTTCATAAAGAAATAATTGCTGCAGGGACCGCAACTTTAGGTTGTTAGAGTCCCTGTATAACACTTGGCCAGATAAGAGTACGAAATTTTCACTGCAGGGACCGCAATACTTGAATGTTACGCTCCCTGTAGTTTCTATTGCCGCGTCCATAAAGAAATAATTGCTGCAGGGACCGTAACTTTTGGTTGTTAGAGTCCCTATGTATAACACTTGGCCAGATAAGAGTACGAAATTTTCACTGCAGGGACCGCAATACTTGAATGTTACGCTCCCTGTAGTTTCTATTGCCGCGTCCATAAAGAAATAATTGCTGCAGGGACCGTAACTTTTGGTTGTTAGAGTCCCTGTATAACACTTGGCCAGATAAGAGTACGAAATTTTTACTACAGGGACCGCAATACTTGAATGTTACGCTCCCTGTGTTTATGTATTGCCGCGTTTCTTTAAGAAAATTTGATTACAGGGACCGCAACTTCGGGATATTACAGTCCCTGCATCTATTTCATGACAACACGTTTTACAAGTTCACTACAGGGACCGCATTGATCGAACACTTGGCTCCCTGTAACTTTTATTATACTTGGCCTATTATTAAAATTGACTACAGGGATCCTAGTTTCAAAAATTACGGTCCCTGCAATGCAACAAATGACGTACCGGAAATGCATTCAGTCGCGCATGCGCAGTTTCAATACAGGGAGCCTAAGTTCTAGAATTGCGGTCCCTGTTACAGGGACTGTAGCCACCTCCGTCAGATGAAGTGTCAAACAAAATTTCAATCATCTTCTCCTCAATGCCCTTATCTTCTGTTGTGCTTTCCATGCCTATGTATAGCTGGACGCCAAATATAATGAAGTTATAAAAGAGTGAAAGATAGCTGTGAAGTGACAGAGGCGGTAACGTCCTATATCCTATGTATGCATACATACATTGACCGGTGAAATCGGTGAATACAAACCAGCAGGATTACAGCCTCTAAAAAAGGTTATAATTAATAATTAATTTATACAAGAGCTTCTAGCGTTCTAGCAGCCTGCATCACATATATTTTATAATTTATCCTTCTTCTTACATCAACAGGCCTCAATCCAATAAATCAGCTGTCTGTTTATCTTTTTGTTTACATAGATGACCAACGTAATTTTTATTGCGTTTTTTTTTCTTCGCTGATAATTTTCAGATAAAGAGATGTAAAAATCATTACATAAAAACATTTTTTTGTTTTATTATAATAAAAATAATTTTGAATAGTCAAATCAACTATTAATGCTGCTAAAATGTCAAATAATATCATCAGTTATTGCAGTACAGTTGGTACCAAGCATTCGCGCAACCGGCCGTCTCAAATGCACGTGTGTTGCTACTGTTGCTCGTCGGTTGTGTGTTTATAAAGTGAAATAAATCTGTAGTTCTTATATTTTAGAAATTATTAGTAATCATGGAGAAGCATAAATCACCAACGCTTAAGAATTTAACATCAGATACTTTTGGCAGACCTCCAGACAGCCTAAACCCGGTAGCTAAAACCTGCAGTCCCCCCTCCCCCCGATGTTTTGATTTTTTTTTTTTACAAGGATACACCCCTAAGAGCTTACAGCTCGCGGCGGGGTACTGGGTAGGGATAAGGTAGGGAACGGATAGTGGCCACGGCCTGCATGCTTACGCGTCCCAGCATTCGCTGAGGTGAGACTGAGGGAACCGTGGAAAACCTCAGTCATCAGGACGGACACCTCTACTTTTTCTCAATGGACCAAAGCGATGTCCAAAGCCTGGGGAACCACACACAAGTGCATGATCACTGCACTGGGTGGAAAGCGAGACGAATTTACCCCAGGGAGGGAGCAGCGTATTTTTTACTTGAAACGGTCATCCATCCCAGAAAAGAAAAGTTTTCCTTTTTAAACAGGACGGTGAGGGAGTGGAATGCGTTGACAGCAGATGTTGCTGAGGCGGAGAGTTTTGATTTGTTTAAGAAATCTCTGAGAGTTGGTGAACATTCGCGGGCCACCGTGGCATTGCCACATTTGCCGCGTTAATATTATTATTATTATTATTTATCCAAGTACTAACCACGCTCGACGTAGCCTGACTTCGGTGATCTAACGAGAAACGGTCAATGCACTGCGCCATTTTTTTTCATAATTTTTATGAATGGGATTTTTTTTTAACATTGGGCGTGTTATCTCTACCTTAACATGGGTAATATAGGTAGTTCTCCCACTCCTTATTTTAACATTGGCCTTATGGGAAAATCCCCCCCCCTCCCCCCCCCCCCAACCCTCAACCCCAAGGTCCCTCTACATAAGGTTGGACGCTTAGGTTCACATTTTCGTCCAGTTCGCGCAGGACCAATCAGAGAGAACTGTTACTCTCGAGCCTATTTCGTGGCAGTCAGTGATTGGTCGTGACGTCACAGGCTCCAACAAAAGCTGCGCCAAGATGGCGGAGCTTCAAACCTTATGTAGAGTAATGTTGCCTCAACCCCAAATATGATCTCCGCACCTATAATATATAGCTGTGCCTGTCCATACATTATTTATCTGCATAATTATGCCATTTAAGCATTTACTTATTTTCCATGATATCAATTAAGATGTATGTACTGTACTGTATATATTGTGAAACCTATTATTATTACATATTAAATTTTTATATTTCAGGTTTTGCAAGCATTGGGAGCACCTCATGTTGAATCCTTTAATTTTATGATAAAGGAAGGTTTTAAGTTAGCAGTTAAGAATCTTGATGCTGTAGAGTTTCAGCTGCCAAATGGAGACAAAGTGGGCTTCAAGTTTCAGGTATGTCTTGTATGACTTTCATAGGGTCTAGTTGGTTTTATTGATTTCTTATTTTTTTGCAGAGCGTGGTGTTGTACCACCCACAAGTGCACAACTCATTGGTTTCTATAAAATCCACCACCATCCTGCCCTCTGAGTGCCGACAGCGGGGTGAGACTTACAAGGGTGTGCTGCTGGGCAAACTAGCCTGGTGGATTAACGGACAGCAGAAGGAAACTCTCACCATAAGCCTTGGTCAGGTGCCCGTGATGGTGAAGGTGAGATGAGACGAACCTCACACTTTCAGTGTATGCATTCTGTAGTAATATTTAGTCATCAAATGTTGTTGGCATCAAACATGACATGTTTAAACATGAATTACAGACTTAAATATATTACACATGATGAATGATATTGTTCCATGAATCATTTTGGTGCAAAATTTGTTTTCAATTAATAGTAAAAATCTAGCAATTAATTAGATAAAACAAACACAAGTTTAATCAATAGTCAGGTGATTCCACAAGGTTGAATCCTTGCTGGTTCTTAAATTCACAAATCAGAGTTTTATAACGTATTTTCCTCTAACATTATATACATAATTATAAAGGGGATTTCGCTGACGTCATGCGAGGAGGGCCAGAATGCATAGTGTACAATTTTTTACTTAACTTAATGAAATAAATCAAGTTTAAATACTTTAATAATACTTTAACAGTACACGATAGAACTCATAAAAAAAATCTCACCACCAAAAAACTGTTAAAAGTATTTTTTATAATTTTTTTTTGTCATTATGCCTATGCTCACTGTATAATGTGGCCCCTCAAAACTTTCTCTTTTCCCTCCCTCCTGCGCCCCCTTCACAATGTTCAGGTATAGGGAAACACCTCTTCCGCCTCACGTAAACATAAACAGAAATCAGCTCTATAATTACATGTATATATCTGACATTATCTCTCCACAGTCGTCAGTGTGCCACCTTGCTGGCATGACGCCCACGCAGCTCGTAGCAGCAGGAGAGGAAGAGGACTGCTGGGGAGGCTACTTCATCAGCAGGGGCCACGAGAGACTGGTGCGCATGCTGGTGCAGACAAGGGCCAACTTCCCTCTGGCTCTGCAGCGCACCAGTTACAAAGGACGAGGCAACCAGTTCAGTGACCAGGCCGTGTATATTCGTTGTGTGAGGGAGGACCTAGCAGCCACCGTGAGTTACCTTTTTTAATTATAACATTTATTTTGTAAAAATTCGATTTTTTAAGGAAAATAAGCCATAAGATTGTGATACCGGTATATTATTTACCAGCAAGGCCTTACCAATAAAAAAAGTCACAGCAGGTGAAAATAGGTCATAGGTACACTTAGAAAATATTAATTTACATTCTATGAAAGATGATGCGAAACATCTTCAAAGAATGTACGGTAAAAACTTGTTATTACGTCAAGTCAAGGGACCCAGGAAATTAGTTTACCTTATATCGAGTACTACCTTATATCGAGTTTTTCCTATACCTGCAATGCTAATTATTTTTTACAGGACCTTTACTCAATATTGAGTTTTTACCTAAAAACAAGTTGCGTAATAACGAGTTTTTACTGTAAATTAATATTTTCAAAGTTCACCTATGATCACAAGGTTTCACCTGCTGTGATTATTTGGATCGGAAAGGTCTTGTTTAATTAGCAGTAGGTTTAAAGATAAAATAAAATAACTAACTGAGATTCTATGTTACAATTTTTTAAACAGTCTTCCCAAATTCATCCTAGTGATATAACATTTTACAAATTGACAGGTTGTAATGGAAATATTTATCAATTTACAGTATCATATTTTATTAAGTCTTCTCTAAATAATGCTGTAAATTCATAAAAGAGTAAAAATGATTTCTGAAGTCTCAAATTTAAGGTACTGTACAATTGTATTCTGTAGTTTTAACATAAAAAATTGTTTATGAGATACAGTATGTAATTACTGTATTTTAATGAAAGATAAAAAAAGATAAGAAAAGAAGAAATTGCTACGGCTGCAAAGGAACATTTTCTGTTCAAATTCAAATTATTATTTATTTAGCAAGAAAAATACATAGTATATTTTGATTAAAAAATTGACTTTTAGCACATTATAGCTAAAAATAATTGTAAATAGTGTAAATATTAATTAAGGATAACTGCCACATGTATTTGTGATATAGTGTCGTCTGATGCTTTGTTAGTTATCCCCACCCCATTTTTTTATTGTGTCCTATATGCAATATGTATTTGGGTGAAATAAAATAAATAAATAAAATCCATAAATTCATAAAACACAAATTATTGAAAGGTGATAAATATAAATGCTATATTCAAAATTGCATTCTGTTTTGCTTATTGAGATATAACATTACTGCTTTCCTTTCCTTTTCCTTTTTAATTGTTTTCCCCTGGTAGTTCAAATGTTCTGCTTATCTGTCAACATTAAACATTGTGTTTATGTTTCAGACTAATGTGCTGCACTTCGTGAGTGACGGCACGGCCAAGCTGATGTTCTCCTTTGAGAAGCACATGTACTTCGTGCCGCTGGTGCTGGCAATCAAGGCCCTGCTTGACGTCACTGACCAGTACATCTTCCAACAGCTGCTGGTCGGTTGCCACGATGATCTCTACTACCGCAGGTACGATGCTCAGACACAATGTTTGCAGCTTGTCATTTTAGATTGAAAATAATGTATCTCGAGTGAACGATAAGGTGTATGTAGCTCTCAAAATTCAAAATTCTTTTATTTATCCATTCTCTCCTACAATCAAAACATCACAGTAGATTTTTGTTGAGGTTAATAGGATATGTCATTAGACATTAACATAGTGGTTAAAATGTAACTATTAACATGCAGAAAAATCATGTTCCATATAGCTCTTGACGCTATAAAAACACTTATCCAACAACAAATCTTTAACACTTAAATGAAAATTCTTGAGGTTGTTGATACTTTTAATGTCACTTGGTAGCTTATTATATAGACTTAAACATTTCTGTGACATATTTTTTTTAACATAGTAACATCGCAGAGCAAAAAGTTCCTTCAAAGTATAGAAATTATGTACTCAAAATATCATACATAATATAAAAATCAGCTCACAATAAAGCCAAAAGTGTAAGTATAATTTTCTTGTGTTTAATTAATCAGCCTTACAGTGGTTACATTCTAGTAATTTATACTGTATATTAATTTATTGGCTCATATGAATATACAGTACTAGAAGTAAAATGGCTTACTGACCAAAATGGAGAGAAAAGAAGAAGATTTACAGTACTTATTGTACATGTCAATATATTTTTTTTCTTTTCTTCTTTTTAAGTCCAAAAATTATTTGCATTATCATCTATTGGTAGGAATATTATTCTTAGATAATATTTTTTTAAAACTTATAAGATCTAAGAATCCGTTAAGTGTATTTTTTTTATATATAGATAAAAAATTTAACAAGAATTTTTTTCCATTAAATTAAAAAAGGTGCCATTTATATTTTCACAGTACTTTTTAAATTTTCAAATTACCACCTTGTAGCGAGAGTGAGTTTTTTTTGGACATAAAAGTAAAAATAAACAAAAATGTTCAGTCCTATTGAAGGGATTGAAGGAAGTGTTGGGTTGTCTGCAGTTGCTGTGTGACGATGCTGCGACTGCTGCACGAGGAGTCAATCCACAGCCACAACGAGGCTCGCAGCTTCCTGGGAAAATCCTTCAAGGTGAAGTTCCGGAACCTGGCACCCTGGCTCTCAGACTTGGAAGTGTGCGACTTCCTGCTCAAGTGAGTTGTTAATTTTTATTAATTTAAATCTGTTTTCAACTTAAGTGAAATACAATAAATGCGAATAATAAATAACCCTTGATTTTTTTTTTTTAAATACTATTTTTAGTCAGTAGACAGGATGTTATTGTCATCGATGACATTTTATTAATTATTTCAAATGTGCCTTTTCCGTCATAATACACACTATTACAGTATTACTTTTCTAAATTATTGTATATGACTTTTTTTATGATTTTTATTTTTTTTATAATTTTTAATTTTTGTGTAGAATAGAAGAGGTTGAATAATATTTTGAGAGAGTTTCTATAATGTTAAGATAAAGTATTTATTGCTACTGTAATACGTTATTAAGTACAGTATGTACTAAAAAATTTCTTTTATGTCACTCTCAGAAAATGTGTGCTGCCACATCTCACGTCTCCTGAGGATAAGATACAGTTACTGTGCTTCATGTCACGCAAGCTGTTTGCTGGAGCCCAGAAGAAGTGCAAGCCGGAGAACATGGATGCTGTGATGATGCAAGAGGTGCTCCTGGGAGGGCACCTGTACCTCAAGTACCTGGCGGAGAGGCTAGAGCGATGGACCAACAACCTCAAGTATGCCATCAATAAGAAAGCCAGCCCAACTTTCAAGCTAAGCGAGGGTAAGTCTCTTTTATATTTTATACAATAGTAACACAATGTCCTTCTGCTGTTGGTCATACTGTTTTGTTCATTTATAAATTTTTTATCAGAAAAGTCTAGGGTAAATATGAATCATTAATCTTGTACGCTAATAACTTTTAAGTATAAATAAATTTCTAAAATTTATAAAAGAAAGAAATAGGAACAGGTATTAAACAAGTATAGCAGTACTTGTGAGGTTCTTTACTAGTGGTATGAATAATTCTCTGTAGTCTCTGTTCTCTTCAGTTACGAGGCTGTTCATATTTATTAAGAGTTTAAAAACATCAGAAAAAAAAATATAACTTGAGGTCTTCCATCCAAATATGCAATTTAAAAAAACAAAAAAAAAACATGCAGTTTATTCATTTTATATTGCTTTTTCTAAACCAATGTTTATTTTATTTTATTTTATTTCCCTCATGAGTACATAAATAACAAGTCAGAGGCAGAAGATTTACAAACAATCCAATAAGAACAAATCGCTTCCCGTATGAAGCGCAGTAAATCCCTGAAAACATAGTACAAAGGAAACAACAATCAATCAATTACATAACCAAATATACAGTAGATAACATTAACAATAAATTACATTATTCAATGTTAACTGACTTGACTTGCAGCCGAGATGCAGCTGGCCATCAAGAGGAGTGGCACGCTGGAGGCTGCCATGGAGAACTTCCTGGCCACGGGCAACATCAACTCCACGTCCGGACTGGGACTGATGCAAGAGAAAGGGCTGACCATCGTGGCCGAGAACATCAACCGCATGCGCTACATGTCCCACTTCAGAGCCGTCCACAGAGGGTCTTACTTCCAGGAGATGCGCACCACCGAGTCTCGCCAGCTGCTGCCTGATGCCTGGGGTGAGTGCTTTGTAAAATGTCCTATTTGATTGACAAGGTTTGCCAAAAAACAAAGTCTCAATCAGTTGCTGTAATAATTCGTCCCTTTACTTATTTGGTCGTATGATGTACTTCCTTTATAAACAATAACTTCCTCCTTAAGCACATTTTGAAACCTGTAGCATGTCTACAAGATGTCTAGTAAGCAGTAATAAGAAGATATTAAATTCCATTAAAAAGGAGGGGGGAGTGCAAAAGTTTGTTTAATATAAAAAAGACCCTGCATTTACAAATAATATAAATTTATCATTAACATGTAATGTTGTTATGTGAGAATACTTTATTTAATGTTAATTTGACCATTCAAATTATGACATACCACAAATTTTCTCTCAACCTCTTACAGTTTATACAAACAAAAAAAGGTTACAGTAAAACCATTTTCTTCCCACACTGATAGCCCTCCCTCACCCTCTTGAATTCACAGAAAATTCAGATTGTTTATTCTTGGACTTAATTGCAGGTTTCATCTGCCCCGTGCACACCCCTGACGGTGCCCCCTGCGGTCTGCTGAACCACCTGACTCGCCACTGTCGCGTGGTAACTCAGGTGTGTGACGTCTCGGCCCTGCCCTCCTTGCTGGGTGCGCTGGGAATGTCGCCAGTGGGGGAGGAGGTCAAGCAAGTCTACTGGGTCCTTCTGGACGGTCGCGTGTTGGGACACGTTAGCCAGCAGAGAGCACCTGGCCTTGTGGAGCAGCTGAGATTACTCAAGACACAACCTGATGACACTAGGGTGAGTGTGACTCAATACCAGGGATAACTAGAATTCTGTGGACAATTAAGTGTACAGTACGGTATTGGAAAAGTATTGTTAAAATCTAATGGTTAAATAACGTTACTATGTACTTTATGTCAAACTGGAAATATCCTGCCCGAAGTGAATGTTTAAATAAATGCATATTTGAAGATACTGTACAGTAGTTAGTACTCCTCTTTGATTTGCTGGCATGGAAGCGTTAAGGTCTTTTTCATGTTGATTGTACTGTTTGGGAGGAAGAAATGGTACCCAGATACCTTTTCTAAAGAGTCAGCGTTAACTTTGCTTGCATAAACTATGTGATAATGTTCACAATGTAAGCAGTTCTTGTCCCGAGGAACATTGTATTTACTACAGTGCTGTATTTATTTCTTGCACTTAAAACTAGTGAACCCCATTTTTATTTTTTTTTATAAGAATACTGTAGATCATGAGGAGTAAAAATATAAAAATATTTTATCAGAATAAGAATCAAAACTTTATTTTATGTTATGGTCATATTACAAAATCTTAAGTTTATATTGTGAAAATACAATACCCCTTACCCTTTATCCCTTACCTGCAGTAAATGGACAATTTGCATGACATTTTTTATTACAGAAATGGATAGAGGGTACCAAATTATGCTACTCTGAATTTTTTCAGATTTTTTTGAGAGCGGGAACTATTTTTAAAAAATTATTGTAAGTCAGTTTTATGACGTCACGGGCGTTTAGCGCCTATCCTTTTCTTAAGGACGGATTCCTCGTGACGTCATAAAATCGACTTTCAATAATTTTTTAAAAATAGTTCCCGGTCTCTAAAAAATCTGAAAAAATTCAGAGTAGCATAACTTTGCACCCTCTATCCATTTCTGCAATAAAAAAATGTCATGCATGCAAATTGTACATTCTTATTTGTACGACTCACAGGTCCCTGCAGAGCTGGAGGTGGTGTTGGTGCCACAGGACTCTGGTCAGTTCCCCGGACTCTTCTTGTTCTCCGGCATGTCACGGCTGGTGCGTCCCGTCCTGCAGCTTGCCTCTCAGCGTGTTGAGTTGATCGGAACCTTCGAGCAGGTCTACCTCAACATCGCAATCACACCGTCCGAGATTACACCCGGGGTGAGGGAGTATTTTGTAATTTTTATGTTAATTTGGGATGAATGTCTTTATTGACATATCATTTTCTTAAATCTAAATATTTTGATGTCTAAAGTTAGAAGTCAAAATTAATCTTAATCTGCTGAAGTAAAAAATACCACTAGGCAAGTTTAATTAATTTTTAGTGTGAAAAATATTATGTTTTAAATATTTACCTGGCTGAGAAATCAGTCTCTATTAGATTTAATGTCTTTCTACTGTCTTAAGTATGTTAAAAAATAGCCTGGATTCTGATTACTTTTTTATCTGGTAAAAAACAATGAAATAAAAGTTTACTATAGAGCTTAGAATTCAAAACGTCTGTACTATATTACAATGAAAAATAATTTTTCTCCTCCTAGAAAACAGTAGTTACTATCTCTTGTCTTTTAAATATTAGAAAACGTCACAAATGGACCTAGTTCAGTAGTAAATGCTGTTAAAGCTTTGGATTCACCTTTGGAGGGCAGTCTGACTCTGATGGCTAGTCAGCAGAAATCTTTACATCTGTTTGTAAATCATGAATAAATAATCAGATGAACCTTAGATGAATCAGATGTACAGGGAACATTAGGATCATATTTATTTTTTATTTTGTATTTACAAACAGACCTAATCAAAGCTAGGCATGACGCTTGTTATTTGATGCAGGTGACTACTCATCTGGAGATTTCAGAGACAACATTCCTCAGCAGTCTTGCCTGTCTCATCCCCATGCCAGACTGCAACCAGAGTCCCCGCAACATGTACCAGTGCCAGGTAAATTACGTAGCTTGTGTAGTCTGAATGTGACTGCATATAGAGATGCCATTTTAAAATTATTCACAATGGACAACCTTCATGAGAAAAGTTATTACATACAGTAAAAACATGTTATTACGTCAAGTCAAGGGACCCAGGAAATTGGGTTTACCTTATATCGAGTATACCTTATATCAAGTTTTTCCTATACCTGCAATACTAATTATTTTATACGGGACCTTTACTCCGTTACTCAATATCGAGTTTTTACGTATAGCAAGTTACGTAATAACAAGTTTTTACTGTATTTGGATAGAAGACTTCAAGTTATTTTGTCAATTTTTTCAGATTTCTTTGAACTTTCTGACATCCTCAAAATCAAGGGAAAAAACAGGGATGCATTATCATTTCTTAAAATTGCATGTTAAATATTTGCATGACTGTGATGTTACAGCATTTTGCAGCATGATTTTAAGTGTGTTATAAGGTTACAAAAAATGTGAAAAAATATTGATGTGCTTTATATAACTTGAAATCTTCTATCCAATATTCTACGCCATAATTTTTTTGTGAAGGTTGTCCATCATCTAATCATCTCAAATCATGAGAAGTTTCATTGAGTGACAATAACAATGAAAAAATACAAATTGTTTAGTGGAAAATGTCTGCTTCAAAATTTTATTTTATTAGAGAGAAACAATTTACAGTATATTGTATTTTTTATTTGATTAATAATTAATTAAAGAGTGTGAAAATTTAAAATTTATCTATATCTTACATAATTTTTATTACGTAGTTATTTTTTTGTAGAGTAATGTATATTTATTTTATACATTATATTTATATTTATTTATTATATTTATTCATCAGTAAAAGTGTGTTATTTAAATGATCTTTTGATGTGTATTTGTCACATAATTAATGCAATGAGTGTTGTTGTTTCAGATGGGCAAGCAGAGCATGGGCAACCCGGTACACAGCTGGCACCTGCAATCAGAGACCAAGCTGTACCGCCTTCAAACTCCCGCCTCTCCACTCTTCAGACCTGCTCAGTATGACGCAGTTGCCCTTGACAACAATGCCATGGGTGTCAACGCTGTCGTGGCTGTCATTTCTTATACGGTACTTCTTTTCTCTTTGACAGAGCGCTTGTGTTTTTCATACTTCCGTTGATTTCTTATTGCTTTGCCTGGCTGCACAAGAGAGAAATTGATAGCAGTAACAAAGCAGATAAAGATATTTTTGCTAAAGAGACACCTCTAATTTTATACTTTTACTGGTACATGATGCCTATTATATATATATTTTTATTTGTTGCTTATTGATGTGATTAAATTTAAATAATGTATTTGCAATTTTTATGTTGCATATTAAGTTTCTATTATGTATTAAATTATTCTTTTGATAAAAGAATATCAGTTACCGGTTGTGTTCAATGTCTGCTTGATTTGATGTGTCAATTTTTAGTTGTGATCTTGCTTGCAGGGCTATGACATGGAAGATGCCATGATCATCAACAAGTCATCATATGAGCGCGGTCTGGCCCACGGATCAATCTATAAGTCAGAGTTCGTTGACCTTGAACCTGTAAGTGTTACTGCCACTGTAACCATCCTGCAATTATTAATGCATGACGTTCTATTGAATTGTTATACTCTATATCATGAATTTAAAGTACTGTATCCAGTTTTTGCTACCTGTTTTAAGAGTTGGTTGGAAATTTGCTGCCTGAAATTTTTGTTAATTAATAGTATTAATACTGTACTGTAAAAATAATATTTCAGTAAAATGAGTTTAATATCAACATGGTTGTACTAAAACAGAGACGTTGTGTCAGCACAGAACTTCAATTAAGGATGCAAAAGTTATATTAACCTAACCTAGTAGTATGGTAGGTATAAAATAAATGTTTCAAAACAAAAATTTTATGACAAAGCAACATCACTATTTGGGCAAAAACGTGCTGATATAATTTTTGAAAACAGTTTAAAACAAAACTATCAAAAAGGTACATACAATCGTTCTCATTTAATTACAACATGATTTGAAAGCTCTGCAGGCATATAATTTCATTGCAAATTTGTTTGTTTCACAGAGCAGTTACTTCTGCCGAGACCCAGAGAACCTGGAGCTGAACAGGACCCTGGACAAGGATGGTCTACCCTACATTGGGAGCGTGCTAAGAGAAGAGGACCCAATGCACTGGTCAGTAATGACCGTTTTTCTCTTCTTCTCAGAAATCAAAGTAACAAGTTATTAGTTACATGCTGTAATTCTGACTTAGTATTGCCATAACTGCTCTATTTCATATTTCAAACAATTTCTGCACCTATTATATTTTTTTCCAGTCCTAACAAAACCAACATTTATGAATTATCTGCATTATCATTCACATAATTACTGTATTTAAAAAACATGTATGGATATTTTCTTGTAACTCTTATTTTTAATGCAAAAAAAAAAATAAAATAAAATAAAATAAAAATAAATAAAAAAATAAACTAATATTTTGGTTTCTGTTATATATTGTTTTATCTTTCTTGAGAAACACTAACACAAGTCTACTTTCCAGAATGAGATAGTCACTATGTTGTGTGGCTAGTACCCAATGCAGGCAGTATTTGTTGTTTAAATACATAATATCCAAAGAAAGTGAGCTGAAGAAAACTTATAAATTTATTAACTTTAGCCCACTTATTTTTTCTTAAAAAACTTTTTTTGATGTATTTTAATTTTTTTAGTATTTATTTTAATGTTTTATCCTTGATGCTTACGTTTAATTCCACCAAGGTAAGCTGTTGTAACACTAGACCTGACATCATAATTATGTAAGAGTCTAATATTAATATTTAAAAAATGACACTTAATTTTGTGAGTACCGTAGACCATGTTTTCTAATGTTTACTTCTTGTTGCAGCTCGTTTGACTACGAGCAGTCTCGGTACAGAGTCCGGAAGTACATGGGCAAGGAGAAAGTGTACGTGGAAAGCGTGAAGATGTGTGGCCAACCGGTGACCAGCACCAAGCCTCAGGCCCACCGAGCTTCCATCACACTCAGAGTGCCCGTGAGTATTTGTTTGAATGTAAAAATAAATATGAATGTTTTCTTTAATGAAAAATTGTCTAAGCGATATTTATTTAATGAAAGAAAAGCTTGCTGTGGACCGGCCACAAAAAACCGCGTAATTTTGGCAGTCTTTTTTTCTCTGGCCCCTCTGAATATAGCATTTATCACCCTTCGATAATTTGTGTTTTTATGGGTCTTGTCTGTCCTTTTCTTTCATTAAAAAAAAAAATAAAATAAATGTGAAGTCACCTAAAAAAAATGTGAGAATAAATAAATACCAATGATATTGATTTGCCACGTAAGAAAAATCATTGATAAGAGAGGTTTTGTGTTGCTTGCAGAGGAATCCCACAGTTGGAGACAAGTTTGCAAGTCGTGCAGGCCAGAAAGGAATCTGCAGTCAGAGGTGGCCCGCAGAAGACCTTCCTTTCACGGAGAGTGGGATGGTGCCTGACATTGTGTTCAACCCCCACGGTTTCCCTTCTCGTATGACCATCGGTAAGTTGGCTGCTCAAAGCTAGTCTTCCAACATTATTCAAAAGTTAGGTTCTATAACATCAAGTTTTGAGTACGTAGTTCAAGTCTTAAGAGACTGTGGTATGAGAACGAGTCTTGGGGATTAAAATGGCTTATAAAATATAAACATACATAGAATATATTTTTTCTTATCTAACTTGCCTGATAATATTAATGTAAATGTTTTTATGAGCCTGTTTGTAGGCTTATGATTTGTGTCTGTTGTATTAGAACTCTCTTGATTAAAAAAAAAAAAAAAGCTCTCTACCATGCTTCATTCTTTCCTATACCCATGCACAAAAAAAAAAAAAAAAATGAGAATTAGAAGAAAGTTAGACTTTCAGAATATATCAATCTGTTAGATTTTAGGGTAAACACATTGTCAATGCTTCAAAAGAGTCTCTCTGACATGTCAACTTGCAGCCATGATGGTGGAGCTGATGGCAGGCAAGTCCGGGGCTCTGCACGGTCTGGTCCACGACGCCACGCCCTTCCGCTTCTCAGAGGAGGATACTGCCATCGACTACTTCGGCAAGCTGCTGCAGGATGGTAAGTTTTCGGCAAACAATTTCTGCTTATATTTGTCATCGTCCTATTTTTAAGTTTTTACCATTTAAATACTTGAAAAATTCTCCCTTGAAATGAAATTTTTTGTATTGTAATGCACCTTATTTTGTGTAGGTGGCTACAACTATCAGGGCACAGAGCGCATGTACAGCGGGGTGGATGGTCGTGAGATGAAGGCTGACATCTTCTTTGGGGTGGTGTACTATCAGCGACTCAGGCACATGGTGTCCGACAAATGGCAGGTCAGTGAAACGTCACATCACATTGACTGACAAACAGAATTTGTAGTTATGATTATTTATTGAATGATTGATTTTCATATCAACTAAATAATCAAATTTCCTGTCTTTCTGACGAATTTCCTCACAGCTGCCTTTGCAGGAACTGATTATCAATAAGTCTTTCTTTACTTACAGGTCCGCAGCACTGGACCTGTTGACACCGTCACTCGACAACCTCTGAAGGGTCGTCGACGTGGTGGGGGTGTGAGGTTCGGAGAGATGGAGAGAGACTCTCTGATCTCGCACGGAGCTTCCTTCTTGTTGCAGGACCGACTGCTTAACTGCTCAGACAAGAGTGCGGTAAGTCATTGCAAAAGCATTAATTGGTTAGTGCATATGAGATATATTGTAGAATGAGACCTTAAGTTTGAATTTCAGGCAATTAGAATTGCTCATTCTAAAGTTAGCGTGTATCTTAACCAACGGATCCTCTGTTTAAAGCTGACTAAATTCCATATTAGGATAACATTTATTCTGAAGTAAAAAAAAAATAATAATAATAATAATAAAAATAAAAAAAAGTTAATATATATAATATATATTTTTTTTAAATAATAATACCTTAAACTTTTTTCAATATTGCAGATTAATAGTAATTCTTGTAATCCTTTATTTCTTTACATATTAAAGTATTTTAGATTTACCGCCAGAAAAAAAAATGTGCCACTGATATTATTCCTAATAATGCTCAAGTAAAAAAATATATGGAAAATGTATGGGAAAAAATATGGTTATTGTATGGGTTAACCCATACAATAACCATATTTTTTCCCATACATTACCCATACAAAATATGGTCTAAAATCTGGGAAAAATGACCGAAAATACGATATTTTTGACCATATTTCTCAGCACCCTGGTATGGTCTAGGTATGGTCAAAGTATGTGATGAAAACCATTCAAATGACCATATTTATCCCATATTATTTCTAATCTAGTCAGCTTAATTAACTAAAACTAATTAATAAAAGGCTGCGTAATTATTTTGTATTCCTTGCTTATAAAATTTATTTTTTCATTAAATATTAACAATACGTAAGAATACTCGACACATCAACAATATAGAAAACATCAAAAAATTAAATTATCATTATTATTTATTAACATAAATATTAAAAAATAACAAGTATTCGGAGTCAGCATCAGGATTGATGAGTTTCTTCGGTTCGGCCAGGAATAGATGCTGTAAAAATACAAAAATAGAATGAGAATTTGTTGTAATATAATATAGGTAAAGTTCAAAATTAAATTTGTGTGGTACATGAAAAACTTGATATAAGGTAATAAAGTAATGACTTTTTGGTCCTTCGGAATTTGAATTCTTCAATGTAATGCAAAATTCAAATTTTAAGCGGAAAAAGGAAAAAGTAAAAATGCGCAACGTGACGCAACGTGGTAAAAAGATCGCGATTTATTACTACGTACTATGTTGATGTCGTGTTTTAAGTGAAAATTCGAGAAGATTTTCAAAACATTAGTAGGACACATAATATTTAAATTGAAATATTATATTATTAGTATATATATAGCGCACTAAACCGCATCATAATTAATTAAAAAATTAAGACATGCATGAAATCAAAGAGATATCGCAATTTTAACGCTCAACAACACGAATATCATTACATCGCGGAAGTGACCTTTAATTATTATATTCCATTATTGTAACATTGATTTCAAGGGAAGGGAAGGGGGGGGGGGCGAAGCTTCAGTTCAGTATTTTATTTTTTTAGAAAATGAAATTAATGTTTTAATCTCCGTTGTTGAAATCAACACTTGAAATGCAGTGTATTATTCTCATTTGATTAACATGTAAACTATAGCAACTTAATAAAAATTGTTTTTTTTTTTTTTTTTAGAGACCGTTCTTAGCACAAAGAATTTGCATGAAAAAGAAAATTTGGAGGAGCGGATTGTTTTAAATTCATATTTTTATTTAGCTCAACTGTATGGGAAAGCACTATACTGAGTGAGATCCGTGTTACCTTACTCCCTTAAGGGTAAGATAACGCGAAACATCGATTGTTCTAGTCCCATTTGATTAACATGTAAACCTTAGCAACGACCTCTTAATAATTCTGATTTTTTTTTTAGAGACAGTCCTTGGCATAAAAAAAATGTGAAATTTTTTTTAAAATAATCGGACAATCCAATTTTTTTAAATTACTTTATTAGTTTAGGTTTCCATGGTAAAGCCCTATACTGAAAATTTAAAAAATTAATTTAAAAAAATTGGATCGTCCCATTGTTTTGAAATTTTTCCACATTTTTTTGGTGCTAAGAACTGTCTCTCAAAAAAAATTCAGAATTAATATGAGGTTGCTAAGGTTTACATGTTAATCAAATGGGACTACAACAATCAATGTTTTACGTTATCTTACCCTTAAGAACTTGATAAAATGATAAACTTCTCCTCCTTGGTCAATAATGACAAGTTTTTAATATAACATAGATAATTGTATTCTTTGTCTTTTTTAAACTAACTGAATTAAACATTGATAACAAAAAATGTTATAATTGTGGTGAGAATTTTTTTTTTTTTATTTTTTTACAAAGGAAAAGGTTAGGTACTGCTTATCAGACGCAGATCCGGGGAAAAATTTCGGAGGGGGCTGCCTCCATTGGGCCAATGTAAAAAAAAAAAAAAAAAAAATTGGAGTGGGGGAAGTGCCTATATTGCCTATGTTAAAGCCAAAATTCTGGAGGGGGGGGGGGGGGGCTGCAGCCTCCTAGCCCCCCCCCCTCCTCGGATCCGCGCCTCCTGCTGATACTCAATCTAGTTAATTTAATTTTTGGGGTGTTGTTGCAAAAAAGATAAAATAATTAAATAAATAATAATAATAAATTCTAAATAAATTAAGAGGCCTGTCTGGGCTGTCTGTATCTGTAAACTCTGAAAGTAGTTTTTTTGCACAGACTTTCCTTATTCAGCTTCGGCATGAGAGGTTGTTCGAAGACGCAAAGGAGGTAACTTTTAGTAAATGGCTGTGGTCACTTCCAGCTGCAGAAAGGATCCGCATTTTTAAGGGGAAGGTAACACGCCCAATGTTAAAAAAAAAAAAAAAAAATCACTCACATGTAAATTATGAATCAAAATTGGAAATGTTATCCTCTATATCCTCTATCATGCAGTAGCTAAAATACTAGGTGTACAAATTCGAGCTAGTTTTTAAGTTTGGAGAAATGGAACTTTTGTGTTAAATTAAACAAGTTTAAAAATTCATAACTTAATATCTTGCTAGAATTTTTCCACCTGATATTTTTGCTGCTGATAGGGATAGGGATGTAGAGTAGAATATTATATTTTTTTTTTTCATTTTTTTCATGTGAGATGTGAGGGATGTATTTTAACATTGGGCTTGTTACCTTGGCCCTTAAAGACACAGACGAGCGCTCATGCACAAAAAAAAAAATGTCCATTATAAATTAGGAGACATGGCATCCCTAAAATTAAATCTCTTAAAAAAGCAAGCTTATAAAATCAGCTTCTCTGGTAATCGGTAATCGACCGCAGCCTAATAATGTAAAAATTTCCTTCCGGAGGGTAAGACAGCACCTTTACAGATATAAGTGAAAAGGCCGGTTGGGTGGGGGGGGGGGGGGGGGGGGCGGCTTTATTACACATTGAATTTAATTCAATTATTTAGAGTTCATCACACAGTCCTTCACATTATTTCACATAACTATAAAATATACCGGTATATGCTAAGCTAGCGATGTGACCTACCAAGCACGGTTGACTTCATATAATAACGACAAGTTTTTAATATAATATGGATAATTATATTCTTTGTCTTTTTTAAACTGAATCATTGATAACAAAAAATATATTAATTGTGGTGAGAAATACTGCACTGGCGCTTTACAACATGTAATGCTTCCTCCAACTCGCTGCCAAGACATTAGTGCCAAATCTCAGACTTATATAGTTTGCAGGACCGCTGCAGGGGGACAAGCAAGCAAGCAGAGGGTGAAGGGCATCAGATGCCATGCAGGGGGGGCCAAGTAGCTTTGAAAGCTGCATATAACTTCCAACTTTTGGTTAAGCTAAACAAATTTTATTTAAAATTGAAAGAAACAAATCATAAAGAAAAGTACTTTTTTTTAACACAGTAGTGTATGCATATTAATGTAGTGAAATCATACATTTTGATATATTATGCATATTATGCGTACAGTAAAGTATGCAGCACACAGTACTGTATTCATACAAAGGTGTATGCATACAGTAAGCATACTGTACTGTATTCATAACACTTGTCATATTGGAAGTTCAAACAACATCAAATCAGAAAACATTTATCTGTTTTAAATAATAATTATGCATAATATATATATGTTACTTACATTTTGGGTTTCCCCCACGATAGCTGGACAAAACTGGATGTATGCATACTGGAGGGCAAGTGTGTCATCATTTGGTCCATGCGATCATCCAGCACGGCTCATGGCCATCTCTTATCTTGGAAGGCACTTTTGCAGCATGCCACTGTACAGTATGCTGAGTATGCATGCTTCAACAGCCTATGGCATTGAAAAAAAAATACATATATGAGAAAAACATTGCATATTTATATTCTTATAAAAAAATGCTACTCCTGTCAAACTTACCGTTATGTTCAATGCATAATATGTCCTCACAGCTTCCACACTGACCGGTCATAGCATGGTTATTCCACAAGCCAAATCTACCAGCAAGAGGGTCAATCGACCTGTGGAGTGATTGATAGAAACCTATTAAAACATGTTCCTGGAGCACTTTGAATCATTTCATATTAAGAAATGATAATTACTTACCGTTAATATAGCCTAAAAAGGTGTTTTAAAGCACTTCTTCGGTGATAAATATTAACAACAAGTCATCAGAGAAGAGAGAAGCCATTTCCAACGTTTTTTTTTCAAACACAGCCGACACAGCTGATTTTCTGAAAGAATTTTTTTCATTGGTCGAAAAATCTCATCCATTTTCTTATGGCGCGGATAATTTAAACCAATTTTTTATTTATTGAATATAAATACCTGGCATTTAGAGAGTAATTAGTATACAATAATTAAGTACACCACATGTAAAATATATTATATAATATTATACAACTGGTTTTTTCACTGTTTTTTTTTTTTTTTTTTTTTTTAAATACAAGATTTTCCGATAATACGCGTGCATGTACCTTAAAATTTTTAATTTAGATTTTATTGTACTGCAGTTCGCACGGCATTGTAATTAATCCGAATTAAAAACGATTTTTTTCGGGTGAAAATATTTGATATTTTTTAATTTTAATTATAATTAATATTTTAATAATTAATGTTTTTTAAATAACAAAAAAGAGCATCGCATGCACTGTCGTGAATTGCGTAGGCTCATGTTATATATACATAATATATATTTATATTTCCAAGTTCTTGTTGTTGGTTCAAGTATCATGGCGTAATATTATAATTAAAAATATTGTAATATGGTTTTCATTAAATATTTATTTTTTAACACTGTCAATTTGCCAATGGTCATGTACGTACTACGATTTTTTTTTATTTCTTATTAAAATATTGAAAATCTCTTTAATTTTTTTAATTAAAAACAAGTAAGCAATTTGAATAATTTGATCATAATTATATATCAATTTGAGAAAATATTTAAATTACTAATAATTAAAATTGTGTCTGTTTAATTATTAAATATGGTCACCAATGGAGTATGGTCCTCAATTTTTTTATTGCAGAAATGGATAGAGGGTGCAAAGTTATATATGCTACCCTGATTTTTATCAGATTTTTTTGAGACCTGGAACTATTTTTAAAAAATTATTGAAAGTCCTTTTTGTGACGTCACGCGGCGGCAAGTCCTATCTTTTTCTTAAGGAGCGGCGTCTCGTGACGTCACGAAAAGGACTTTCAAAATTTTTTTAAAAATAGTTCCCGGGCTCTAAAAAATCTGAAAAAAATCAGGGTAGCATAACTTTGCACCCTCTATCCATTTCTGCAATAAAAAAAATTGAGGACAATACTCTATTAAGGAATTAATACACTAAAGTCTTTAAAGTTCTTGGCCTTTTTAGTGACAATTAACGTAGGATTTAAAATATTAATCGATCATTCAAAATTTTTAACTCATTTTTTCCTTCAATATTGCATCTATTATAGCTGAGCGAGCAGAAAATTTTTCTAAGTCAAATTTGTACTTTAAAATTTTTCCCTACACTGAAAGTATGGGTAAAATGTGGTCATATTTCTCATAATGTAAAATGTATGGTAATTGTATGGTTTACAGGGTGTGTTAAAATAAAATAAATTGCTTCCCATATTTTGACCATACATGTTTTTCAACAAAATTTTTCATGACCATACAAAACCATACAATACCACACTTTTACCATACCAAACCATACAAAAACCATACAAAATCCATACTTTACCCATATTTATTTTTACTTGAGTGGTTAATTGTGTTAAATAATCTATATTTTTTGGATTTAAAACAGCTTGAGAAATTTGCTAGTACTTTTCTCACTGTTAATCTATTGATCAATAGATGTGTTCATTGCCCCAACTTAAACAATTAATTTTGTTACAGGCGCTGGTATGCCGAGAGTGTGGCAGTTTGCTAAGCACGTGCGAGAGTCCCCTGCGACACCTACACGGAAAACCAGAGGGAGGCGCCCACTGTCTCAAGTGTGGAGACAAGGCCTGCGTGGAGGAGGTGGAGCTGCCCCACATCTTGCGCTACCTCGTCGCACAGCTGGCCGCCGTCAACATCAGCACCCGTCTCGAGCTCTCCTCCTCGAGCAACAAGTGAATGTCCCAAATCAAGAATAAATGATTATGTTTAAACGTTTCTTTTCTTTCTATGTTCACATGACTGTGTTTTATACAAGTTTATTGATGGCTTGTTGAGCTTTCGACGACAACAAAACATTATTTAAGGGTAAGGTAACGCCACCAATGTTAAAAAAAATCCCTCTCACAAAAATTCTGAAAAAAATTTAAAATGTTCTCCTCTACACCCCCTATCAGTAGCTAAAATATCAGGTATACAAATACGATCTAGTTTTTGAGTTATGAATTTTTAAAGTTGACCAATTTAACATGGGAGTTTCATTTCTCCATGTTAAAGTAGTCAACTTTAAAAATTTATAACTCAAAAACTAGATCGTATTTGTATACCTGATATTTTAGGTACTGATAGGGGGTATAGAGGAGAACATTTTAAATTTTTTTCAGAATTTTTGTGAGAGGGATTTTTTTTAACATTGGTGGCGTTACCTTACCCTTAAATGCAATTTTAACCCTCTCATACATCTTCAAGATGTCAAAAGCTATGTGAGGATAAATATTACTTATTATTTAAAAACTTTAAAAGTGCTTTATAAATGCAATATTATTATTTTCATCCTAAGTTTTGTCATTTTTTTTTAAGTCCCTTATTTTTATAATTAATTTCCAGTACTAATTTTCTCAATTTTTTACTTACAGCATCCTTTACTATTAGATTTTCATTTATCTCATTACTAACTTCAAGGGACAATATTTAAGAAAATTATTTCAAGAGCACTGTTAACTGATTGTGCAATATATTAAATCATTGCTAATTTAGAAAGTCCTGCTCTATATTATGCATATAATATTTGTCTGGGGTTGTGGGGAGGGAGGAATTAGTGTATGCATATTTTATCATGGGTGTATTAATTGCTCATGGATGTTATAGTCACATTCAATTTTTTGTAGAAAACTTTCCCCTTCTCTGGATTTACTGCAGAGATAAATGCTGAACATGTTTGTTATTAAATTTTTCAGATTAGATAAGCCAGTAGGCCACATTAATCCAGGTGTACAGAGATACCAATTACTTTAAAAATTAGATGTTAAGGGTAAGATAACACGAACAATAGATTGTTGGTAGTCCCATTTGATTAACATGTAAACCTTAGCAACCTCAAAATAATTCTGATTTTTTTTTTAGAGACAGTTCTTGGAAAAAAATTGGATCGACCGATTGTTTTGAAATTTTTTCCATATTTTTTTGGTGCTAAGAACTGTCTCTCAAAAAAAAAAATCAGAATTATTATGAGGTTGCTAAGGTTTACATGTTAATCAAATGGCACTATCAACAATCGATTGTTCGTGTTACCTTACCCTTAACTAAACTGGCTGCATGACCTTTCGATACTCGGTCTGGCAACTTTTATCTTCATTGCATGTAGTAGTATTTTAGAGCTTATCTCTGGGCTAAAATTTTATAGAACATCTGGTACATGCTCGCTTAATTTCCTCGACACCACAAAAAAAAAAAAAAAAAAAATTAAAATAGCTGCATCATGCAGCTAACTTACTAAATAATAAATATTATATTGTACCTCGTCAGCAATTTTTGCACTATTTGCATAATTTTGAAGACGAAATAAAAAAATAGAAAATGTCATTTGAAATTCATCCATGAGCATTTTAAAATATACAATATTGGTGGTATAATAGCTATGATAATTTTAATTTATAGGTTATTTTGGAAAATGGGTCTTTCCCACAGCTTTTCAATTAACACAGCACTTGAAGGGAGTTATTCAACACTCATAGACAATGACAAATGCACTTGTGTGGGTTTTCATTCAACAGTTTATTATTGGTTGAACACAACAGTGGAGGCTAAAATGTACAGAGGATTAATGTTCGTAACAGAAAACAATAAGTTAAGTATCACAAAAACGGGTACTTAATCATTTTTAGAAAAAAACACAGTGTTGTATTAAAATTTTAACAAGAAAAGATTAATTAATGTTAAAATGACAATAAATAAATCTGTACAAGGCCAGCCTTACAGTAAAATTCATTAAAATAATTTAAATTTTCACAATGATTATTATTATTGGAGGTTTATGCTACAATTTACATCAACAATACTACAGTTTGTTCAGCAATCAAAATGGTAGCCTCTAGCCTCCAATATATAAACAAACATTTAAAACTCCCAACCACATATTAATTTTAATGAGATACCTTGTACTCAAACAAAAAAAAACTAAAAATTAACATATTCCAATGCAATTTAAGTGCTGAACAAACTATACAATTATTAAATTTTGTTTCTACTTGGTTGATGCTTGGAGGTATGCAATGAGGTCAGCACGCTCCTGGGGCTTTTTAAGTCCTGCGAATACCATCTTGGTTCCTGGGATGTACTTCTTGGGGTTTTCCAGGTATTCGAAAAGGGTGTCTGGGCCCCAGGTGATTCCTGTAATAAAAGATTTGGTTAATTCAAGTTTTTATCTGTTCATAATGTTCTCTGACTTTGATACAGTTTTTAATGAACCCTCCTCATTGCGAGGGTCCTGAAAATAGCATACATGATGAAAACAACTTTGAATGTAACTGTGATAATGTATTTTACCTTTCGCCTTGTTAGCGTCAGTGTAAGCGAAGCCTGCAGCCTGGCCAGTCTTGCGGCCCATAAGTCCGTGCAGGTTGGGGCCGGTCTTGTGCTTGCCACCAGCCTCAACGGTGTGGCATTGTGCGCACCTTTGCACGAAGATCTGAAACACAAATTCGAAACATCAAAAAATAAGAAGACTTGTTTTGACAGATTTGTGTCAATGTACAACCTGCATGATTTTTTATTTTATTATTGCAGAAATAGATAGAGAGTGCAACCTTATGGCTACAGTACTACGATTTTTTTTTTTTTAAGATTTTTTAGAGCCCAGGAACTTTTTTTAAAAAAATTATTAATAGTACAGAGAGAGGCGTCACTTCTTAATAAAGGGATACGACCTAAAAGGGGTCTCGGTACAAACTTCAAACCCAAACTCGGCAGAACTTTTTAGAAATACTTCCTGGCCTCTGGAAAAAAAAAAAAAAAAAATCTGAAAAATTAAAGAATTCACAAGAATATATTTTGATGCCCTCTGTTCATTTCTGCAATAAAAAAAATTCATGTAGGTTTTCTGTTTGTAAGTTTTTTGGAACTAAAGTGGAATTAAAAAATAGCTATTCTATATAGCTTAGTCTTATGTTATATTAGACCGATAAGTTCTTGCATTAATTGTATGACATTCTTAAATACAATCTGTGTATTTCAGGCATTTTCAAGTCACGTAATTATTTATTTATTTTTTTCATGGAAGGAGTGATGTAGAAATTTTAGTATGCCAGTTGAATTGTTTTCTGATGGTGAGCTGCACGAAACCATTCAACTGCATGACTACAAACCTTCTATATTAATTTCTTCTATGGGCTAACATTTTGATTGCATTTTAATTCCTAAAATCACACCTTCGCATGCCTCTAATTTCACTGTCGCATATTATAAATTCATTGTAACATATGCATATATTATGCATACAGTTTGCATAAAAATATATTATGATGATCACAAGGAAAGCTAGCTTAGCTATTACATAATCATGTCATATATTATGTATCATACAAGGAAAAAAGAAAGAAAAAATCTCACCTTCTTTCCCTTCTCTACATCTCCAGCTGGTACTCCCATTTTTTATTTTTGGACCTGTAACAGTGCGAATCAACTTAGTTATGACCAAAGGCTAGAAAAGCTCTAGTTATTGTTAGAGGTCACGCACAGTTCGTGCTTACATGCATAACCTTTTAGAATATACACATATATGTCGTCTGAGTGCCAAGTCCCATATTTAGTCTCCCCCTCTTCTTGGCTAATAATCATGACCTAATTTCTACTGCGTATGCAGGCAACTATTATTCTATTATTATAAAATTGCACTCTTTTTTATGAATCACTATGGATTCGAATTTTCCAGGCATGTAGATTTTCTGATGTAATCCAGCACCGCGCATGTCCTGCTGGAGCAATGACCGAGTTTGCAATATCGCTTATTTTTCTACATGAGATCACAAAATGACACTTTTTTTTAGCTCATTACACAAATAGATTATTTAACTACACTCACAAGCTTAAGATTCAGCTTCTGTAGGCTTAATTTATGTAAAAAACGTAAAAAAACGAGCTCACCTCTTTCACTTGCTCTAGCAGAAAACCCGTAGGAATAATCGAAAGAACGATGTATCGATATAAATGCAGTAATCGAATCTAATTTAAAAGAAAATACAAAGCGAGCTAAAATAAAGCTGCGCATACTACCAATTCACATTGAAATAAAAATATTTGCGCATGTAGTGACTAATGAATAATAGTAATAGAACTAACTTAGTGCCATTTTTTTTTAAATTTTTTACAGTACACAGCTGTTCAATTTGACAGAAGGTGCAAAAGGTGGATCTGTCATCTCCTCGTAAACTATACGTATCTTGGACAATAAGAGGCAAACATGAAGTTGTTTATGACAAGTTAATCGATTTAGAGCTAACGCAGGACCAAGTGAATCACTTATACCAGTAACATTTGCAACAGGAACGCTCGCAAGGTACATAATTTTTTTTCTCGAGAAATTTTTTATTTGCATTTTGCACGCCGTAGATGAAGTCGACCCAGCAGACTTTAAATATATGCATAATATATAATATATATTTTTTTATTTATTTACAATATATGCATACACACAATTTATTATAAATTATAAACTTTCAATTCTGTTACACGTATTACAGTAAGTCTGTAATACAAATAATTATTTTGTTAATATTAATAGTTGTCAGACCAGGATATATGCATATAATATGCATACGTGTACTCAGGCGCGAATCCAGGGGGGGGCAGCCCCCCCCCCCCACGAAATTTTGGATTTAACATGGGCAATATAGGCATTTCCCCCACTCCAATTTTTTTAACATTGGCCTTATGGAGGCAGCCCCCCCCCCCCCCGAATCCTGGATCCGCGCCTGCGTGTACTGTCGTCATTATACTGTATTGTCAGTGACCTACAAAAGAGGCAACCATTCCTCCCTCTACCCTGAAGAATATACAATGGGTGGTGGGCCCATCCTACCTTTCTCCTACACAGTACCCATTTCTTATGTCCTCTTCTCTATATATGGATCTCCACTGCCCCCCATCCCCCTCCCTCCCAACTCCTACCCCCGGCATCTTTCCCCTCTTGCTGATCGAATGCTATATAATACATTATACAGCACCCTGAGGAATTAAGCATAATATATGGGTCCCTTCCTCGGCTTCCTCCTGAGGTCGAGCGTGGCGCAGTGCATTGACCGGTTCTCGTTAGATCACCGAAGTCAGGCTACGTCGAGCGTGTTTAGTACTTGGATGGGTGACCGTTTCAAGTAAAAAATACGTTGCTCCCTCCCTGGGGTAAATTTCATCTCGCTTTCCACCCAGTGCAGTGATGCACTTGTGTGTGGTTCCTCAGGCTTTGGATATCGCTTTGGTCCATTGAGAAAAAGTAGAGGTGTCCGTTCTGACTGAGGTTTTCCACGGTTCCCTCAGTCTCACCTCAGCAAATGCTGGGACGTGTAAGCATGCAGGCCGTGGCCACTATCCGTTCCCTACCTTATCCCTACCCAGTACCCCGCCGCGAGCTGTAAGCTCTTAGGGGTGTATCCTTGTAAAAAATAAATAAAAAAAATATATTATATGTATGAATATAATAATGCCCCCTTCCCCTCCACCCCGCTGAATGACGAAGAATCCCACCAGTTTTTTTTTTTTTTTTTTTTTTTTTTTTAGTATCAAAAGCAGGATTCACGAAGGGAGAGGGAGATATGGAGATTGAGCCATAGATATTTATTATATGGATCAGTCGAGCTATGCCTTGATCTCCCCCCCCCCCCCCCTCTAAACTCGCGCCTGTCTGTACCGTCTGTACGCCTGTTAGTCATGCATCAGCGTAAGAAAAGAGAAAACACGCTGTAAATAAATATTGCAATGGTTAGTACATTTCATATTTCATTATCATTATAATGATCCGTACAGCAGCAGCGTATATACGAGTGTTATATCGGATCGTAGGCATAATTAAGGCACACAATATAATATATATGTAATATATAATTTATTTTACTTACAGTATAATTATATTAATTAAATGCTTACTGGTGTGTCGATATATAGACCGTAGTATTTTATGCATAAAAAATTGCAACTTTAATTTTGTTGTATATAATTACAAAATAATATAATATATATTGCATATTTTATATATATACGAATATATATTATATTTTGTATTGGAGCATTGGGCATTGGCAAATATATTTGATTATGGTATAATAAAGTTTCAAATCCTTTTTTTTTTAAGAATATTATTATTTTGTTATTTTAGCACCCATAGTGAGGGGAATTCAAAAAGACTTATCCGCGAGGTTTAGTCGGCGGATAACTTGTCCACGTTCTATTATAGTCTGGATAAGGTAACACTTAGCCGCGTGGACAAGTATAGGCCCAGACAAGATTTTGGATGAGTTACTTTGGACAAGTCACTTGGCCAAACCGGTTGGACAAATTCTCGTGGCTAAGATAGCCGCGCGGATAAGTATCGCGGACACCTGGATATCTTTTAATTACGCCGCCATCTTGGATTACGTTTTAAATATGGAGGTAATTTTGGACCTCGATATATATGGTGATTTGTTGCTAATTTATTTAGCAATTGTGTTCAAATTTGATTGAATATCAACTTTTGTAGTTTTTTTTTGTATACAATTAAAGGTTTGATTTAAAACAATTTAGCACTTATTTTCAATTGTTACCGCCCCTTTTCTATGACATCAACAAGCCCCGCCCTCTCTGAAAGGTGTAGCATACGTTTTGCTGCGCCATATTTTTTAGTAATTAGAACATAAATACAGAATAGGGTCCCTCCTATAATAGGGTCCAATTACATGACGTCAGGTGTTCTCAGCATGCATGATCAAGCTAAAATTAAAAGTTTTGGTTTAGTCAAGTTTTGTTTGCCATTTTCACTGTTTTGAAGTTTAAGGCCTCAAAATCCGGCTTTTTTGTTTGTTATTGAATCTTCAAAATTCAGTCATATTCAAACTCCTAGGGTCCAATTACATGACGTCAGGTGTTTTCAGCATGATCGAGCGAAAATTAGAAGTTTTGGTTTTGTCAAGTTTTGCCGTTTTCCCTGTTTTGAAGTTTAAGGCCTCAAGATCCGTTTTTTTTTATTGTTGTTGAATCTTTAAAATTACTTCATATTTGAATTCCTAGGGTCCAGTTACATGGTTTCAGGTGTTTTCAGTATGATCGAGCTAAAATTAGAAGTTTTGGTTTTGTCAAGTTTTGCCGTTTTCATTGTTTTGAGGTTTAAGGCCTCAAAATCCGGCTTTTTCGTTTGTGATTGAATCTTCAAAATTCCTTCATATTCAAACTCCTAGGGTCCAATTACATGACGTCAGGTGTTTTCAGCATGATCGAGCTTAAATTAGAAGTTTTGGTTTTGTCAAGTTTTGATGTTTTCACTGTTTTTAAGTTTAAGGCCTCAAAATCCGGCTTTTTTGTTTGTTATTGAATCTTCAAAATTCCTTCGTATTTGAACTCCTAGGGTCCAATTTCATGGCGTCAGGTGTTTTCAGTATGATCGAGCTAAAATTAGAAGTTTTGGTTTTGTCAAGTTTTGCCGTTTTCATTGTTTTGAGGTTTAAGGCCTCAAAATCCGGCTTTTTCGTTTGTGATTGAATCTTCAAAATTCCTTCATATTCAAACTCCTAGGGTCCAATTACATGACGTCAGGTGTTTTCAGCATGATCGAGCTTAAATTAGAAGTTTTGGTTTTGTCAAGTTTTGATGTTTTCACTGTTTTTAAGTTTAAGGCCTCAAAATCCGGCTTTTTTGTTTGTTATTGAATCTTCAAAATTCCTTCGTATTTGAACTCCTAGGGTCCAATTTCATGGCGTCAGGTGTTTTCAGTATGATCGAGCTAAAATTAGAAGTTTTGGTTTTGTCAAGTTTTGGCGTTTTCGTTGTTTTGAGGTTTAAGGCCTCAAAATCCGGCTTTTTTGTTTGTTATTGAATCTTCAAAATTCCTTCATATTCAAACTCCTAGGGTCCAATTACATGACGTCAGGTGTTTTCAGCATGATCGAGCTAAAATTAAAAGTTTTGGTTTTGTCAAGTTTTGCCGTCTTCACTGTTTTGAAGTTTAAGGCCTCAAAATCCGGCTTTTTGTTTGTGATTGAGAATTTGTCCAATAGGTTTGGCTAAGTGACTTGTCCAAAGTAACTTATCCAAACACTTGTCTGGGCCTATACTTGTCCACGCGGCTAAGTATTTAGGTTATCCAGACTAGAACGTGGACAAGTTATCCGCCGGCTAAACCTCGCGGATAAGTCTTTTTGAATTCCCCTCATCAGTATGAATATTAAATATCCAATATCTTCATTGCCCTCTATTAATACTGCATTACGTGCACGTGTCAGTTTAAATTTATTAATTAAATAAAAATGACAAAAAAATCATGTATATACTGTAATTTAAATTTATTAATTAAATTTAAATAAAAATGACAAAAAAAGCATGTGTAATTTTGAAGGGTCCTGAGATGACTGATGACATCAAATAGTAACAAAAAAAAAAAAAATGTACAGATTGTGAGTGAGTGACTATAATTGGCTGTTGGGGAGATGCACAGCTTGAATTTGATAAAGCTCCGCGGAGTGTCTCATAGAAGACACGACTATAATAACGTGACCGACGTGACGCATGTTTGTCAAGAATCAAGTCAAGCGTATACTTAAGAGCCAAGATTATTAACTTCATTTTTAGGCGCAGATTCGGAAGGGTTTATTTAACATGTTAATAAAGCTGATCCATATATAATCATATACATTGTATTTAGATTTAGTTCTCTATTTTGTAGCTGACGATGTGACAGTGCGAAGTTGATTAAAATTTTTTCTTTAGTGTTTAATTTACCCGCGTGATGAATATAAATTAAATTATCACGCGAGTAACCGTGGAATTAATAATTAAACCTGCAGAGAAACTTCTACCTAAATATTGACATTTTGGCGAGTCGCGTAAACCCTCTGTCACGAGATTACTTTGATTGACTTAATTGTCACGCTGCATATTATATTATTAACACTGATAATACAAATATATTGTATTGTAATATATGTTATATTTCTAAATGAGAATATAGCCATTGACGTCAGCAATCTCAGAATAATATTATGTCAAACGGGCTATGACAATTAACCGAGCGAACCAAGTGCGTGCGGAGACACATTTACATAATCTGTAAAATAAAGCCGTTTCCCCAAACCCAAAGTTTCATCAACTAAATACTTTAATATATATAAAGATGACTTTTGTTTTTATTATTTGTTTATTGTTGATTTATTCTTTATTCATACATTAATTTGTCCATTTATTTATAAAATTCATTTGCAGTACAAAGTACTTTATACAAAATACAAGAATCGAATGAATCAATAAGTCTATACCATAATTATAACACTTATTCACCCACTGTATAGTATGCTATATAACAATTAGAAAAAAAATACAATTATTTTAAGTGTTCCATATATTATACTTAACGGTAGTGCCACACTGTTATTTTTACGATTTTGTTTCACATTCTCTCCATTTTTACTTCAACAATGACGCTAAAAGTGTCCAAGTTATTCGAGTCGAAGTAATCTGACCTGTAAATTGCTTGTACAGACGTGGGAGGTTTTCATTGTTACATACTTCCTCGCCAGCTACATGCTACATGGCATTGATCAGCGGCGGCAGCGAGATGACGCAGCGCAGCACGTCGATATCTTGCGCAGCCTGGTGATGACTCACCGCCCACGTTAGCTGATGGCAGTCCCGCGTAATAAGAAAATTGCCCCATGACAATTGCTGCAATGAGAGACGCAGTGTATGGCGCTCTATAATTTATGACAATTATCACGATGAAATTTTATGTATTAAAAGACGTAAACAAAATTAACGTTCAAAGGCTTTATAGTCTCGAACCAGTAATCAGGCGCGGATCCAGAAAAAAATTTCGGGAGGGGCTGCCTCCATAAGGTCAATGTTAAAAAAAAATTGGAGTGGGGAGGGAATGCCTATATTGCCCATGTTAATTTCATGGCCCCCCCCCCCCTAAATCCGCGCCTGCCAGTAATAATGCTATACGTACGTATCATTGAGCTCTATACAAGGCTAGAGGGATAATGCCCTATACTTCTCAATGTTAAACTGTGCGCACGGTCCGGCGGGAGGAAGTGGCTGGGAGATTGCGCTTTCGTCACACATTCCAACGTATTCTCCTCAGAATTGCCAACTGCAGTGTAACTTTTAATATTTATTTTATAAGGAAACTTTCTTAGGTTGGTCAACCAGGCATTCGATAGCACCGACCACCACCCACTTTCCTCCCAGACGCCGTGCGCGCCTAAAACAGCTGATTAGCCCTCTAGCCTTGTATAGAGCTCAATGGTACGTATATAAAGTGAATAATGAATCTCATCGTGAGGTTTAATCATTTTTCATGCAGGATATAAATAGAGCGGATGCAGTAGGGTCAAATTTAAGTACACAATAATCGTTATACGAGGTCATTGCCGCAGCTTCATATAAATATGTAATCCGATGATTCGTTTACAAACTGAATATTTAGTTGGATTGCCTCGACTATTTGCTGACTTTTTGATGTCACCTTATCCATGAGTATATTTATTTATATAGATAAGGATACTCACAACTGATCGTAAATTCAGTTTGGGTTTCATGTATTTCTTGTAAAATTGTATAAAAAAGAAAACCACATTGTAATATTAAATGCCAAATTAAAATTAACGTATTGAGAAAAGAATGATAACGGGAAACTGTAATACAGTGTATTATCACTATAGCATGTGATGTTAATTTTTATGTTTAGGAAAGTGTACTGTATGTACATTACTTTGATTATTCTGCAGATTCAAAATTAAAAAAATTATTTCATCTTCAAAAGACATGGCATTCCAACATTTCATTTGTCAACATCTGCATGGATGTAAAAAAAGAAAAAAAAAAATTCAGGCCTGTGGTGAGTTTTCCTTGTAGGTTTTTTAAAAATTGATTACGTAACATATGACGTAATACAAACATGATACTTTGATGACGTCAGAGGTCATACTTAAAATAAATTATATATATATATATATATATATATATATATATATATATATATATATATATATATATATATATATATATATATATATATATATATATATATATATATATTTATATATATATATATATATATATATATATATATATATATATATATATATTCCAGTATTAGATAAATCAGAATATCCAACTTATCAAATTCGTATTACAGTACTATATTTATTATAATATAAAAATACTTATAAATGTTTTCCAGATTGATTTTATTCGTCATGTATAATAAAATTGACGTTCGGAATCTCCTGTAAGTATGACTTGAATGCGTACATGTCTACAGTATATTAACTAATTATAAAACAAAAGTTGATTGGCATTTAATTAATACTTGAATGATGTTACATACAGCCGAGAATATCGAACTGAAATTTTATTTAGCATGTTTCTATTCAGCCAAAGTATAAACGGAAAGGTAAAAGTGCGAGAGCTTGCGGATCAAGCGGACCATTTTCACTACAAGTCATTTTCAGTAGAACGAGATAAGAAAATAATGTTTACCTGCAATGGTTTTTAATCCCGTTTGATCCGCAGGCTCTCACTGATTATTTCATCTGTCCTTGTGTGAGTATTAACGTTTGAAATGATGCTGACAGTATTATTAATTTTCCCCCGGTAATTAAATTAAAAGTAATTCCCCGTCTGGTTGCATTTGCATCCAAAATCTAAGAAGCATTTTTTTGCACAACCAATTAAGAAATGGTCAAATGTAATAACTTAATTAGCTTAAGCCTTAAGCGCCTGCAAAGTGGCAAAAAAATAATTTTTAATAATAATTTCATAATAATTGAAAATAAATGAAAACTTGTTGTTTAGAATTTGAAACAAATACTTGTACAAAAAAATAAATAATTTTGAGTATACAATGTTAATTTTTATTAATTAGTTAATGTTATCATGCATGTTTTTACTTTATATTATAACGCGGATGACGTTAATACAGGCGTCACAGTGACGCTTATCATGTGGGCAGATAATATGACGAGTATTATTTTCTAATGTTGTTGACCAGCGTTGTACAGAGATATTGTCATAAAAAATTGGATGGAGCGAGTGGTACATCCCATGCTTTCATTTTGATTGTGTATAATACAATACTTGATTTTTGAGACTTTGCGTTGAAGTTATGTATATTACGATATTTGTAACTGGAAACAAAAAGTCGATGAGTAGGATGTTTGATTTGATTTTTTGGACAATTGAATATTTTACTACAATATTTATTAAAAAAGGTTATATAGGTTTATTAATAATATATTATTATACAGTATATTTTTATTGAGTTATGAACTGGAGAATTTTATTAATACTTTAATTTGCTGTGTTCAAGATACAGTGTATTTTATAACACGAGATAACACACATGGAACAGCAGTTTATTATTATCTTTCTTATACATAATATACTTATTGCTGAAGTTCTAAAACTTAATAAAGTTTTTAAGACTAAACTTACTGTCAGTTACAGTATATTCGAAACGTTATCTCTGCATGTCGGTGAAACAGCGAGACAAAATGAAATGTACGCAATAGACAATAATGGTTGCATTTTTTTATTTCATAATTAGAAAATATACATAAAATTATGCTTTTCTGAAATTTTTTCAGATTTTTTGGAGTGCGGGAAGTAATTTTTAAAAAATATTTAAAATATCTGAATTAGGGTGGTACATCTGATGGGACAACCGTGACGTCATCAATAGCCAATCACATCAACCGTGATGTCATCATTAGCCAATCACAGCACGACAAATGACGTCACGGTTGTCCCATCAGATGTACCACCCTAATTCAGAGATTTTAAATATTTTTTTAAAATAAGTTCTCGCACTCCAAAAAATCTGAAAAAATTCAGAAAAGCATAATTTTAGGTATATTTTCTAATTATGAAATAAAAAAATGCAACCATTATTGTCTATTAAGTATTTTGTCGTATGCTTGGAAAATAAAATTTCAACATTCCGATGTCTGTACTCCTGCTCGTATTTTAATTTAATCATGGGTGTTATTTATTTGACGGGGACTTGACAGTACACTCAAACATTTAATAAATGTTTGCCTTACCATCTCGCCATGAGTTAGTCAAACATCTTTAGCATAAAGAAAAGTATGGTATCAGCCGCCATTTTGCCCCTGCTTCCTATGCAACCTGCTCCGTCTAGATGCTGAACAAGTTGCCTAACCTCACGGCGATTTGACTTCTCAATCTCAAGTTTATGATCGTATTATTTATTTTCTTGTTTAAAAATTTGAATGTCAAAATTAAATGTTTTTTTTTAATTGAATAATTATATTACAATATAATTATATATAATATATTTTTCTACGGCTAATTTGGCTATAAAGTCTTATGTACCTTAAGCCCAAACTTTATGTATATGATGTACTATGATTTTTTTTCTAATAAAAGCCTTTTTGAATTGAAACCATGAATATTTACATGAAGGTTTGATATTAAATATGATTATACGTATTCTGCGTGATATGACAAATTATAATGTACAGGGTGATCATAAAGTTCTTGAAAATTGTAGCCGCAAATAAAACTAATAAAATCAATCTGAATGTACACTTTCTATACATCAAATTGAAGCCCTAAATTCAACATTTTTAAAACTTGATTCAATTTTTTTTTTGTCAAAATGGTTTTCTCACAAGTTGAAACATGTTAAAAATTGCGTTTTTTCACCTCTTTTTCTTGATGTTTTGGACTGCAGCACCTAAAATTCAATGCATCAAAACTCCTGCATGTTGAATTTTTTCATCCACATTACCTTCAGGTTTCTCCACATTGACCCCACTCGTACCTCAAAACACATGTAACCGCACCTCAAGCTCTTGCCAAAGATTATGTGGCGTCGCAAGATTCGCAAGCGCATGCAGTGGACTGAAAAGTGCGCTCTTGAGTTGCATGGTGTTCTTCTCCATGCAATGTCTTGAACACGTTGTTCTCCAAAGAAGAATTTGAGTGTAGTGAGGTCAGGGGACCTCGGGGCCCACATTGTGGGACCGTCGCATTTGAGGAAGTTACCGGCGGGGACGCCGGGGAAGACCTCGTATACAAGACAATGATGCGCTCTGTCACGAAACGACGTGCGCTCTTGTCTGCGTACGGAGTCTTACTCGGACACACGTTATGGCGGTCCCACAACTTGGGCCCTAAGGTCCCCTGACCTCATTACACTCAAATTCTTCTTTTGAGTTACATAAGACCACAGTATATATTCAAGACACTGCAGCTCAAGCAGCCCATCAGAAGCGTCTTTCAATCCACCACACTTGTAATGCGAATCTTGCCATTTCACGCAACTTTTGGCGGGAGCTAGAGGTGCGGTTACATGTTTTTAATTGTTTTGTGTTACGAATAGGTAATGGGGCATATGTGGAGAAACCTTAAGGTAACAAAAAATCAACAAGCAAGGGTTTTGATGCATTAACTTTAGGTGCTGCAGTCCAAAACATCAAGAAAAAAAAAAGAGGTAAAAAATCGCAATTTTCAATTTTCATCTTGTTTCAACTTGTGAAAAAACCACTTTGTAAAAAAAAAAAAAAAAAAAAAAAAGAATGAAGCTTTGAAAATGTTGAATTCAGGGCTTCAATTTGATGTATAGAAAGTGTACATACAGATTGATTTTATTATAGTTTTATTTGCGGCTACAATTTTCATGAACTTTATGATCACCCTGTATTATGTATACCTCGAGACAGCGGCCCGAAAGTTAGCATAATTACTTAACAGTCTGGAAAGTATAGAGACGTACAGAGCTGTATATTTTATTATATAACTTTGTAGGTATCATACGTTCCCCAAATCTGCATAATTATATTTTCACTCGGAGCTACTGTGTCAGTAAATTCATATAATATATAATGGTAAATTCTATTCATAGGAAATTAGGGAAAAGATTTGGGCTGTCGTGAATTTTACATAAATACATAATTACCATGCAACGTAATTCAGCAATAACCACGTATCCATATGTTATTTTTCAAACAATTTTTAAAATAATTATAACCACTAATTAATGTCATTAAATTAATTGATTTTTGTATGTGTTGATCGTAACACCGAAGTTGAGTATTAAAAGGCTTCCATTTAAGTTAGGTTTATTATTGAAGGTAAATTGAACTCCGAGTACCTAAGCTATCGCGTGATTGTGAACGTTCATCGATGGCCGCGTATGTATAATAAGCACGGTATGCACTTGCCGACTTGGTGGCGCCCAGTTGCCTATGCTGCAAGGGGCAAGTTGGATGACTCTACAATCGATATAAAATAACCTTTTAAATACCACTTTGTTGTGATGTAGTTGTTTTTATCTGAAAATAACAAACAAATATTGTATTTTTATTTTGTCCCCGTTATTATATCCTATTTAATCCAACAGCTGTGTGACTGAATTAAATTCCCCAGTTGAATAATCCGGTAGTGTATTAATATGTCAATATGGTAATTTTAATAATAATGAAAATATTACACGGCTACTGGACAGTCAGTAAAAAAAAAAAAAAAAAAAAAAAAAAAAAAACGTATTTTTTTTATTATGAAATGACTGGACTGCACACAACAACAAATCCTTTACAATGAGATATTAGAATGCGAAAATTTTAGTGGCTTAATCGAAAGAAGTAGTAAAAATATGGTTATACTGTGTATTTTTCCAGATTTTTTTGAAACCGGGAACTATTTTTAAAAAATGATTGAAAGTCTATTTTGATGACGTTACGGGCGGCACTCTTTAAGAAAAAGGATAGGGCAGTGCCGCCCATGACGTCATAAAATAGACTTTCAATAATTTTTTTAAAAATAGTTCCCGCGGTCTCAAAGAAATCTGAAAAAAATCACAGTACCATATTTTTACCCCTTCTTTCGATTAAGCCACTAAAATTTTCACATTCTAATATCTCATTGAATCTCATTGTTTAAAATATTCTTCTCTTTTTATATAAATAATATACTTTTATTATTGTATTTAATGATTGACCTCAGTTGATTGAGATCTCGGAATCGGCCCCCTATAGAATTGAACAAGACTTACAGAGAACTTACAGTTAGATCTCGGTGGCATGCAAATTTTGAAGTGGATCTGTCTGATCAGTTTTGAGAAAATTGAAGTAAAAGTTTAACATTAGCCTTATGGACGGAAACCAAAAATGGATCTATTGTGAGGAAACCATGCACCCCCTTAAATCTGCTCAAACCATAATCGATTGAAGTTTAGATCATTCTCAAAATTTTAAAATTTATTTCATTCAATTCCGACTGATAGAAATTTCCTTTGGCTCGCGTATTATTTACTGTATACTAGCTGAGGTCAATCGTTAAGTCAATTTATAGATATGAAAATGCTATTGAAGTCAAAAAGTAAACTATGCATGTAAAAAGCTAGAAGAACACTTTTTGCAGTCGATTGTAACATCTACTCAAAGCTATTGGTTTTTTGGTCCACACCTATTACTCCGTCGATTGTGCTAAGTTAAATTTATAGTTCCACATGGATAGTTTAACATTTTTCTGCACTACTGAAACTGAACTTCACACAGTGTTTGGTGTTTGCAGGAAAGGGAGAACCGTATGGGAGGCCCTTATAGGCGACAGTAATCAAACTTTACGACACTAAAATGCCTCCCGAGAAGTAGGTCACACGCAAATGTCATGCAGCTTTATTTTGCATTGCAGCCCATACCAGCACTATCGGAAATATTTATTCACTAGGACGTGGATCGCGATGCATGTTGACTTAATCAATACAATAGCTTATTTATATTGAAATATCATGTTTTGTAAAGTAAAATTGCAATAAAATGGACTACGTGCCCTACATAATCCGTTTCTTCAGTAAATTTGTGTAAAAAATGGTGAAAGTGTTCCTTATCCCGTCCTATAAAAATAATGTTATTGATATTATAATTCGTAAAGAAATAAATAAACTTAAATTATGAATCAACGTTTCTTTTTATATTAAAAATTTGGATAACTATTTTGCAAGTAAATAAAAAAACAAAATACGTGACGTCATGTATTATAAAAATAAAATTATTCGTGTATTTTATATGTGATGACCTTTTAGCCTTTTACCATTTTTTCCGGGTTCAAAAAAATAATATTATAATAATTCCGTTTAAAAAATTGCCAATCATATTTTAACTTCATTTTATTTACAAGAAGTGTTTTATACAATCTCTGGAGTGTTTGATGATGATATTACTTGTTTATAGATTAGGTATATAATCACTCATTCATAGAAGAGAACAGACTCCATATTGAGCCCTAGAGTGTCACGTCAGTAGGTTGACATACAGACCCCTGCACGTCTTTCCACAACCCCCCGTAGTACTCAAACCCTGGTCATCGATAGAGCGCACTATTGATCTTACCACCCACAGTCGAGGGTTACTTTGAAGAGCGACTGCGCACATCCCAACCGACGTCAGCGGACATCGATCGTTCATTTCGCTCGTTGTCTGCGAGTTGAGGCAGAGTGACCCGCATCTTAGGCGCCGGCGCTAAGTGACGTCACAGTCGCCATCTTGTGTCCTCAGAGCGACTTGGTCGGGAGGATGTGCAGCATCCCTGTGATCTAGCGACTGTTAACTGACGATTGTCTGGCGTGGGTCTGTTTCCTATTAAATATAAAAAAAGTGTTTAAAATTACTTTATTTTGACGTGTGTGTGTGACGTGTGTTACAGTGAGGCGCCATGTCGTCGGTTAAGGTGGCCGTCAGAGTACGGCCCTTTAACAACCGAGAGATCTCAAGAGAATGCAAATGTATTATCGAGATGGCCGGGAACACCACCAGTAAGTACATCAAATAAATGGTTGTTTATAAAATAGTTTTCCTGCAATTTTTTGCTATAAATTTCCAGTAATAAGATATCTAAATAAGTTTCTCTTGGTATTGCGCAATTTCACGTTCGCCATATTGGTTCCTACGTCGTTCAAAGTGCAGGGCCGCCCACGGTTACCTAGAGTCCTGCTATATATATATGTATGGTGGGCAACCGCTTCTCCACGCTTAAACTTAATACGTAGACTTGTATGATATACAGAATAGTCTGTATCAAAAAGAAAGGAGGAAACGCCCCCACTTTATCAAGTAACACAAAACCCTGTTTTTTTATTTTATTATTTTTTTTTTAGATACTGTTCCACCGCGATCGGCTTCTCAAATTTACTATATAATATGCTTGCTTTGTATATTAGACTTTTAAACCTGCGAACGACGTTAATTTGCGGTCACCTTTTTTGGTATCTCCGAGGCTTGAGGTAGAAAATCGATGTTAGGGAATTACTAATGAAGTGCGAGCTCTAGGAAGCGTTGTCTGGCCACAAATTACACAACATCTTAATAGGAATATAATGACGTTGTGTTTGAGCAGAATTTTTCCGGGCTCTGCTGCATAATTCACTTTTACTGCTGCTGCTGCGAGCCAGCTAGATGTTGTTTGTTTATCGCTATTCCAGTGAGTCAGACTCGGGCAATCAATACCTTAGCAAAAATATTCTCGCGAAGCATCGCGCTCCAGAAAAAAAAAACGTATACGATGTAGTCTTGAAAATAATAAAAAAAAAATATCCTATATGAAAAAAGCTGTGCATTTGTAACATATTAGTAATGATTTTTTATGCACGCACCAACTAAACAATAATCAGCATATATCAATTGCTAATCTCATTTTGAGGAAAGTTGTCACGATCTGCATAATACTATACATGATTATTCACATCATGTCTATATATTATATATTAACTTTTTTAATCAGGGATGATTTTGAAAATAAAATTGTTTATATTGCTTAACACATAAGAGCCCTCGACTCTATATTATACTTATAGTTAGGAAGTTTGGCATTACATAATGATAATATGGAGTAAGATACTCCGGGTATTCTGTATAACACTGCATGGCCATATAAATTGCTCTTCCGACCCCTCCAATATACAAACCCACGAATAAATTGCCCACCGCGGGGCCCCTTGGTCCGTTCGAATATACTAATATACTGGATACTAATTTTCAGCTTGATTTGTGATTTTTTTTTTTTTAAATTTAACATGTAAACCCCATAAGGAAAATTAAGCCTTCACTTTGCGTCCCCTAAAGGTGGATTTTCATGAGCGGCAACGGCGACGCGGCGCGATTTTAACTTAAAAGCTGTGAAATCCTATGCGGCGGCGAATTCGCAGGTAATCGCGTTAATTACGATGCTCTTTTTCTTTTAATCGCCCAATATGGCCGCCAATGGATGTTACAGCAAATGCGCATTAATTCGCGTCGCGCCGCGTGATAAAAACCGCCATTTGAATGCACCTTAAAGGGGTTGAAAAAATTATTTGATTGAAATTTAATCAACACCATTAAATTTCCTTTTTTGTTTTGAGTCGGAATCCAAATTTTCAAGTTTCTACTAGAAAATTTAATTTTTTTTTTATTAAAAATCAAAGATGACACACCAATTTTGGGCCCCTCTGTATAATATATTATGTATATATATTATGTGTATTTTCTTTCCAGTTCGACTCTGAAGGTCGTTATCTTATGAAAATAATAAATTGACGTTTATTATAAAGTTCACGACGTTTCAATTATTGACAACAAAAAATTCGAAGCCGATTATTACAATCCCTATAAATTTATTTATTACACATTGTTGCAGAATTTATGAGTTACGTTATAAAATTACAGATAGCATACTGCATGAACATACCAAGTAGAGTTATTATCCCAGTAAAACAGACAAGACTCCATTTATAAACATGATATATCGAACCATAAAAGCTCCCATACGAGCATATTGTATAAGTATATAAAAAAGTTATACAGGTAAGAGTTGCATAACAATGTAAATTAAAGCTCGACAATAATAAAAGTTGTGGAAAATGAAATATTTTTCAATCGATAAAAATTTAAGCTTCGATTTTTATATTTTTCCTTCATTCAAACCTCATATATACAATGTCAGTAGGAAGCCATCAGAATGCACATGGCAGGTGTCTATATACTTCCGGTTAAGTTATAATTATACTTGCTGCATGCTGGACTGTATACAATGTAGCAACATTCTTATGTTTTATTATTTTAACCACGTTTACAATGGAGTACCGACCTCAAAATTTTTTATTGCAGAAATGGATAGAGGGTGCAAAGTTATGCTACTCTGATTTTTTTCAGATTTTTTAGAGCCCGGCAAATATTTTTTAAAAATTATTGAAAGTACAGAAAAAGTCCGCCTCTTGCCGCCTCTCGTAATAAAAGATAGGACCCAAAAGGGACGTGGATTCGAACCCGACCTCGCCAAAACTTTTTAGCAATACTTCCCGGTCCCTAAAAAATCTGAAAAAAATCAGACATAACTTTGCACCCTCTATCCATTTCTGCAATAAAAAATTTTGAGGTCGGTACTCCATTCAATATACAAATGGTAGCTAAAGCATAATTTTTATTATATTATGTACTTTGCGTTGCTCATATATTGTTATTATCGAACACAATGCATGTATAGTTAATAAAGAGCTATTATATATTTTTCTTTTTTTGCAAAGTAATATTAATGTAATTGAACTTAGTTAAGCTTATCAATAACCAGGGACTTTTTATGTTGTCAATTATCATTACAGCATAAGCAGATCCTAAAGCTGATTTTTTTTAAGAAGAATGGAAACAGATCACTGAAAAAAAAAAAAAAGAGAGAGAGAAACTTTGAACTTTAATGAATGAAATCAGATTTTAATAATCCTCAGAGTTTGATTTAAAAAATTTGAAATTGAAATAAATTAAAATTTAATAAAAAACCTAATTTTTATATTGAATATTTCATAATATCATAAATATATGACGTATTTTTCATGCATGATGCATATGTTCGTTGACAGCGTAATGATGACTTGCTTATATACATTGTTTTTACTACAACACATATGAACATGTATTACGCATGCTGTATACAAAGAGCTTGCATTTTATTTGTTGCTGCGTATAACATTCTCACAGCAAAAACTATTACTTCTATCCTACACTGGAATAAAGCTTTTTCATGCATTTAAAATGCAATACTTATATCTTATATCTACTGCTGAAAAAAGTTGCATTTTATGTATATATTTATATAATATATTCGCTCGTATATTATCTACCCATTCATGTATTAAATACAGTTTCATAGCTTGCTTGAGATAATATGAAGTAGGTTATATACATATATCACATAATTAAACTAACAGTATAATGCAGCAAAGTATAATATAAACGTATAGCTTCAATGTACGTTGGATAAATATAGCGTACCTCAGTAAAATGAATTTCTATGTACTTTATATGCAATCTGCATCTCATGGGTCGTTTGTACATACTTCATAGAATCTCTCTCAACGAAACGAAGAGGGAAATTATGTCTTTTTAGTCATGTATGCGAAGAAATTCAACGTCAGTTTTTCATTGAAAATACAATGAGCAATTTGCATAAAAAAACATCTTGCATGTAGAGGGTTGCCTCTAACTCCATTCAAATCGAGATGAAAAAGTGACATCATCAGCATACACAACGTTTTTCTATATATACTGTGTAATAGAGGTCTTTCGTAAACCCTACCCGGTGCACTTTCTGCACTCTATCGACCTTATTTTCAAGTGTGTAAGGAAATTGAGTGAAGAAAACACATATTATATATATACAGTTTAGGTTTTAATTACGAACATACCTATTAGATTTTCTGCACCCTATTTCCTTAAGCATTTGTCCATAAGGTCGATTGAGCAAAGAAAGTATTATATAGAATTTGTGAATATTTCGTATCATATTATATTATATTATATTATATAAGTTAAACCAGTGCATGATGTCATCCATATGTTAATTCACAGTATAAAAATCTATAATATTATGTACTGTATTTACATTAGAAAATAATAATTCAGAATTGTCCAATGTAAAATAGTGTTCCTCACTATACCAAGCTTTTGCATGCTAGACTGGTCGATCGACAAAAACTTTCTCTTCATATGAAGCATGCGTATTAAACTAACGATTATATATATAGTCATGAATCGTTACAGCCTTGAAAAGTTGTGGACATGCAACTATTACCTTAGTACGAAAAAGGAGCACTTACATTATTTTATCACGATAACCTTTTTATATTTTATTTTCTCCGTGTAAGTGATGGCATCAACTTTACTTGTTGACCTCGATCTGGAACGGTCGCCACTCAAGCCAGCGGCAATTGTCACCGCGAGGGAGCCTTTATGTTCACAAGTGATTGCGATGTCACGTGACCATCTATGTAGGAATGACCCAGGAGAGATTTTCAGAATATATATCCACTGAGCGACGTTCAAAATTTCTTCGTATGGCAATCGATTATAGGAATAAATTAATATATAATAAGTCATTGTAACTAAAATTTAGTATTTATTTTATTTAATCGCTTGTATATAAAATATAACCCACTATTGGAAAATGCATTATTATTAATTTGTTATACCACATCCTAATATATGATGCAATTGTATTGAGTGTTGTATTAAACTTTTAGATTTGAAATATTCAGTTCATTTGGCAAGAAATTAAAAATTACGAGATTTTTGCGTTGCTATATATAATATAACGTCCCTCGTTCGGAATAATGAGCTGTCTGCCTATCACCATGATCTCGTTGCAATAATGAGCTATCTGCTATTTCAGGTGAGCGCAATTATGAGTTTTATTTTATATTGATTTACAGCTCATATATAATTGATTGTGATTGTATTTTTTTTATATATATATATTGAATATTTGACGTGATCCATGTTGTTAATTGTACAACCAGTTGTTCGAATAAAATAAAATAAAAATAAGATAAAAATAAAAAATAATTGCGTTCACCTGAAATAGCAGATATAGTTCTTTCTTGCAAAAAGAAAGAAAAAAAAAAAAAAAAACGTGGTATTTTCCGGACGAGAGGCATTATAATTATAACAGTCGTCGCTTTTGAAAATTTCTCTTTGTGTTTTAATTAAATTCCTCGCAAGAATGTAATTTATCCACGGATCAAATAGTTCTTAACAGGTTCGCTACCCGCCAAGCACGCGTGCTCAAGAGATTGCCTGCTCACACGGCGCCCGTGACGCTGCATAAATATTATTATACAAAGTTATTCGCTATACCAAAAACTGGCACTTTTTTTCGGTACGAATGACGTTGTCAAACAACATTAAGCCCCTTTGTACCTCCCAGGTCCTTTCTATGAGCACCAACTGAACCTTTGTTCTCCACAAGCGCTCTTAGAGCAGCTTCTCTGGAGCACAAGTGTTACGAACCTTGATTGTGAAAGACTATATGTTTAAGTCGACATACCCAACCATACAGCATGCAGGAAGAGAGATTTGAATACCGTAAATCTCCCTCCTTTTTTTGATATAGAACCTATAATCTTCAACGTCTTCATTTTTTTTTATTAATTATTGAAAACTTATATAATAAAAGATAAGTGAGAGCAATCAATAAGTTACCACGTAGGTTTCTAATTTTTATTATTATTACATTAAATTACATTAATTTCTATTATACACTCCTTGATGTAAAACATTTTTACTAAGTTTTCGTTAATTTCGCGCGATGCCTGAAAGTAAGAAATATCCAGTATGCATTTTAGATAAAATATATAATTTAAAAATTTTGAAATTTTTAATTTGATATTTTTCACCTCACTAATGTATACATTTATAAAGTGGTATAGCGTTCACCTCGATTCAACAACTTGTTGGTTAATTTATGAGCATTTTTCGGAACTTACGTTGCTACGAAATTAATTAGATTTGACTTGATTAGCCTCTCTAGAATTTTCTCTGTCTACTAATGTGACATTATATTATACAATTAATGAGACCATGTTTTCAGTATAACATAACTGCATGCGTCCGAAGTTGTCACCTATTGTTACATGCAGTTGACAGAATGACAAGTAATAAATGTAACAAAATGACACCCCTTCAATTACCATGCCAATATTTTGTCGGTGAAATTATATTTTATTAGGTGGAACAATACCATAAATTTCACAAAAAGATTCAGTGTAAAACACACACAAAAACTACGCCCTACACATTATTTTTTGTAGAATTGGTTCTTGCAGCATATAAATATTAAATATAGGACTAATGCCAAAAACTTATATATCTACACAAACTGAAAATTTATGGATTTCTTTTGTTTGCTTTATTTTTAGGTTATATAGTTCTGTTATATAGAGAAAAAATAAAAATAAAGAATTATGGTTATTATACAATTAATTTTATGTTCCATAAAAATGTTTTGAGTGCCACAACGATAATGAATCTGGCTGACTACAGTGATATTTATTTTATATAACCCCCTATGTAGTCGACAGAGGGACAATTTTTAGCCTCCCTGTAACGATGAAGGCATAAGGAACTTCTAAATTTCATATAACTGCTGCTGGAAACTTTTATTTACATGAATGTTGCAACGAGTCTATGAGTCTCTTTGTCGCCTCGCCGACTACACCTTAACGGCTCTTATCTCTGTCGGACACAATAGGTTGCTCTGCTGCCGATGTGATATTCTTCTAAACATAACATATCATATAATACATGTTAAGGTAGAGATAACGCGCCCAATGTTAATAAAAATTCCATATATGAAAATTATGAAAAAAATAAATAAAATGTTCTCCTTTACATACCTTATCAGTAGGTAAAATAATATCAGGTATACAAAAACCAGCTAGTTTTCAAGTTATTAATTTTTAAAGTTGACTAATTTAACATGGAAATTCCATTTCTCCGCCATGTTAAATTAGTCAACTTTAAAAATTAATAACTTGAAAACTAGCTTGTTTTTGTATAACTGATACTTTACCTACTGATAACGTATGTAAAGGAGAACATTTAAATAATTTTTTTTCATAATTTTCATGTATGGGATTTTTATTAACATTGGGCGCGTTATTTCTGCCTTAAATATTGAGAAGTTTCTTATGCCTCCGTCGGTACATATTTTGAAACTACGAAGGAAAAAACAAATCGAAAAAGAAATAAAAATTCAATGCTATGTATACCAATATAAACAAAACGACAGAAATCTTATTATATTTATATAAAATATATATTATCTTTTGCCATAAAAATTGAAACGGTGTTACAAATCATTGTCATTTCTGTATTGGACCCACAAATCAAATGAAGTGACTGCATGATGACCTGCCTGTATGTTATGTAACTCTTCATATTGCTGTTTCAGGTATCACCAACCCGAAGATGCCCCCTGGCAACAAAGAGGCAGTCAAGAGCTTCAGCTTCGACTACTCTTACCAGTCGCACGATGTGAGTACCCTCCTTTCATCTTATATGCAGGACGTGTTGTGGGACTCTATTGGTAGTTCAGCACCCACGACTTTGTTCCTTGTATAAACAGCCGGAAAATTCTAAATTTAGCTTATTGAATTACTGTAATTGTAGTTTAAATGGAATGAAAGTATTATGAAGCTTTCAAAAGCTGAATTGAATGTTATTGGAATAAGACCATAGACGTCATTTTATCTAACCACCGTCATGTGACGTCAGCATCATTGACGATCCAAACCAACCCCCTTTTATTGATTGGAAACAGCCGGGGCTTACGTGCATATATGACTGGAAATTCAAGAATATTTATTATTTATTTAGTATGCTCTTTTTCCTTGCGTATACTTGAAAAAATATGCACTAGTAAACAAATAATATTTTGTTAAAAACAACAAAAAACTTACAAATTAAAGGTCCCTAACACACTCTTGGAATGACAGCTCCACGATTGCAAGTCCCGATCACCTCCACCCGCTCCTTGCAGTGCACCCTGACATCGTCTTATAAGGGACGGTTCAGGGGAGAGACAAGGAGAACCCCGGGCTTTGAAAGACCCGCTTTCAGGTCGCTTCATCGCACACTCCAGTATAGCAAGAAATATTTACGACCTCGTTCTATTTAAGATATTTCAGACCTACGTGCAAACAAATATGTTTCAAATCCCACAACAAGTATTGATTTGTTTGTATAGTAGATAAACTTTACGGTGTGTGCCCCCCTCATGGTGACCTTTCTCTCTGACCGATCATGATGCGCAGGATACGGAGACTGAGTTTGCCACGCAAACCATGGTGTACAAGGATATCGGAGAGGAAATGCTACAACATGCCTTTGAGGGTGAGTTACCGACATAAAATACACCAAAATTGTATGAAATTGAAAATTTATCAAAATAGAATGTCCTTATCGAATATTCTGACTCCGCTAAAAATTATTAATGAGAAAGCATATAGGAGGAATCCCTCTATGATGATAGTGTTTTCCATATACATATAAATATATTATGTAGGATATCAACTGTCGGTGAGGATATTATTTTCTTATCTTTATAAATCATGTAAAATTTCAATATTCATACATATAGAGTATACAATTATACGCAATTTTAATGAAACCCCAGTAGATATTAAAAGTAAAACATATTTTCTCCAAATACAATGTCAACTCGTCTCGTTCAGGCTACAACGTGTGTATCTTCGCGTACGGCCAGACGGGCGCTGGCAAGTCATACACCATGATGGGCAAACAAGAGAGCGGAGAGGAGGGCATCATCCCCCTTGTCTGCAAAGACTTGTTCGGACGCTTCCAGTCTGGTACCAGCGAACACACCAAGTTCTCCGTCGAGGTTCGTTATTTGTTAATTAAAAATTGATACGACCAATGAAATTGTGGCCTTTTAAAAACCCTGAGGGGATACTCATACAACGGAAATTAAACATTTGCATAACTTACGCAAGGAAATTGCATTGTAATTCCTTCCGTAAACTAACGTAATGGTACTTGAACACTTTTTATCTGAAAATGCATGGAATTTAGTAGAGAGAGGGTCTTTCATAGTGTTTTTATTTTTTATTGACTTTCTCCCAAATTTCTTATCAAAGAAGTTAAATTTTAAGCTATTGATACTCAAACTTCAATCAAATTTAGTGTTTTCATCCTCAATCGCAACTCTATATAGAGCATTGATATTCATTTCAGGTGAGCTACATGGAAATATATTGCGAGCGAGTACGAGATCTTCTGAACCCTAAAAACAAAGGTAACCTACGCGTACGTGAGCACCCTTTACTTGGTCCATACGTTGAGGACCTTAGTAAACTTGCCGTGACGTCATTCGAGGACATTCACGACCTAATTGACGAGGGTAACAAAGCCAGGTACGTGTCACGTGATTTCACAGGAGGTACCGAGATACTGACGTGTGTGCGTGTCTGTGCAGGACGGTAGCGGCTACCAACATGAACGAAACGTCGAGCCGATCTCACGCAGTCTTCACAATCTTCTTCACTCAGCAGCGATATGACGAGGACACGTCACTTTCTACAGAAAAAGTCAGCAAAATCTCGCTGGTCGATCTGGCAGGTTCGGAGCGAGCTGACTCGACTGGTGCCAAAGGTATGCGCCTTAAAGAAGGTGCTAATATCAACAAGAGTCTTACTACCCTGGGAAAGGTCATCTCGGCACTTGCAGAAATGGTGAGTTAAAAGTTTTCTATGTTCAAGGCTTATGGTATAAAATATAACAAAATATATTATTTTTCTATGCTCGTGATAGTTAACGGGATCGTTATAAGGGAAATTGTCAAGTATTGATTTTTATCTTTCGTTGCTGTATATCATTCAGAATTTACAAAAACTGGTGTCGTAAATATGCAAATCAAGGTGGATTTACATGCACAGACGCAGCGATACAATTTTAACGCACTTGCCATATAAAAGATAATAAAAGCCATGGCATGTTTCCCAAAAAGCCAATGTAAATTTACCTTTGACAATTTTTCTGTATAAAATAATTACCTTTACTTCATTTTTTTTTTTTTTTTTTTTTTTTTATACATATTAAAAATATAACTTACAAGTTAGTCTCTTAGTCAGCATCTGTGACAACACAGAAGCCTTTTAGTGTAGTGTTGTAAGAAAGACATAATTCTAGCGGAGCGCAAAAGTTTGCAACTGAAACTTTTTTGTTTCGTTTTCCAATAAACTCTAAGCTGCAACCTTTAATAAGTTTTTATTTGGAGCTTTTTATTTTGTTTTTTTGTTTTTCTTTCGTCTACATTGAATTTCTTATAACTTTTTTTTTTACCCACCATCTTCCTCGGTTCTACACTCGGTATTGAAATCTAATTTACCAAATGATAAAAACAGAATATAAATACTATTATTAATATTCTCTGAACTGATAAAAATGCTCACTCCCCCGTAACTTATTCGAAGTACAGAAAGTGAATAAATATTACATTTGTGTCGAGAAAATTACGAAAGCACTATTTTTTATAACTTTAAAGTACACTTCATATTAAACAAATCAATACATCAAGTTGCGTGATTTCTTTTCTACATTATTATATTTAAATCTCTGGCTTTACATAAGTGGAGTCAGCGAAGTAGAGAGATATCATACACGAAGCTGTTCAATATTTCAATATGGCAGCTGGTCACTGTAAGATGTGCTGCATGTGCGTTCTTCAATAATTCAATAGCTCTTCTATATACGGAATTAAATATTGTGGGGAACCCAGATAAATGCACCATATAGTCTCACGTAAACACGTATTGTGAATTTATGAGATGAGCTAACTTATAAATAGCTTATATACGAGGTGTGAAAATTCAGCATGCTATAACAAACCTTGAATTTACGTTTTTATTTGTATTAGCAACATATTACAATATAAAAATAGTTGACATTACAATTCATGAGAAATATTGATCAATATTGCGTGAAAACCATACTTTTTTCATGCTTGAGGAAAGCAGTAATTTCATTTTAAATATTATAAAACAATAGCAAATCAGCCAGATCTATAGTTAATTTTATGTAACTCAAATGTCTATTTACATACATTTTATTACATTGTTTAATGGATGATTGAACACATCTAATCGAATATTTTAATAATGTTGGCATTATCCTAGAATTGCGTCAACCCGCAGTACTCATGTGTTCAAAAAGTTGCATAATTTACAGGGGACTACGTCATTTGTATGTAAATTATGCAGAGAATATTATTATGTAAAACAGCTCGTTATAAGGCTTTGTAATATTTATAATTGACGTGCCGTAAGGTCATACTGATATAACTGATATTATTAGTGACATATTTGGAGGAAGATGGTTCACAGTTCTTGTCTAGCAAATTTTCCTAATAAACAACCTGGTATGGAATTTTTTAATGCAAATTTAGATAGATGACCTCGACTTATGTATATTGTCTTTTTTTCTGATTCTTTTCGAACCTTCAAAATTGAAAAGAAAGAAGCTGTGACGTCACACTCATGCAACATCTTTCCCTATGCTTGCTTGTTAAATATTTGCATAACTGTGACGTCACAGCGCCTTTGAGGGTCGTTAGATGGCTTAAAAAACGAAAAAAAAAAATCTGACAATACATAATTCGATGTTCTCTATCCTAAATATGTAGTAAAAAAATTCCATGCAGGTTGTCCACTTTTAAGTGCATTCTTTCTTTCGATATTAAGACTAACATTTTACTTTCTTGCTCTTGCTTTCTTCTCGGATAGGCGGTAAGTAAGCGTCACCAGTGAAATAACATTATAACTGTTACTGCCACAGCGATACTGACATGGTATGCGTGTGTACAGGCGACCAAGAAAAAGAAGAAGGCGGACTTTATTCCGTACCGTGACTCGGTGCTCACGTGGCTTCTCCGAGAGAACCTTGGAGGAAACTCTAAGACGGCCATGATCGCAGCCATCAGCCCAGCTGACATTAACTACGACGAGACTCTCTCAACACTCAGGTATATACATGAGTTTCCCTCCGGAAGTGCAAGGTTTTGACAAATGGAGTATCGACCTCAAAATTTTTTATAGTGGAAATGGATAAAGGATGCAAAAGCTACTCTGATTTTTTTTAGATTTTTTAGAGTTCAATTATTGAAGTTATTGAAAGTACAGAGAAAATGACGCTTTGGACGCCTCTCTTAATAAAAGGATAGGACCTAAAAGGGGCGTGGGTTCAAACCCGACGTTGCAGGCAAAACTTTTTAGCAATACTTCGCGAGCTCTAAAAAATCTGACAAAAATCAGAGTGGAATAACTTTGCATCTTCTTTCCATTTTTGCAATAAAAAATTTGGAGGTCGATACTCTATTGTAGCGTTAAAATTATTATCGGCTTTTCTTCAACGTACACATTCGTGAGCTGATTGAGAGGATTTTTGTCATTACCGATCATTATTATTATAACAGATTCCACATTAAATAAAATTCCGGCAGTGGTGTCCACCCTTCCTCAGCTAAATATAAACAAAAGATGGATAACTTACATGAACGAAGTCACAATAAATTATCCTACTTTTTACCTCTCTCCTCTCCATGACAGCTGTAAGAAAAGTCAGTCGAGAGTTTACAGTCTGTGTATAAAGTTTTATAATTATAAAAAAATAATTTTATACTTGAATAAAGTAACAGCGTAGTTTTATTTTTACTGTTTCAATCTAATTTTGATAATTTGGTAATAAATATAAACATAATTATATTGTATAAATGATTCCGGTCATTTGATATACTGCATAATATATACATAATTATAAATACATTTAAACAAATGTATATTTTGCTTTTCAAGCACTAGTTTTAAATTTGCCTGCCAGCTTATTGGCAAATGTAACTTTTAATAAACAAAAAATATTACTACATGAAGAGAAAATGCTACAAATCCGATGGTTACTTCCTGAGGTTTCTCCTGAACTGTACCTTCCCTGCTCGTGCTGACCATGCTTCTTGGTGCTCAGGTACGCAGACCGTGCCAAACAAATCGTCTGCAAGGCTGTGGTTAACGAGGACGCTAATGCCAAGCTTATCCGCGAGCTCAAGGAAGAAATTATGCGTCTACGAGAGCTGCTCAAGGCGGAGGGAATCGAAGTTCAGGAAGGTAAGCAGTCTCCCGTATCAGAGAGTATTAAGTGTGTACACTTTAAGATAGCTCGTAAACGTTATCTCTGATTTATGCAGCTCCAAATGACAACAAATTGTGTTGAAAGACTTGAAAGTAAAAATTTCAGATATCCTAAAGCTTCCCAAGCTTCTATGCACTGCGTGACAACGAATCAATAATCAAATCAGAGATATAACGTTCGTGCACTCCAGAAGTGTACATGGCTAGGAAAAAAATTAATGTGATTCGGAAAAACAGGTGTAAAATACTGAATTTAAGCAAAATTATTTTAATCAAATTTAGATTTTAGCATGATTAAGATTTAAATTTAAAAATAATAATTTTGAATCACGTCTATACATACATATTATATTCGACATCATTTTAAATAAGAGAAAAAAATTGTAGAAACCGTTTATCGAACGGAGTGTATTTTTTTCTATGTATGTAGGGATACGAAATAGTTAAATGAAATCTATTTTTAAACTGTTATTTAAAATTAATTAATTTTGAATTAATATTACGATTTAATTAGTGTTCTTGTGAAAATGACGTCGTTTATTTTTGTTGCTAGCTGCGGTATACCCTTGTATAGTTCTGATAAAGTGCTATTAATTTTAATTAGCGCCTAAGTGGAATTTCATTTTGTGGTGTGGTAGTTAACATTCTGAAGCTCCACGCTGACCTTTGTTAATTGATTCAACAGCAGTCGACCAGTGCAAGCTCCAGCAAAGAGACCAACCAACGTTTTCTAGCAAAGTGGCATGAAATAATTATTAATAAACTGCACTAGTAAGAGGAAACTAAAAATTACATAATTTACAATCTTCATCAAAAGCTGTTCTTAGGGCTTCATTACACGATACAATTTTTCTAACTATTGCATACAATTTTTCCTTACAAGAAAACTTGAACTCCATTTGTTTGTGTGGAGATAAAATTTTCTTGCAAGGAAAAATTTTAAAAATTGTATGGAGTACAGGCGTTACACAGTTCAATGCAACCTTCTTGTGCTATCCCCGTAGCAACCCCTACTTTTAATTACTATGGGGGAATCTGTACCTAAAGGGGGTCCTGCCAGGGATAAAAAGTGGGGGTTAAAGTGCTTTGTGAATGCCCCCCGATGTTTATTATAATTGTGAAGTGAAGGTTAGTCGTTACGTAGCTGTGTTTCTTCTTATCACTATTACCTTGATGTCAAAGATCATTTATGACGTCACTCATAAGCCCTGTGTATAGACACTTTTTAAACCCCGTTCTGTATAAACTCCATTTAAAAATAAAATAACTTACCTCCTTATATAACTAAGCTGCTGTTTTTCGCCGCAAATATACGCATCTCACACAGCTTTTTACGGCTCAGAGATTATCAGAAAGGGTCCGTGTCCCGTGTCTTATAGTCATAACTTAGACAACAAATTTAGAGGTTCGTGATCGTGGTGCAACCGTCTGGGGAAATTTCGAACCTCTAAAATTCAAGTCTACTGTTCTGACCATAAGACAGACGTCTTTGATGGTTTCTGAACCCTTTATTGTGCGGTCACCGCTGTCTGCCTATACCATGCATGATGGTGAACACGTACGTTACATCGTTTAAGCAGCCCTATAATGTTCCAAACTGTTTTTCCAACATATTTAAGAAAGTTCGTTATGTTCATTAATAAATTCAATCTTTATCAAATTAAATTAGTAGGTTCATTTATTTATTTAATAGATTGCAATATTGAATTTACTATTTTTGCCTACAGGTGTATTCATTTTATGCAAGCAAATTTAAATACGAGATTTTACAACATTTATATCTGTTCTCTAATTAAAAAAAAATGTATTTGAATAATTGCATTTGCAGTAGAGACTGCTAAAAAAAACTTGAAAAATGACATTGTATTTATCATAGACGGGATGAGAAGATATAAGTGACGTAGCAAGATTAAAAACGAGGGTGATTTTGCCTCAAGTGTAAAAACGGAGAGGACCCTTCCATTTTTAATGTACTTCGCTTTGTTCTGTGATTAATTCGAGTTGGATAACCACGCAACTGGAGAAATGACTTGCACTGACGACTGCTGATGATATTGATATATTGTGCTAGGTACGGGGCTTGCCTGATAATAGTGTGTTTTGTGTGGCACCCCCCCAGGCCCGGATGGCAAAGTGGTTTATGAGAAAAAAGAGACTAATAACAACAGTAAGTAACTCTACTCCACGAGCCACTGCCTTAATAATAAGCTTCTGGGCTGTACATAATTATTATCATCATTATCATCTTGCTGTTCTTTGGTTCTCTTCTCATTTTGTTCTTGGCCTAGAATTATTGTGTTTTGGCTTGTGGCTTGGGTTGCGATGGCAGAAATTATTTAAGAACCCTCTTTTTAATTGATGTGTATTGTTGTGTGATCAGTGACCTAGCTTTACTATAATTTTTATTGTTGTCCTCTTATTTATTTATTTTTTTTTTTACCTGTGTAAATAAACATGCTTGGTCATTGATCTAAAAGTAAACCCTACGATGCATGAGTTTTAATTTTTGCTTTAAATTTTTCTCGTTTTTCTGAAATTACCTACGTTTACATGAAAGTAATTTTTTCGTTTTACATCGCCTAATATTATTCTAATAATCTTCATGTAAACGTAGTTACCAGGACATATTTTAGCTGCAGCAATGTGTCTTCTTCAATGCTTCATTATATTTTTTAATTTGCCCTTATTGTGTTCACTTGCATCTGAGGGTTGTTGTGCGGGCGGAGCGGTGCTCATGGAGGTTCTTACAGGGGACCAGGGAGAGGTGCAGGTGCTCAAGGCTGAAGGGGAGAGGGGCAAGCAACAAGCGCCAGCCTCTTACCTGGCCGAGGAGGCTGTGGACCAGCTGCAGGCCAGCGAGAAGCTCATTGCAGGTAAATTTTACTATGGCCTTTCGTCCATAATTATACTACTTGTTAATATATAGTCGTCTCGGGTTATCTTTGGTTTGACGTCACGAACCTTTTCCTTTGTCCTCTTTTTAATGGGAGGGTCTCATGACGTCAAACCAAAGAGTCATTGTTTTACCATGACGAGATGTTGATTTCAGTCAAGACGAAGAATAATTATATAAATTTTGCAAGTTATGCACTAATGCCTTTTCAATGGAGTACCGATCTCAAAATTTGTCATTGCAGAAATAGATAGAAAGTGCAAATTTATGCTACCCTGATATTTTTCAGATTTTTATAGTCCAGGAATTGTTTTTAAAGTATTATTGAAATTCCATTTTATGACGTCACGAGGTGACACTCTCTAATAAAAAAAGATAGGACGTTAAGTCTCAAAAAGGAACGTGATCTTTAAAACCGAACTTATTTCAATAAATTTTTAAAAATAGTTCCTGGGCTCTAAAATATCTAAAAAAAAAAAAAAAGTGACACACCTTTAGAACTGCAATGAAGTCGATACTCTATTAATTAACCTTGCAATTATAAAAAGAGTTTATTCTGAGCTAATGTGTATCTACCTTATGTTTGCAGAGTTGAACGAGTCTTGGGAGGACAAGCTAAAACGCACGGAGTCGATCCGCCTGCAACGAGAGGCCGTGTTTGCAGAGATGGGCGTGGCAGTCAAGGAGGACGGCATCACCGTCGGTGTGTTCTCGCCAAAGAAGGTACGTGACCTGTGGGCTCATTCAATAAGACATTTCACGGAGGAAAAAGCTTCCTGTCTGACTTGAAATTTAATTACTGTTGAACTTTGGAGTATTTGTGAGAATTCTAAAATAGAACCGTAATGACATTAATTGGAAATGTTGTAAAGAAAAATAAACAGGATCTTCAAGTTTTTTTTTTTCATTTATAAGCTGTTCTACGATTTTAAATACAGTCTATTGTTTTCATATACTTAAAAAATATGCGCGTCAGGTTAGTTAGGTAAATTTATATTAAGAATTAAGACTCTTGCATTATAATATCAACGCATGCGTTCAGACTAATTAAAAAGGTAGGATACAATACAGGATAAGCAGAATTATAAAAAAAAATACAATATCAATTTTTGGAGTCAAAATAAAATAACGAGTTGATCAAAAACTGTAGCTTCAAAATTACAAATCTCCGCTGAACTCAGAATTTTTAATTTCTTTCAATACATATAACTATATCATTTTCACACACACGTAGTCCATTATATGCTGAAACAGACTTATGATCTACCAGCATGGCTAAATCAGCCGTTGTAATTACGAATGTATACAATATGAAAGAGCCTATTAAGGGCTGTCTCACACAGAATCGCATGATTTCGCAGCGTATGATAATAAAAATATTAAGAACCTATGCGATCAGATGTATACGCGCGCACAGCTTTGTTTCGTATCGCATCACATGACATTGTAAGTTTTTCATTTAAAACCGGTTCTAAATTTTTATCATACGATACCATATGATGCGATACGAAGGCAGTGTTCGACTCCCCTTAATAGATTATACAACAAAACTGCAGACACCACACGATTGTCTTTGTCCACAGACGCCTCATCTGGTAAACTTGAACGAAGATCCGTTCATGTCGGAGTGTTTACTTTACTACATCAAGGACGGCTTGACCAGGGTGGGCACGGCCGAGGCTCCCAGTCCTCAGGATATCCAGCTGAGCGGACCGTACATCGTGCGCGAGCACTGCATCTTCGAGAAGCGCGGCGCGGTCATCTCGCTGCTACCCATGCCGAGCGCGCTGTGCTACGTCAATGGTCGGGAGGTCAAAGAAGCCACCGTGCTGCAGACCGGCTCGCGAGTCATCCTCGGCAAGAACCACGTGTTCCGATTCAACCACCCGGACCAGGGTGAGTTTTGTTATAACGATATTATGAAGTATATCCTCGGATTTGTTAGTACCGTAATTATCTCGAAGTGCGATCTTTTGACTCTAAAAGCGATCATTTTGTCGGAATTGCTCATTAAAATGGTAGGAATTTGATATAGCAATTATAATAAATTTCCACAGTTTTTTTTTTTTTTTTTTTTTTTTTTTTTTTTTTCTCTCTCTTAAATTAATATTAACTTTTCGTTCCAGCTGTGCGATAAACTTAAACATAATCTTTTGTTTTCCCTCTTTTTGCTTAGTTGACATTTAATTTGCATAATTATTTTCCTTGCATCTATTCTGATGAAAAATAAAAAAAACGCAGTAATTTGGGCTGAAATAATATGGTATTGTTCTACTAATTTCGTAAAATATGTATTTAATTTGTAAAATTATTTTCTTTCCATCTATACTTATAAAAAAAAATAAAATAAACAAAACGCAACAATTTGTGCTGGAATAATGTGGTATATATTATTCTATTAGTTCGTAAAATATGTATCGAATTTTAAGCGAAGCTAATAGTTCAGTATTTAGTTATTTACCAATCGATTTAATTAGTCTTGACTGACGGTAAGTGTGCCTACTTTGTCCCCGACAGCTCGCGAACGTCGCGAGAAAACCTCTCCCGCAGAGACTCCGAACGCGGTGGAGACGGTGGACTGGAACTTCGCGCAGATCGAGCTGCTGGAGAAACAGGGCATTGACCTCAAGCACGAGATGGAGAAGCGCCTGGTGGCTCTTGAGGAGCAGTTCCGACGTGAGAAGGAGGAGGCTGACCAGCTGTTCGAGGAGCAACGCAAGGTACGATTGTGTTACTGGAGAGTTACATTGTAGACATCACATGCAGTTTATTGGAATTTACTGACTTCCCCACGTATAAACAACCGGTAAAATATAGCTTTGAAGCTCTAAATTGCATTTTTTCAGCTGTAGTGTATCATAGGCTTCTTTGCAAAAAAATTGCTTATTTTGAGTGTTCGATTATCAAGGAATAAATAATAATATTGAACTAGTGACGTCTGTATTTTCCACTGCACCCCTTATTTATGTTCGATTTCTGAACATAAGCTTGTCAAGGTTTATACGAATAGACCTTATCTAATATTTCAAGTTTACGTCACGATCGTGGCAAATAAAGAAATAAAAATATGAACCCTCGTTTCTTCTCACAATGTATGTACAGCGTGTCCTGTTTATGTGCAGACATACGAGGCGAGGATCGACGCTCTACAACGCCAAGTGGAGGAACAGAGTATGACGATGTCGATGTACAGTTCTTACACTCCAGAGGACTTCAACGTCGAGGAGGACATATTCGGTGAGTGTGCGGCCTGCGTGTGCCCCGCTGTGTGCCTGACCCGTGGCCTGATGACTTTCAGTGAACCCCTTGTTTGACGTAGAGTGCAACTGGGGGGACCGAGAGTTCCAGCTCGCAGCCTGGGCTTTCCGCAAGTGGAAGTTTCACCAGTTTACCTCACTGCGGGATGACCTTTGGGGAAATGCCATCTTCCTTAAGGAGGCTAACGCCATCTCTGTTGAGCTCAAGAAAAAGGTACGTTAAATGTTAAATTATTTTTATGGGAGTGCATTAAAAAAATTAGAATACCTTGTCCAGAAAAAAATAGCAGTTTTCAAAAAATATAAAAACACACTAAATAAACCACGTACATAGCTATGTTGACAGTTTTATGTTACGTAACACCTTTTTTTCTTTTCTGTGAATTAAAATTTCGACATAATATATTCCTATTGCAACGTTAACATGAATTTTAATCGAAAAGATACAATTTAAACTACATTATTATTTTCTTTAGTTTTCAAAACATCATTGCAGAAATGACGCTTAAAACTCAAGTGTTTTTCTTGCTTTAGGTTTAAAACTTTAGTTTATTGCAACGAGACCCAACTTTCAGATTTCCAAATTTCCCCATTTCGTTTCTTGACATCGTGTCTTCACGTGGTTCACAGGTACAGTTCCAATTCACGCTACTCACCGACTCTTTGTACTCGCCACTCCCGACCGAACTTCTCCCTCCTGACGACGAGGAAGACGAGGAACGTCCCGTGGCACGTACCATCGTAGCAGTCGAGGTCACTGACACCAAGAACGGAGCCACGCACTACTGGACCCTTGAGAAACTGCGGTGAGTGTTCCTAGCGAGATTTCAGGACGTTTCAGGTGCGGCGACTAACGCGAGGTTTCCTGTGATACAGTCACCGGCTGGAGCTGATGCGACAGATTTACAATGAAGATCTGAGCCCTGCCACTCCTGAAGCCAAGGACGACTTTTTCCAATGCTTGTCTGTGTGTGCCAATCAGAAGTTCTCACTGGCAAATCTATTGCCATCGAGGTCCCTGCTCACGCATAAAATGTGCGTAACAAAAAATAAAAATTGCCACCCCTATGCGTGGTGGAGCCTCTCACAAATTTGACTTAAGTCAACCCCAGAAACTGTTATAATATATTTATGCATTAAGATTAGTATCGACGTTTTATCGGGAAAATATGTTGCTATATGAAGAGAGAAAAAATCGTTTTTAGTTCTTTTTGAGCTGTCTTATAGTTTCAAAGCAACCTTGAAATTGTTCAAAGATACGACTGTTTAATCATTTCATCGGCAAACTTGCACTTTATATCAAAAGCCCAACAGGCTTTAAACCTTACACTTGTAGGGACTTCTTTGATCTTTGTGTAGCATCGCTAAGTATTTATAATTCTACATTAAAGTATAAGAATGATAACTGCTGCTGGTGTTTTTGGGAACACCAGTGAAGTATAAAAACGGTTCTGGGGGTGTCTTGGTCAAATCTCGCATGCTGCACCTGCACTCCCTGGCAGACGCCGTATTTATTTTCCGACTTTATATTTTCAGCGTTACTGTAAACATTGCAGCCGTAATAATTTCTCTTATATAGTTCCGTTGTGGATAAGAAATCCCACGGACCTTTTTCAGCTTCCTAAATATACTATAATTTTATCACAACCTTGTATTTTTGTACTGCTTTGCACGTTTATTTTAATATAATTTTATTTTGTTTCTGATGTACAGGAGAAAAGCATGGTTTACTGACAATTTTGTTGTTGCTTTTTGTATGGTGTTATTTCACAGTGTTTTTTTTTTTTTTTTTAATTTATAAATATTGCAATTTAATCGACACTTGTAAATTGTCAGCGCCCTCTGACCAACAAATGTTCCGTGTTAAATTTAAATCACGAAACCCGTTTTACTTTATTGCAGAATTTTACAGCAATGGACAATCAACCTATTTTTTTTTTATTTATTTTTTTTTTTTGCAGTTAATTTAGAATAGGAATAGTGAATAGTGAGTAGGAATTAAAAAGTTAATGCGATATTTCTGCGAATTCGGAACACGTTAAATATTAAATATTTCCGTATACATGGACTATACTCGGAAAAATCAGAAAAGAAAACAAAATTCAGACATTAATTTACTCCTTTCATGCATGAAATAATTTATTTTAGGTCGATAGTCCATTATTGTAATTATAATTAAATCTAATTTAATTATAAGTTTATTATAAATAAATGGAGTATTGTAACAAAACAGCAGGATGATAATTGCAGAAGAGCATGCAGATCGTCAATCAAGAAGATAATTATTTATCATAACTCCATTTTAATTAATATTAAAAATTTTCACTTCATATTTTTTGATACCGTATAACGTCATTTTCATAAAATCTCCGTAACAATCGCCGCAGTACTTCTACAAGTCACTGCCCCCGCTAAAAGAATGATCGTGGTGGTTGCAGTCAGCGGCTCGAGCTGATGCGAGAGATGTACCACAACGAGGCGGAACTCTCGCCCACGTCTCCCGATTACAACGTTGAGTCGCTGACTGGGGGCGACCCTTTTTACGACCGGTTCCCTTGGTTCCGCATGGTGGGACGATCGTTCGTGTACCTTTCGAACCTACTGTACCCCGTGCCGCTCATTCACAAAGTGGCCATCGTCAACGAGAAGGGGGACGTGCGGGGGTGGCTGCGAGTCGCCGTGCAGGCCGTCTTGGGTGAGTTCAATGCACCCTCCAAATTGCACTTTTACATGGTATGGAGAAAACTGTCAGTTTTTTTATTGTAATATATGTGTATTATATTATATAGTAATCAGTATTTTATTCGTTTAGATGTAAAGAAGGATACAAAAAACATGATTCATGTTTTTAGATTTTATATTAAATTGACTAATTTTGTCTTCATTATTCAATAATCGTTGCTGATAGAAAATGTAGCTGGAGTTGCCGTGATATATGTTTAAAATTAAAATTTTCTGAACGTGAAAATTGAAATATTGTATTATAGCAAATCATGTCAATTTCAAGATTATTGATAGTTATTTTTAGTGATAAAGTCATAAAAATAAAACACTCATGTAGCTTTAGTTCACGGCACATGTATGTGAATGTGACACGGGCATGTGCAATATATGTTACCAGAGGAGAATAGCGAGTACGCTAGCGGTGTTCGTCAGTCTGCTCGCATAGCCTTCGAGGATGCCAAGCACACGAAGCACGAGGAACGTGTAGTGGAGGGCGAGTCTGCCAAGCACGATGGTGAGTACCTTGCTAGACAGTCTCTTGTATCAAGTTTATAACACTGGACTGCCGCAGAGGCAGAGGGTGATGCAGACAGCGGGCGTGGGGACAGTTCTGTATCGAGTGACGCTAAGGACGAGGAATTACCAGAACATCTCACACCAGGCCGCGAGTTCACGTTCCGCGTGACGGTGCTACAGGCCGTGGGTGTGTCCACCGAGTATGCTGACATCTTCTGTCAGTTTAAGTAAGTGTTCAAATTTGTCTGTGTCTGTCTGGAACTTACGTAAGTCTGTGTTGTAGCTTCCTGCATCGCCATGATGAGGCCTTTTCTACGGAACCTGTGAAGAACACAGGCAAGGGTACACCACTGGGCTTCTACCACGTGCAAAACGTGAGTTGTAGTAAATTTAAGCCATTTATGAATTCATTTTACTAACCTTTTGGTTATTTTATAATTGGAATGGGTACGAGAAGCTTTTAATTGTCACCCTTTTTATTTTATAAACAGATCACCGTAAGCGTGACGAAGCCATTCCTCGACTATATCCGCACCCAGCCTGTGGTGTTCGAGGTGTTCGGTCACTACCAACAGCACCCACTTCACCGCGCTGCCCGCCAAGACTGGTAAGTAACTGAATTTTGATTCCTCAAGGCGTCCCTGACCCTTATTTTGTCTTGCAGCGTGCGCCAACCACCACGTCGTATGCAGCCGCCAGCAATCCCCATCTCAATGCCCGTGCGCTCGCCTAAATTTGGAGCGCTGCCTTCTCCTAGCACGAGTCACGTGCACGCCAAGTATGACGTGCTTGTGTGGTTCGAGATCTGCGAGCTTGGTGAGAAAAAATTATTTCTTATTAAATTACTGCTTGCAAGCGCTCGAACTTCAACTGTTTTACGTGACATTACAGCCCCTAGCGGCGAGTACGTTCCCGCCGTGGTGGAGCACAGCGATGACTTGCCTTGCCGCGGCCTCTTCCTGCTTCACCAGGGCATTCAGCGACGACTTCGTATCACCATCGTGCACGAACACGCGTCTGAGCTGCGCTGGCGAGACGTGCGAGAGCTCGTCGTCGGTGAGTTAACCTTTTTCAGTTTGTTAATAGAGTATTGTCCTCAATTTTTTTTTATTGCAGAAATGGATAGAGGGTGCAAAGTTATGCTATCCTGATTTTTTTCAGATTTTTTAGAGCCCGGGAACTATTTTTAAAAAATTATTGAAAGTCCTTTTCGTGACGTCACGAGACGCCGCTCCTTAAGAAAAAGATAGGACTTACCGCCGCGTGACGTCACAAAAAGGACTTTCAATAATTTTTTAAAAATAGTTCCAGGTCTCAAAAAAATCTGAAAAAAATCAGGATAGCATAACTTTGCACCCTCTATCCATTTCTGCAATAAAAAAAATTGAGGACAATACTCCATTAGTTCGTGGTATTCATCAATTGCTCCATCCTCTTTTGACAATAGACAACCAGTTTAAAAGTGACGTTGCAATAAGAATAAATAATATTATCATGTTTGATGAATACTTAATAATAATTAAGTCGAATGAGAGAAAAAAACAAAACAAGAGATTTGTGTGGAAATATTTCTGCTCGAATATTGTCATATAGTGGGTTTGTCAGCAAGAGCATGAACATGTTACAGGCCGTATCAGAAACACCCCCGAGCCCGAAGAGGAAGACTCTGATAGCTCAGTACTATCCCTGGGTCTGTTCCCCGGCGAAGTGCTTGAGATTCCAGGCGACGATCGAGCCATGTTCCGGTTCGAGGCGGCGTGGGACAGCTCACTGCACAACTCTCCCCTGCTGAACCGAGTGACGTCATGTGGCGAACACATTTTCATGACCATCTCCGCCTACCTCGAAGTACGTACCACTTGCTCTTCCTCCCCTGGCAAAGCTCTAACCGATTGTGTCCAGCTGGAGAACTGTGGGCGCCCCGCCATCATCACCAAGGACCTAAGCATGGTGCTTTATGGACGAGACGCACGCACCGGACCACGCTCGCTCAAACATCTCTTCTCAGGCAACTACAAAAATGCCGAGGCTAATCGGCTGTCAGGTGTCTATGAGCTGGTGCTGAAGCGCGCCGCGGAAGCAGGTAGCCCAGGTTTGTCCACTTGTGCAACCCCTAGTGCCTGCTCGACCCGCCTGCCGCACGAAAAGACATGACCAGTCGCCCAGTTGGTACAATTTATTTTGAACCCGTGAAGCGTCAGAATATAATATAGTGATATTATCACACCAGCTTTTGTATAATATACATATATTTTTTTAATGAATTGAATTTGTTTGAAGATACTCAGATATAAGGAAGGCATGATCTTTTTACAAATTTTCTTATTTACTTTTTTAAAATTAATGGCAAAACAGCCAAACTGCTTAATAAGCTATTCCGAGTATAACAGTGTAACTGTCGTAAAAAAATTAATGCTCTCGTAACTTTGAGAAAATTTCACTGCAAATCAAAAGCGTACAACACTGACAATATTTTAGTGTTCTGACATTTGATGTGTATCAAAATAAAGAATTGTTGGTTACTTTCTGGGTGTCTGGCATGCAGAGACGCAAGCAAGTAGAGCTTCGTAGCCTCTCGGAGAATGTGCGTGCCACAACTGGAATAGTACAGGACACGCGTGGAGGAAGTCTCGTCCCCTTAGTTATTGTGAGTGTCGAAAATGCCTGCATCGACATCGTGCAGTTTTTATACGTCGTGCTAGAATTTTGTATTTTTTAATCTAGCAAGTAGATTTTCACAGAATACAGCAAAGACTCTTTATTATGATCGCGGCCTCAAAATTTTTATTGCAGAAATGAATAGAGGGTGCAAAGTTATATGCCACTGCTTTTTCAGATTTTTTTTTTTTTTTTTTTTTTTTTTTTTTTTTTAGAGTCTAGAGAGTATTGCTAAAAAGTTTCTCGAAAAGTTCAAGTTTAATCCCACGCCCCTTTAAATCCTATTCTTTTTATTAAGAAGTGAGACGCCTGCCTCTTGTCGTCTCTGTTTGCACTTCCAACAATAAAAAAAAAAAAAAAAAAGTTCCCGGACTCTAAAAAATTTGGAAAAATTTTAGGAGCATAACTTTGCACCCTGTGTCCATTTCCTCAATAAAAAATTTTGAGTTCAATACTCTATTGTGAACCAATATACGACGTTGACTTTTTCTCTCTCATTGACTCCACTGTGAGTAATAAGGAGACATTTACAGATGTTTTGGTCTGAAAATGACCCGTATGTCTTCAGAAATGTGTAGCAACGAATGCAACGATATCGCAAACTATTAATTAATGAGTTGCGAGGTATCGGAAATCTTTTTCTGAACCACAACGGGTCGTTAGACTTGAACATCTCTGATGGTCTCTGCAGGCGAGGAAAGTTATCGTCTTGAGCTAAATAATACCACGTGATAAGAGTAAGATATCTTGACGGGTCTTTGATGAATCAGTAGCATAATTTCTTAATGTTTTTATCGTCAGTATTTTTGCTGGGTTTGGGTGGGTTTACATTATATTATGTGTTTTAATTCACAGCATGGAGTTGTAGCAAAATTGATTGCATTTATAAATTTATAAAATGTTTTCATTAGATAGCTGTCAAGAAAATAGTTTATTTTATCAATTTTTGTCTTTTATATAGTACAAATCACCATGCATTAAATTATTATTCATTCAGCAAAGTATTAGAATTCTCATACTGAGATACATTCCTCATTTTAATAGTCAAAAATCTATTTTAAGGTGGATTTATATGAGTGATTTTTTTTATTTTTTACTTCGACATGATTCAAATATTGCGCTCTTGCTTTGAATTTCTTTATTGATGCCGCGATATCGTCCTCGCAATGAACCTAATATCGTTTGAAATATAGGATTTCAAGGCAAGGTGTTAAACTCACGTCACTCATGTAAAACCACCTTAATTTATAATAGTCTACGTGGAGTAGAAGCTCAGTGTGTTGAGGCGCACGCGTGTCCCGCAGGCGTGCAGCGTCGTCAGCGTCGCGTGCTGGACACGAGTTCGACGTACGTGCGTGGCGAGGAGAACCTGCACGGCTGGCGACCGCGCGGAGACTCGCTCATCTTCGACCATCAGTGGGAGCTGGAGAAGTTGACGCGGCTTCAGGAGGTCGAGAAGGTGCGCCACCTGCTGCTGCTGCGTGAGAGGCTCGGCATCGACCGGCCACCTACACAGCGCGCGCACGACTTCACCAAGTCTGAGAAGGTAAGTCCGATAAAAGCTAGCTCCCTTAGTTAAAAAATTACGCATTCAACTCAATACACGTCTAAACCTAATATTTTTACCTCTTTACAACTTTTATTAGTTGTCTCTTCTTTTTTTGGGGTACCTTAGTATCTGGGCTTTGCCTTTTCCTGTATCCTCTTGAGTTGTTTTTCCTTATTTTGACCATGGCATTATTTGTATTGTCTATTTCTACTCAATAATTATTATTATTATTATTAAACACATCTTATTTCTTCTTTGCTCAAAGTGAGGATGAAATCGAGAAAATATTTCTAACGTTTTATGCTCACGAAGATGAAACAAAAACGTAATCTCCTCTAAAATGGTGCAAAATAGGAGGGAGTTAGACGAGAAGAGATCTTAATAGCGAATAAAGGATAAAATTTATTTCAACTCGGGTCAGCTATGAATGATGATAGTGCAAAAAGGTGGCTTTTTTTCTCAACCGCCGGTGTCGTTGTAAAGACGCAACCCCAGCGCTCATATCGAGGAAAAATAAATCTTCATGTTTTTAAGACAAAGTGTTACGTTTCAACGATGGGGTACAACTTCCAAGGTTCAATTGACGTAGTTCGGTAGTTACGATTACAAAAGCTATACTGGCACATGGAAAATTAATAGTTTTGTGCAGTACAGTGTTAATTTTATAATTGTATATGAAAAGAACCCTGAAAGTTATGAAATCTTTTTTATAGAAGGATAACGTCGGGTTCGGGTAAAAAATCACTTTTCTGATCAGCACGTGCTTAAAAATTAAAAAGATTATAATTCAATTTAATTTTTGTTGTAAATTCCGATAATAAGCGTTCTTTCTTTTAAGATTATCATAAATTTTTTATTTTAAATAAATTTATTCATTTTTACGATATATTTATTATATCGTTGTTGAAATTGGTACGTGTATTTTCCCTGTTTATCGCGTCGATCACACGTGAGCTAATTTTTCTCTCATTCTCTCGGACAGGAGGTGTGCAACATGGTAGCCAAGGCGAGCACTGAGGGCCGCGCCAGCCCCGTGTTACCGCCACGTTCGCCCAGCAGGGACGTGTACGAGCCGTGGCAGATGACCGAGCGCGAGCGGGAGGTCACCACTCGTTGTGTGCACCTCATCCAAGGACGACCCAATAAGGTGCGTGATGTTCTCGCAAGTTGCGTCGATTACGTTTAACTTGTTTTCTCTGCAGTATTGTAATGTTCGTTATTATTTTCAGGAGGCGACGGAGAACCGGCCGGGTGAAAGTTCACCACTGGACGAGGGCTCTGACCTGAGCATGGTGTCCAGTATGGTGTCCAGCGTCTCCCTCGAGTAAGTTTCATAGTATAAGCATGTGCTGAGACTGTAATATAATTACGATTGTGCGAGTTCAGGCATTCAAAATAATTTTACTTTTTAATTATTTAAGAATTTTCAATAAAAAAACTATTTTTCTGCATTCACTTCGTTATCCGAAATTCTCTTTTAACCAATCTCCTCAAATAAATTAATGGTAAAACTTTCGAGCTTTCAGAATATTATTTTAAACTGATTTAATTTAACTCTGCATTGACTCGTGTTTCCCTGTTGTTTGCTATATGACGCCTCGTGTTGCAGGCTTCCCTCCCCCGAAAAGGTCCCGCGCGCGGTCGCCCCCGAAGTGACGGAGAGCGCAGATAGCGTGAGCCCTCACGGCAGCCGCGAGTCGCTGGTACTGTACGTTCCTGAGAGCGAGGAGATCCGCGTGAGCCCTGTGGTGTCACGCAAGGGCTACCTCAACATCCTCGAGGAGAAGACCAACGGCTGGAAGAAGCGATGGGTGGTAAGTTTGACGAGAGACTGCAAATATTTTGTTTTGTCTTTTTTATTTTAAAAAATATATATTTTTCAATTTTTTTTTAATAAAAATAGCCGTGGCATGAGAAGGATATTTGCCTTTCTTTTCTCTTGAGCCAATTTGGCACTAACTTGCATAAGACATCAACAATGAAAAACATAACAATATGTCGATATCAAGTAAAATAGTATAAATGAATACAGCATATAAGAAAATTAAACAGAATAAATATATATAAAGTGTAAAAATAAGTCAATAAAAATATATATATAAAAATAATATCATGAAATTTTAGGAAAAAAATCATAAAATTGAACAGAAATATGCAAAAATAATTTTTTAACATAAAATTATGTTAAAATTAAAAGTTTAATTAACAATTATTGACTTTTTTAAAAAAAATCTGTTACAAGCTAAGAAAATGCTCTTCAAAAATATTTGCTTTTATTATTTAAACCCAAAATCATATTTAAATGAAAAACAATTTCTAGTAATACTTCCATATCCTAATTTTCTTGTTACTAAAAAAAACAACTTCCATTATATTACAGGTGGTACGTCGTCCGTACGTGTTCATATTCCGAGAAGAAAAGGATGCGGTAGAACGAGGTCTCATCAACTTGGCCACAGCCCAGGTGGAATACTCTGAGGACCAGCAGGCGATGGTGAAGGTGCCCAACACGTTCAGCGTGGTGACCAAGCACCGAGGTTACTTACTGCAGACTTTGGGAGACCGGGAGGTACACGATTGGCTGTATGCCATCAATCCGCTTCTGGCCGGCCAGATTCGCTCCAAACTGGCACGCCGAAGACCCTTGCCGATGTTGGCCCCAACCGCAGCAGCACTCCCCGCCAAGTGATAGCGAGGCGATCAATGTATTTTAACTAACGGTAGTTTCTAGTCAAGATGAGGAGCAGGGGCGTAACTACAGAGGGGGCGTCGGTAGCCAAAGAGGGTCCTCCTGAATGCCACTCAATGGTCCAGGAGGATCTCCTTCTCTTCCAACTGGCCCACAATTTGAGGTTACGTCACTGCTAAAGAGACACATAACTTGACAAAAAAAAAAAAAAAAAAAAAAAGCTTGCATCGTCATTTGAGCTTGACAAATTTTATAATTTGCCTCTAATTCAACAATGTATTTATTTGCTTGTTGTCTACTTGTACATATACCAAAAAAGAAAAAAAAAAAGTAATTTAAAAAATCAATTCAGACTGTGTTAATTATATTAAGGCAGCTTATATGTGGCCCATGTTTTATTTTCAATATAATAGATCAAAACATTAAAATAATAATATATACGTTTCTTAAAAAAATATATTAATGTAAAATAATTATTATATTATTAATGTATAATTATGTATATCAAGGAATGATTTGATTGGGCTATATTTTTGGCAAGGTTTGGTTTAAAAAAAGGAGACATAAATGAGACATTATTTATGTCAAAAAATAGCAGCTGCAAAAAAAAAAAAAATAAATAAATAAACATAAAAAAGTCTTTTTTATAAAGCTAGTCAAAAAAAGAATAAAATTTCTTAGGCACGGAAAATTTAACCTAATAATGAATGATCTCAGTACTGAAAGATAAGAAACAAGTGCAGAATCAAATCTGAAAAATTATATCTTTCCCAATATTATGTGCAATAATCGCACGAACAAAGGATTTGTATTATTATGCCTAGCAGTGTGTACCATATTTAAAAAAAAAATAATAAAAAAATAGCACCAAAACTATTGTAAACAATAATTAATATAGCCTATTGTATTATTACATGGCAGATGAAGCATTTAGTTGGAAAGGTATTGGGACATGCATCAGTAGAGGGTATCTCTTACTGTAAATTATGTTTTGTCCCAAAAGTTTGTTGCAATTTCTCTACCCCCTGACTGCACAGATCTCATAGTTCTAACTTGGAACTATTGTGTCTCGTTTCATTAACAATCGCATTTGATAGATTTTGCTGATGGAGTTGTATTATTTTATGTATTATATTTACTATCAAAAGAAGATCTGATATAAAATCTGAATTTCTTGTGATGTGATGTTCCCTAGACACTTTTTTTTTCCCCCCTACCTTTTTAAGTATTTTGACTGACACCCAAATACTCGTTACTATAAAAATATTACTAATGCATTATTAAAAAATAAAATACTACTCAAAGAACTGACCAATTTTCAGCTCAATTTAATTTTCATCTCTCATATTTCACTTTGAAAAAAGAAAGATTTGCTATCTTTTTTTTTCTTCAAATTAACTGTTAATATCATATAATGTTAAGTGCTGATCATAAGAGTTGTAATTTTTGCTTATAAAATTTTGAGTCAATACACTCAAATGCAACAAAAAAGCATGTAATACAATTGTATAATAAATTAAACAATTTAATTATACACAGTAATTAATATACATGCAGTTGTATATAATATTTAAGCAAAATAATAACAATTCTTGATCAATACTTAAAAATAAATGTTTTAGTGTTGCAATTTAAAAAAAATGTTTTATTTTATTTAAATAGTTTAAAAATTATGATCTAACAAGTGAGCAGAAATAAATCAAATTGGTCATCTAAATATGCAAGTGATATAAATAATTAAATTTAATTGTTAACTGACATTTCATGATTGGTCATTATAGAGATCTTTTAAATTTTATTGTAATAACCAAAGAAATTATATATAATATATATCTAGATGTTTACTATGATAATATATTGTTATTCCTACATATGTATTATTTCCACTATACTCAGTGCAACTTATTATTTTCTGTGAAAAAACTCTGTAAAGTGGATAATAAATGAATAAAGCTTTAGAACCAAATACAAAAAGGTTATTTTAAATCTATACAATCATCCTCAATTTAATCAATATATTGTTAAGTTAAGATAAGCTGCATATTAATAAATGAATTATGTAATTAAAAGAAAGTATTATGTTTAAGGCATTTTATTAATTACATAATATACAGTACAAATTATGAATGTGGCAATCGATAACATTGAAACGATAATAATATTCTATTACATGTAATCTTAGTAGCTTAGAAAATTTTCTTTGCTTCAATTTTCTTTCATTCACCACAGTTAAAAAATGTTGGAAACAAAGAAAAGGAACACAAAAAATAGCATGTATGATAATGCTTGATATAGGATAAATTGTTTTAGCAATTAATTAATTTTCATTCCTACATTATTGTGAGAAAAATGATGTTCCCAAAATCTATACGTAGCAGTTCGTACTAAAAAAAACGTAGTAGATTTGTCAAAGACTTGCACTAAAATTAAATGTAAACACAACGAGCCAGTGCACTAAGAAAGCCTTACTTACTAAAGTAACTCATGGCGACCATCAGATGCACTAACAAAAACATTCATACGTAGAGCTGCTTAAATTACCAGAAGGGGCACCTGTAACAATTAAAGACGAAATTCAGAACAAGAAATTCTCCATCACAATTTAATAGGGTCCTAATAACAATGAGTATTCACTCTAGGAAGTAACAATGAACATTGTTTAGTGACTCCCCCCCCCCTCCATTTTGTTTTCAGTAATTTTGATTCAACATTTAAGTTTATGATTGTATTAGGAGACTACAATGGATAACCTTCACCAAAATTTTTTATTGAATATTTGGATAGAGGATCTTGAGTTATACTGTATATTTTTAATATTTTTTTTTTATTATTATTTTGAACCCTATAACACGCTAATAATTGGGCAGCAAAACGCTATGATGTCAGTCATAGTCATACAACATATTTCTCCTCGATTTTGAGGGTGTTAAGAGGGTTCAAAAAATTTGAAAAAAAATTTATACAACATTACTTGATATGCAATAAAATTCATTGTCGATTCTGACACTGTCCATAAACATCACCATAGTGACAGATGACTCACCAGCCGATGTAGCACTGGCAGAGGTTCTCGTTGTTGGTGGCCTGCTGCACCAGAAGATCCACCTGCTGCTGAACACTCAGGGTCTCCTCGTGAGAGAAGTCGCGGCCTGTCAGCTTCTCTCGTACCCTCGTGATGATGGCTAGGGCCTTCTTGTTGAGAGCCTCGGGCTGCGTGCCGTCTGCAAAGAATGAAAACTTAATTTGAGGAACACAATAATATAAAAAATGAATAAAGCATAAGGATTTATAAAAAAATATGCATACTGTAAATAAAATTCAGTAAATACATGAAATCTGACACAACAAAAAATATTTATTTAACTTTAAATATCAGCAAAAGTGGATTTGTTTCATGGTGAACAAGGAGGGAAAAATTATTTGGTACACATTTGTTCTGTAATTGTTGCTGAAAAAATAGTAATTTTAACAGTTGTCCTTATTTGACTTTTATCAGCAGCTACGAGGTACTATACCTCCCCTAAGTAATCCACTACCAAAATCCTATCACTGGAAGGCGCAGATCCAGGGGGTAGGGAGGAATTTAACAAGGCGTCCTCCAGAATGCAAATCACGTAACTTTAACTACAGTAAAAAAAAATATAGAAATTTTCTCTTTATTTTGTAGTGAGATACGTAATGCTTAGAGTTGCATCAAATTTTTTGTAGTTACGTGATTTGCATTCTGAGGTGACAATGGTCTTTTTTTTTAACATTGGCTTTATGGAGAGGACTGCCTCTCGAAATTTGGTCCTGAATCCCTGAACAATGGGTAAGCCCCACAGCGTCAGTGTCAACGTACCTGGGTTGTTCTCCAGACTGCTGCTGGGGAGGCTCTTCTTGCCGATGGCAGCACTGACGCTCAGCCCCTCCTCGAGGAACTCAGTGGTCTCCTGAGAGGACGCTACGCTTTCCGGCTCACCCGTCTTGGTGCGCACCACCTTGGCCTTGGGAGCGGTGTCCATGAGACGCCAGTTCAGAAGAGGGTCATACACAAACGCCTCCAGCACGGCCATCAGACTGTCCTTGTTACGACGTAGTACGTTGAGGACACTCTCGCTTGTGCGACGGTAGGTGCCCTCAATACCAGTCACCTGTAGATATTAAGATACAGTCATTAGTCATAATGCCAAAGAAATTTACAAAATAATATAAATTGTGAAACTTAATGTCATGAAATCCAACAAGAAATTCATAATGATGGTATAAAAATATAATTACAGCACTCACACAAGATATAAATTTAATGCCGATATTATATGATAAAATTTTTAATTATTGCATACAATTTTTCATTATAAGGATAACTTCAGCTCCATTTATTTGTATAGAGATGAAATTTTCTTGTAAGGAAAAATTGTATGCAAAATTATATCTTGTAACACAGGCTTTACATAGTTTTATCCATAATGATTAATGAGCAACAACCCAACAGGAGCATAAAATATGTTTGAGCATAAATGTTTCGAAAAGAGATCATACAATGGAGTATTGTCCTCAATTTTTTTTATTGCAGAAATGGATAGAGGGTGCAAAGTTATGCTACCCTGATTTTTTTCAGATTTTTTTGAGACCTGGAACTATTTTTAAAAAATTATTGAAAGTCCTTTTTGTGACGTCACGCGGCGGCAAGTCCTATCTTTTTCTTAAGGAGTGGCGTCTCGTGACGTCACGGAAAAGACTTTCAATAATTTTTTAAAAATAGTTCCCGGGCTCCAAAAAATCTGAAAAAAATCAGGGTAGCATAACTTTGCACCCTCTATCCATTTCTGCAATAAAAAAAATTGAGGACAATACTCTATTCACCTGACAGAGTACTAATAATTTTTGTGGGCGCTAATTATTTACTTCCATTTTTTTCTTATCAATATAGAGACTCTTTGACACCATAGGTGGAGTTCAATAGTTATGCACACATAAGCAACTGTTAGCATTAATAGTAAGAGAAAAATTATGGCGAACATACAACTTGTGTTGAAATTTTTATACTTCATCATAACACCAATCACAACATTATACATTTCCCATGCTAAATTAACTTCATACCTCCATAGCATTGATGAGCATTCGCGTGAGACGGAAGGGTATCTTCTCAGGGAACTTCTCCCTGGTCATAGCCACCTCGAAGCAGTCTCCAAAGTCAATGTGGAGGATCTTTCCACTCAGTCTGTCCAGCATGAGGTTGGAGGGGTGACGGTCACCTAGACCCAGAATGTAGCCCACCATGGACATGACGGCCAGCGAGCGGGTGTAGTTGGTACGACGGTCAAACCACACCTCGGAGCTTGGAGACTTGAGCCAGAGCAGGCGAGACAGGTCATCGCCCTGAGTGTGCTCCAGGGCGTGCTCAAACACCTCCACCTTCTGCATCAACGTTAGGTGGTCGTAGTCAGGTGCCATCTGTGAACATAATTCAGGGTTAGTTACGAGTGAGAGTTCGTCAATAAAATACAGTAAAATATATCATCCCTCGTCCGGAATAATGAGTTATCCCATGATCTCGTTGCAATAATGAGCTATCTGCTATTTTAGGTGAGCGCAAAAATGAGCTTTATTTTATACTGATTTAACACTAATAATTGCACTCACCTGAAATAGCAGATAGCTCAATATTCCAGACGAGAGTCAATAAGTTCTCAGCTTTAACGTATTTGCAGAGCAATGAGAAAAACTAACAATACTGACTGTTTTTAGCATTTAAATGACATAATATGCTTACAAGTGGGTATTTGAAGTATCAAAGAAATAACTTACTGAATTGGTTGTAGTGCTTAAAAAAAATTAAAGATGCATATGAGTCACTTACCCTTAACATGATGCGGTGCTCTATATTTAACAGGATCTTCTTCTTCTCTCGGTAGTCCCTGATCAAAGTGTGTAGAGTGTCGCAGTGGGGCACCCAGCCAATGAGACCACTGTTGGTGGAGAGCGGGATCACTGCGTACCTCTGCAACAAAACACATTTCATGACAATTCACTGACTGTGTCATTATTTAATCACGATTGAGTCAACACACAATGTGTGACATATCGTCATTTACAGTCTTTCTTAAAGTAAAGTGCGCACGAGAAAAAAAAGTTGAGTTGGTGCTATCTAAAAATAGTTCAAGTGGTCCTCCATATGGAACTGAAATCCAAAAAATTCCATCTCAAATAGGTTCTCCAGAAAAAAATACCAAAGTCTGAATGAGCGCGTCGCTTAACATTGGGCCTTACCTGACAAAACCCCTCGATTATCTCGAAAAAATACTGCGTTCAGTGCTATGCAAAAAATATAGCGATGTTCTATGACTTGAGCTTTAACCATATGCAAATTTTGAGCATTTTTTTTCGAATCAGTTTTTCTGTAAAAAATCTTTGAAATTTCTTATGATAATTTAACATGGACGATTTTCAAGATTTTTTTACGGAAAATCTGATTCGAAAAAAAATGCTCAAAATTTGCTTGTGGTTAAAGTTCAAGTCATAGAACATCGCTGTATTTTTTTCATACCACTGAACGCAGTATTTTTTCGAGATAATCGAGGGGTTTTGTCAGGTAAGGCCTAATGTTAAGCGACGCGCTCATTCAGACTTTGGAATTTTTTTCTGGAGAACCTATTTGAGATGGAATTTTTTGGATTTCAGTTCCATATGGAGGACCACTTGAACTATTTTTAGATAGCACCAACTCAACTTTTTTTTCTCGTGCGCACTTTACTTTAAGATCTTAAATTAAGTTTTCTTCTTTTTATCCATCATTTCATAAGTTTCTAATAAGCTGCAAGGAAAATTTGAAATAGATGATTTAAAAAGCAATTGAAATGCAGATGAACGTGATTTAAGATTTTCTTCACTTCAAGTGATACAATATGTATATAAATAATATAACTAGATTATCTACTGAATAACTTATTAATATTTATTAACAAGTTTTTTAAAGACGATAAAGCCGCAGGGAAACATGGAAGCTAGGATGTAAGTATCATCACCCTGACTTTGTACCTGAATGGTTAGGTTCCTGCGGAATGTGTCAGGGTCGTTGAGGAGCAGGGTGTTCACCAGTCCAAACAACTGCATGACTCGCTCGTCCTGTCGCAGGTCCTCATGGCCCTTCAGCAAGAACATGTACTCCTTGCCGTTGCTGCCTGCAAACAACAGAGTCTTCATTCAAACACTGCGTTCATATAATTTTGTGATGTGTTTTGTAAGCTGCTAAACCTTACCATCAAGATCAAGTGGGCTTTACATATCTTGTTTTAGACTTAAAAAAATGAAATAATAGCTTGATTCATTAGTAGCTTGATAAAGACAGGCTTTATTTTGGCTAAAAAAAAAAAAACAAACAAAAAAAAAACAAAAAAAAACAAACAAACAAACAAACAAACATAATAAGGGCATGGGATAGAAATTAAAAGCAACAAGAATTACAATGGAAAGTTACTGATCATGATAACCCTTCAATAATTAACTAATTTTGTCTTCTAATTAAAAAAAAAATCAAATTTGTTTGCAATCTCTATGTTAACTAATTTCATTTTTTCATGCAAAATGAGGTAAATGAGGTATTAATGACTTAATGTGAGAATATCACGTCATCCTGCATTGCCTAATCTAATTTCTGACTTACCTTTAATGGTGAGTTTTCTAGGGCGCTGCTTGGAGGTGATGACCTGCAACGAAGGCTTGATGTTTGCGATGCGGGTGGGTGGCAGGGAGGGGGTGTAAGAGCCGGGCACCGCCAGCTCCAGGTCCTGACACAGCAGCAGTTTGGGAGACACGTAGTGCAGCTCAAGACTCGTCAGCTGGGGAAGCTGCCGCGAGATGCGACGGAATACGTGGTAGTAAAGGTCCCACGCCTGGTTCAGGTCCCTCACGTTACCAGACACCTTGTAGCGACCACACCACTCCTGAGCTTCCTGAAGATCACGTCCATAGGCCTGCAAACAAACAATTTACTGTAAAAAAATTGGCCAATTCAAATACATGTATAAAAAGAAAAAAGGTTATACATTTGATATATATTTTTTCTATTTTTTTCCATTAAATAATTTAAGTAACTTTTATGTAATTATTGCCGTGGTATAGCGTTTGAATATTTAATCTCAGCTTGGTAGACTGTGGCTTAATGTCAGATCTCAAGTCAATTTTACATAACGTATCAAATTGAGATTGGATATTTAATAGCCAATTTGTACCAAGTTGAGATTGAGACGCTACTATGACGAATATTCGTTTGGTGATATAAAACTTAAAAAAAAAAAAAAAGAATTTACTGTCGCCGTCATAAGTCGGTGCGCTCCGACTTTGGAGTGTTGTAGCTGAGAGCTCAATTGGCGTAGACGATATTAAAAAATACTGGCACACGTAAAATCTTATTTTCTGTAAGAAAATGTTAATTTTATATTTTTGGAGCGAAAATTAAAATTTTGGCGATTTTTTTTATAACGCAAGGTCGGGTAAAATCAACGGTTTTTCCGAGTACCTCGGGTTTAAAAATTCATAGGAAATCAGGAAATTAAGTTATAACAACGAAATTTTTAAAATCAATTGGCCAAATTGTCCTTAACGCAATGAGGTAAGTTTAATTTTCATAAATTAATTAGTTAATTTTTAATTAATAAAGAACTAAGAAATCGATCTCCTCCCTGGAAAAACATTTTTCCGGAAAATCAAGTATGCCATCCTAAGGGTACTAATATTAGCCAACTTTTGTGGGAAGCACATTTTTCATTTAAGTCTTTGTTAATTTTTAATTAATTTTATTCCCTATTAGCGGGTGTTTGATGACCGTCATCAAACACCCGCTAATAGGGAATAAAATTAATTAAAAATTAACAAAGACTTAAATGAAAAATGTGCTTCCCACAAAAGTTGGCTAATATTAGTACCCTTAGGATGGCATACTTGATTTTCCGGAAAAATGTTTTTCCAGGGAGGAGATCGATTTCTTAGTTCTTTATTAATTAAAAATTAACTAATTAATTTATGAAAATTAAACTTACCTCATTGCGTTAAGGACAATTTGGCCAATTGATTTTAAAAATTTCGTTGTTATAACTTAATTTTCTGATTTCCTATGAATTTTTAAACCCGAGGTACTCGGAAAAACCGTTGATTTTACCCGACCTTGCGTTATAAAAAAAATCGCCAAAATTTTAATTTTCGCTCCAAAAATATAAAATTAACATTTTCTTACAGAAAATAAGATTTTACGTGTGCCAGTATTTTTTAATATCGTCTACGCCAATTGAGCTCTCAGCTACAACACTCCAAAGTCGGAGCGCACCGACTTATGACGGCGACAGTAAATTATTACATTGTTATTAAAAAAGTGTAGAAGCTATCTTATTTGGGTGTTTTTTTAACACGTGTGTAAAATTTAAATCTTTTTAAGATTATACGACGAGATTTTGTTTGTTTTTAATCTTCGATATAAATTTTAAATTAAATACACCCCATCGTGCTAAAGTTTTATTTAGAGCAGATAGGAGTCGGGTATAATGGCTTTTGCTGGATGTTATCTAGGATGAAAGGAATGAAAGGAGGCGCCCTATATCATAATTTTTTGCTTCTACTGACTGTGAGATAATATTACTTAGCATGTAGCAATAATAATAAAAAAAGTATAAGTATATATTAGCATAGTCTTCATTTCATTAACTCTCTGTGAATAACGATCATGTAAGTACTGCTTGATTTAATATAAACATTGAACTGATAGTAAAGCTGAGAAATTTTGCATTTCATTAATATTACCTGTAACCACAAATCTTGCCTGTAAATATTGTATGAAGACTATAGTTATCTTCTTTTATGGTTATTGCAAGGAAATAAATAATGCAGGTATGAAGGGATTCTTAATGATTCCTACTATAATTATTAATGTAATAATGGTTAATATAATATACAAAATTTAAAAAAAAATGTAGGTGTATTTTTTTTTTAAATTTAGTTGATAAAACAAAAAAAAAAAAAAAAAGTGTCCGCTGTCTAGCCAGTAAACAATTGAAGGAACTTTTGATTAGTAATTTTGGTTAAAAATTCGTGATAAAGACCAACAGTTGGCAAATGCCATCATAAATATATATTTATTATATTATATATATATATTTGCGGGTGGACCCGGGAAGCCCTCATTGCCCACAGCTGAGTAGGAGACGCTGGATTGTAACATCACCAACAGGATCAGCGGGCGCCTTCACCTTGGCCCAATTGGGCCCGGTGCTGGCGCTTAACCACCCCAACTAGGTTGGGAGTTAAAAAGCCAAATAATAATAATAATACTCGTGTATATATATATATATATATATATATATATATATATATATATATAATTATATATATTTATATATATATTATTATTATTATTATTTGGCTTTTTAACTCCCAACCTAGTTGGGGTGGTTAAGCGCCAGCACCGGGCCCAATTGGGCCAAGGTGAAGGCGCCCGCTGATCCTGTTGGTGATGTTACAATCCAGCGTCTCCTACTCAGCTGTGGGCAATGAGGGCTTCCCGGGTCCACCCGCAAATAGCCCATCACACAGCCTTTCGGGCAGGTCCTCTCCTAGGCGCGGTGGGACACATTTCCGCTAGCACTCTGGGTGCTGGATGCCTTTAACCAGGGCACTTAGAGATGGGGATGCATCTTGGGCTTCCCAAACCAATGCCCTGGCCGCCCTGTGGTTCAAGAACCACAGGCTACGGGCCAGAGGTCACACTCGCAAGGCAACCCCCAACCCGCATGTCCATCCTGAGCGCAGGGGGACAAGTACCGCGAGCCAGAGAAGAGCCTACGCCCATCCCGTAGCTGAATGCCCTAATTATAATTATAATTATTATTATTATTAATATATATATTATTCAAATTAAGGAAAATAAACCATTTAGGTTTATTTAGGTTTATTTAGGTTTATAGACCTTGCTGGTTATTCCTATCCTTTTCTTTTAATAAGACTATCCTTTTCTTTTAATAAGATTAATATATATATTAATGGAATTAATAAAAGATTTTGAATTTTATATATATATATATTTTTTTCCAAGATCCCCGACGGGGACGGGGATTAAAATGGTAACTCTTAAGAAGGCTGCATGATTTTGATAGATGAATAAATGAGTATTGACTTCCAAATTTTTATTGCAAAAATGGACAGAGGGTGAAAATTTATGACACTCTGTTTTTTTTTTTTTTTTTTTTTTTTTTTTTTCCAGATTTTTTAGAGCTCGGAGAGTATTAATTAGTATTGCTAAAAATTTTTAACCCTTTTAGGTCCGATCCTTTTATCCAGAGGCATCACCTTTTCAGTACTTTAATAATTTTTTAAAATAAGTTCCCGGATTCTAAAAAATCTGAAAAAAAAAGTTTTGCACCCTCTATCCATTTATGCATTAAAAAATTTTGAGGTCAAAACTCCATTGCCTATAAAATGTATATTTCGAAAACAAAAACAGTTTTCATTCTGCTAAGACACGCAGTTTTTATATTTTGATCTGCGATTTATTTTGGACCTTGAATGTGATACGCACAAACAAGTTGCATTTTTTTTTTCTATTTTTATATTTTATATGTAGAAGATATTTGTAATTATAATAACATTTATATTACGAATTTTTAAATAACCAAACGAGGATACTAAAGATAAAAAAAATAAGAATATTAGAACCATTTGAGGTCTAAAATAATGAAACAATTCTAAAAACAAAATCCTTCAACAGCAACATGTCTGAACAACAAGACGCCACCCAACCATCCACCAGAATGGACGAAACAAAAACTTCCTCTCGATTCAATCGGTTCACTTCAGTTGTTGAGGGAAGGCAACCCCTACTTGAAGAGGAGATACTACCGCAAGGGTCGTACGTGCTACAACCAATTTCAACTCCGGCGGTCCATGTTGAACCCCTTGAGCAACAACAGAACCCATCATCACCTGCTTTACCTAAAAAAACAGATCCAGGTGTTATGATAATACGAACTCAGGGTAAGTTTTTCAAACTTACAATATTTATCAGTTTTATAACTCCTTTGGATTCGCTTCTCATTCTACACCTCATCCACTGCAACATTTACCATCATTGATGTATTGTCAATATTCTTGTTCAAAACAGTCTATATAGTCCTTTATACTTTCTTGAGGAGAGTTCATTTTCAACATTATACATAATTGTATAAATTTACAACATCATAATTTTATTGTTGAGCATCTTTGCAGCCACCACGATCAATATGTTGTTTTAATTATTTCTTAAATTAAGTAAACCATGCAGCTGTATAACTTTTATTTTAGTTTTATGAGGACTAAACTGCATGATATTGTTTTGACACAAAAAAGTAAAGTTATGCTTGGACATTAAATAAATATCGATCTCAATTTTGTATTTTTTTTTTTTTTTTTAAATTTAAAAAATTTTATTGCAAAAATGGATAGAGGATGCAAAGTTATGCCACTCTGATTTTTTTTTTTCAGATTTTTAAGAGACCGGGAAGTATTGCTAAAAAGTTTTACCGGGGTTGGGTTCAAACCCAAGCCCCTTTTAGGTCCTATCCTTTTATTAAGAGAGACGTCCAGAGGCGTCACTTTCTCTGTACTTTCAATAATTTTTTAAAAATAGTTCCCGGACTCTTAAAAATTAAAAAAAAAAATCGGAGTAGCATAATTTTGCACCCTCTATTCATTTCTGCAATAAAAATTAATGAGGTCGATACTCCATTCAAGAAAAATTTCAACACCTAAAAAGTTTAATTTTTATTGATAGTATCTATACAATTTGCAGCTTTCCACGGCGAGCCGATGATTGTTACTTGTATGTCCTGCCATGAAACGAGCCTGACCCTAATCAAGCGCTCTTCTGGCTTCAGAACACATGAGATGGCTCTGAAACTCATCGCGGTTTGGTAAGTTACAGGCCACTCATGTCAATATTTTAATTCTTGCATGCATACTCCAAATTATAGCTTATTTTTGGATTGATTTAATTTGCATTTTAATTGATTATAGATGTCATTGTATCCGATAATAATGCATGCACGGTAAGTCACATTAACGCTTCGCCCAAGAGCTTTCAATCGGAAGAAACAAGCGGTAATAAATATTTCCGCGCTAGTTTAACATAATATAGCAGAAACAAAACTTTACCGCGGCGGAAAAAAAGTCACTAAAAGTGACGGACCAATCACAGCGCAGTATTGGAACCTCTTGGGTGCTATAGCTTTAAGATAGCTGATTGACGTAGTTTCATTTGATTTGACATGTAAACCTTAGCAACCTCATACAAATTCTACTTTTTTGTTTTTTTTTTTTTTATTTAGAGACAGTCCTTAGCACCAAGAAGTTGCAGAAAAAAATCAAAACAATTGGACGAGCCATTTTTTTTAAATTAAATTTTTAGTTTAGCTCTTAATGGGAAAGCTCTATACCGAAAATTTAAAAACTTAATTTTAAAAAATCGGCTCGTCCAATCGTTTTGAAATTTTTTTCTGTATTTTCTTGGTGCTAAGGACTGTCTCAAAAGGAAAAAAAAAAAAATCTGAATTTTTATGTATGTTAATCAAATAGAACTATGTCGATCAGCTGATTCGTGTTATCTTACCTTTTACTGTGCTTTTCATTGTAAATGTTCGGGAGTACTTCGGATCGTTCTTGACTAATGATAAGGTTGTTATGACCAATTACTAAAGAGCTAAAGATGTTACCACAAATACGAAAAAAAAAAAAAAAAAAAAAAATCGTTAAATATGATATACAAGATTCGTATGCTTCAGCGAGAAACAGACAGATTACTGTCATTGTTCCCCAATTCAGCTACATTTCTCCAATGATATTTTTCTGTATTACAGCTGCTGTCTGTTACCGTACTACCGGAATGCCTGTCGCGATACCTCACACTTCTGCTCACATTGCGGATCTTACCAAGGAACAAGCAAGTTCTGATTTTCACCTCATCAACTGGGAATACCATAGTAGTATTATCTTTTCCCTGTCATCAAGCTCTGCTTCATTGCATTTTTTTGAATATCATAGTGTGTTTTTATTTTATTTTATTTTTTTTTTATTTTAGTGTTTAATTATATCAAATAACTATTTTTCTATAGAATATTTAAGTCAAAAGTGTTTTTTTAATTATATATTCATCTAAGATGATTGAAATTCTTTGCTTTGTTGAATTAATTTTATAAATTTAAGTGATAAAAAACTCGCTGTTTTATAAAATGTTCTCCATCATATTTCAAGCTCATATATTTCTGAACAGAGAATCGCGACAATAATATTTCCATTAGTGAAAGTGTACACCAGCTAGCACTTACATAAATAAAAATATTTAAAAAAAAATGTTTTCTGTAGTTATTGTATTTCCCCTTAAATATAATATATATAAAATATAATAAAATAGTTCACAGCTGTACATTGAGATTTACGCCAAATGATATAATATAGACCAAAAACCCATGCACGTTGACATCACTGCAACACATACTGCATACTTTACAGGAACCTGTCGCACTGCAGCACTGCATTAGCAGCATGCATGTAAGGGAGAAAAATATAGTAACAAATATAATTAAAAAATAAAATAATAAGCCACACTTATTATAAATATTTATATCTTTCCCATATCTTAGTTTGTAAAGAACACACTAGCCATATTTTTGTGTCCTTAAAATAATTATATCTGGCAACAAAGTCAACTTTAAGCATCTTGTAAGCAGGCAACCCAACAATCTCGTACGGCTGCCTAATAGGGCTCAGCAAAGAAATTAATAAACACTTGAGTTTGTGCTAGTCTGTTAGCTCTGCACAATGATCATGTTTGTGTGACTTAATGTCATTAGGAAATCTGAGAAACTTGCTTACATTTTATTTCCTTTAATTGTATAACTGTTGTTGCCTGAAATGCAAAGCAATGGACCCCAAATCTTTATTTTTAATACATACAAAATGAACAAGGATCTCAAAGTACATGTCTGGTACATCACCTGGTTGAAGGAGGTCTCCTTGAGTGTCTGAGCCCCGCGGTGAATCATGGCGTGCAGGGGCTCCAGGGTGTCGAACATGCCCTTGACATTACGCTCCCCGAAGTAGAGTCTACTTGCTTCCTCCAGCCCTTCGTGCCACAATTCGTGCCACAGGATGGCCACTCGTATAAGCTCATCAGACACCTGGACATAAAAAAAAAAGGTGATGAATTTTGTGTGACTATAATGTTTAATAATTTTAAGGCTACATTGAAAATTATGTATCAAGGAACTCTCAGGGGAGCATAATTTTTTATTAAACATAGTTAGTCATGAAAAGTAAATTATGAACCAAATTTCACTAAGTTTTACTACAGGTTTGCATAAATTTTGTTACACTATCAATACAGTATGCATAATTATTTTAATTAAATTAAAAAAAAAATAATTAATGTATTTTAAAAATAACATGAGGAACAGAATGTCAGTGTCACTGACAATTACTTAAATAATGATAGTAAAAAGAACATTACCTTCACCAATGAATCTTTCTACAACAAAAACTGTACTCACCATCACTGCCTGCTGCACCAGAACTGGTGAGTGCTCACACATGTTCTTGAGGAGCTTGTTGGCAGCGTTCCTTCGTGCGGGGCTTGCAGACTTTGAGGCGACGGTGAGAGGGTAGACGAGGGCCTGGGGGTGGTGCTTGCCAATGTCCATCAGAAGGTGGTGAATCAGCCGGCCCACCTGAGCACGCGGAGTGTCGATCCTCGCGATCAGCTGGGGGATCACCTGCAGCCAGGTGTCAATCTCGATGCTACGTAGTCCCTCCACTAGCGCCTCATACACCGAGGACCACTGGCCGTAGTCGAACCACAGCGTGAGCAGGCGTAACGTGTCCTGAGGAGACAGGGTGGTAGTAATGAGAATTAACGTAGAAAAAAATTATGAATTCAAACTGAAATTGTAATAGGAATTGTAAATTATTTTTTAGGATCTCATTGTTTTATCTATGTATTTTAGTTGGTACTGTACTACTTACTCATTTGCTGTTCATAATTAAAAAGATTTGACTAACGTTTAAAAAAAAATCTCTTCTTTCCAATATGATAGTATCAAAACTGGCTCCACCGCTGAAGTGGAAACTGCTAAAATTAGACTTTTTAGAAACAAGCCTCTGACAAGGAACTTTCAATGAAAATATTTCTAATTTCTAGTGTGGACATCGTCAACAGTTCTGCGACATATATTACCTGCAGTGAGCTGCCGTGGGAGAGTGCGATGGAACGGAAGAAGCCCTGCACTGCGTTCTTGGTGATCTCCGTTAGTCCTTCCGGGCTCTGGAACACATTCATGTTACTAAAAATGTACTGTAAGGGTCAAATTATAATGTATTGATAACTGTATTATAAAGTTATCTGCCCTTAAATTTGAAGTTACATTAGATTTGTGTGAATGGAAACTGAGGGAAGTCTTACCATGATGGTAGATTTTGGTTTTCCTTCCACGCCATTCTCACTGCCCTGCTGCTTGTAGAAGAGCACTGTCTCGAAGTTCATGTAAGCCCAGGCGTGCCATGCTTTGTACCAGCCGGAATCATGCTCAGTCGCAGCAGCGTAGTACTGCAGCACTGGCGGGATTGAAACCTCCGTGATGCCCTGGATTGACTCCAGCCACTCCCCTAGCTTCAGGTAGCACCTGCGTCACAGAAGTGTTATATATCAATTTAACAAGGTTAGTTCACTTTTAAGGGGGATTTGTTATTTCTAGCCCTAAATTTTTTATATCAAAATTATATTGTTATATGATTTGATTGTGCTGACTTGTGAGATAAATAAGTACATGGATGTCCATTCATATTGAAGTTTCCACTGTTTTCCAAGCCAAAACTAAGCACATACTGGGATAAATAAATTAGGCTATAGTATTGGAAACAAAGTTATACATTTATAATAGTTTGAGCCTTCCAGAAATTTCAATTTAAATTACTAATACCCTGGAACTGGGTTATAAAATACAGCATATCAGTCACACAGCTTGAATACTGTAATATAATTTATGTAATACACAACAATAAAGTAAACAGTTCATTGTTTTCATTAACTAAGCTCTAATTATTGAGGAAGAGAGCTCAACATCAAGGCGTCATGACAGTTACCTGGCAAGCAGGCGCCTCCTGCGGTCCTGCATCTTGGTGTCCTCCTGTCCCAGGAACTGCATGGTCAACGGATGCAGCGTCGTCTGCACAAACCTCTGCAGCTGGCTGTCGGGAACAACAAACATAGAGTTTATATCTACAAGAAAATTTTACAGGTTGACTCCTAATTCCAATCTTGCTTCATACACAATGGCAATCCCGCCTCATTTTTTTTTAATTTTTACTAATTCATTTTAAAAGCAATGAAATATGAATCTCTACTTTAAAATTCATAAACAAATCAGAAATAGGTACTTGTTGTCTGAGGGAAAAAAAAAAAAAAAAAAAAATTATGGGGTCACAAAAAAAAAAAACTCAACTCACTTGTATGCCTCTTCTCGCTGACCCGACATCCACATGTGCTTGGTGTAGGCGAAGGTGACCTGAGGATGGTTGGAGGGCAGTGGCTGGTCGGCATTCAGGGACGGGTCCATCCCCAGCAGAAGGACCAGGGTCTTGTGGGACAGCATCTGCAGGAAATGAACCTTTTATATCGTCCTTCGTCCAGAATAATGAGCTATCTGCCTACCACGATTTCGTTGCAATAATGAGCTAGCTGCTATTTCAGGTGATAGCTAATATGAGCTGTAAATAGGTATAAAACAAAAAGAAAAATTCCTCTGTATTATTTATATTAAATTTGATATTAAAACATTCAGTAATTTCGATCCATCAACTATAAATGTGTTTCAATGGTGTTTATATTTTTTGCATTAATTAAGGACTTTCATTCAGTCTCTAAATTTCACTTACTTTCATATATTATATGTACTGTCATGGTAGTGTCTAATTATACAACGCCAACTTGATAGATTTTGGCTAAATATTGAAAGCCAGTATGCCACAGAACGTAAAATATCCAATTTATCGAATTCGGATATTTAGAGAATATGACTTGTAGTCTTGTACGAGTTGTACGTATTAATGCGTGTTTCTTATTTTATAACGACTACGCTATTGTAATAAAATACGAAACTTTTTTTACGAGGATCGAAGACTCATATAACAATATTGCACTTACAATTAAAGAAAATATTACCGTAATTATTACCCATTTAATTCATTCATCACAGAATTACGCGCAAGAAACGTGGATCGTATAATCTGATCTCAGTGATCTGAGATCATAAAATATTACTTACGTATAAAATATTATTATAATAATATACGTATTAAATAAACATATATATTATGTAAGCTAATGCCGATACATTTCAATCATAATTTGTACAATTTTAGTAAATAACGACGTAAATAATTACGGATAATCACAAAAATGTCTCGAAAATCTAACAACATTTCTCACACATAATGAAGAAATAAAAACAGTATACATAAATAGAATATTGTGATTATAATATATTACGTTGCAAGATGCCTATAATCATGTAGCGTAAATATTCATTAAAAGTACACATACGCTCATGACGCTATATAAATTTTCGTCACCACCTATCTTCACCATAGCGTCACCTGCTTAAAAACGAGAGGAATAAAAAGAAGAACTCTATCATATTATACAAATTTTATAAAGAAATTCGACTTGACGATCAAACTCACCAGTCTTCCCGACTTGCGACAAAGGGATGCGTACTTAAGCCACGTGTATACATCCTCGTGAGGCGTCACCACAAGCGAGTGCACTTGGATGATCCGCTGCCAGTCCTCGACTACCCGTTGGCAACCTTGCAGTCTATCCCACCACATCTTCCTGATTCCCGGACGCTTATCTGGTACCAGCTTGTACAGGACCACTTCTTCAAGTTCTGCCAGCATCTGCAGCGATACCATGGCGCCGTACGCTCGCTGGTAACTCTCGCCCGCCATTGCTGTCAATTCTGTGTCCAGTAAGTCACGCGCGGAGTCCACGAGTTGCTGTGCGGCGGTGTACTGACCGCGATGTACGGCCAGCACGGCGCGGTAGAAGGCACCATCAAGCGTGTCGCGAGGAATACAGCTTACGTAAGTGTCCATACTCTCCCACTGTCCCAGACCCCAAGCTGCTGCAGAGGCCATCCGAGCCATCCTCTGGCGTCCCTCGTCTGCAACGTGCACCCACTGTCGGCCCGCCACCTCGTTCAGTTGTCCCCTGTAACGTAACATTGGACGCTGACCGCGGCTTCAAGGAACTGTATAAAATGTAGTCAATCTGTTATTTTTTTTCCCCGTAAGGCGGGTCGCACACTGTCTTGTACGTATGCAATTGTACGTTTCTCATCTAGAACTGGGTCCTAAAATCCTTATCATACGAATTAAAAGGCATACGCAGGCGCAGATCCAGGGGGCTGCCCCCCCCCCCCCCCGAAATTTTGGATTTAACATGGGCAATATAGGCATTTCCCCCACTCCCAATTTTTTTTAACATTGGCCTTATCGGGGCAACCCCCCTCCCCCCCCCCGAATTTTTTTTCTGGATCCGCGCCTGGGCATACGATACGAAACTATGTGCGCGGCTATAATTATGATCGCATAGATTTTTAATTTCTAAATCATATACGCTACGAATTCATGCGTTATATATGTATAGTGTGAGATCGCATGAATTTGTAGCGTATGATTTAAAAATAGCCCCCTAAAGCACATATATAATATGATATTTATGTAATTAAATATTTATTAAAAATATTAAAATTTAAAATACTCGAAACTGGAAAAAATCAGCAATATCCGCTAGTTTATACAATAACGAGACATGATCGAGCTTAAAGCATGCATGCGCTTATACGTTTATCAGTAGACGTCACCTATAAATTTAATTGTTTTCCCGGGTTTACTCAAGTAAAATTTAAAAAAAAACAAAAAAAATCATAGCAGGATTAACAGGTAAAATGTAATTTTAAGCAAAGCACGTGCTTTGAGCCTGGCGATCATATTTTCTAAACACAAGACACGCTTTTATGAATTCCATCTCTTTATATTCTTTATTTTTAAACGCTAAAAATTGTTCTGGGTCAGTCCAAATAGCTCAGACAGCTTTGACGTCCGTTTATTTCCATCAGATTTTTCTATAAAAAATCAAGTGCTTTTAAGAATGACTCGCACGAAATTTTAATTTTGACTATATAAACTGAAAAGCGAAAAATGAATAAAAGAAAAACTTTTATTCATAAAAAATTCATAATATTATTATTCATAATATTCATATATTATAGAGCGCCACTCGGCGCTCTATAATATAGTGATCAGATTGCGTCGCTGGCGGTTATAAATATTGTTTTTTAAACTTTTGCGAATTAATGTGATCATAACTACAGATATTCTCATTTCTCGTACTCACCACTCTCCGAGGGCCTCGAGGCAGCGCATCTGTCCGAGTGAGAGTTCGAGGTCCGGCGTGCCGTCCGTGAGTCGCTCCTCGTACATGTGCAACGCCTTCTCCCAGTTGTGCAGCTTCTCGTGCCAGCGCTCCTGCACGCGCACGTCCGCCGCCTTGTGGGTCATCACCAGCTCCAGGAGGCCTACAAGACACCCTTGACGTCACCTGGCGGAACTATTGTCCTTTATACCCGGCAACTTACGATTAATTGCAATTACGAAGCACCGATCTACTACAAATTATCCATGCAACGTAATATTCCGCTCCTGTCCGCTTCATGATAAATCAAGTCGTGAATTATTGGAAACTCAAAGTTAATTTATCGTCACAACATTTAATTTATAAGCATATATTGTGGATTCAGTATATTAATATAAAAAAGAAGTTACTCTCTTTTTGCTACATTTATAATTACGAGATTTGAATGTAATTTATTTACTGGTACGCATTATAACAAACGTATTCTACACGTTAAATAAAAATGCAAGCTGTTTTACATCATGTTTACATTTTTAGTAAGGTTGAGAACGTAAAATTTCTTATAAAAACACGGAGACTGCTAATTTCGCATTTCTTCTATTATTGCTATACATTGACTGCTATACAATCTTAATTTATTAGAAGTTACCAAACAGTTTTTTTTTTAATTACGAAAAAAATGATCAACTTGAAGAGAAAGTGCAATGCTTCAATGATTAATTTGATGCCAACTGCAACATTTCTTTCGATTTATTGTCGTTCTCTACATCCGAAATAGTACTACGTTTAAGGCACTTACCCGCGGCCGCCTCCTTTTGCTGCAACTTGTTGTTGATGGATATGAGCGACTCAAAGACGCCAGAGTTCGGACTCTTGTGGAACTCGTCCTCTTTGTAATGAAGCGCCTTGGCGTAGGCTCGGCACGTCATGGCTCTTTCACCAAGTAGTTGGGCGTCGATCGGCAAGGGACCCTGAGACGAGTGAAACATTTGTATTAAATTATCCATTAGAGAATTTCTGGAAGTAATGTGACGTCACCTTGTCGCAGTGCTCCATGAACTCGGCCAGGTTAAGGATGGTCTGAGTGACCTCTGGAAGGTCGGGTATCATCAACGCCTGCTCGAGGCTCATTATCAACTCGCTCTGCTGCGATGACGTCAGTTCAGTCCAGCACGATACGAACGCAGCGTTGAATAGATCGCGAGGAAGCTGAGAGTATGTCTGTGCCAGCGCCCAGCACGACCTGTGGATCACGTGATAGAAGTAATTTCGCTTGCTTTCGTGTCTTCATCATGGACGATTTGTAAGAATGAAATCTTGATTGGTACCGAAATTAAATAAATTTAACAAACGTTTCATTAGTAATGCAACACTGAACAAATGAAGTTCATATTTTTATAATAAGCAATGTACTCGCATAGATAAAGAAAAAGAAAACGTTGCCAGAAAAAGCATTATTTTTATTTCCTATCGATCTAAAATCAATATTTCTATAAAGAAAACAATATACGCGTAAATATTTTTTGTAAACAATCGGTAAAAATAATGGCCTGTACGTTTATATGACGCACGGTATTTAATACAGATCCGTTGATAACGCCTCATAAAATAACATTATTCGTCATCAACGAATCCGTATTAAACACCGTCATGTAAACGTAATTTATATTATTTTCATTTGACCATACGATATATTTGAAAAGTAACTTGATATTACAAGATCTCGATTCGAAACATCACGTTTTGTCCTACAATACTCACTTGAGCGCGGGCGAGGGCGACTCCTTGAGGAATTCAATGCTTAATCTTCGAAGCCACTCGAGCCAATCGTCCTTTGAGACGCGGCGAGTTGCAGCCCAAGCTTTCTGGAGCTTCGCAGCACCCGCGGCTGACACGTGTAACTACAGAAACACGTGTATAAATAAAATTGAAAATAAGTTTTTATTTCCACGTGAGGAACGTACCTTTTTTATAGTGGCAGTTTCCATCGAAGAAAGAGCCGACTCGCGACTCTTGTTGCGTGATATTCGGCTACGTGAAAGTATAAGGTCCTCGTCTTCTGCGATTGACGTGTCCTTAAACAGCAGACGAGGAATATCAGCCACTCGTCAGTTAAAAATTGACTTAAAAATGAATAAATTCATATGAAAACTATAGGCTAACTTTATCACGGCGTCAACCAAAAACTTAACTGTAAAACACCCTATATAACGTAATATTAGCGCTAAAAAGTTGTAAAATCCAACTCACCGATATCACTCTACAAGCGAGCAACTCATAGCGTTGATGCGTGATCTTATGTCGTGAGAGCGTGCGATGTACCAGGGGAATAAACAGTTGGTATTTGCGTCCCAGTTGCTGCACCAGGGCACACAGGGTGTCCATGGCGGTGGGTCGCAGCTCTGGCGAGGCATCGAGGGCGCGCACCAGAGGGTGGATGATGCGACTAGCCAGCTCTGAGAAGTCGAGCGAGTCCGAAAGAACGTCCACGGTCTCGAGTGCCACGCGACACACGCCAATCGGACAGTCGGCGGCGTCGAACAGACGAACCACGGGAGGCAGCACGAGGTGAATGTGCTCGTCCAGTGTACCGCCGAACTTCTGTAGTGCCAGCAGCAGCTACAACCATAAGTAATTTCTTACGTTATGTAGTTAATTATTAGGTTGAATCTTCTAATTTTCAATACCAACAAGCACGTATGAAAAAAAGTGTTAATAAAAAAAAAAATATTGAGCAAATTAAATTAGACTAGACAATTTAAACTGCGCCCTAACTAAAGAGCAAAAAAAAAAAAAAAAAAAAAAAAAAAAGCCGCGATAATATATAACATATTATTTCCGCGCCGGGGATTAAAAAATAGGAGAAACCAAACTTAAACGCGGCGGAAAAATATCACGAAAAGCCGCGAACCAACCACAGCGCAGTATTAGAACAGCTCTTGCATGGGTGTAGCTTCAATGCATGTGCATAATTTATAAATGCATCAACTGCAGCATATTCAGCACGTATTAAACATAAAAAACGCTTGCAACTCTACTATAGCGAGATTTATTTATTATTTACAATCCAACATAATCACGCATATAATATAAAATTTCAGCTTTAGTACATGCATTAATTTTTTAAGAGACTGCGGTACGTAATGCATTATATATATTTTTTATATAACAAAAGTAGTGCATGCTTAGCACACTCTCAATCGTCCGATGAATGGACAATTTGCATCAACTTTTTTTAGTAGCTCAATCGAAAGAGGAGGTCGAAAAATACACCTGTGAATTTTATACGATTTTTATTCGTACTGCATCATGGCTAAAAGAGAGGTCACGTGACCTGGAGCCGGCGCCCGTATCGCCCGTGACGTCATTGAACTGTCTGGTCAAGCAAACGATTGTCTATATAACGCTTGTAAACAATAAATTAATTGTTGCTTGTTTCCATAGCAACGTGGTTGTTTATAAGCGTTATAAAGTCGGTCGTTTGTTTGACCGAACAGTTCAATGACGTCATAGGCGATACGGGCGACGCCAGGGCTATTACTCTATTGAACCGGGTAAAGTCACTCACGACCGTTACAAAAAAAATTGGATTGTTGAAATTTGTAAACAACAAGAAAATAACCCCTTTTTAACCAATAGGAAGGCGTTTCAGCAAAACGGGTTATTTCTAAGCCAATCAGAATTCAGAATTGGGCCTCCATAAGCCGGAAGGGAGTGACTATACCCGGTTCAATAGAGTAATAGCCCTGGGCGACGCCTCCAGGTCACGTGACCTCTCTTTTAGCCATGATGCAGTACGAATAAAAATCGCATAAAATTCACAGGTGTATTTTTCGACCTCCTCTTTCGATTGAGCTACTAAAAAAAGTTGATGCAAATTGTCCATTCCGCTCATCATTTCACTAAAAAGTCTGCAAAGGTCACGTACCTTCACGGTGACCTGGCGATCCTTGCTGGTGTCGTGGGAGAGGACTCGCAGGATGTGTGGGATCAGCTGAGGAAGGTACACTTTGAACTCCGAGCCGAGCGCCACGGCGATGTGTTCCACCAGCAGAATCAGTGTGCTTTGCAGTGGAGAACCCGCCGTCCAGAACTCCTGCAAAAACACGTTTTCATTTTCAACTTGATGCCGAGCTTAACGGCGATTGGATTGCTGTTAAGTGGATATAATATTCATTTATCGGACTCGTATAATATACCAGATTCATGCACTTACAAAATTTTATTTTTTAAACATGATGATATACGCACGAATGAGTGACGAGCGAGTGAAATTTATATGTTGTTGAATTGCATTGCTGGGACGTAATGCAACATGTAATTCTTACCGTACAAATTATTGAAAACATTTAGCTATATTTTTAAATAATAACTTTGTATTAATCTATAGATTCAATTTTTAAATTTCAGAATGTATGTATGCTTTCAAAGAAAAGTATGAAAGACGAAGGATAAGATTTATCTATATGCGTCAATTTTACTACGTTCAAGTGACGGTGTTTAATACGAATCCATTGGCGACGGATATATGTTATTCTTACGGATACGTATTAAAAACCGTCGTGTGAACGTAGTGATTATGCGTTAACGTAGTTTTAATTACTTTTATATTTAAACAATATATCAATTTTTCATTTAAAACTTCATTCCGCTAAAAACAAAAATAAAAGAAACACTAAAATACCAACATCGCGCGAAAACAGTAAAATAGTGTAAAACGCAAAGGTACAAAATTTCATCAATCTTACCTTGATAAGGTCGAAGATGTCGTCCAGGTAAGGTCGGATGTGCTGCTTGACGATGGCTATCAAGCACGCCAGCTGCTGGAAGAGGAACTCGCGGAAGTTTGCCTCGGCCACTCGCACCACGTGTAGCAGTGACGGCATCACCTGGGCGATGTACGGCACGCACTTGATGCCCAGGCTCTTGAAGATGAACGTCACCGCCTGCAAACAATTCAAATTTCCCGCTCACTTTTAATACGCATTATGGGACCCTATTGATGTACTGTTTGTGAAAGAGGTGAAAATTCTATTCATCCCTAGAAATTATAACATATAATTAAAGTCACCCGGGTTCTATGGTGAGTAGTTGGTTATTTTTATAATAATACATTAATTAGTTAAGAATGCATAAGTTTAACATTCCATTTTTTTAATTTAATTTTATAATTTTATTAATTTACGGGGAGAAAATCAATAATCATTATCTAACAATATCGCTTATATGATTTGTATGTAATTTATAGATCGCTGAAAAATACCCGCGTATAATCCACCAAAAGGTCTAAAAACAAGCGTTAGTTTCTCACCTGCACGACCATGGTATGGTGTTGCGCCAGGGTTGGGTCTCTGATGATTCGCATGAGCGTGGCAATGGCGATGGCAGGGTAGTACTCCTCCAGCGTGGCAGATCCCATGTTGACGAGCATCTCACTGGTGCTCAGCTCTGCAACATGACCTGGTCAGCCGACATTCCCCTCGGCGGTCATCAGAGAACTTACCCTGGCTCGCCTCCGCCTCAGACTGGTCGGTTATGGACACGAGCACGGCAGACTCAGCTTGGGCGTCGATCTGACCCAAGTTCATCTTATGCTTGTAAGGATCGAGGGCACCCAGGAGTCCCAGCACACGCAGAGTCTCGCGCCTGTCACATTCATTATGTTTTCGTAAAAATTGAAAATTATGTTTATATTCAGATTATTTAATATTCCCAACGGAAGTAACCGGAAGTTTAAGGTTTCTGATCTTCCTATCCATATTTCAGCGTTACAATTACACACATAGGTCAGTATTTCTACTTCAAACTAATCTGTAAAGTTTCAAAATTGAATTACAAACAGAAAAGCTCCAAACTTTACACTTCCGGAAGGAATGTCGAACTAATTTGACTGTAGCTGCGTCGTAAATTACATCTTCAATAGAATGTCATTAACTCTTTAACCTTCCCAAGAATATAGCCAGTTAGCAGAGCTCAAAAAGTGTATACTGGGAGCAGGACAGCCTAGGTTGTGAAATTGACTAACAACGATACTCGATAATTTTCGTTAACCTCGGGAAATTCTGCCAAATAAGCCACTCGCTCGAGCGGTCTGTTTAAGACGTAATGATTTGACAGCGTAGCGCTAGGGAAAAAAGCGACACCTTTGACAGCGGCACCTTTGTAGTTACACTATATAGCAAATCAAATGCGCTTATATGAAAAGCACGTATATACCATGCAGGGTTTCGACATGGCGTAGCATTGGCGTTAATAGCGACCGATTTGAAAGTTAATCCGTCCTCCTAGTAAACAGTTCTTGAGCAGAACTGCATTAAAAACTCTTGTCGGAACTATAACTATTGCACGATATTATTTCTGTACAAACACTGTAACAAATATTACGCCCCCCAATCCCCGATATTTTTTACTGGTTTTGTAATACGATAACGATAAAAAGTATACATGCATACAACCCTAACTTTCAAACTAAATCTCCGGCAACAGCAGTATTAAAGTTTCCACGTTAAAATCATTACTTAGCGAGTGTACCTGATGGCAGCGTTTTGTTCTGTCTTGAGGAAGGAGAGCAACGTCTCGAGCAGCTGGGGGTGCTCGGTGTAGGGCTGGATCACGTGACCCGTGGCCCCCACCAGCTGTCCGAGGGCCCACAGTGCCACGCCGCGCTTCTCAGAGCTGGAGCCGTCCTGAAGTAGTTCCAGCAGCAGCGCCAGCAACTCTGGTAACCAGGGAGTCATCTCCGACCCTCCGACCTCCGCCAGGTCACCCACACACGTCAGCACGGCCAGCAGTACGCCAGGGTTCTGCTCAGTCTCCCGCAGCTGCACATACCCACCCCTTTTTACACCCTAATCTAGTATATTTATCGCGTAAGAAGTTGTAACACTATTTTCTCGGTTTTTATTTTATGGTAACGTTTATATTCGACGCTATAAAAATTAAAATAAACTAATATATATATATATATATTATATATAATATGTTCGTATCAATAATAGTACGCAAGTCATTAACGAACGAAATTCATTAGCTTAATTAAAATTATCATTTAAGAGTATTGTTTAAACGACGTTAATAACATTAATGTCAGTCTATAATAGTAATTTTGTATCATATATAATAATATATAGTGCATGCATGGAATGTCGAATTGATATAATAATATAAATTACAATACATCGGAATAAATTAATTCCTGTTTCTGATATTAATGAAACACTATATGAACCTACAGTTATAGTAAAAAATCTGTCCTGATCTTGTTAAAAACATAATCTCCCGACAATAATATTACATTCAAGATTACCTTGGGCACGAGCACGGTAAGCACGGACTCCATGTAAGGACGCACGAGACGTGGTGCTGAGTTGACGAGGAGCCCCAACAGCCGCGTGGCCTGCTCTTTGTTGCGTCCCAGTCCCGAGTGTTTGAGCTCGGTGAGCAGCTGGACCAGCGTCATGCGCAGCGAGGGTTTCACATAGGCCGGGTTCATGGCACTCAGCCGGCCCACCAGACACATGGCGAGCTCGCGAATCTCAAACACCTCGTCGTTCATCGCCACGAAGAGCGCGCTCAGGTTCTCGGCCTGGGCCAGGTGAATGTCGAAGGCCGGGTCAAGAGACTCCAGCACGCAGAAACGAACGTCCGCGTCTGAAAATAGAAGATCGCTCGTGATCGTCACTATACCGCGAGGGCTGCATGAAAAAGTGCAAAAATGAACAGAAGTTCCCCAGAAAATTTCATTAACGCAGCGTCGATGTATAATACACTACACTATTATCGGAGATTCTCGGATGTTTTTGGCTCGTGTTGGGCCATTTAGATCCCTCGGTGCAAATTATCAACTAATGACCGAAAACACTGCAAACACGACGAAATCATTGCATTATAAGTAAATGTGACGCGCAGCTTAGGGTATGACCGATATACTCTATGCATGTTCAGGGAGATTTTCGAAGACAACGGGTGTATAACGAATCGCTCGTAATATATATACAATATAATGCAATGAACGTGGTTATATACGTATAACGAGGTCTATTATATATGTCTATATAGACAATCGAATTAATTAACGTGCTCAATAATTGAATGCGTTGCGCGTTTTGTAAAACAAACTGAAGACATTGCAAACTGAAAATAAGCTAGCCAAAAAATATATAGAACGAAAAGTTGCGAACGATCGAGAAATTTTCAATGAAAAAACGCATTTATATACGCTGAGCATTGAAATGTATATAAGTGACGTAAATCAACAAAGATTACGGAACGTATCAACGTTTTCAATTCATGCAGCAGACACTTTTACATTACAAGATTTGTGTTTTAAATGTTTTAATTTATCTATACTGACGCTGTTATAGAACCGTCGAAATTGATTTTATTTTACGGGTAATTATTTCCCACGAAATTTTTACACATCAGTCTACAATACACCTCACAAAAATGTCCGAACTTACCAGTGTCCGTGATGCCCACGACCAGCAGCTTGGCTAGGACGTCCGCCACAGTGGTCTCGAGGGCCTGCATGTGCGGCCCAGCCAGCGCGAGACACAGCAGACGACAGCACGTGCGCACCGCCTCCAGACGCACCTACACACGTGTCAGGTTAGTCGAGACTGTTGGACAGGGTAGCGAGGGAACTTACCTGCTGGGTCTCACTCAGGAGGTAGTGGTCCGCGCACCGTCGTACGAACTGTAGCAGCGAATGACCTGCAACAGGTGTTACACACAGCGTCATATTAACAAAGGCGTAACAGGACGGTTGGGAAAACTTATGGTCTGTCGGTGGGTGAACTCCTTTCCCTTTTTCCTCCCCCTCCCTTAAAATCAAAAGAGTCCAGCCGATTATTTTCCTAGCTTGATAAGAATATTTTACAAGTTATAAATTTCAATTAAAAAAAAATGAAACGCATTTTTCAGAGAAAAATTATTTAAATGCATAACGTCAAGGCACTACTAGTAAAGAAAACAGTCAAGGACGAGGAAAAAACTCGCGCGATCATAATCAACAACTACTAACGTAATTTCTATATATTATCGTTTCAACTCGCGCCACACGGTGTGATGTTATGTCGATTAATACATTAGAAGACTGCATGACATACACTAATATGCGCCTGTTTTGAGCCACTTTGTCACGCTCGACGTTGCTCCATGAAAATTCATCTAAAAGCTTCATACATTTCACAAAACTCACCGTCAAAGTTGGATGTCCCGAGGGTTCGCAGGGCGAGCACGGTGGCTGCTACATCCGCCTGTTCTTGGTGAGGTCCCGACAGCGGGGGCGGGGAGTGTGAGAGGTGGCGGGGCAGGCTCGCGTGCCTCAGGGGTGCCTGCATCAGCACCAGCGATAACATGCGCAGCAGTCCCTCGGAGATCTCCCGTCGCAGCGCTGGCACGCAGCTCGAGAGCTCACGCAGGGCCGTGGTGAGCGTGCTGCTGAGACCCGTCGCTAGCATCGGCTCCAGCAGTTCTCTCGCCTGCACCGAGACGATTTGTTTACGTGGGAGTCATTACTTGAGATACAGTCTAAAAGATCTGTAGACTCTATGGCGCCTAGCTTCGAGATATGTAAAGCATTGCAGTATGTCTAGATGGGATAAAGAAAAAAACGATCGCCGCGCGCAGTCGAATCTACACGTAACTAAGGTCTGTAATATTGTACTTTGTCTAAAAAATACTAGTCGCGATTTAAGAATGAAATAAGATTTTCAAGTTTCTCACTCAAAAACATAAAACTGGATAACGTATAAAAAGTATATACTGTATATAGTCGAAAACATGTAAAGCTATTTTTTCTCAGTTAACCTTAGTAAATATTTGTATTTGTTTAACAAAAAATTTAGCTTTAAAAGTAATACAATACGCAGCTGGATTAGAAAAGTACACCTCTTTGAATAAAAAGAATACATGCATGCAAAGTAAATTCACGACATTTTTGTAACATTTTAACAAAATTAGTCTAAGCTTAATTTTTGTCGTACGACTTCAACATGTTAATTAACAGACAGATTTAAGTGTTATCCTACAAAATAGAAATACTACTTAATTCTTCAGTAACCAGACGTGCAACAATTAATAAGTTTCAGTGGGTGTAACACAATGCACAAAAAACGAAATGTATCAGCACTTTTTTTTATTATTTATTTATTTTTTTAGTAAACTAATTATGTCAAAGAAGTGTTATATTTTTGTATTAAATAAATTTTAGATTTCAAAAAAAAATTGTTACATCTTAAATTTCACCGTGCATAATAGCATTAAAAGCTACAATACATTGAGTTACGAGTAATGACGATACGCGGCATAGTATAATCTATCTTTAAAAAAAATCAAATGATTTGACGTTGCAAATAAATCGCAATCTGATAGATTTTGGATTTTACATTATGATGCGCGTGTTTATTTCACATTTTTAAAAATACTCTACACTTACAGCAAATGTCATGTTCCTCCGTAAATTCTAATTTCATGCTGTTGATAACGGAAAACTAGGAAATCTTGTTGCATATCGCATACCCGTATCAAGATTTTGTAAATTCAAAATAATTTTAAAAGTAATTTCCTATCTAAATGTTTGAAAAAAAGAAAATGTTTTTAAAATTGGAGAATTTCGTTAAATTGAGGGTACACTCAAGTCAACAATAAATTCAACAGATTCAACACTCACCTCATGTTCTAGGCCAGAGCGTACGGCGACACCTAGGAAGGTGATGCACACCAACACGGCAGGCTCTGGAGTCGCCCCCCTTCTCTTACTTGGAGTCTCCTACAACACAAGGTATGGTCAACACACATTTTCCAGGCTGGACCTGGGGTGTGCGTACCTTGGAGGGCAGTGAGGCCTTCACCACCTCCATGATCTTGGGCAGGTACGGACGGATGTCCTGCTCCACAGCCACGGCCAGCAGACCTATGGTTGTGAAGGCGAGTGCTCGGTCCTTGTCTCTTGCACGCAGGCAGCCCAGCAAGTGCAGCATTGACGTTGCAAGGTGGCTGCAACATAGTTGCCTCATATACATGTCCGCGTCAACACTGACAACTTTTACAGTGATTCTGACTTCTAGTGAATGACATGAAGCTGTCAAAAAGACTAACAGTTTTTACCTTGAGATAGCAAAAAGTACTAACAAGAAATCCGGCAATGCTGTAGTTGGGTACATATTATGTAATGTACATTACATTGTAATGGTGGGAGGTGAGAGCAGGCTGAATGCATTGATTATACAAACTTCTTACATGCATCAAATTTCATAAATTAAAATAAAAATTGTTGATTTCTGTTTAATATACAATTGGAAAGCAGAAGCCACTTACTCCTTGACGAATTTGTCTCGGTTGAAGGCTGCCAGGCGGGGCATCATGTTCAGCAGGGCAGCCTGGATGTGTCCTGAGCGAGAGTTGCGATGACCGAGGGCCTCGCGACACAGAGTGTCCAGGTGTTCTGTCACCAGCTGACGTGCCGCGGCACTCTGGCTGAGACCGTGGCGCGATCCCGCCGGCACGGCACACGACGGCAAGGTCTTGCTCTGCGATTTGATGACCAGGGGCGAACGTAATCTTGGAGCAAGACCAAGTTCCTGCAATCACAAAGTGTTTGACTCTAAAAATCTTATGGTGACTAAAAATTTATGTGACAATTACAAAGATGTGAAATAAATGTGTGTTCACAAAAAAATAACTATGGTATAAAATACAGCAACAAGTAAGTAATTGGATTCTGCAAGATTTCACTAATGAATAGGATAAGAGGGATAAAATTTTTAACTAACTGTAAGTAAAACCTCAATTTTACAACAAATTTCGAAATTCGCGATTTTACAAAGTATTTTCTCGGTCCCGAACAGTTAGATAGGGAAATGCATGTTAAATAACCTTGAATTTACGAAAACTCGATTTTACGAAATAAACGAAGTGCTCAAATGGTCCCTAGAGAGCATTCACCTCGAATTTACGAAGATATTTGTCATAAATAAAAACGACATTTAAAAAAACGGCGTCTTTTTAAATGCAAATTACGCGCGCGTCGTAACGTAAAACACGCGCGCGTCATTACGTAAAATACGCGCACGTCGTGACGTAAAATTTGTGATCGCGAGGAAAAAAAAAAAAAAAAAAATGAAATAATGAAGATGCAATGTTTTGAATAATCTCGGACCTGCAATCACGTGATTGCGTCAGTTTAACGTGCAAACTAATTAAAGGGATCGTCAGTTCGCCGAGTTTATTGTAAATTTATTGAGATTAGAAAATAAAAATTGTGTATAATAACATGTTTTGACGCTGCAGAAATTATATAAGAAGTGAAACAAAATTGTAAAAAAGTTTTCATCATCGATACACGATCGTTTACGCGAATAAATTAAAAATAAATTACCAGTACATCACAGTATGAAGGAACGAAATTTATACTATTTATAGGCATCAAAATACGCAACTTTTGAGAGTTTTGAGGATAAATTTTTTCTGCATTTTTTCTGAAAATTAAATTAAACGTTCAAATTGAATGCTTTAATAATATTTAAGTGATATGAATGGAGTTCATTATATACCCTCAAAACTTCATTCAATTTTAATGTTCAATTTTAAATTTTATTTAAAAAATTATTAACAGAAAATAAAAACTAAAAAGTATAAAAAAAAATAAAATAAAACACACGTCGTTATAGAAAATTAACCGCGTATAATATATGAACAGTACGAATATATACAGTATACGTATTTTTATTTTATTTACTACGCGCATAGATATAACGTTACTAACGTTGACTGCATTTCAAATGTCGATTGCGAATTTCGAAAACGAAATTGATCTATAGATTGATACGAGTTCTTTCATATTCTAAAAGACTTAAAACACACATAATTGTACTGAAACTCTTTTTTCACCCTTTAATTCAAGTCACGTCCGCGATGTTATGATATTCGCGTAAAAATTGCAATTTCTTGAGAGATGTAAATTTACATCGCAACGTTATTGTATTTTTACATGGCATTAATAATTTTTTAATGCCATATATAAATTATGTGTCTTGATTTATTTTTTTATGTTTTCACACGTCATTCCGAATTACCGCGCGACTTGAATATAATGCGCGATCGCCGTCGATCGCGTAAATCGCGATCTTTTTAACTCACGCTATTTCATATTTTTCTACTGTTTTCATCTCTTTTACCACTCGAATAAATCTGAATAAATTATAAAACCGAATTTTTATTGCAATAATTTGTTAATTCATACGTTTTATGGCATTTTTTTTTTTTTTTTTTAAATCGAGGACCTCGAGTTTACGAACCTCAAATTTACGAAATCCCGATTTTTCGGTCCCTTCAACTTTGTAAAATCGAGGTTTCACTGTATTAAAAATCAAATTTACCATATAACAAGTTTAAATAAGATATTTATATATTTGTAAACCAAATTACTGTATGTATTACACTAAAAGAATATTTTCTGAATGCAGCTGTGTGGTTTAATTTATGATGCATTTGAGACTGCATGTCAGCTTCAAAACCAGCTCTTTGCACTTTCTGATAGTGATAAGCTCTGTATACATATAAGAGCTTATTTAAATATTGACGTACATTGCAACATATGATTAAATAACATTATTGACGTGCTTATATTGTGTACATGCAATCGAAAGGCAATAAAAAATATATATGAATTACGAAATTATGAATTCATAAAGAATTCTTAAAGACCTGAAAGGTAAACTTTATCAGAAAGTGCAAACATACAGTTTTGAAGCTGACGGTCTCATTTAAGGTAGAGATAATACGCCCATTGTTAATAAAAATCCCATTCATGAAAATTATGAAAAAAATTTAAAATGTTTTCCTTTATATACCTAATCACTAGTACATAGTCATTAAAATATCAGGTATACAAAAACGAGCTAGTTTTCGAGTTATTAATTTTTAAAGTTGGCTAATTTAGCATTTAAGTTCCATTTCTCCCTGTTAAATTAGTGAACTTTAAAAATTAATAACAGAAAAACTAGCTCGTTTTTGTATACCTGATATTTTACCTACTGATAAGGTATATAAAGGAGAACATTCTAAATTTTTGTCATACTCTTCATGAATGGGATTTTTATTAACATTGGGCATATTATTTCTACCTTAATCAGGAAATAAAAAATTATCACTCTACAAACTGTAGGAATATATTTCTTGAACTCAATGAAAGTAAAATAATTAACATTTAAAAACAGAACTGTTAACTCACCTGGCTGGTGGCGGGCGCTGGCTTGAACTGCAGCCGTGCCTTTAGCCCCTCATACTTGACCTCCCACTCCGTGTGGGCGCAGCGAAGCAGCTCGTTGATCACCAGCAGCGATCCGTGGGCGCGGTCCTCACGACTCACCCCACGCTCCTTTGCAGACGGCTCCTCAAAACCAATCATAGCCTCGTCGTAGCACTGTTTGTACCTGCAACAACAGTTATATTGAGTATAATGCAGTCAACATCTTAATATTACAAGTTCACTTTAACAGCTACCATTTATACTTCAGCACATAATTTTACAAATAATCTTAAGAGGGAAAACCTTCTACCATTTTAACTCCTTTACTTGAAATATTAGATATTATATAGTACATATATATGGGATATAAAAAACAAATTATGGCTGCTATATTAATTCTAGTAGTACTCTGATGAAAAATAAGAAACATTTACCACATAAAAAGTTTGGTTGATAAAAATTAAGTAGATCCAGTTTCAACATAAAAGCTATTCTTAACAGTTTTTAATCAGAATATGACTCTTGGAGCCAAATGGATGTACTTTATTTTGATAACAAACAACTGTTGAAAACAAATCTTATATTTGTTTTTTTTACCTAGAACTTAAATGTTAATGAGTTAAATGTCAAGAAGTTTTTAAGCAACATCAAAATTTCTTTTTCAAATTTTCTGCAATCTGCTTTGTTCTAAATAACCTTTCGTCATTCAGTTAGTTTTAAATACTTTTTTTTTTTTTTTCTTCGCCGTAACTAAAACATAATAATCCACCTGACTGATTCATGAAGAGCTGCCAGGGATTGGCAATATATATGGGCGCTCACCACAAATCAGTCAGGTTTACTAACAAATTTGGGTTCCATCAAAAAAAGCATTGAAAGTTGAAAGAGAAGAATGGATTGCTAGTAATCAGGAATTTTAGCCTTTGCTACATTATGTTTTGATCCCTTTAAGGTGTAAGAATGTTTTGACCCAAGCCTCACTTACCAGAGAGGTTTCTGGGACTGTTTGGCGGTCTCTCGCTGTGCAGTCACCACCAGGGCAGCTCTCAGAGCCTCCACGGCCGCCTCTCGAATCATCGGCTTGGGGTCTCTCACGGCATTGAATATGAGTTCAAAAAACTGCTGCACTTGCTGGTAGAAGTAGGTGGGCATGGAGACAGCCAGCTCCCGAAGTACCAGCACCTGCACAAACATAAACCAAGTTGAAGACTTAACTACCGTGAAATATCTTAATTTAGACTTCAATTATTAAAGTTTACAAATCGAACAAATATGTATCAACAACACAATCCTTACATCTACTAAATTTCTAGGTCTAACAGTAAATTATTAAAATACATATATATTACAAAGGCGGAAATTATATACATACTGCACTCTGGTATTCTAAGAATGTATATACTGTATATACAGTACTATTAAATTTCCAAAAGCCTTGCATTAAAAGTTACTTTTACAGAATTATTTTTTAGTACTTATGATGACAAGAAAGTGTAGCTTGCCAACTTTCTCAGGCAAAATATATCAATATTCCCAAGTAGAACAAAAAATAGACTCACGGCTGCGTGGCGCTTGCCCTCGTTTCGATCTCCTCCGAGCCACTCGAAGGCTCTCTTCATCTCGAACTCAAAGTACTCGGTGGTGCAGGTCCCCGACACGAGGGCCACCTGTCCCATGGCCTTGACTGCCAGCTCCATCACCCCCACGTCGGCACATGGCACTAGGTTACGCAGGTAGTTGGCGAAGCGGCTTATGCGAGTGTTAATCTTCCCCACGTCTGCTCCTATCAGGCACACTGAACGACACAAGAAGCAGTCATTAAGTAATGTAATTATTAAACATAAAAAATTCTGTATCTTCAGAAGCATAGAGAAGTGAAATTAAACTCAGTGCGAGCTTATTTCTTTAACAAAGAAAGAAGGTTGAGTCAATAGATTTCAATTGTTCCCTGGCAGAAAATTTTGTAGTAAGTGTTGTCAGAGAATACATATTAGAGTCGTGTCTCATGGCTACAAATTGACGAAAAATTAAAATTTCACAACATCCTGGGAAATTAGCACCACTATCACCTATAAGCAAGACAGTGGGCTACCCATTCTGTGACCTTATCACAGATATCTTGATATCTCTGAAATATCTGTAAATTTTCTGGACATAAATACGGAAGTCTCCGATAGTCTCTCAAGTGTTTTTTGTACTTCCAAATTTAAATTTAGCATGTAAAACACAAAGCTTGAAAAATTGTTGGGGTGAGTTGTTATTTTGCAGCTAGTACATAATTAGGGACCCAGCAATCAAATGTTTTTTCAAACCATTGCAGGTAAAGGTTAATATCTTATCTTGTTTCACTGATAACAACATTTAAGCCCGTTTGATCACCGAGCACTTATTTATATTACTATTAACAAAATTTTATATCTGTGTTAGGAATTAGCCTAACATGAAAAGATTCTGAGTTAAATTTAATCAAAATTTTCAACCTTTTTAGTAGTCAAGAACAATGAATCAGTGACAAAATTTTCAAGTTCAAAAATATCATTAAACTGATAGGTTCCTGATACTATTTTTTTAATCAGATACTTTCAGATGAACTTACTCCCTCCCCTTCTACATCATCTAGCACTCACCGATGGCCAGGATGCCGCCTTTCTTCTCGCTGATGTCTGAGCTGGAGACCATTTCGAGGATGTGTTTGTTGATCTCGTCCATGAAGGACGTCCAGTCCTCGACCGGCACCTCTCGCAGCTCCGTCATGACCTAAACAGTCCGTCATTCAGCATGTCGTTGGGAAATTGTGTGCTGATTAAATATGCAGACAGCAGTCTGTTATTTCATATTATATATACACTGTATAGTCATTATTGTATATACTGTATTGGCTATACAGTGTTTCTTTTCACTTTCCTATAGTAACAGCATGGCTGATGGTGATAAGAGGTCAAAGCCAAGCTGGTAAGAGAGTATCCTACATGATTGCCAGCCAATCAACTCACATAATGGTAGAGATCCCGTGCAGCCTTGGAGCGTGTGTCCGGGTTCCTCGACTTGAGCCCCGACACAAACTGCTGCATCAGTGGGGTCGACATGATCCTGTAGACACGAGCGGTTAATTGCAAAAGAGAACCTAAATTCATACGAAGACCAGTTTTAAGGTAGAGATAACTTCGATCAGCTGTTCGACGTAGTCCTCTTTGATTAACATGTTAACCTTAGCAAATTCACAAAAAATTTGAAAATATTTTGAGAGGCAGATTTTAGTGCCTACAAGCCATAGAAAAAGTTTCAAAACAATTAAATGAGCCAATTTTTTTAGTTTTTAGTTTGTCTCTCAGTCTCTCCATGGGAAAGCCCTATGCTGAAAATTAAAAAATTTAATAAAAAAAAATTGGCTCACTAAATTGTTTTGAAATTTTTTCTATGGCTTTCAGGCACTAATATCTGCCTCGAGGCTATCTCAAGATCTCAACGCTCTCAAATTTTTTTTCAGAATTTTTGTGAATTTGCCAAGGTTTACATGTTAATTAAAGGGAATGACGTCAAACAGCTGATTGACGCTATCTCTACCTTAAATGGATTTTAGATCACAGATATCTTAGGCGGCAATTAAATGGTCATCCACAATGGCTCGCCAGAAGCTATATCACTCCTCAGCCTTGTCCTGAACTCCTCACAGGCTCGGACTGGGAAGCTAATAGGGCCCAGTTAGGCATTATAGGCAGCAGGGGTCATCTTGAAGGGGGCCTGAGGCAATTTATTGTATGCATACTTTATACCCTTTGTGGAGAGGCCAGTTCGAGCCAGACTTCTTACCTCCACAATCCATGCAGCTGGTTTGTATATATTTTAGAATTTTTGAGAATGAATGATGCTTCGCGAGCCACCGTGTTTTTTTTTTTTTTTTTTTTTTGCTGCGTTAATAAACTTAATAATATCAACTGATATTTAATGTGGCAATTAAAAGCTATGCATATAGACCAATGATATGTATTTGCAAATCATAATATACCGTATGATACCCATATCGACTGATGTCGTATGCATACCATGAGCATACATTACACACTAATAATGTATGCATAGGGATTGTAGGGTAACAGAGATGAACACATTAAAGAAGCATGGCCGAAGACTGCTGTTGAACAAGACTGCAAGGGGCATTCACAAAGTCTTAAGACCACATTTAAGGCTCAATAATTTAAGGCTTGATTTTAGACGTGTTTTTTAGACCCAAAATTTCTTGTCTTAAATTATTGAGCCTTAAATGTGGCCTTAAGGCTTTGTGAATGCCCCTTGCTATGTCTTAATTATGTGTGTGCGTTACTGTAGTGTAAAACATGACTATATATAGATGAACATCTAGGAGAGCCACAGGAAGAGTATTCTAGTCCTCCAGAAAAGTTGTGCCTACCGGTATGCATATGCATACAAGCCGTCAAAATTGTAATCAAAATCGTAGCACATCTAGAAAATTGCTTTCAACATGACAATATAATTTTATGATCATACATTAATTATACATTCCTCTTACCCTAACTTTGTTACTTGAAGCACATTTAAAAAGGAGATTGATTGAATTTAACACTGTATTTCCCAGTATTTTCTTGATTTTCTTGGCAGTATTTTTATCTAGAACCTGTATACATTACAGCAATGAGGGTAGTCCTTATGTGTGGAGTTTGGAGTTTGGCATTATTTAGGACGTTGCTAGGGACAAGGGAGCCTTGTCCCGAATCGGGACAAGGCAGTGTTAAGCGCATGCGCACTACGCTACTCTAACTGGCGGCATATTATGCAGTTTTATGCTGCCTTGTCCCGAAGAAAAAGACTCGGGACACGGCACTTTCATATACAGCGCCATATATCATATATGTAATGTTAATTATATGCTACAGCAGCGCAACATGTTAACTGCCGGCGCATGGAACAATCGACCGAATTAAATTAAGATCATATATACTGGAATTAAAATATAAAACTTCAATAAACACTTCAAAGTATATAATCAATAATGATATTATAAAAATTATTATTTTATTATAATGACGAGTTATATATATATATTAATTTTATATACATAAAATGTATATAACAAATTAATTTAATATATTTAATGATGAATTCATCGTGGAATTTTCGACCGCATATATATATATATATATATATATAATTTTACTATTTATTATATTTTTATATATATATGTGTGTATTGAATATATTTTGTTAATTTTGGAATTTTAATCATCAATCATATATATATATATACATACATACATACATATATATATATATATATATATATATATATATATAGTAAATGATTGAAGATTTTTTATAATATATAATTAATTATATATATAACATAATATTATATATATACTAATTAATTATTTTTATTTTATTTATTCACATTAAATATTGTCGCGTCTACACGTGGTATAGAGCGTATAGTATATTATATACACGTCCTGAGTTGCATGAGCGCTGTGGACCCGCATGCACTCGTTGTTGGCCAGCCCAACTCAGGACGTATAATATATTATATATATACGCTCGCATCTACCCTAGACGCGATCCATAATATTATATTAATTCATATTGTTGACATCATATAGTAACTGCATGCATGCCTTCATGCAGTATAATATCTTGTCTCGATTGCAGACAGCATCAGCCTTAAATTATAAAGCTATTTAATTCAACGTTAAATCGTATATGTTATAGGACTCCCGTGTCCCGAGTGGAGACACGGCAGTATTTTTATATAGTGATTTTCAATTTAATAAATTCTATTTTGACTGCATTGTCTCGATTGCAGACACGGCAGTCTAAAATAAAGCTATTTCAACGTTAAATAGTGTATGTTATAGAACTCCCGTGTCTCGAGTGGAGACACGGCAGTCTTTTATATATTGATTTTCAATTTATTAAATTCTATTTTGACTGCCTTGTCTCGATTGCAGACACGGCAGTCTAAAATAAAGCTATTTCAACGTTAAAACGTATATGTTATAGGACTCCCGTGTCCCGAGTGGAGACACGGCAGTTTTTTTTATATATAGTGATTTTCAATTTAATAAATTCTATTTTGACTGCCTTGTCTCGATTGCAGACACGGCAGTCTAAAATAAAGCTATTTCAACGTTAAATCGTATATGTTATAGGACGTACTCCCGTGTCCCGAGTGGAGACACGGCAGTTTTTTTATATGGTAAATTTACATTTTATAAGTTCTATTTTGACTGCCTTGTCTCGATTGCAGACACGGCAGTCTAAAATAAAGCTTTTTTAACGTTAAATCGTATATGTTATAGGACTCCCGTGTCCCGAGTGGAGACACGGCAGTTTTTCTATATGGTAAATATAAATTTAATAAGTTCTATTTTGACTGCCTTGTCTCGATTGCAGACACGGCAGTCTAAAATAAAGCTTTTTTAACGTTAAATCGTATATGTTATAGGACTCCCGTGTCCCGAGTGGAGACACGGCAGTTTTTTTATATGGTAAATTTATATTTAATAAGTTCTATTTTGACTCCCTTGTCTCGATTGCAGACACGGCTGTCTAAAATAAAGCTTTTTTTAACGTTAAATCGTATATGTTATAGGACTCCCGTGTCCCGAGTGGAGACACGGCAGTTTTTTTTATATGGTAAATTTATATTTAATAAGTTCTATTTTGACTGCCTTGTCTCGATTGCAGACACGGCAGTCTAAAATAAAGCTTTTTTAACGTTAAATCGTGTATGTTATAGGACTCCCGTGTCCCGAGTGGAGACACGGCAGTTTTTTTATATGATAAATTTAAATTTAATGAGTTCTATTTTGACTGCCTTGCCTCGATTGCAGACACGGCAGTCTAAAATAAAGCTTTTTTAACGTTATATAAATCGTATATATGTTATAGGATTCCCGTGTCCCGAGTGGAGACACGGCAGTTTTTTTATATGGTAATTTACATTTAATAAATTCTATTTTGACTCCCGCCTTGTCTTGATTGCAGACACGGCTGTCTAAAATAAAGCTATTTAATTCAACGTTAAATCGTATATGTTATAGGACTCCCGTGTCCCGAGTGGAGACACGGCAGTATTTTTATATAGTGATTTTCAATTTAATAAATTCTATTTTGACTGCCTTGTCTCGATTGCAGACACGGCAGTCTAAAATAAAGCTATTTCAACGTTAAATAGTGTATGTTATAGAACTCCCGTGTCTCGAGTGGAGACACGGCAGTTTTTTATATAGTGATTTTCAATTTAATAAATTCTATTTTGACTGCCTTGTCTCGATTGCAGACACGGCAGTCTAAAATAAAGCTATTTCAACGTTAAAACGTATATGTTATAGGACTCCCGTGTCCCGAGTGGAGACACGGCAGTTTTTTTATATGGTGATTTTAGATTTAATAAATTCTATTTTGACTCCCTTGTCTCGATTGCAGACACGGCAGTCTAAAATAAAGCTTTTTTAACGTTAAATCGTATATGTTATAGGACTCCCGTGTCCCGAGTGGAGACACGGCAGTTTTTTTTATATGGTAAATTTATATTTAATAAGTTCTATTTTGACTGATGCCTTGTCTCGATTGCAGACACGGCAGTCTAAAATAAAGCTTTTTTAACGTTAAATCGTGTATGTTATAGGACTCCCGTGTCCCGAGTGGAGACACGGCAGTTTTTTATATGGTGATTTTAGATTTAATAAATTCTATTTTGACTCCCTTGTCTCGATTGCAGACACGGCAGTCTAAAATAAACCTTTTTAACGTTATATAAATCGTATATATGTTATAGGACTCCCGTGTCCCGAGTGGAGACACGGCAGTTTTTTTATATGGTGATTTCACATTTAATAAGTTCTATTTTGACTGCCTTGTCTCGATTGCAGACACGGCAGTCTAAAATAAAGCTTTTTTAACGTTAAATCGTATATGTTATAGGACTCCCGTGTCCCGATCAGTGGAGACACGGCAGTTTTTTTATATGGTAAATTTAAATTTAATAAGTTCTATTTTGACTGCCTTGTCTCGATTGCAGACACGGCAGTCTAAAATAAAGCTTTTTTAACGTTAAATCGTATATGTTATAGGACTCCCGTGTCCCGAGTGGAGACACGGCAGTTTTTTTATATGGTGATTTTAGATTTAATAAATTCTATTTTGACTCCCTTGTCTCGATTGCAGACACGGCAGTCTAAAATAAAGCTTTTTTAACGTTAAATCGTATATGTTATAGGACTCCCGTGTCCCGAGTGGAGACACGGCAGTTTTTTTTATATGGTAAATTTATATTTAATAAGTTCTATTTTGACTGCCTTGTCTCGATTGCAGACACGGCAGTCTAAAATAAAGCTTTATTAACGTTAAATCGTGTATGTTATAGGACTCCCGTATCCCGAGTGGAGACACGGCAGTTTTTTTATATGATAAATTTAAATTTAATGAGTTCTATTTTGACTGCCTTGCCTCGATTGCAGACACGGCAGTCTAAAATAAAGCTTTTTTAACGTTATATAAATCGTATATATGTTATAGGATTCCCGTGTCCCGAGTGGAGACACGGCAGTTTTTTATATGGTGATTTTAGATTTAATAAATTCTATTTTGACTCCCTTGTCTCGATTGCAGACACGGCAGTCTAAAATAAAGCTTTTTTAACGTTAAATCGTATAATATGTTATAGGACTCCCGTGTCCCGAGTGGAGACACGGCAGTTTTTTATATGGTGATTTTAGATTTAATAAATTCTATTTTGACTCCCTTGTCTCGATTGCAGACACGGCAGTCTAAAATAAAGCTTTTTTAACGTTAAATCGTATAATATGTTATAGGACTCCCGTGTCCCGAGTGGAGACACGGCAGTTTTTTTTATTTGCTAAATTTATATTTAATAAGTTCTATTTTGACTGCCTTGTCTGCAATCGAGACAAGGGAGTCAAAATAGAATTTATTAAATCTAAAATCACCATATAAAAAACTGCCGTGTCTCCACTCGGGACACGGGAGTCCTATAACATATACGATTTAACGTTAAAAAAGCTTTATTTTAGACTGCCGTGTCTGCAATCGAGACAAGGCAGTCAAAATAGAACTAACTAAATGTAAAATCACCATATAAAAAAACTGCCGTGTCTCCACTCGGGACACGGGAGTCCTATAACATACACGATTTAACGTTAAAAAAGCTTTATTTTAGACTGCCGTGTCTGCAATCGAGACAAGGCAGTCAAAATAGAACTTATTAAATTTAAATTTACCATATAAAAAAACTGCCGTGTCTCCACTCGGGACACGGGAGTCCTATAACATATACGATTTAACGTTAAAAAAGCTTTATTATAGACTGCCGTGTCTGCAATCGAGACAAGGGAGTCAAAATAGAATTTATTAAATCTAAAATCACCATATAAAAAACTGCCGTGTCTCCACTCGGGACACGGGAGTCCTATAACATATACGATTTAACGTTAAAAAAGCTTTATTTTAGACTGCCGTGTCTGCAATCGAGACAAGGCAGTCAAAATAGAACTAACTAAATGTAAAATCACCATATAAAAAAACTGCCGTGTCTCCACTCGGGACACGGGAGTCCTATAACATACACGATTTAACGTTAAAAAAGCTTTATTTTAGACTGCCGTGTCTGCAATCGAGACAAGGCAGTCAAAATAGAACTTATTAAATTTAAATTTACCATATAAAAAAACTGCCGTGTCTCCACTCGGGACACGGGAGTCCTATAACATATACGATTTAACGTTAAAAAAGCTTTATTATAGACTGCCGTGTCTGCAATCGAGACAAGGGAGTCAAAATAGAATTTATTAAATCTAAAATCAGCATATAAAAAAACTGCCGTGTCTCCACTCGGGACACGGGAGTCCTATAACATATACGATTTAACGTTAAAAAAAGCTTTATTTTAGACAGCCGTGTCTGCAATCAATTAAGACAAGGCGGGAGTCAAAATAGAATTTATTAAATGTAAATTACCATATAAAAAAACTGCCGCGCGTGTCTCCACTCGGGACACGGGAGTCCTATAACATATACGATTTAACGTTAAAAAAGCTTTATTTTAGACTGCCGTGTCTGCAATCGAGACAAGGGAGTCAAAATAGAACTTATTAAATATAAATTTACCATATAAAAAAACTGCCGTGTCTCCACTCGGGACACGGGAGTCCTATAACATATACGATTTAACGTTAAAAAAGCTTTATTTTAGACTGCCGTGTCTGCAATCGAGACAAGGCAGTCAAAATAGAACTTATTAAATGTAAAATTACCATATAAAAAAACTGCCGTGTCTCCACTCGGGACACGGGAGTCCTATAACATACACGATTTAACGTTAAAAAAGCTTTATTTTAGACTGCCGTGTCTGCAATCGAGACAAGGCAGTCAAAATAGAACTTATTAAATATAAATTTACCATATAAAAAAAACTGCCGTGTCTGCACTCGGGACACGGGAGTCCTATAACATACACGATTTAACGTTAAAAAAAGCTTTATTTTAGACAGCCGTGTCTGCAATCAAGACAAGGCGGGAGTCAAAATAGAATTTATTAAATGTAAATTACCATATAAAAAAACTGCCGTGTCTCCACTCGGGACACGGGAGTCCTATAACATATACGATTTAACGTTAAAAAAGCTTTATTTTAGACTGCCGTGTCTGCAATCGAGACAAGGCAGTCAAAATAGAACTTATTAAATTTAAATTTACCATATAAAAAAACTGCCGTGTCTCCACTCGGGACACGGGAGTCCTATAACATATACGATTTAACGTTAAAAAAGCTTTATTTTAGACTGCCGTGTCTGCAATCGAGACAAGGGAGTCAAAATAGAATTTATTAAATCTAAAATCAGCATATAAAAAAACTGCCGTGTCTCCACTCGGGACACGGGAGTCCTATAACATATACGATTTAACGTTAAAAAAGCTTTATTTTAGACTGCCGTGTCTGCAATCGAGACAAGGGAGTCAAAATAGAATTTATTAAATCTAAAATCAGCATATAAAAAAACTGCCGTGTCTCCACTCGGGACACGGGAGTCCTATAACATATACGATTTAACGTTAAAAAAAGCTTTATTTTAGACAGCCGTGTCTGCAATCAATTAAGACAAGGCGGGAGTCAAAATAGAATTTATTAAATGTAAATTACCATATAAAAAAACTGCCGTGTCTCCACTCGGGACACGGGAGTCCTATAACATATACGATTTAACGTTAAAAAAGCTTTATTTTAGACTGCCGTGTCTGCAATCAAGACAAGGGAGTCAAAATAGAATTTATTAAATCTAAAATCAGCATATAAAAAAACTGCCGTGTCTCCACTCGGGACACGGGAGTCCTATAACATATACGATTTAACGTTAAAAAAAGCTTTATTTTAGACTGCCGTGTCTGCAATCAAGACAAGGGAGTCAAAATAGAATTTATTAAATCTAAAATCACCATATAAAAAACTGCCGTGTCTCCACTCGGGACACGGGAGTCCTATAACATATACGATTTAACGTTAAAAAAGCTTTATTTTAGACTGCCGTGTCTGCAATCGAGACAAGGCAGTCAAAATAGAACTTATTAAATGTAAAATTACCATATAAAAAAACTGCCGTGTCTCCACTCGGGACACAGGAGTCCTATAACATACACGATTTAACGTTAAAAAAGCTTTATTTTAGACTGCCGTGTCTGCAATCGAGACAAGGGAGTCAAAATAGAACTTATTAAATATAAATTTACCATATAAAAAAACTGCCGTGTCTCCACTCGGGACACGGGAGTCCTATAACATATACGATTTAACGTTAAAAAAGCTTTATTTTAGACTGCCGTGTCTGCAATCGAGACAAGGGAGTCAAAATAGAACTTATTAAATATAAATTTACCATATAAAAAAACTGCCGTGTCTCCACTCGGGACACGGGAGTCCTATAACATATACGATTTAACGTTAAAAAAAGCTTTATTTTAGACTGCCGTGTCTGCAATCAAGACAAGGGAGTCAAAATAGAATTTATTAAATGTAAATTACCATATAAAAAAACTGCCGTGTCTCCACTCGGGACACGGGAGTCCTATAACATATACGATTTAACGTTAAAAAAGCTTTATTTTAGACTGCCGTGTCTGCAATCGAGACAAGGGAGTCAAAATAGAACTTATTAAATATAAATTTACCATATAAAAAAACTGCCGTGTCTCCACTCGGGACACGGGAGTCCTATAACATATACGATTTAACGTTAAAAAAGCTTTATTTTAGACTGCCGTGTCTGCAATCGAGACAAGGGAGTCAAAATAGAACTTATTAAATATAAATTTACCATATAAAAAAACTGCCGTGTCTCCACTCGGGACACGGGAGTCCTATAACATATACGATTTAACGTTAAAAAAAGCTTTATTTTAGACTGCCGTGTCTGCAATCAAGACAAGGGAGTCAAAATAGAATTTATTAAATCTAAAATCAGCATATAAAAAAACTGCCGTGTCTCCACTCGGGACACGGGAGTCCTATAACATATATATACGATTTAACGTTAAAAAAAGCTTTATTTTAGACTGCCGTGTCTGCAATCAAGACAAGGGAGTCAAAATAGAATTTATTAAATCTAAAATCACCATATAAAAAACTGCCGTGTCTCCACTCGGGACACGGGAGTCCTATAACATATACGATTTAACGTTAAAAAAGCTTTATTTTAGACTGCCGTGTCTGCAATCGAGACAAGGCAGTCAAAATAGAACTTATTAAATGTAAAATTACCATATAAAAAAACTGCCGTGTCTCCACTCGGGACACGGGAGTCCTATAACATACACGATTTAACGTTAAAAAAGCTTTATTTTAGACTGCCGTGTCTGCAATCGAGACAAGGCAGTCAAAATAGAACTTATTAAATATAAATTTACCATATAAAAAAAACTGCCGTGTCTGCACTCGGGACACGGGAGTCCTATAACATACACGATTTAACGTTAAAAAAGTTTTTTTTTAGACTGCCGTGTCTGCAATCGAGACAAGGCAGTCAAAATAGAACTTATTAAATATAAATTTACCATATAAAAAAACTGCCGTGTCTCCACTCGGGACACGGGAGTCCTATAACATATACGATTTAACGTTAAAAAAGCTTTATTTTAGACTGCCGTGTCTGCAATCAAGACAAGGGAGTCAAAATAGAACTTATTAAATGTAAATTTACCATATAAAAAATTAAACTGCCGTGTCTCCACTCGGGACACGGGAGTCCTATAACATATACGATTTAACGTTAAAAAAGCTTTATTTTAGACTGCCGTGTCTGCAATCGAGACAAGGCAGTCAAAATAAACTTATTATAAATGTGTAAATTTACCAATAAAAAAACTGCCGTGTCTCGAATCCATATGACTCGGGACACGGGAAGTCCTAATATAACTATATATATATATATATACGATTTAACGTTGAAATAGCTTTATAATTTAAGGCTGATGCTGTCTGCAATCGAGACAAGATATTATACTGCATGAAGGCATATGCATGCAGTTACTATATGATATATATGTCAACAATATGAATTAATTTAATATTATGGATCGCGTCTAGGGTAGATTCGAGCGTATATATATAATATATTATACGTCCTGAGTTGGGCTGGCCAACATTGCAACGAGTTCATGCGGGTCCACAGCGCTCAACTCAGGACGTATATATAATATACTATACGCTCTATACCACGTCGTGTAGACGCGACAATATTTAATGTGAATAAATAAAATAAAAATAATTAATTGGTATATATATTATATTATGTTATATATATAATTAATTATATATTATAAAAAATCTTCAATTTATATTTAATATATATATATATATATATATATATATATATATATATATATATATATATATATATATAATATAATATAATATAATATAATATAATATAATATAATATAATATAATATAATATAATATAATATAATATAATATAATATAATATAATATATGTATATATATATATATATATATATATATATATATATATATATATATATATATATATAATATAAATATATATGCGGTCGAAAATTCCACGATGAATTCATCATTAAATATATTAAATTAATTTGTTATATATATTTTATGTATATAAAATTAATATATATATATATATATATATATATATATATATATATATATATATATATATATATATATATATATATATATATATATATATAACTCGTCATTATAATAAAATAATAATTTTTATAATATCATTTATTATTATTAGTCTTTTATTAAACACAGAAAGTGTACATATTAACAGCACTAGAAACATACATTATAGAAAAACAATTATAATATCATTATTGATTATATACTTTGAAGTGTTTATTGAAGTTTTATATTTTAATTCCAGTATATATGATCTTAACTTAATTCGGTCGATTGTTCCATGCGCCGGCAGTTAACATGTTGCGCTGCTGTAGCATATAATTAACATTACATATATGATATATGGCGCTTGTATATGAAAGTGCCGTGTCCCGAGTCTTTTTCTTCGGGACAAGGCAGCATAAAACTGCATAATATGCCGCCAGTTAGAGTAGCGTAGTGCGCATGCGCTTAACACTGCCTTGTCCCGATTCGGGACAAGGCTCCCTTGTCCCTAGCAACGTCCCATTATTTACATTTACGCCCACTGGGCTGACTGGGCCACTGCGCCACTGCGGGCAACTGACGTCACGTCACTGATTAAAACGTTTGTTTACTTTCATAAAATATTTTACTGATTTAAATTAATTTAAATATAGCCTGTTTATATTATTATTATTAATTAAAATTTTGAATATTAGAAAAAGTAGTGGAATACGATGTACATACAAAAAAAGAGAGTGCTTTTGACTAATATATATGACTTCCTTTTTCCGTTTTTTCCGCCTTTTCGGTAAAATGCGCGCCAATTCATTTATGTGTTGATTTTTTTAATTAAACTCTTCTGGTGTTACTGCACGAAATTTTCTTTTTGAATCTATATATTGGTACATTGGTACTATTTTTTTTGTACGTACTCGAGTACGTACAAAATACAGTTTAAGAATAAAATTAAGTCACAATTTGTATAAATTTTGGCCTCTGAGTTTTATGAGCTATATACGAGCTAATTTAATTTAAAATTAATCAAAACAACCAGAAAAAATGAACCCCAAAACATCAGATAATATAATCAATTTATATTTATTCTTCTTTTTTTTTTTACATAATATGTTCTATATAAATGCTTTTCATGCAATTAGATTTAATTTTTTAGTTCCCCTTGGGAAATAGGTTTCAATTGTTTTCGAATTCAGCCTCACATCATCATGTCGTGTTCAAATTCTTAAAATTTTCTATCGGAAAAAAATACCTGGACATGATGATTGAATTATAAAAATACATAAATGAATATTAGCTATAGTGAATTATTATCCGATAAATTTCATAAGTAAATATGCCGTATCTATATAAAAGAGAAAAAGAAATAAAAAAAAATCACGTACTGAAATCTTCTGAAATTAATAAACCAGGCCAACTTGTGTATTTCTGCCAAATAATGGCTTAAAATTTTAACTGTTCAATCCTTTTTTGTTTTAATTTCTGGGAGAGAGAGGTATGCAAAATATTATTGTTCAAAATAAATTATTAAAAATTGTGACACGTTCGATCAGACATATTTATTTAATTATATATATATATATATATATATATATATATATATATATATATATATATATATATATATATATATATATATATATATATATATATTAATATATATATATAATAGGGTTTAGGGGTTACACCATGCAGTAGTAAAACTAGGATAATTGATATAACTATTATGGTTTAAAGGTTATAATATTATCATGCAACTATAATACTAAAATGAAATAATTTAATAAAAGAACAAACATACTTTAATAATAAATTACTGTACATTACAATTTAAATAATCTAATATTTTAATTTCCAACTTAAAAGTTAGAAAAATAAATATAATAATATACCATTCACCGTGAGACCCTTGTATGATACATTGTATTTTTAATATGACCCTTTGAAATATCATGATGATGAATTTGAAATGAGAAAATAATGTACATATCCCTAATTATTTGTACGTTTATGGAACTACAACACCCTCTAAAGCCACATCCATAAAAATAGTTCATTTATTTTTTCAGTATATTGTTCAACAAATGTAATTATATAATATAAGCCAGAAGTGGAAGGATTCAGGATACTTTACACATTATAATAATAAGTCTTCCATCAGTTTACGGCCTCTCACTTTCCGATTATACGTAGAACATAGAACCACGCAGAAACAAAAAGAGCAAGAGAAATACAATTTCTCAGAAATCAGAAATCTTACATCACTTCCAAGTTCTAAGAGAATTGTTACATTTGTTGAATTTAACATCAGGAATTAATTTTTAATGAAAACTTGAAACAAAAGTACTAAAATTAAAATACACATTTCTTTAAAAAGGTCAAATAACATATTAAGTTAAATCTGCCTCATAATTATATTGTCTTTGGTTAGCTGTTTTCTATATGCATTAAATTCGCATAAGAACAAAACAAAATCACGGTTCACGTGATAGAATTTGAATGCTTATTGCATATAGACTACCATGATGAAACGTCATTATAGAAAACATCGAAGTTTAAAAGGACAAACTTAATTCAGAGCAGCCTTAATTAATTAAGTGTCTTTATCAGATGAACGTAAGTCCAATTGAAACTATATATTTTCACATTTCACATTATAATGGTAAATTGTTTTAAATTAATCCATTGGTAATGGAAGAAAAAATATCTTAACTCCTCATTTGAAGCAAGAATTTGAAACAAAACTCAAACAGCATTGGCAATTATTATATGGTTCAAGTTCCATTCACATATTATATCATAGCAAGCATGCAATATAGCCCATGTCATATTATATACTATATATGGATACAAATCTAAAAATAGGCTTTAATCCTCTTAGTAATTTTAAATTTAACATGAAATTAAACTTTTAATAATTTTTAAAAATAAAAAACATCCTGAATTATTTCTAAGATATTTTTCTTATACCCACTCGCACTGTTTGGTTTACTCGAACAATATTATTTTTTCTATTATTACCAATGGATAAACAGAACATCGTCAATATCAGTGGTACGTCTGTCTGGTGGCTGCCTCCGGTCCTGAGTACTTGATTTTGTGTTGACGTACGAGTTCCTCAAAGGACGGCGCGTGCCTCGCCTTGGCCGCGGCGCTCAGTCTCGAGGATAGGTAGCAGGCCATCAGCACCGCCACGGCCAGAAGACCTGCCAGCACAGTGGCCACTCCGAGGAAAGCTCCGCAACCTTCATCCGAACTGCGAGCGCTCTCCAGGCATTCTGTCAGGGAATATTAAAGACCGTCAGTGCAATGACAAAATGCTGTTATATGGAGGAACTTTAATTACGTTATGAGATTGAGTTTAATATTTGACTGATTGAAATTATAAAATGATAGAATGTCATGGTAAATACAAACCTTATTATTTTGAGGGTGAAACCTTAAACGTTTAGCTTCTCAAATTGGTATACATTTACTTTTAAGAGTTAAGAGAAGTTAAAGAGACATTTCTTTTATTTTAATTAATAAATTTCACTCCATATATAAATCATAACATTTCCATTTATTAAGATATTTGTACTGCAAGAAATCAAAATTGATTTGACATATTTAACTTTTAACTATAATATTTGCAATTAAATAATCTATAATTTGAAGACTTTTATAACAAAAGTGTGATTCTTAAAAAAAAAAAAAAAAAAAAAAAAAAAAAAAAAAAAAAAAAAACAGTTTTATTTCTCTCACCGTTCTCCTTCATGACGACCGTGTACGCGATGTTTTCTCCGAACTTTGCGAAGTTCGAGTCCGAGGCGTTGTTGGCGCTGGCGTCCGGCGCAGAGAGCCTCCTCTGCTGCCTCAGGGTGGTGGTCTCGGCGGTCACGTTGATGGCCTCACGCCGACGCCGACCGTGGCCGGACGGCTCGAACAGGTCCAGGCAGAACTCCTGAAAGAAACCACCGTGTCTTTGTTACCAAGGAGGATTTACATAAGCTAATTTTTAGAGCATTGCGAAGTTAAAAAACATTAGGTCTGTTCGTATATAAATGCACAATCGATACATGAATCATAATAATCAGTTGAACCTTCGATCTGTTTACAGTAAGGTTCAACTAATAATTGATTACTTTCTGATTGTGTATTTACGAAGAGACTTAATTATTGTTCACTAAACTTGTATTTGACAATCTAGGTGACGCTATAATTTAATTCCTGTCACAACCAGCTATATGAGGGGTTTCGTATTAAAGCATGATATTTATTTCCAATTTATCTGATAATTTAGACAGTATAATATATTTGCCTTGGTTGAAAATGAATAAAAAATCAGACGAAATTTGATATTTTGAGTTCATTTATCTCAATTGTTTACGATATTATACTGTTCAAGATACAGCTTCTAAAAATACAGGATGAGATAGTTATAAAACCAATTTAATACACACTCAAATTTCATTCAATACATGTAGTAACCAAATTTGTATACACCTCTCATATTAGCCAGAAAACAAGTCATGATCTGTTAAGTGAGATTAATATACAAACCCAAATCCCAAATATCACTATAAAATTTACCATAAAAATAATTGCTTTTACAATATTATATGTGTTTTCATACTCCCATGCTTTTAATTAACTAAATTAGTTTGATTTGTTATAAAGCAGTAAATAGATTCTATATATAATATAGCGAACGGTTATACAATTATACATCTTACATAATTATGAATATGATTATATAAATAATATAACATAGAAATTTAATTAAGGTTATCAAGCAGTACACAAATAATGCACAAATATCGGTATTGTTTCTGATTTTTGTTTCTAAAAAAAAAAAAAAATAATAATAATAATAAATAAATAAAAATAATAATAATAAATATGACTTGCATTTTGGATTAGATCTATAAAAACATTGGAAACGAAGTAATTATAAATTTCACGTTTTTTGACCGCGCATGAAAAAAATACATACATGACATTTCACAGTATAAACAGCATTATCCTTATTATTAAACATCACTTTCGGGACCCCAAAATTAACCAGCGTTTTCCTATGCTGGGACGCACTTCCTTTGGGCGAGCGTCTGGGTTCGTCGGAACCCGACGAAACTTTTCCTGGGGGTTCCCGGGGGTGGCCGCCGTAACCGGGAAAATAATAAAAAATCCACGTCCGGGGGGGGACTGGGGGTGAATTTTTTTATCTAGATTTTTGGGGTTTTTCGGCCTCCGAGCTCTTCCGGTGCCCTGCGCTGGCCTTGGCCGGTGGAGGTCTTTGCCCGGTGAACTTTTGTTCCTGCCGAGTCGTGTTCGGTTCCGGACACCGGACACCCTTTCGGCAGCGCACGCCGCCCGTGAGGTTACGTTTGGAAATTTGGGCTCTTCGGTGTCGTGTGGTCTGTGTTTCGAATCACCGTGTGTTCAAGTGTTGGTGCGTGGTGTGTTGTCGTGGCCGTGTAGTGAGGACGTCATGCTATTACGACGTATTACGTGTCACTTTGATGTGTTATGGCCCTCTATCATGCACTTTGAATCACAAATGTGGACATTGTGGACACGGGGTGACCTTGTGCCGCGTGACTCCACGGCTAGGGGATCTCCTCCCTGAGTTCATCTTTTCGTTGGTTTCGATTTGTGTTTTCTGATACGTAGACATGTAACGCACAACGTACTAGTGCTACTTTTTCCATTTTTTATACATACAGTGTTTCCTGCCATTGGAAAGTTAATGGTTACCAACTTCAACAGCTTCTTTGTCGTTCAAGTTTGAATGTTGGTGGAAAAATGCAAGTCTACCATTGGTAGAAAGAGTTCTGCTAACTGGGATTGACTGAAGCTTTTGCATATCGTCAATGCTTTGAAATTATTATACTTTATTAACTTTCTTTGTGTGACTGCTGCCATCCCATTGGCTGCTTCTGTTTAGAGGCAACATTGCAAAAGGGGATCTGACTGCTCAGTGCAGTGATGTGAAATTCGCGCGAAGATTGGTCCGCGAAAATGCGCATGCGAATATCCGCGCAAGTGCGCGCATAACTTGCGCGCATATGTGCGTAAGATAGTTTCAAGATGGTGGCTGCCCGCAAATGGAATCACGTGAGCACAGATATTGTAGACATTCAGAAGTTCGATATTTTTCCCATAGATGGAGATGCCATATATGGTAGCACATTCCAAGCAAACTACTTTCAGGTGTGACTTAATTAATATAACTTTATATAAAATTGATTATTTTCGTAAATAATGCTCGGATTCACTCCCAATTAGGTCTAGGGGGGGTTATAAAATTAAGGTGCAAGTAATGCGGGTTGCATACTTTCAGGGGCATGTAGGTTGTGGTTGCATACTTTCAGGGGAAGTTTGGTAGGGTTGCATACTTTCAGGGGCATGTAAGTGAAGGTTGCCTACCTTTAGGGGTAACTTATAATAACTTTATATAAAAACGAATTTTTTCGTAAATAATGCTCGGATCATCTCCCAATTAGGTCTAGGGGGGTTATCAAATTAAGGTGTAATTAATGCGGGTTGCATACTTTCAGGGGCATGTAGGTTGTGGTTGCCTACTTTCAGGGGTAATTTGCGTTCGGTACATCATAGCATTACGAGGTTTAATTACAACTGGCCATCTCTTTGTGTTGAAGATGGGCAGTGTCCGGAGTAAGCCCATTGCCTTGCTCGCTCGAACACGACCGGACGCTAAGAAAATAATTAACTCGAATCTCCCCAAACTCCTTAAAAAAATTATTAAATAAAATAAAATAAATAATAATAAAATAATAGGGGCCTAACAACTGCGTCTGACTCCTTAAAAAAATTATTAAATAAAATGAAATAAATAATAATAAAATAGTAGGGGTCTAACAACTGCGTCTGAGTCGTTATCTGAGCCTGTTCATCTTCGCTAATTTAAAACACTATAATATCTGTCAACATATGGCTGAGAGATTTTTGGAAGTGCATCACTGCACTGGGTGGAAAGCAAGACGAATTTATCCCAGGGAGGGAGCGGCGTATTTTTATACTTGAAATGTTCACCCATCCAAGTATTAACCACGCTTGACGTAGCCTGACTTCAGTGATCTAACGAGAACCGGTCAATGCATAACGCCACGCTCCACCTCTACTCTGAATTACTCTGAATTTTTTTAGATTTTTATGAGTCCTGCAACTATTTCTAAATAATTATTGAACGTTCTGTAATATAAGTTGGCACCCCTGAATCGTTAATAAAAAGGATGGGACAGAGATGCCTGTTGACGCCTCCAGAGGGCGTGGCAGCACATGTAATAATTATTTAAAAATAGTTCTGGGTTTCAAAAAAATCTGGAAAAAATCAGAGTAGCATAATTTGGTACCTTCAATTCATTTCTGTAATAAAAAAAATTCATGTAGGTTGTCCATTTTGCATTACAATACCGTTATGATATCACGTACTGAATACTTATATAGATGGCAACATATGATTGACAAAATTAATTAAAAGACTTGAAACCAAACGAGCGTAGGCGAGTTTACACCCCACCCCTAGTATATACAGTAAACCGAACCCACTTAATATTTGATCAAATTGATCATATTATTAATAACGTTTAACTGCCCTATGTTATTATATTAGAATTTTATCATTGCACTTGCCTTAAAGTTTTGCATAGCTATTAACTCTATATAAGGTTTAATTGCAACGATTAACGTAATATAATTAAATGAATTAAATCAATCAAAAATTACAAATTTAATTACACATTGGAATATCATTATCTTTTTTTTTTATAGAAATTAAAAATTAATGAAATCGTTCCGGTTCACCAAGAGACAGGAATTTTAATTTAATACAAAAACATAATATATGTTACAACGTGTATAATTATTTAGGCCTAGTAAAATTATGAATAAATTGCCCAGCAAGGACTTTGTTATTCATGTGAGACAATTATAATAATGAAATAAGTGATGTTTAACGCGTTAAAAACAGGAAATACAACTAGATTTTTTATTTCTAGTCTACGCGTGTTTCGAGAACATAATGATGTTATTAACGGGACTTTTACACAGCCTGTATTTATGCAACCTGAGTTACTGCACTGTACCAAGGGTAGCCTAACCACAAGGATATATCGATGAACAAAATCTGTTACTGACTGATATATCTGATATTAAATGGAGCTGACTTTAGAGATGCTATATATTATAATATTCTATTGTATTTCATATACAATTCAACAAAAATAGCTGCAAAAATACTTTACAATTTAATCTTCAGGAAAAACAATTATAACAGTTCTAGACTTGCACTTGCTATAGAATTGTAAAGTAATGCAGAGATTGAAAGTCATAGTAATAATTTTAGATTGAAATGCTGGAAATTCCGTATACACTTCCGAAGGTAATCTTACAATAATTTCTCTACCTGCATTAAGTGGTAATTTTAGCGTTTAGATATAAGAAAAGTTGTCGTTTTAATTTAGATACAATCGTCTATCTACTGTCAACTTATAGATTTTTTTGTTATGCACAAAGATTGCACATCATTTTATGACAGAGTCTTTCCTTATTTAGGTGGAAAGAAAAAATATAATATCTAATTTCATTAAGTTTACCGATATTCAAACTTTTATAGAATAAATTAAACAACAATGAGAATGTTTTCATAATATGATTTTGACGATTATCGCAAATGTTGTGTGTAAAAATAAAACAATGGGCGCAATTCACGAAGGAAGAAATTCGATTTGCCCGCCAACCACGGTTAGAATCAGTCTCAATGACATGGCACTAAACGTGAATAGTCTTTCGTCGATTACTCCTAATATTTAATAAACATTGCAAGCTTAAATTTAAGATGTGTGTTCAAATCCCACCTCAGTAAAACTTTTGAATCCTCTTGTGAATTTTATTACCCGGTGGGCAGCGGGTAAATACGAACGGTTTATTCAATGTAATTACTGTCGACGATCAAGGGTGGAAAGGGACTCACGGGCTGGCAGTCCGCGGCGTCCATGCAGGCCTTGATCTCGGAGTGTATCCACAGGGTGGAGCGTTCTTGCATGGTGCTCAGCAGGAAGGCCTCGAAGTCGAGGAACACTTCGTTGGCGCGCTCGCGGTACCTCGCTGGCTGGTGAGGAATGATCGTGGACAAGTCGCGGTTACGGCACCTGAGGAAGAAGCGTGTGTTAGTATAGGATACCTGGTGAACGTTATCTTAGGGGAAATAGTTTGCAGTTTTAGATTTTTATGTATTTTTTATAATTTCACAATGTTTATTCTAGTATTTTTTTTAAAATTAATTTTATAAAATACTGTTAGTAGCAGAGGAAAGCATTTTCAAATTATTCTCTTATATAACTAACTTTTTTTGCAAGGCTCCCCCACAATAATATATATGAATTTACTTAATTTTATAATTAAATTTAAATTATTGGTAATTTGGAACGATTATATTGATAAATTCTATTTAGCCTGGCACTTAATGTGACATCATGCGCGTCTCCCAAAAATATTGTATTGTTATATAACGAAAAACGTTTGTGAAATCATGCAAGTGGTACGCCGAGTAGACTTTAAAAGGTAAGAAAAAAATATATATATTAATAGATGATGATGCACAATGGGAAAAAAAAATCACAATGTCAGTCAAATTAATTTAATATTCTCGACGAAGTACCCGCGGAACTGAAGTTTCTGACCTTTCAATTCCTAATATTCCTATTAGAGTTATGAAGTTTTGTAGAGAGGTTTGTAATAAGAGAAATGACTTATTTGCAAATTTTCAAAAATCAGACTTCAAAAGAAAGGAAAGAAACCTCTCACTTCCGGGTACTTCCAGCGGGAATAAAAAAAAAAAATAGCGTAAACAAAACTTACCCGTCCTTGACGAGGTAGACGTGACCTTGAACGTGAGGGTTGTCGGGGTCAGGAGAGACGGTGACCTCCATCAGCTTGACGTACTTCCACGCTGGAAATTACATCGAGTTTACATCGAGTCTATTTCAAGAATATGAAGAAAAAATATGTGTAAAATATTACTAGTAAATAAAAAAAAAAAATGACATCATTATCGTTAAAAACAATAATTAAGCTTTCATAACTTGTAAATATATTTCCTGGTGCAATGTAATATAAAAGAAAAATTTGGGCTGGTCCTAAATAACAGAGCATATGAGCATGAAGCATATAATTACAGTAAGCATGCGAGTGAGTTTTTTGTCTTTTTAGAAACATAAAAGTGATATATAGAAGAAGTGATGACGAGAGAAAGAATGTACCTGAGTGTGGGTTGATGCGCGCTCGTAACTGTAACTTGGTTCCGATCTGCACTGCCTGCTCCACCGGAAGTTCCCCGCCCCCCTGAAGGGCTGCTGCTGTGGCGGGGGTTGCTGGCGTGCTCTGTGTCTTGTTGTTGCGAGATGGCGCCTCCTTGTAGAGCGCCACTTCGTATTCCAGCGTCCCTGGCTTCTCCTCCACCACGCCTGACACTCGCGCACCGCTCGCGCTGCAAACAAAACACGACGGTGTCATCTCAATGTCACGCAAGGTCATTTAAGGATTAACATCTTTGATTGAAAGGCTCATGGAATGATACGACGAGACTTGACTTTGAACTCGCCATCAAAAGGTGCCATACAAATTTTTGAGGTGAATCTGTCACATCAATTTTAATTATAAAAATTGAGGTAAAAATTTAACATGAAGCCTTATGGACGGAAACCGGAAATGGAGCTGTCTTAAATTTGCTCAAACCATAAGCGATTATAAAAACATCATCGACGTTTCAAAATTTATTCAATTCGATTCTTTCTGACAGAAATATATCATGCCTTTGACTCTGAAGTAACTGAGGGTAATCTCTAATAATATAAGTCAATTATTTTATTCATTTCTATTACACGTATTGGTGACAAAAGAAATATGCAAACTTTTAAACTTCACTGATTTTCGTTTACTCCTTTTAAATTATATGATATTTGATGGTTTGGATTTCTACCAATTAAGAATAAAAAGTTTTTTGACTCGAAATATGCTCACAATGGATGAACGTAAGAAAATTTTAATTAATTGTTGTATCCTCATTATATTATTTTTATATACGAAAGCATTTTAATATTTATTGAGCAGCTTAAATTTTATCATTCGTATCAATAATATTATTTCGTTATAATTATAACATTTAAATTATATTGCATTTTTTATTTTTTTTTTCTTGTCCATTTTAAGCATAATAATTATGAAGAATACCGTAATAACCATTATTTAAAAAAAAAATATTTTTTTTTAAATATTTTAATTGTAAATTTGTTTTTGTTTTTTAACGCTACATATAGTTCTTAATTTTTAGTAAATGTACAAAATTCAAACTTTTTAATTAAAATTTATGTAATGTTTTTTAATCTTATTTGTTCGAGCTTTAATTATTTATTTGATTAACATTTCTAAATATAACCAACACATTATTATATAATAATTAATCAGTATTTCATATGTTTGCAATTCTTTATAGCATGACGTAACAAGATTTTGCTGCTGTCTGTTCCGCTGAGTGGGCAGCCAAATATAATGAGCAGTCTAGCAGCTGTCTGATTGGTCAAACTAAGGTCACGACCCAAGTTCAACCAATCAGAAGTCAATATAAATTCACAAATGAAATAACTTTTCTCACTGACCACGGTTAGTACTAGCCAATTCATTAACCGTGGTTTAGTCATATATTTATATGATAATTCGTCCGAAAGTGTAGTTTTTTCCTACAATAAAATTAATTTGATATTCCTTCCGGAAGTAGTTGAAAGTGTGAAGTTTGCAGCTTTTTGTTTCTAATTCAGTTAACAGTAAAAGTACTGACCTACCTATGCAATTTTAACGCTGAAACATATGAATAGGAAGAATAGAAATTTTATACTTCCGGCTACTTTCGGTGGAAATATCGTATAAATTTGACTGTATTTGTAGGCTTTTCAACGTTTCAATTTAACTCAATTTATAAGAAAAGAAGCTATTCAACAAGGGGGAGTGGGGAGGGCGGTGGCGGTGATCCTTCCCCCCCCCCCCCAAAGGTTGATTTATTGATTCAGTTTCAAAACTGAATAAAAAGCCACAAAATTTACATTTCCGGCTATAACTTCAAGGAGAATATGAAATTAATTTGACTGTAGTGAGATAGCTCCTTCGTGAAATTCACTTAATATTTTCCAGTTCTTTAGGTCACTAGCGTCAAAGATTTTCACTTCATTTCCCTCAAATTTGCAACAGGGCGTGAGAAGTTAACCTTTCTTTAGCGAAATTTTTCTTCAACTTTGTTGATAATCTTTGAAAATTCTTGACAGGCATTATTTTGCACACACCCCGCCGAATTCTATTAATCTAGTTTCTCTCGTTCGCTTTGTTAACTTCTAACTGTATTTATTTATTTTTTTGATTAATAATTATCATTACTGACCTAAATATTTTTAACTCATTTTTTTTTTAGTTTTGTTTTACTTTAAACGGTGATTTAATTATAAATTTTACACCTTGAATTTTAACTATAGAGCAGTTTAATCGAGTTTAGTTTTGTAGTAAATAAATATAAAATTTTAATTTCTTTATGTAATTATAAACTTATTAAAGTCAGTATGCTACCAGACGGTTCCATTAACCATGAAGACTGCATAAATATAGACAGTGTTGTCCATTAAACTATTTCCATGGTGAGATTTTAGACACGTGTTTATGCAGCATATCTCTTTTAATTTAAAAATTTAAATATGGAGTATTATACTTTTAAGAGGTGAAATGGAGTAGAATGTTTCTCCCAGAAGGAATCGAATGAATTAAATGATAAAAAAAAAATCGATAAGTTTAACTTGATGAAATTCACGAGGGCGATTTTCTCACAACAACTCTATTTTGGTGTCTGTCTCTCTTGGGGTTAAACCGAACCACTTTTTTTTTTTTTTTACAAAACTGAAATAGCAGATCAACTTCACAACAATACATGTCATGTATTTAATTAACCCAGGGGCAGATCCAGCGCGCGGCGTTGTGGGAAGGGGTAATGTATTTTGGGACACCTTGAATCAATCAATCAACCTTTGGGGGGGGATCACCACCACCGCCCTCCCCCCCCCCTTGTTGGACCCGCATTTTAATTTAATCTACAACATACAAGTGTCCACTGAAAGCCTTATTTTGATGAAGGGGTCTATTTTCAGAGTTTTCAAATGACTGAATGTGAGATTATTTTTTTAAGAAATATTAAAATTACACTTACAAGCTTCCCGCGAATCCAGCAGCTTTATGTTGAGTTACGATTGGCTCTGGTGGTCGACACATTAAGATGAGTTCCTGATCAGCTAACATCACAACGCCGGGGAACTGTGGAAACCATAGCCTCAGGTGCACCGCTCCCTGAAACATGAACATCGTGAGAACCGTATGACGTCATAACTGGTGTATCTGAAATTTTTTGAAGAACTGAATACACTTTAAATTAAAAACAAATTCAATTATAGTCTTATCTGCAGTATAAAAGATCGAGCTAAGCGTCATAATGCATTAAACAACGCATCACTATGTGTATATTTATATATATAGTAAACGTTCACCATAGTAAATAATAAATAATAAAAATGAAATTGAATATAATTAAAATTCGTACTGCTAAAATTCTGCATGTAATTTGCAAAACTTTATATAAGTATAAAAAAATGAAATTTTTAAAATAAGTTTCAATTGAATGCATGTGAATGTATTTTGTACAGTCAAACGCTTGAAAAGACTCATAAAAACAAAAAAAAAACTGCACACCTTTTTGTACGATTCTATAGCATGAAATTACCATAAAATATATTTGTATCACCTACTTAAGCCATTTAATCAAAATATACAGTACACTAATATTTCAAAGAAAATGCTAAATGTTTGGTTTGAGACTCACACTTCTCTTGATGACTCCACACCGTCCAAAGTCGGTGACCAACATGTTGTACGTCATGTCGGTGGGGTCTGAGGGGTCGAGCCTGATTTGACAGTACGGGTCAGTGGCCGGTTCCACGCGGCGGTCGTCAGCAAACAACGGTGCCCCTCTGAACCCGCCAGGCTTTCTCAGGCGCGCAGAGATCGAGTCCCTGGCACCACCCTGAGAGGAGAAGCTACACTGCAGGTCGGACACTGTGGAAGATCAGGTCTATTAGATTGTGGGTCGTTGAAAACAAGGTGGATTATTTTATAAAATATTAACAAACTACACAAATATTAAATATACGTGTGGTAAATATTTTATTGCATATTTGGATAGATTCACGACCTCGTGTTTGCCTTATTTGTCAATTTCTTCATTCAATTTTTTTTTTTAACCCTCCAACACCTTAAACCCTGCCCGGTGTACTCTGAGCAAGTTTACGAACAAAAAACGTGACGTCGGCTGCACTGATGCACTCCTTACCTCATGCACCCTCTAACTCTGAGTAAGAAAGTGTGAGTGTGTGGGGGAGAAGAAAGGGGGGGGGGAAGCAAGGTGTATTCTGAACATGGCTTACGAACAAACAAATCGAGAATCGTGCTGCAAATTAACGCTGTGAAGTCATAGTCATGTTTTTTTTTTTTTTTTTTGTAACACCTTTTCTTATGCTTTTGATTGATTGATTGGTTGGTGTTTTGGGGCAATTCTGTCAATTGTGGCAATTAATTGACACATTTTGGTCATGCTTTTTGTGTTTTAAATATTTTAATAACTATGATGTCATAACGCTGCAGTACGGCCAGTACGAATTTAACGGAGTTCATGGGTTAAAAAAAAAATGTAAAAACATTGATAATATTTGTAGGAAACAATATTAATGTTATTTTTAATTTATTTGTATTTATTTAACTTCATTTATGTACCACATATAAAAATGCTGTTTTCTTTTATGTATTTTGTGAAAATACATAAAACAATGAAGCGCAATTAAAGTTAAGTCCTCCATTCATTAGAAAAATTAAATTTATTTATCAAAAGAACACAGTACGGTAGATAAAATAATATTAAACTTATAGGTCAAAAAATAGTATTTTAATAATTTGTTTATAACCTTTTAAGTACCATATAATATAATTAAGTATTTACGTAATTAATGCTTATCTTTTTTTTTTTTTTTTTTATTTGTTACTTCATCACAAAAATATAACACGTTCTGCTCTAATCAGCAAACAATTGAGTTCTCATCCCCACAAAGATCATCAAAAATTATAACGTGACAAAACTAAATAAAAATTACATAAAAAAAAAACATATGCTCCAGTTCACACTAAAATATAATATTATTTATTAAAGTCCAGATGTTCCATAATAATTACAAGTACTGTACTTACTTGAAATTAAAAATTTTAGTGACGAAAAAAAAAAAGTAATTAAAAACTGAGTACTTACCATCGTAGTCTTGCGCTGATGACCAAGATATTGTCTGCAATCAAACAATGCACAGTGTAAGTAACAATACTGGCCTAGTGACCAGTAGGGGGAGTCGGCCGTGGCATTGTCGGCTTCCGGTGTGCTCGCTGACCCGGAAATATTTTAGTCCGCTACAACGGATCGCTAAGCTCCGGAGCATGGAAATTTTTAGCTTAATTATGCAGGTAAACATCGTAAATTTTTAAAAATATATCACAGTGATAGCTTGCTTAATCTCCGATTTAATACATGATTATTGCAGTTTTTTTTATTAAGTCAGGCTTGGACTGGGAAACTTTTAGGTATTATACCAGTCAGGATCACATATGCATTACAGGCAGCTGAGGTCACCTAGAAGGGGGTCTAAGGCCACTTTTTGTATGCTCTATGTGTTAAAAAGTGGAGAGGCCAGTCAGGGATCTCTGACCCAGCCTTATATGGCCAGTTTGAGCCTTTGATTAAGTAAAAAACGATAAATCGATGATGGTCAATTCAAAACAACACGTGGATGAGTTTGACCTTGAGACGTGTGGACATCATGCACTTTAATACGCTGATAATGCTTATGGATTGTGCGAGCTCCTTTTCAGCGATCAGTGTTGAAACTTAGTTTTTTTTAATGCACTTTAAAAAAATAATGTCATTTGTTCTTGGAATTATTTTAATTAATTTTGAAGAGACAAGATACGAAATTAACCTATGCACAGCTGTGTAGACGTTATTCTTTCTGGGGCCCAATTTTTAATTATGATGTTTATGCTTGCATAAAATCCAACTTCATCGCGAAATTTATAGCTGCCAGGTTTTGGTCATTTGTCAATTAAGATTTTCAAATAATTTAAAAAAAAAAAAGTATATTCAGTGACCGTAATCCAAAAGCTTTTAAAACCGAAGCAAAGTACTTTTAAAGCAATTTAACTAACAATTAATGTACTGTATTTGAAGTTAGTAGCAAATTAAATTAAAACATGTCACTACTTTTTTCTAATTCTAGCTGCTATAATACAATTATATTGTTAATGACTTTTTTATATTTAACTCAAATTACTGTTAGAATGACTCAATTTATTTGGGAAAAACATTTAAATTTATATCTCTCAGATTTAAAATAGATAGAAAAGTTTTTTTACATGCTGCAGTTGTTGCTGCAGGAAACGCCGTTGAAAAGTTAACAAGAAAGTGCCGTTTAACGTTTTTTTTTTCTTCTCTCACAACATTAAGGTTTAATTGTTCCAAGTTTATGTGTCTTTTTTTAGATGTTAAGTTACAACATAATTATGTCATTACCCCAGTAATTAGAGCTATCACCAACAATGTCATCTGAAAACTCATTCATCTTTTGTTTTGAGCATTTATATATATAGCATATAAATGAAATGGCCAAATGGCTATTTTATAGAAACACAAAGGTGAACGGTGGATAATTTTATCTTATTTTTAACATAAATAAAGAAGATTTAATTTAATTATAAACGCTATGCACAGAATTGAAATCCTTCAGAATCACTCGAACTTATAAATAAATATTATATTTTAGTAACTGGAAACTTTAGTGAATGGAATATCCTTTATCATGTCACCCTTTTTGAGTTGTTGTACTGCATGTGCTTTATTTTGTACTGATACTCAACAAACAACTATTATTACTACAGCTTTGTTACACTTTCTAATTCAATATCACTGCAGTAAATCACGAAATAAAAATTTAAATAATATGAAATATTATTTTGGCATGAATATACATTAGCAGTTATGATGATAATTGTACTGCACTATGATTATATGGAGCTAATGTGTCTTGAAATATTAGGAATTATTGAGATTCCTAATTAAGTCACACGCAAATTCAATGTTAGGACGAATCTCCCTCATGTGAATGAGGCAACGCACTTGGTTCGACATAAAACATTTTGAAGGATAATTTTATTTGTCATGCGCTCGTACAAAAATAAATTATATTACATGTATTTTATTAAATAAAGAATATAAATTTTGTTTCTATATAAAGGGCAATCCAAAAAAAGCATAGATAGTTAAACAACTGTATATTAAATAAAAAAAATATAGAGTAAAATATTGATGATATTTCTTTATCATATAATTTATGTAATATCAACTAAATTCTAGATCAATGCAGAAAATTATACAGTTTAAAGAAACATGATGTATTTGTGTGTATATATTATACGTATTTTACTCAAATCATCAAAACATAATAACTAATAACATTCAAAGAACATTAACCGTACTACCTAGATCAATATTTGAAAATAATTAAACTTACAGTCAAATTAACATTGTACATTCAAATTTAATCACATATACTATAGTAGCCATGAGTAACGCCTAATAATCAAACACAGTTGTTAATTTATTCTAAATAGCTGTAAGTAGCAAAGTTCTATTCATGCATGGTGCATATGCTTGACGTATTGTTTGAATTTAATGCATTCCTAGCAAAGTGTAACAGTGAACCTTTAATACCTTTAATCAATGAACTAATTTACTCGAAAAGTTAAAAAGAATTCTATGTAAGATTACGTATTGTTATAAAAGTAAATTATTTTTTATTACATTAACGGAGTATTGTACCAAAATGTATGCGAATTACCTTATTTAATGTGTAAATAAACTTTATAATTATACTAAACTGTTAACGATTCTCATACATTATGTTTACGACACAAAGCCAAAACTTGATTTATTAAGTGAAAATTTTTATAAACTGTGTCAAGTTTAATACCAAAGTATACGGAAGTAATTTTTGCATGATTTAATTTTGTGTCTTTTTTTTTTAATAGATTGTTGTGTATGATTACGTTTACCTTATGTTGTGTACGGCAAATTAGGTTCGGTTCATGCGTCGCTTACGTCTGCTCTTAAATCATAGAGAACGTTCGGAGATTCGTCTCAGATACGCGAGGTGGAACCATTCTTTTTTTTTATTTTACTTTTCTGCAATTTTCATCATATGATGTTTTTTTATTGTTAAAAAAAACAATGAGTTTGGTGATGACTATTTGTGATCATCTTCTCATATAGAAAGACCGTTATCAATTTCTCAATATAATACTCACATGCATTCATACACCTTTCCATTAGATATCTGGAATTTAAATGGAAAAAATCAAATGTACAGGTGCATCCAGGTTTTAGAGAGAGACAGAGGGATTTGAATATTCTTCCAATTATATATACTATGAATCCATGAATATCCATGAAATATTCGAAATAATTGCCCATATAAGTTAGTTTCCAAGATTTGAAGATAATAAATTATAATGTGAGCCCAATCAGTGAATTATAATTATAACCGAATTTATAACTGTCTATTAAAAATATCCCTAATTAGTTTTACATGTGATAATTGACCCTATTTTATTTCCAAATAATCAAATTCATTTTATTACTTATGTATAATGTATATTATATTTGAATTTATTTTAGTGTTATTTTATTGGTTGTTTTTACGCAACCAATAAATTTGAATAAATCAAGCGGAACATCATACAGTATAAGACCGGTATTATATATTATATATGATAAGACCATTTGAATAACTAATTTGACTGTCTTCATCGAGTTTCTTCAATTAATAATTTCTTCTTAAAGAAAACGTATCACATAAAAATATGACCAAACACACTATGCTTAATTATTCATGCATTGTAATTCTTGGAACCTCTTTACTGATAATAATAGATAGTACAGATAACACAGATTATAGATATAGTGTAGACTATATAGATAGTAAGATTGTATAAAATCGTAAAGGGTAAAGGTAGGTGTGTAATTGTGTATGCACTGCAGAAAACTTATGAAAAAAAAAAACTAGTTTTGCTATTGCACAGAATTAATTCAACGCAATCTCTGTTAAGATTGCTATATCATATTATAATACAAATCTTTAATTAAAATACTTTGAATACAACATTACGTGAATTGAATGGATAAAACCATAATGATAAATTTGATTTTTTTTTTATGACCCCACTACTAAAATGCCAACTTCTGCTAATCCTATTCTTAAGTGTTCCCAATTCCCAATTACTAGTACTATATACAGTAAGTAAAAAATATTGCTTTTCACTAGCTGATGATAGTTTATGTTATGCCCGTGAATTAGTTAGACCATCCTTTTTTTTAATTTTGAGTGAAAAAAAAATAACTAAAATAATTAAAGTTTGGGTGAAAAACATCAAAATGTTTATATAATAATAATCTTTTTTTTTTTTTTTTTTGTAACAAGTTTTGCCGTAAATAATTATTACTTGCAATGTTCACTCCTAAAAACAATTGAAGCATGAAGCAGGTTTACTACAAAAAATTGCAGAATTTTGTTTTTACGAATCAATTATCTAATTTTCATTCGAATGTAAGTAATTTTTAAGTATATCCTGTATAACAATATTGAACACAAAAAGTCAATTAGCTGTTTTTTAATATTAATGCTTTAATCTTAATAATGTAATTTAATTCAATTTTAATTCATAAAAACAGGTTTAATTGTAATTAGCAGCAAAGTAATGCTTGATGAATATGGTATATAAAATAATAATAATTACTGCAATTGCGCGCGAACAATAATAATTGAGCATGTCAATAATTATTGTGCTGTATTACATTGTTTTCAGGAAGTGAATGCATAGCATTTTTGTAGCTTCATACTGTTATAATTCTATGTATTTAAATACATCTTAGCACGTCTAATTAAAAACATATATTTTATAACGTAGAGAACATAGCAATTAAAACAAAACACATTGGTATGGTGCCAGCAATTAAAATTTCAATAATTCTCTATATTTAGTCAGAAATAATATTGGACGCGATTTACGAAGGAGTTTTATCCAGAAAAATATCCGGGTTTCTTAATAACCGTGGTTAAAATTTTTGTCATTTATTTAGGCTGGCATTAAACATGATTAGTGAGAAACCTGGATCACGAATCGTGAATCACGCCCATTATATCTCCCCTCTTTAAATAATTATATAATAATAGTATACATAATTATATATAACATATGCAGTATATATAATATAACTCCATGACATAAAAGCTATTGAAGAAAACGTAATGTATGATTAAATTGATTAACCCCTTGAAGATATGCAACTTCTTTAACATGTTATTATTTTTTTTAGAGATTTTAACGACTGCAAAGTCAAGGTGAAAAGTTTGTTAATTTTTTATACATAAAAACTGACCGGTGTAAACATTTACAAAAACTTCATAATATTTACGATGCTTTATTTTAAATTTAGTTATCAGATGTAGTCAAGCATGAAAAATAACACCCATTATAAATTTACGGTCCATTTGAGCACACTTGAAGCTTCTATCTTTGATGATGATTGAGTTCAGAACATTGAAAATAATTAAAATTTATTTGTAAAATAACATTACATCAATTATAAGTATATTATGATATAAAAAAACTGTGTATTAATTTGTTTTTCAAGTAATATAAATAAATATTACACTTAACAATTAATATGTTATTCGTATTTCGAATTTAAGTTGTTGGTAAAAATACTAAAAATGTTTGCTGCATGTAAAATATTATAGTAAACTTTGGCTTGTGGTTTATTTATATTAATTTTGACCAGTGGTCAACAAATGAAGTGCAACGAGTGAATTTTTATTTTCATCAAATGTGACTTGAAGTTATATATTTTGATGCGTTGTCGAAGTAGATCCTGAAGTATCTTCTGCTGCGTTGACTTGATTGATGTTTTGTCAACTGAACGCCATCCGTGGGCTACTTTGTTTAACATGATTCTAATAAAACTCACAGAAATAAATTGTAATGGTAATGGTTCCCCATGCAATTTAAAATATAATTTTGTCATTCAAATTAAGGTTTATTCTTGTTTCATATTATGGAACGCCCGTTAAACGTTATATCTGGATTTGAATGTATCTCAAATTTACTGTTGTCGAATCTTTAAATAAAGAGCACATGCAGTAATGAATATTTTTAGAGTTTTCGTGGTTCCCGCAGTTAAAACAACAAACTTTAGAAGGACAAAACTAAGGCGGGTCGCATACAGCTTCGTACGGTACGTTTGTGATTGTATAGTTCTCATTTAGAAACGGTTCTAAAATCCTTATCATACGAAGGCATACGATGCTGTGTGCGCGATTACACCTGATCGCATAGGTTCTTAATTTCTAAATAATTCCATGCGAAATCATGCATTATGAGACAGCCCTAATTATAACATGTACAGTTGTCGCTTCAGAAAGTTTCCCTTTGCAGCCTTGTTAATCACCATGCCCCGTAAGAATAACATAAAAGGTACGGTGATTAACAAGGCTGCAAGTGGGTAATTTGTTAAAGCGACGAGTGTACAATAAATTAATAATACATCGTAGAGATTACAATATTTACAAAGGCCTGTAACATAATTAAATCTGATATAAAAATTTATCCTGGGTCAACTCTGCTTACGTATACCCTATCTAGTATTCAATTTATCTTGGAATAAATTTATATTAAAAAGTTACCTGGTTACATGATTGGCTATATAACAAACAAGTTTGTATTTGTAATTACCTGAGATACAATGAAGATCACTAAAACAGTAGACCAAATTCCTCTTTGTCCGTATCCCATACTTGCTTCTTGCACTAAACGATGTTACTCGGAGAACGGTAGGCCGCGGTATGGTCTGTAAATTGCAGACTTGGTAGACAACTTGAATGTTGTCTGCTTGGCTGCTTGAAGAGAGGAGAGCAGAGGGATTGGAGGAGGGAGGGTACTTGAGCACAACAGTCCGCTATATCTTCTTCTCTTCCTCCTTCCTGCATGACAATAATAGTGTATAGGGGACATTTGGAGACTTTTCACTCATCAAGTGATCATATACCATACTAAGGTTACTATAGGACAAAACTATATAATATATTAAACACACCCAACTAATTATTTATAAGTGAAACTTTAATTAAATATTATTATCTTTTTATTTTCACTCTTTCATATTATGACTTTTTTAAATGATGGATAAAAAAATGTCACGTTCGCTTGATGTATAAAAAAATAATATTGTAAAAGCTATTAACCTTTCCTTTTAAAAATGTATAAAAACAAAATCAGTTACTTTGAGTATTTTTTATAATAATTTATAATTGAAACTGTTTTTCTTTAATTCATTTAATCGAGGAGGCATACAATTATACATATTTTTTTTATAATCTTAACTTTTGAAATATGTAAGAGTATATTACTCTTTCTAATTAATTGTTTTTTGAAATATTGTTACTCTTACTCGATAAATTATATTATACACATGTGTAATAATAATTGTGTATTTTTATGAGTCTACACAAGTTACAAACTATACATCCTTTATCGAAAACGGAAGGTAATTTTGAGACTAAGTAGGCTCCTATCTGGGACCTGTTGGTAATCGTGGACAATGTTTATGTGAGTTCACTTGTACTCCCTATATGGAACTTGCACAACTCGAAACAGCTCAACTAAACGTTACTTTGATCGTTCGTGGTTCTGCTAATCAGTCTATGAGAAGGCATGATGAAATTTTGTTAATGAATTTTTAGCACTTCTCCCAAAGTTTCAAATGTCTTTTGTCTCAAAATCAGGATATGATTCAAGTACTTCAAGTTGTCTTAAGTTGAGCATGTTCTCCGAATGGACGCATAATTTAGGACCTCGACGCTGTAGTAAGCACTTGGTGGAATCTGATGAAAATTGTAGAATAATTTAGGAAACAAAAATAAAATTCATAATTATTTTAATTACAAATCACATACCATACATAGAATACAGTATTTGTATTAATGACTCGTGCATTTTATCAAGAAGAAATTAGAAAATTTATAATTACTATCCTTGCTAAATTTCAACGCACATTTAAATATGTGTCGTGATAAATTTTCATCAATACATAAATTAAATAAATTACAATTAAATTATATTTTATCATTTACTATATATTTCAGTAATTACCACTCTAATAACACACAATTAATAAATATTTTAATGTAATTTAACTGTATTGATCATGATGTATAGATTGAGAACATTAATACACATAACGCTTTTATATTTTATACAATAAATAAGTAATTTCATGCAAATAATTTTACATAATCCAAATAATGGTATATAGTTTATATCAAAATTAAAATACATTAGATGATGTATCTAACCATGCATGACAAATACGTCTTAAGTGCATGACAAGATTGATGTAAAAAAAAAGATTTTGTCAGTTAAGTTTTGATCGGTTCTCGAGATGGATGCGATGCGTGCAGTTCAGCTACAGTGACAATGAATTTCGTTACAGGGCCTGGGAAAATTCTGCTTGGATGAATTTCGTACCACACTGGTAGAAATTAATCAGCTGGAAAATTGATACACTTGTTAGTAAATAAAATTAATAGTATAAAATCCTACTAAATGTATATTTTCACCAATTCTTAGATTCTGCAACTGCAAATATTAAATTTTTTAAATAAATTTAATAATAACTATATTTTTAACTGTTAAAATTAAATATTATTTTTGTAACACAAAAAAGCAATAAATTATAATAAAGTATAACAAATTAATAAAATGCCTTTATAATATTTTCATAAAACTAGGCCACAAAAGTGTTTTAATGTGATCGATTCATCAACAACAGCTGCTGTTCGTGCATTTTTTATGCAGATTGTATTTTATTAATGGAGTGCCAATATTACGTAAGATTTATGTAAGGCTTTTGGACAATATCAATAAATAATGTAATTAATTCAAAATGCAAAGTGAAAATATGACAAATTTAGCAAAATATTTTATTATTTCTCTTCCATGGTTATATATTAGTGGTTTACACAATTCCCCCAGTTTGAAGAAGTTGATTTTGATTTAAAGGTAAAACCCACAAAAATTATTACTCCTAATTAAGGAGATAATAATAATTTAATAATAATAATAATAATAATTTTATTTCGAAGTTAAAGGTTGCACAAGGCAACATACATCACGTCAAATGTCACAAGATACCAAAATATTAATAACTATACAAAAACAAATCACATATTATACTAACAAACAAAACAGCCACAAATTTCATCATAAAAAAAAAAACACAAGCCTAGCATTGAAATTTAAATTATAGATTTAAACAATTCTCAGACAATTTATTGGCAAAGAAACTTTTAACAGAATAAAATTCTTTATCAATTAACACAGATTTAAGCTTAGCTTTAAAAACAGAATCAGATTCCAGATTTTTTAAACAAGAAGGAAGGAAATCATAAATTTTTGCACATTGAAAATGAGGATTCCCCTCAGCAAACACTGAACTCTGTTTTCCAACCCGAGGGTTGTTCCTATTTCTTGTATTATAACAATGGACTGTATCAGCTATTATAAACAGCTCAGGATGATTCCTCTTAAACATTGCACAATGAACAATATACATGCATGGAACAGTTAAAATTTTATTACTTTTGAAATGTGTAACACACGAATCTCTTTTTTTAAATTTTAACATTGTTCGTAAAGAACGCTTTTGTAAAATAAAAAGCTTATGAAGTAATTTATTAATTGATCCATAAAATATTATTCCATACGCCAAATGAGAGTAAACATAGGCATAATACACTGCAATTAATGATTCGTGTGATACAACATCCCTTATTGAATACAAAACAAAATTTGCAGAGTTTATTTTCTTTTTAACACCCTCTACATGCAGAGTCCAATCTAAACTTTCATTAATATTTAAACCAAGAAATTTTATATTATTGACCCTTTGAATTGATTTATTATTTAATTTATTTAATTAATTAAATAAAATTTAATTAAATAGATTTAATTTATTATTTATTTATTTAATTTTAGATACGTAATGTCCTATCTAAAATTCTCTAAGTATAAAACATTTCTGGAGAAATAAATCAACCCTGCATTGAAATTTTCACCTTGAGTTCAGGGATTAGATCGTTTTTTTGTTGTTTTGTTTTTTACTTCCATAGAAATTAGCATAACATCGTAAATAAAGTGTTTGCAAATAAAAAAATTATAGTGAGTCTATTGTATTTTAATATTATTTGTATCTATATCACTCTTCTATTTCTGATAAGGATTTTAATTACTAAAAACCAACCAACAACTTCTTAGAAATTGAAGATTTTTTAAACTAGTAGAAAATTTAAAATATTTATATTATACTATCTCAAATGTTTCATAATAATATGCACTTTTGCATTAAAATGCACTTAATACTCAAATTATTATACGCATTCTTTGTTTTATTTCATCTAAATTATAAACATCAAGATTATATTATAAGAATCTTAATTGTTTTTGTTTTCATTAGAGCAATATTAAAGAGATATTGAATAATTCGACAGTAACAGAATAATTTATTACGATATTCAATGCCCTAATAAACATAACAATTCATTTGTAACATATTATTTTAAATGTGTGAAATATGTGGGTATAATTAGTTATACGTTCAATATTTAAATCGTATCTGTTGAAAATTTGAAAATTGTTTTATGTATGATAACTATGATAAGATGATGTACTACATTAAGCATCCAAACTTATAATATGGAAATAGTGTACTCTGTACTATATAATATACTGTATTGAATTCAATAAACAAATACAATAACAAAATTGGGAATCTTATATAAATATGATTGTATATATTTATATACAATCATATATATATATATATATATATATTATATATTAGATGATCTCGCGCGTGCCACGGACGAATCTCGCGATTGTTTCCGTTGCGTGTGTGAGTGTTAAAGGCGCGGCGATGAAGGTAACAACATCATGTCCACGCATGCATACAGGTAAGCAACCGCCGCCGCTGTGCGCTTTTAAAGTCCCGCAATGGCATCGTCTTGGAACGATTCTTGAACCTCCCCACGCCCTTTTTTTACCTTGACGCCACTCTTTAACCTGCAGTGCATACTATCTTTATTATCATTATTTTAATGTAGCGTGCAAGTATAACAGTCAACGCCATCGTGACTCTATGTGATCATCATCATCATCATGGGCTTTTACTTTTTTCAAACTGTAAAATGGGTGGAGACATTTTATAATATTTTATATGTGAAAAAACAACAACAATTATTGTAATTAAATTATTTAAAAAAAGAGAGTTTTGATAAAAATTGAAACTGAATAAGATATTGCATTTCTTTGGTGAAACAAAAATTGTAATATTTAGTAAAAATTAAATAGCTTACAATTTGTGATGTGTCAAGGGTTTGTTGAACTCAAATTTATTAAATGACAAGAGTTTTTTTTTTTTTTTTTTTTTTTTTTTTTTTTTTTTATCACTGCCCAGGGTATTTTATACGCTCACTTTTAACTGTCAGTATTCCAAATTTCTACTATGAAAATTCCCATGTGGACTCTAAAATAAAGATTTGATTATAATCAGCAACTGATTCATTAAAATGCCATTGCAGGAACGTCGTGTTTATTGCAAATTACAATTATGACCTTTTTATCTGATTTTTACCTTCTGCATATAATATTATACCAGAGCTGTCTGCTTATTTACCTGTATATCACTATATACCAAACCATTATATATTTGATTTTATTTATTTTATTTCCCGATTATATGATTGCTGCAAATCAAAATAACTCTACAAAAGATCACGTTCAGATTTCAATGTTGTGTAGTTTTTATATATTTATGGGAGTATTGATTTGTGACTCTTATTGTGAGTTTTACTAATATTACAATAGCTTTTAATAATTGACATAACAAATTAATATGCAAGTTTGCAACTTATTTGAACTAAATGAAGTTTAAATTTACCAGCAAATCCTGAAACACATTTAGTTTTAATTATTTCATACCTGTCTTTTTATAAATTGAACACCCGCATTTTTGTAACACAACAATATGTTTTTTTTTTTAAATAATTAAGTATAGTATTGCAATTTCACTAAATTAAGTTTTGGTTAATATATGATTCAGGTTATTTGAAAAAAATGTTAATAATTTAATAATAAACATTTTATAATGAATTTTTGTCTGTAATATTTTTTTTATTGTAAGCTCTACATGTAAATGCAGTATATCTGCTGTTATATCTAATTTATTTAAAAATTCAAAGGTTAGTTGTTCTTTGTTTTCTTCGTCACCTTTATTGCATTGCATTCTCGATTCACGATACCTATAGCTAATCTATATCTTTCACCCACCTGCATGCAACCTTTGTATACTGCTGGCTATAGCTATATTAAATACATTACTAATTTGATTGTATACACTCGTCTGAAAAGTTCCCTTTTTCAGCCTTGTTAATCACCATGCCTTGTGTTATTCTTACTGGACATGGTGATTAACAAGGCTGCAGAAGCGAAATTTTCAAAAGCGAGGATTGCACATTTTTAGATCAAAGCAGGGATCACTTTTACATGAAAAACAATGACAAGCTTCAACTTAAAAATGCCGCAGCGCCGCATTCTGACATCGCTCCATAAGGTTTGTTAGGAGAAAAATCTTATTTATTTTTTCATTCAAATTCTATGCTGCACAAAATCTCGAATATTTTTTATGTCGTGTAAAGTGATCTTTCCCGTGGCTCATTTATGAATAATTAATCTTGCCCTTCATAAGAACCACCGAAAGAAATTAAAAACCAGGTACCGCTGGGTTAAAGGATAGGAAGCTTGATAGAACATGTCGTCGCGCGCAGTTCGCGCGCTAGATTTTCATTGGCTGAGAGAATATTGTGTCGTCAATATTAAAGCTTCTCATTGCATTGTAATAAATAAATTGTTTACGTAAGGCTCCGAGACGAATCTTTCAAAAGAAAAAAATAACAGAAGGGTCTAGCCTTTTCTCAGTTTATATACAATGAAAAAACAGCTTGTCATGAAATTCAACGTACGTCAAATTTTTGTACACCCTGCAGGTATATCTTCATGAACTCCTCACACCATGTTGAAGGGCGTAGTTCAAGTAAGAGAATTGAAAGTTCGTGATAATACTCTCTCTTCCACAGTGCAGGATTAATTGTGCAAGGTGCCTTAATTGCATGCTGTCAAATCAATTCAGACTCATATTTCTCTCTCTCTCTCTCTCTCTCTCTCTCTCTCTCTCTCTCTCTCTCTCTCTCTCTCTCTCTCTCTCTCTCTCTCTCTCTCTCTCTCTCTCTCTCTCTCTCTCTCTCTCTCTCTCTTATGAAAAATACTTTTTTACTTATAAAAACTTCTTATTGACGATGAAACAAAAGATAATGAAAGAACTTTATTGCTTATAAATTTGATGTTGCACTATATTATTTTTATGTTAAATGCATATTATACAAATTTCCTTTAAGAAAACTTCAACTTCCATTTGTAATATTGCATAATTAATTATTTTCTTATTGTTTTCGATATATGATTATAAATAAATATATTTGAAATTGGAAAAATAAAAATAATTTGAATATTAAATTCTAGTGATATTTTGAATTTATATCGAATGCAGTTAAATAAATTTATCATATATGAATAATTTTATTATATTTAAAAAAATGATACATCCTCGTGCTAAAAAAGAACACAGTTTTTATAAGTGGTAAAAAAAAATGTATATATATAATTATGATAAAAATAATAAACTTGTATCATTTTCATATATTATTGTGCCATAAATAACTACTCACCCCGAAAACAATTTATTTAAATGTATTCAATGGTGTTATATTTCAGAAACAATAACAGTGTCCCAAAATATGTATAATTATTGGTGCGCATCTTAATTAACTCAGAAAACCAATGGAAGAAGAAGAAGATATATTATTATAAGAATTCCAAAATGTTACGTTATTCTCCAATTAGCCTTGATATTAAACATTGCGAGAATTTCGGTATAAAATTAGAATTTTCATATGAGTGCATGCTTATTAATCAAGTGTGTTTTACGGTGCATTAAGTTACCGTAGGTCATGGTACATTGTCTACTACTTCAATCAATATCAAACAGCAAGTGTCCACTTTTTGCATCAGCGCCGGTCTGTTACATAATAAAGTACCGTTACTTTTCATTGTGTTTGAATGTTACCGCCACTGGAGTCTACTGGAGAACGCTGGAGAACAAAATAGTTTAGTAAATTAAATGTAGATGACACTACCTGTAAGCATGAAAATATTTTTAAAATTTAAAAAACTCAGGTAAGATAAATTAAAGGCATTAAAAGCACAGCGCTCTACTAGAGCGCTAGAGCCTCCCTAACCCCACTGGTGCGGTTGGTGTATTACTCGGAGTATTCCTAGCAGAGGGTTTACGGTCGAGCAGACATTATATAAGCTAGCTTACCTGTTTTACAATGCTCTGGGTCTGGGCGAAGTTAATTAAATTTTCAATTTCATATCGTCAGGATATTTAAAAAATAAATTTCCATAATATATATAGAGTATTTATTTATTAATTGATTGATAATTTTAACCATTAACAATTCTTATAAAAATTCAACTTAATTAACACTAGATCATTTAAATTCTTCATCTTTATTATATTATAAACAATATTAACCAATAATTTATTGGGAACATTTTACACCATTTTGTGTTAGTATTAAAATTTTATTATAGCTAAAATATACATTATGTACACTGTAAGACTGCGGAAACGTTACAGCTTCACAGAGAAATGAGCAGCTTTAAATTATTGAGAGATGTAATTTATGATACAAATCCAAATTTACTTTTATAACCATTTTTGTTCTCAGTTCCTCCCTTGCATTATAGACTGTACCAATTAATACTCACTATATAGTCAACAGTCTATAAATTTAATGGTTAACCCTATAATAAAGCCTACACATGAACAATTTTACTGCAGAAAAGAATAGAGAGTACCAAATTATGTTACTCAGATTTTGCTTAGATTTTTAAAACCCATGCAGGAAATATTTTTTAAAAATAATTTAAAGTACAGATCGAGAGGCGTCAAAATATCGGCGTCATAGGACGAAGAGGGGTCCACACCTGAACTTTGAAACAAACTTTTTAGCAATAATTCCTGGACTCCAAAAAATCTGAAAAAATTATAGTAACAAAATTACAAAATTTGGTGTCCTCTATTCATTTCTGCTATAAAAAAAATCATGTAGATTGTCCATTGCTAAAAACAGAACAAAAAGAGTTTATTTTTTATTAAATTATATTATATTAAAATCACAATCATTATACAAAATAATTTAGTTAACATATTTTTAAAGGCACTATAATATAATTCGAGTTGTAATTAAGGCTACATTAAGCAGGCCAGATTAGTATGCTGAATATTGTTGCAGATTAACGGTACTCAAACAGCTGTGAAAGGTGTAATAAACTAGTATTTTTTTTTATATGTCCAATCTAAACATGAAACCTTACACCTCCACACGTGCTATTTAATGGTATGCATCTCATTTGTAAGTCAGCAGGTGAGGTAATGAAGTCATGCTTGGGTGGTGCATGGTGCGATCTTTACACGCGATTATATTGCATAAATATTACAACATTGAGAATCATTTCATCTTCCGATTTCATGTACAAGTTATTTAAGACTTTATTAAAATAATGACAAGTAATTTATAATATCCTAAAGCGTAAATATATATGAAATTTTAATCATTATTAGCGTAACATGCTGAAAACGTGTCTTTTCAATTTTAATAACAATCGTTTATGATAAAAAGGTTAAATTTTACTATTGCTATAGAAGGGAATTGTATAAAAAAAGGACGAATTTTTATTTGCATGCACTGTAAGCAATAATTTTAAACATTGATGATGATTATATGTTCAATTCAAAATTTATATTTTTTCATTATATTTGAAAAAAACAAATATTGATGACATTTTTTAACTTTTGAGTTCCATTGAAATAAAGTTAAAAGTTGCATCAAATTTTAAGGAACATAAATAAAATAAATTATATAATACATTCATTAACTCATTATAAATTCTGCATGAGACTGCACTATACGATAAAAAGCTAGAGTTATAAATTATTATAAGTATATTGTCATCTTATATTCTTATACTTTAATCTGAAAGTGATATTATTATGATGCATGGAGTATAGATTTAAATTATTTATAGGAAGCTGTGAAGCTCGAGCTAATAATTTTATAAAGGTAATGACTGCATTATAATGAGCAGTGTTTACTCTTATAATAAAAGTAGAGAATCTGAGATTACCCTTTCTAAGATAACAATTATCTTAGCTTTTTTTCAGTGTGTAATATTATAAGTTAAATTATTTATGTTTATATTTGGCGTATTTTTAATTCAATAAGAAGGTTAAAATAGTTACAATAGAATATAAATTAATTTTACAATAAATAACGTGAATTTGTTAAACTATAGCAGAAGTTTATCAAAGAAATAAATTTGATAATATTTAAAAAGAATGCTTGAGAAATGTAAATGACACGCCCACCGCTATTTAAATGGGCGGAAAATCTCAACGACAACTTGAGAACAATTTCATTTAGAAAACAAAAGAGAACAAAAACATCCTCCTATATAGAAGAAAGTGATTTTTTGTTAAAATAATTAAGAGCGATACTAGAAAAATTCCAAAATAAATTAAATTTCAAATTAAATTCCATGCCATGTATGCGTGTATCAATGCAATTGTAAATATGTAAAAGTATTATCCTCATTGTAAGATATTATCAACGTGAATGAAATTTTGTGACATGACGGCTGTTTTCATCCTATATTGTTTCTATACGACAACATTTGTATTTAGCACATTTTCTAATACAGACTATTATTATAATCAGTATTTGGGGGGATTTTCAACCATCACTTCAGTATGCCTGTGTTATTAATTTTTGTTAATTAATTTGTCCCGACTAAGAACACGCAATAGTGATGGATGCGTCCCAGAGTGGTTATGTACTGGTTGCATAACCATAAGGCGTGGAGATTAACAAGGCTGCAAACGCAAAATTTACAATATAACCAGAAGGGTCGAACAAAGTTGTTTATATGCATGGGCAATATATATGTATTAAGTGATTTATTTTTTATTCTGTCGATGCAAACATCTATGGAAACAATGTAAATTATTATTTTTTTTTCTTAATACATTTCTGGTGAGAACTGGAATGAATCGATCTCTAATTTTGCAATCATCATCTCAGCGCCTTCTCTAATCAAGCTTTAATCATTCAATAATAACATTAATCATTAAAGACCTGATATATTATATGACTATAAGCTGCTGCAGCTACCTATCCAGAATTAATGCAAGGATAATCTGGTGATTATTTGATAATTAATTAACAGTGAAATGGTTATTCTCGAATTTTTCTAGTAGTCCAGTAAAGTTAAGTATTTTGGTGGGCAAAAATAGTAATAAGCTGAAATTTGGTACACACATGCCTGGATAGTGCACGAGTTCCCAAAAAAAAGTCCCCCAAGATCCCCTTTGAGGAGACAAAATTACGGGACATTTCCCAGAAAAATGTACTTTTTATCAAAAATATTTTTTTCTAATGCAATTAACGATCGTGCATGTCCTGAAAAATGTTGGAATAGAAATAATTGAACTAAAAATAGTTTTCAAAAAAATTAGCTTCCTTTAATGAATAGTTTCCAAAATATCCCTGAAATTTAAAAGCGTATATTGCCAAGTGATTTTGAGTTTCAAATTGCATTGTAATTATCAAAAATATTGTGATGATACAAAATAATTTTTACGAAACATGTAGTACAGTGTAGTTTACTCAAAAGCGCTTGTACGTTTCGTTTTTGATGTGCGGGAATTTTGGGAAATTTGAACTCGCAAGAAGTGGGCGTGTCCCGACTCCTTGCACTGTATATACTGCGTTTATATGTTGAAAAAATTATGACTTTTTTTTAGACTCATTCTGATAGTGTGGCATGCAAAATTTATTTAGGTCTTTTCTCTACCCCCCCCCAAAAATCTCCCCCCCCCCTTCTCCTCCCAGGCAACATAAAAATAAATCTGCTGAATAAAATTTGCTGCTGAACGATCAAGTTTATTGATTTGAACTAAATGTAAGAAATTAATAAATATCAAAAATTTACTTCCGCCCCCCCTAGACTCCCTCCCCCTCTCTGGCAAAAGATAGATATTGTTGGAAAATTGATTCAATGAATTGAATACATAATATACATGGACTACAATTCATTAATTCATCATTAAGAGATAAGAGCACACGTTTTATGATCATTTCGAATTTTTTTTCTTTTTAATATTCATAGTATTTATTTTATATTTTGAATTTTGAACTACGTACAATCTACAGGATATTGCATGTCTTTTTTAAAAGTTTAATATTGTATTCCTTTGATAAGTAAGCTTGATCTATAACATAAAACTGGATATAAATGTGGTACATAAATACATGGATTGGCTTGCTTATAATTAATGCATTAGGAAGATGTATAATATGTACCTGCATGGAGTAAAATATAATTAAGGAACCTCCTTAAAACATTGCAATTGTAATTAAAGTACCGGGCCATTAAATAAAATTAAAAATGTACACCATCGCGCGTATTAATTAAATTGATTATATGATTATGCTTATCATATAATATTATATTATACCGTATATATAATATTATTATAACAGATTGTATTTCAATATTTCATATATACAATATAATTATCTCTGCTATGGTGATAACTGAAAATCTTCATAATAACAAAATTATAATTGATATTATGTGTGATTACATTACAAGGATTTTATTAAGCTCATATTATTTTTTCCTCTGACATATTGAATTTTCAAGTAATATTCCAATTTAAATTATATAGCTTAATAAAATTATGCTATATGCATGAGGTCTGTTCGTAATCCCTGTCCATGCACACTGTATAGTATAACAATTTCTGTACACACAGAGTTCACTCGATTGACGTTATGTCCAAGTACATACATAAAGAAATCGCATCAAAAACTTACACTAGCCAAGGTTTAGAAATATACATATACCTATTAGCTATATGACATAACAATGATGCAAAGAAAGAAAAGTTTATTTGGAGACAAGAATTACAGTACGTGTGAGTACGTACGTAAATAATTTATGTAATACAATTTAAAAAAATAAACACTTTCTCAAATGAAAAGAATTGCTGATATTAAAAAAATTATTTAACTTTAAATCGCGTTCCCACGAGAAAGAGGGACAACTTAATCATTATAACTCTGTGTAAATTAAATAACCAGATTCATATTCATATGTATTATTGCATGAAGAATTTCCTGAGTCAAGGAGTATCTCTTGCCAATTTAACACAACATGTAGCTGCACCCTTTGCGATGAAAAAATTATTTTGTAGTTACGCAAAATTTGTATGGTGTTATTCGTTGTTTCCATTGCTCACATGATGCTTAGGTGCAGACTGGTGCCATGGACCATGGATGGTATTATAACTAGGAAAAGGAGAGAGTGGTTCTTGGGGGGGGGGGGGGGTTCTTGGGGGGGGGAGGTTAGTTTTTTTGGATATTTATTTCTTATTGTTAGTTCAAATTACAGAAGCAAATTATATTCAGTTGGGGATTGGAGTTGGAGGGGAGGGGGAATGGGGGGGTAGAGAGAAGACCCAAATAAATGCTTCATGCCACACTATCAGAACGAGTCTATAAAAATAGTCATAATTTTTTCCACATATAAACGCAGTATATACAGTGCAAGAAGTCGGGACACGCCCACTTCTTGCGAGTTCAAATTTCCCAAAATTCCCGCAAATCAAAAACGAAACGTACTAGCGCTTTTGTGTAAACTGCACTGTACTACATGTTTCGTAAAAATTATTTTGTAACATCACAATATTTTTGATAATTCGCTTATTTACAATGCAATTTGAAACTCAAAATCATGGCACTTATTGGCAATATACGCCTTTTAAATTTCAGGGATATTTTGGAAACTATTTATCAAGGGGAGCTAATTTTTATGAAAACTATTTTTAGTTCAATTATCTCTATTCCAACATTTTTTAGGACATGCACGATTGTTAATTGCATTAGAAAAAAATATTTTTGATAAAAAAGTACATTTTTCCGGGAAATGTCCCGTATTTTGGTCTCCTCAAAGGGGACCTTAGGGGACTTTTTTTTGGGAACTCGTATACTATCCAGGCATGTGTGTACCAAATTTCAGCTTATTACTATTTTTGCCCACCCCGCTTATGCATTTCTACCTAATATTCCTGGACTATAGGATAAGATAACTTGCAAGTTACACGACTTCAGCAATTTTTTTTAGTATATAGTTCCACAAATGTAAAGTTACCACCGGAAATAGCCGGAAGTGGAAGGTTTCTGGACATTTTACTTCAGTTTTCAATCTGAAACTTGGCACAGAGATTCATATTAGGGATTCATAATTTTCACTGTCTTAGAATTTTCATAATTTAGCTAAAATCCTTCCACTTCCGGCGGTAATCTTACATTTTTTGAACTGTACTTGAACTGATATTTTCTTACAGTGTAGAGTGTGGGCGGCTGTTCGGCGTGTGCCTTTCAGGAGCAGTGAAGAAGATGTGGAGACTCCACGGTGACCCACACCTTCCCGCCACCACCGTGATCCAGGTAGGAGAAAGCTGTGGGAGGGGAGGAGCAGCCTCCACTGCCATTCCCTCTCAGTCGCTGCAGATTATTCAAACCAGACGAGCACACCGGTCATTGTATATGTGTGTCTGAAACAACACAACCAACTACACACCGTATACTAGTGTGGATTACTTTACCAGCATAGTTCATAAGTAAGTACGGTCAATTATTATACTTTTATATTTTTTGTATTGATTTTTTAGTGCTTATAATAGTGTGCTTTATGTGCACTGGTCCCATTAATAATAATTTTCTTTTATAATAATTGCATCAATGAATCAATTAATTGATTTAGTGACTCCTCGACGTTTCATTTGCATGCAATGATTACAATTTTAATTTGTTATAATTAATTGTTTCATTGAATCGATCAGTATTGATCTCTCTTATCATTAAATATTTGAATCTTTGATATTATCAAAATCTTAACTGCAGATTTTTCTGTTAATATTGTTCTACAGTTCTATTGTTGCAAATGTGACATTTATTTATTTAGCTCATTGAGGTATAAATGTTTTTTTGTATAAATGAAATGTATTATGTTTATTTAAAATGAATAATATATATATATATATATATATCGGATTGTAAAAAAAAAAAAAAAAATGCTTCAACCATTCTTAAATAGAGGGTGTGGTTTTACTTGGAAATTACTGCACAAGAAGTCGAACATTACTGTTCCAAAATTAGATAACTGAAAAAGTAAGTCAATTTATTGCTATATTATAGGGTGAAAAAGCAATAACAAACAAATGCACCTTTCAGCTGATTTTGAATTAGCTAGTTATATATCCATGCAAACATTTAACGCAGAATTTAAATGCAATTATTTAATTTTTAAACAAAAATGTATTAACGATTGTATATTATAATATTTATTTTTTATATTATTGCGAAGGCAATTTTTTAAAAAAACACATTAGAAATACACAGTAAAATTATCATACAAAAAAGTAGGTATGTTTTCATAACAATATACTAATATTTTTTTATTTAAACATGTGATATATGACACACAAATAAGATACAAGATGACTTTTAATTTGAAGTACAACTTGGTTTAATCATCATGTAAGTTTACATGGAAGACTGAGGTTTTGAAAGTACGTACAAAATTTCTTCTTGTTTATTTTCCACAACATGCTGACTTTGTCATTTATAATGGCATTTTCAAGGACGTTCAGCCACGGGCGGAAAGATTCTCAGCTGTAGAAAAAGTTGCCTGCATTCAAGGGTGCCAATTACGTTGACTTGAAGTTCTGGGGATTTCTGATAAAATTACTCACATGTGTGGAAAATGGAAAATTACCCAATTACAAATTCTTTAATAAACTGCTGCTGATGGCTGGTCATACGTGAACTTGCACACTCAAACAATTAACCATATATGGTAATTTGCAGCATTGTTAAATAATCTCAATAGAGACTTCAAGTCAGCTGATTTTGCGGTGTTCCCACCGTCCTATTTAAACCTATTTAAAAAAAACAACAACTCAAATTTGCTATTTTGGCATCAAAAAATTTTTTTAGAAAAAAAAAGCTCTTGAGCTATTATCAGAAGACCCTTAAATGGAAGGGGGGTTGGAGGATGGTTTCAAATTAATAGTTATGTAGAAAATTTTCCCGCCGGGGACCTTTTGAATTTGCAGCAACGTAAATACACAACGATCTATTAAATTACATCCATACATGCTTCCAGCAGTTGCATGTTGCATGGCATGGAGATTTAAAGGTTAACTGTTTTTTTTTTTTTTTTTTTTTTATTATTATTATTGATTGCCATTATAGCGAAAGTAGATAAACATTAAATTAAATTTATAATATTATTATAGCTGACAAAATTATATGTTGTAATATAAGGGGGGGGGGGAAATTGCATATTTATTTTTTATAAAGAAGGTTTGTTTATTGGAGAGAAAATGCAAGTTCACTGATTTTTTTATTTTATAAAAAAATAATGTTTGCTATATAATACAATAAAAGTTATCAACTATCGTCTTGCACCCTAAAACTCACCCTAATAATCTTTATAAGATGGTATTACCTGGCTATAATTATAAAATACGATGGTAACATAAATTTAATTTTCATATTAACTCATTTTTATATAAAAATATCATTTCATATTCTATTATATATACATAGAATACAAAAAATTTCAAGAAGTTCATGGAAATTTCTCATGACAAAGCCACATGTTTTACCAAATGACTACTAAATTATAATTCTTACCGAACTAAAATTTAAAAATCGATAATTTTGAGCACTTTCATTATTTTAAATGATCATTCTTAATATCATTCAACAAAATTATGGATTTTCTTATGAATTAAAATTTGTTTTAAATTTCACCTGCACATCTTATTTAAATAAATTAGAAAAAAAAAATTGAATACGCATAATTTCATTTCCCTACAAAATCTTTATTTATTTATTTTATTTATTTCACCAATCATACATATGTACATATTAATATAAAAAGGAAAAAAATTGTGAAATGGGTTATTTTACAAGGCACTATACAACGCACCAGAACACATAATTTTACATATGGTAAAATAACCTTTTACTAAATAGTACATCAAATTTACTAAAAAGGAAAAAAAGAAAAAAAAAACTTTTCATAAAACAAATTGTCAAAATAACAGTCTCATATAATTCACCCACTGCACAAACAAGATTTACACATTGGGTTGAAAATATTTGGGGATATGAGGGTCTTGATGCGGGCAGGAGCTGCATTCCAAGCAGACACAGTACGATATTTAAACCCAAGCTTATATATATGCAGCTTATACATTTATAGTACTTAAAATAAAAATTTTTTTAGAAAACAACATTGAAACCTTGATAATTAATTCCACTTGAAGAATTAATTCCAGCATTTCAATTTCAAAAGCCATTTCTCTACAATGAGGTTGTCATATGTTTACACAAACCAGTTTCAAGCACAGTCATCTTAAGAGACGCGTAACATATACCTCTCGACATACTCTTAATTTCAAAATTAAAAAATAGAACTTGCATTTCCGTGAGCTTTCGTATTAATGTCAAAATAAAAAATATGTGGTATTGAAAAAAGACTCAATACAAGTCTATTGGGCCTTTCTGGATAATTTATTTTTATTTTATATTTTTATGCTTTTAAATACTTTCTTAATATCTCTTGTTTCATTAGTTTAATATATATATATATATATATATATATTATATATATAATTCAGGGGCGGCTCGTGCCCCTTTTCCGTGAGGGTGCTGCCTGACATGGGAACGGCAGAACACCATGGGGGGGTTTGGGGGGCGGAGCCCCCCAATGGCCCGCCGCAGGCGCGATTTTTTTTAAGGACACGCCCCTTTTTTAGGGTAAAATTATGACAAAATCATATAATAATGCTCTCAACAACGAAGCAGAAATTATCTAAAATCAAAAAATGCATGCATTTTATTTATAATTTGTTATGACATGCACTTATGCGAGCCCTTTTGAAATCGTGATTGAATGTTTCAAACTTAATATAATATCCAATTTTTAATTATTTTTTTTAATTCATAAGTCCGTTCACGTGGTAAGAAACATATATTTATATAAAAATAAATATTGTTTTAAGCCCTTTTTTTTTTAAATAATAGTGTCAATCAAACTGCATTCAAACTGCATTGTTAATATGAAACCTGAATGCCTGGTATAATTTTTACGCAATGTATATAATGAACATCAAATAAATCGATCATGGTATATACAATATGTACAAAATTAGGCAACAACCAGAATCTAATATAAATTTTTAAAGACAAAATTTAATAAAAAAATAAAAAATGAAATTTATATAAGAAAAAATTGCATTATTAAACATTATTTCAATATTATTAGTATTTATTTAATTGAGAAAAAAATAATCGTAATCCTGTTAAGGTAGAGATAACACGGATCAGCTGACCTAATGCTAAAAAAATCTCAGTCATGAAAATTACGAAAAAAAAAAATAATAAAATGTTCTCCTCTACATCGCCTATCAGGTATCCGGCATTTTCGGTGTAAGACATTTCGGTGTAAGGAATGTTCGGTGTAAGCGTTCGGTGTACGGAACTTTCGGTGTAAAGAGATCTTGGTGAAGGGAAGATTCGGTGCAAGGAATTTTCAGCGTAAGGAAAATTTGGTGCAACGTTAATAAAACTGTTAAATATAAAATAATGTAATTGTTTTTCAATTTATTAATACTTTTTCTATTTGAGGTCAGAATTAGAAGAACTAGAAGAACTTATGCTATATATATCAATAGTCAGTACATGTTGTCAATATACACCGAACGCTTACACCGAACATTCCTTACACCGAAATGTCTTACACCGAAAATTCCTAGAATCCCTCTCGAGCGGTATAACAGATCAAAGATCCCAATTTTTTTATTATTGTTTTAATTTTTTTTTAGCCATGCAATATTTCTTTGATTACTATCGCATATTTGCTGCTAAATAATGTACTGCCGGTACACGCAAACCCGGGAAAATAAGCTATATATTTTTCTCATCCTGGAGCAGTGTAGTTAACGACGTTTTCTTATATTTTGTATACTCGTACACTTTTACAACTTGTTTTTGTTTTATTGTTTTATTTTTATGTTTGAATTTTCTCATTAATGGTATAAAATGCTGTAGTGAATAATTAATAAATAAATAGCTCCCATGTATAATATATCGACTTGTTCCTGGTAAACTTATAATTTATAATAAAATACATGGGCGCGATTCACGAACGAATTAAGTTATCCAGATTTCTCACTTAATTAATTCGATCGACGTTTAGTGCCATCGAGTTAGACTGGCGCTAACTGCGTGGTTAGTAAGAAACCTGTTGTTGTCGTTGTTCGAACGTGAGATCTCACGATTGTTTACATGCATGCACCACTTAATTTTCAAAAGACAAAAGTGTTGGTTCTTTTGGGACAGTCATATTTTTATTAAAGTAAAATAAAAGTGCTGGTCTTCATTCCTCAGATGCTTCAATATATTTAGTCAATCTTTGTTAGTATATTCACTGATGAATGTAATTAAAATTTTGTTAATCTGCTCAATGAAACCATATTACAGGAAAGGTCTTCGAAGTGTTGTTCAAAATTATTCCCGCATGTCAAATACCACAAGCTCATTGGTTCTGTTGAACCAATGAGCTTGCGGGTACTGCCGATCGCACAGTCCCCGATCGCTCCAAAATCACACGGCTTGAGTGGGAGTTGAAGAGGAGGAGAATGAGGGTAGGAACACTGCTTTGGGCTACTGCTAGTAGTGGCAGTACCTTCCGCTGGGCAGCGCTGAGGGAATAAATTTACGCGGCAGCGGCAAAAATTTCATGATTTTAAATGTTAGAACTGATAAAAATTTGCTGGAAAGTTCAGAAAAATTATAGGATTATTTGATATTTCTAATTGTGTGTTTGTTCCCAAAATTTCTGGGGGGGCTGCAGTACCGCAGTACTATATATATATATATATATATATATATATATATATATATATATATATATATATATATATATATATATATATATATATATATACACTGTATTATAGTGATTATGTTGTTTTTGCAGCCGTTTCTTATATTTGCCTCATAGATAGTCTTTCATGTTTTCTGATAATATTGTATTCTCAGCCTATGAAAGATTTAATAAAATAAATATAATTGGTAAAAAAAAATCAGAAAAGCTGAAAGTCCAGATACATTAATGAAATTGAGTCTTTTTCTGCAACCACATCGTTATACATTCAAGAGTATTAAAGTAATTGTTGTGTACTTCTTTGTAAACTCAAGACTTTAAAAAGATATTAATACTACTGCCTGATTTTATGGAGGAAATTCATATATCTTTAGATACAAAAAGATACAACGTACTTGCTGTTTTGAGGTGTACAAGCTGTCAAAAAATGATACAGATTCAAAAATTGCTTATATTTTAGTCAGAAACAAGGTGCGAAATTTGTACATGGCAATATAGTACAAAATAGATACAAGTTTCATCGATGGCACTACCGCATTTATTAAAACGGAATGAAGAACAAGAATACTATCAAGGATCACCAATTTGTACAACTTACACTGAAAGTTTGACATATCCTGATTGAGCTCATCCAGAATAACATTTTGTGTTTTTTACTTTCTTTTTTATATAAGTTACGAGTTAACAGAACCCTAAAAAACAAGAACATCTTACTATTATATAATGTTCTTTGATTTTATCTCATCGCAATTAAAGAATCAGTTGATGTTTTTGGACAACATAGTACATTAAAATTTTATTATCTAATGCAGTAAATTATTGTCTAAAGTATAATTTACGTCTTTTTTTATTAGAATTTGCAATCAAAGTAAGGGAACATGGAAACTCTAACCTAGAATGGTCAATTGATATCAGAGAGAGCTCTCAAGAATAAACTGAACCTCATGCAGAATTTATTGAATTCGAAATACTAATTTAAATATTTTTGGACATTAATTTGGTCCATTGATAGAGGTGTCCGTCCTGATTGAAAGTTTCCACGGTTCTCTCTGTCCTACCTGAACGAATGCTGGGACATAACAGGCCGTGGCTACCACCCTTTCCCTACCTTATTCCTAGATTTTCTACCCATTACCTCGCCTCGAGCTGTAAGCTCTAGGGGTGTATCCTCGTAAAGAAAAAAAAAATACTAAAAAATCTAAATTTGGAAATGTCAGTAGCTTTTTAATTAATCTCTATAAAAAATCCTGATGGTGATGGGATTCGAACTGATGACCTTGTGACCAAAACCTCAAAACATTGAGTTATTTACCATCGTGCAAGTACTCGTGCTGTGGTACTTAGACTTGAAATGGAGAGTAGACGACACAGTATACCACACGCGACGGCTACTGAACGTGCATATATGTGGTGCTCACTCTACTAGCTAGACGTTTAGTTTTTAGCACAAGGTCATCTCTCATGTCCCTGCGTTCCTCGACTTTAACAAGTGTCAAATGATGCTAAACTTTCCAATATATTAACAATATTTTTATTAAGTAGTTAAAGTAATATACTACTAATACTTATAATAACCCACTTTTATTTTTTTTTCTATCAAAATTTATTTAATTTTTTTATAAAAAATTTTAAAGAAAAAGTTTAAATATTAAAATCTTATGATTATGTCAACATGAATATTTAAATTTACATATTTTTTATTACTATTATAAGAATTTAAATGACTTTTTAATTTCATTTTATATTATAACATTACAACATTCTTCATATATATGATACAAGTTATTATAATTTATTATAAATTTCCTGAGGTACTTCATTTAAATACAGGTATAGAGGTAAATAAATATCTCATTTTTGATTTCCTAGTTTACAAATACATTGTCACACTAAACAAATTTATTGAACGTTTGTCACATCTTTGCTTCTGGTATGACCTATGACCTTTATTGTAACTTCTCTTATGGTAATATATGGGAAGACCAAAGTGTTGAAAGTACGAGCAGCTTCCAAAGGTCTCATGAAAGTTTGGACCTGTTTCTGAAACAGACCGTAAAATCTGTAGTAGTCACGAAAATTTGGATCCATACAACATCACAATTAAGGAGTGTTGCACACTGCCTTCGTATCGCATCGTATGATATAAATTTAGAACCGGTTCTAAATGAGAAAAGTACTATCGTATGTGATGCGATACGAAACGAAGCTGTGTGCGCTCGTACACCTGATCGCATAGGTTCTTAATTTTTTTTTTATCATACGCTGCGAAATCATACGATTTTGTGTGAGACAGCCCTAAAAGATTTGATTTTATACTTTTATTTATCAGTAGCTTTATATTTATGAAGTCTCTTTTACACCTTTCACCCGTGCATAATAAAATCTCCATGCATCTCTCTCCCTCTATAGTTGAATGTGTTGTTATACGTATGGCCCACTTTCCAATAGATTCAAATCATGACATCATCTTTCAAATATTTCAAGTTCAAATCATCATAAAAATAATGACACAATATAATATACTTGTGAATTATTTAATAATAAAAAAAAAACATTATAACATTACAATGCAAAATATCCGCAACATTAATGTCATTTATTTTCTTTAAACGCATCCCGTCTATGTATGTAATATAACTTATGTATGTAAGAAAATAATGGTCTTCCTGGTATATAGATGAAATCATGTCTTCATTTTTTTTTTTTTTTCTTTTTGCAATGCGATTTCTATTGAGTTAGTGAACGGTTATATACAACATATCGTGGATGTCAATCAAAACTCATTGCAATTAACAATAACAGTAAGTACAATTACATTTTATATTTCAACAGGTCAGCATTATGACATGTCACCTCGATTCGCTAAATAAACACTTGTTTTCGTATATTGTTGTTAGAATTGTGAAAATATAATTTCAAGCACTTGACTGAAATTATCTCCTGTGTATCATTTTGATTGGCTGATTTGATAACACGTCTCGGGGTAAAGGAAAGGTGAATGTTAACTTACTTAAAATGTGAATTATGATAAAAGTATTATTTATAGGATGAGAGAGAGAGAGAGAGAGAGAGAGAGAGAGAGAGAGAGAGAGAGAGAGAGAGAGAGAGAGAGAGAGAGAGAGAGATGATTTGCTCGTGAACTTATGGAGCAACATGCAGTTAACCCCTTTGCTCTTGTTTCTTAAAAAATAATATATCACTCTAACTTATCATTGTTACTGTATAATATATTATATAGAAAATTTCTTTTTAGCTTAATCGATATGCAGCAAGAATCATACAACAGTCGTGATGAACATTAAGATTGGATATCGCCCAATTATAGTAATGGCATACACACCACAATTAATTTTAGTTTGATTTCAGCATTTTTTTTCAATCAGACTGACAATTTTTTAGTGTTTTTTTTTTATTTTTAATATTATTATTTATTTGTATCGTGTTATGTGAGTGATATTTGACGTTTCTGGAACCTCAATATATTTTATTGTATAATACTTTTGATTCTGGGAGATATATTATGGAAATAAAAACTATTGAATTTGAATTTTGAATCCATCAAACTTTAATATATATTATTTTATAAAAAAAAAAAGAATAATAAAAAGCAAGAATCTCATAGCAAAAGCAAAAGTAAATCAATATTGATTTGGGCTTCTTTTTTTAACTTTCCTAAATATGGGCATATAATTAATTTCGTTTGAAAAATATAAGAGAGAGAGAGAGAGAGAGAGAGAGAGAGAGAGAGAGATGGACGCGTGAACTCTTAATGAAGCAACCGAAACTGGTGTCTTAATTAACTTCAAACTTACATTATTTATTATTATTATTTGGCATTATAGCTCTCACATAATTTGGATTAATATATATTTCGCAGTATTGCCTCAATTATTATAACCTTTACTAAAACTATAAAGACACCTGGTTGACATTTTTATCAGTGAAATGTCCACTCGGTAAAATTTACGATCATTTTGTTCACGGCCATCTTACAAAAGTCGTTCGTAAAATTTGTCAAGGTGGAAATTTGAGGAGATTATTTAGGTAACGTTATATTATATTATAACGTCTGGGAATTTTGAAGAATAAAATTTTAAATGGACGTTTCTGTGCTGCCAAAATGATGTGTGACTTAATTTAATAAAAAAACATTCTATGATGTCATAGCCCTGACTTACATATTGTGTCTGCATTTTTTTGTATATATATTATATATACATATAATTCTAAATACATTTTATTTTAGTCAATTCGTAAATTTCAAATTAATCAAATTCATAATTGAATAAATTAATTTCGTCGATCCATTGTGAACTTATATTTATCTTGTAAAAAAAATGCATTACCTCTTCCAACAAATAAAAATAAATTTAAGAAAATAATTTTTGCCTACTTCATCATTGCATAGATGTATAGGATTTACCCCCTTTTTTAATTGCATTGACTTTTGCATGGATACATATTATATATATATATATTGTGCATGATAATATTCTTATGTCATGAATAATATATTTTTGTGTATATTATATGTATAGTTATTAAGAGAAGAGTAAGTGTAACACAAATATTCTTTGCTTATATTGTTGGAAATACTCGAAATATAGCTTAATTATAGGAAAAAAGCAATTAATATCATGTCATATTTTTCCCTTTGCATTATAATTACAATCTTTTAGTTGGTTCATGTATTGATAATTTTTTATTGATAAGCACTCTAATTCATTGTTACCATATCCACGTGTGCATTCGACAGTGTAGGATATTATTATTACAAATTTCTGCAAAAGAAATAATATTTTTTTGTGCTATTCGTGAAAAATTATTTTATACGCCGTTAAATAAACTGTCAAAATAGCACTTTTTTTGTCATATCATTCCTTCATTTAAAAACACGAATTAATTTAGTGATTACAACAAACGTTATAAGAATATTAAAAATTTAAAACTGCATGCGTAGCCTTTGGTCTTTTCACAACATCACATGTTTAAAACTCCTTTATTCTTGGAACCAAAATCAATACAACAATGGATTCGCTACCGGCGATATATGTTAACGATAGAAAGTGATTGGACCAAATTGCTAACAGGGTCCGATGTGCAGATATTTTTTTTTACAGACGAGTGGCTGCGAAGCTCATGTTGCAATACCAGCAACATTCCTTGCGCTGAGGATCAGGGGGCCACGCGGAGAAAGTTCGCGTGAAGTAGAAGATGGTCCTACCATGTCGCACGCAACGTGACGCATGCCCAACCAGGACCTCTTATATAATTATACTAAACATTAAACGTCTTTATAAAAAAATAAATAACATTTCGCAGATATTGCGTAACGATTTTTATTGATATAGAATCGTTTTTTTTTTTTTAATTTAATGATTGTTAAATTTATTTTAATTTATATAAACACGCGAGGATCTTGATTAATATTTTATATGACCATGAAAATAAATATTTTGTTGATGTTCTGTGATGTATGTCACGGTAGTCATTTGTAAAATGTGTTTTCTCTCTAGACCTCTATCTCTTTAATATTAGTGGGTTTTAATGGTTCATTTTAAAAACGCATGAAATAATTCTGCCGAAAAAAAAAAGAAGAGGAAAAAATAAAGCTAAAATGAGGGAGGAAAAAACGTCAATCTCAAGATTTTTAAGAAAAATTTCGTCACCATGTACGCAAGCACAGTAATGTAAGCACAGTATATGATTTAATGAAAATGTAGACTTTAAGTATGTACCTCAAGATACCACAAACTTAATTCTCGCTCTGTTTGTAGACATAAGGCCTTTTCGTAAACCCTGCTCGGTGTACACTTTCTGCACCCAATCAACCTTATGTACATGCGATATAAGGTCGATTGGGTGTACACCTAGCAGGGTTTACGAACAGGCCTGTTGTATTGTCACGCAGTCTATAGAGACGCGGTGAATTTGAATTTTTTAGCTGGATTGGGTGCTCTTTTTTATGTCTTGTAAAATTTCAAATCTGTATCTTTCTATCTCTTGGAGTTGCGATGCCAGCAAATGAGGCAGGAGCAAAGTTCGTGCTGTCCAGAGGTGTACATTTAGCATAAGGCCGATCTGTTTTATAGTTTTAGCGATAAACAGCTGATATTTCATTAATTTTTCTAGTGATAATGAAGGAAAACCTGAAAGAATTTTTACATATATGTAAAAAGCACTTCAAGCTATTGTCAGTTTTTCAGATTTTTCTTAACCCTATGGCATCTTTAAAATCTATAGATGAAAGACGCTATGACGTCATAGTCATGCAACGTCTTTCCCTATGCTTGTGGGTTAAATATTTCATTGACTATGACTTCACAGCATCCTTTTTCTTGATTTTAAGTGTTTTAAAGGTTTCAAAAAATCTGAATAAATTGACGATACATAACTCGACTGTCCTCTGCGTCTTGTGTTCTGCATGAAATCATGATTTGTGTTCATGCAGTTTGTTCTTTATTCTGCTTCAAATCTTGGATAAAAATTGATTTTATACCACAGTGAAAAATTTATATTATTATATTCTCTTACGACACAGTGATGTAATACAAGTGCGCACTAAAAAGAAGCAAAAAAATAACTCTAATTGTAAATAAGTGGCAGTAAAAAGCTCAATTTGTGGAGACATTAATTCGGGAAAAATTAAAACTTACTTTTGAGAAATCCAATTTTAGTTTTTCTCAGAAACACAATACAAGGATGTAATTATTACAATTTGAAAATGAAAGTGACACATAATTAATAATTTAACTCAAAAGATAACCCTTTGACTCCAATTAGTGTATACAAACAAACTTCCGTTTGAAAAATTTTAATTTTCTTAAAAATTTAATAAATTCCACCAAATCATTGCCAATAGTTTGTTGATATATGAAGATTATGAAGATGTCAACATATTAAAATATCTTACATAAAATTTTCGATCCAGGAAGTATAAAAAAAATTGTGTAATTGATTGCAATCATAAATATTAACAAACGAGAGGTGGCATCACATAATTTTGATATACGTGTAATAGAGAAGCTGCATGAAGAAACTGTGTTCCGGCACACCGATTTAATATCATGGAAGATCTCGAGGGGGGTTCTGCGCCGTCGCGGTTTATAAAGAATGTTGTTCAGGTTATTTTTGTGAGCACCAGCTGGCCTTCAACATTATGGTAAAGGGCTAGTCCGTGACCTTGACGACGCCTCATCAACCTAACCCATCGGTTGCCACCCGCCCAAGAGACTTGCGTGTGATTATTTCTCATTAATATATATTTTTTAAATTCTGCGTCAGTTTTTTATCTCTCTTCAGTTGAATTTTTGCAACGTCTATTCTGATTGGCTTAAAATAAAAACAAAAGTTGTCGGAAATATACGATGACAGTATTTTAATTATGAAACTGAGAGTATATCATTACCGGTTCCTTGTCAAGTACCCTTTTTAGAAAAAAATAATGTGAGAAGAATTATATTTCCACTTATCATAAACAACATTGTTGTAAAATATTTTTTAACTGTCAAAAGTAATTTAAAATTTTGTGTATTTGATTCGCTGCCAATAACATTCTAACAAGTCATGCAGAAGATTGTAATTAATTAACGAAGTGAATAAAAACATAATGTATTTTTATATCATTATATCCTTTCTATATAAGATTAATGATATTATAGTTAGTAAAAGTTTTCATCCTTTGAACTTTAAAATATCATTTAATATTAAAATGTATTTTAAAATCATTCTTTATTTTCAGAAGTCAGCAGAAAATTATTATAATTTTTTTATATAATAATAACAATTACTTGCAGGTATAAAGATAATTTTTATGTATACGTTACATTGCAGAATTATCCTTGAAAATTTCTCACCTTTTTCATCAATATAACTCGTGCTTAGTAATCAAATACTATATAATTTTACAAATGTAAAAATCAAAACACATGATTTCAAAATAAGTTTCCTAACTCTGACATTGACTGCAACATTGAAGATTAATATATTGGCCATGGCTGCATAATCAGACGCACGACTGCTGCACTCTGCATGAAGACCTAATTCTTAATTCACATCACACAAGACAAATATGGAATCTATAGACCGTAGTGATATGAACCTATTCGCCTATATAGCTCGTATACATTTATACATTTGTTCAGAACATAATTTCATAGAAATTGCATTGGTTCATATCTTTCATAGAATTTACAAGTATAAGGTATATAATATAGAAAATATTAATTCTTTGGTTCTTTTGAGCATGTGTCCAAGTTTTTTTTAATGATAAAAATATAAAATAATATATTACTGATAAAAATTTCTTAAGTGAAGATAACTCCTTCTCACCCACATTCGTTCCGGAACCAACGATTTGTGATTTAATTAATACAAAAATACTAAAAATTTCGCTACTATAATGGTCTCTCAACAATATAATATGAACACAGTCTATATTTATATTTTACGTGGGTTTAAAAAGAATACAAAGATGCATATCATTATATATGGGCACGCTCTGCTGACCTCAAATTCTTCATGCAGTCACCACCACATTGACCTGAGGTGCACTATGTTCACTGATATCCGGGAACCATGCAGAAATTAGACATTATTGTATGTTGTGCATTAACCGAGACACTCTGCACGCTTCAATCTTATTACAATTACATTCGAGTACCGTACAATACATACTATAGTTTGTACAAACCTGCATTCAGTGAACACAAAATTGAAACTGTATGTTCATGTTTTGTTGTTTTCTGTAATAAAAAATTGCTTTTTTTTTTTAACAATGACATGTCATTGAAGTTTGTAATTAATGTACGTACTGAAAATGAATTTATGCTTCAATGAATAAAGTCCCATATTGTTGAAATGTAATTTAAGTTAGTTAATTTAGATGTGGGAGAAATAGTTATAAATTAAATTGCATCAATACTCTTTCTCTGTACGTATAGATATGATTTACAGTATTTAATGAATAAAGACGGTATTATACAATACACATTTTTTAATTATTACATGAAAGAAAACTTCAACTCCATGTTATTTGTATGGAGATAGAATTTTCTTGTAAGGAAAAATCGTATGCAAAATTGTATAATGTAATACAGGTTTTCAGTAATTTTATTATTATTAATTTGGTGACTTATGGATAGCACATGCAAATAAGATGGAAAGTAGTAGCAATATATTCATAATATATGTTCAGTCATAAAGAAATACAGTAAAAAATATTTGCAAATAAGAAAAACAAATATTTGCTTTGAAAAATTGTTTACATGTTGTTAAATTTATTTACAATGAGCAATAAAACATGCTAAACTTTTTACATATGTTTTGTAGCAATCTTTAATAATTTTTCTGCAAATATTTTCAACTACTGTAGAATCCCTCGTGAGATGTATTAAAAAACTGATGTTATGGACACGAGAAAAAAAGAGAGAAGAGAAGAGATTATAAAAGTATCATGCATTTTATCATCAATCTGAAATTGAAAAACTCTAATAATAATAATTAGCTTTTCATTAGAACTTAATTGATAGAGGACTTTCCAGATAAGGTAATTTGATGAGCTATTAATTTCAAAACTGCTTTTATACCATATCATTATTTTCTATATATTTAATTTCTCAACTTTCGATATCCCATCATTATATATTATTAGTTTGACTTATTTTATGAAAAATATTATTATTAAATTAATAAAACACTAATAACCTAAAAATATTTTTTTTTCCATATAATCATGACATATGGATACATTACTAATTGTAATTCATGATGTTATTATGTTATTTAAAAAAATATGCCATTCGTTATAAAAAACAAATTTCACATGTAATTTTTTAAAGGTCAATGGAAGTAAGAATTTTAATTAATTAAAAATGGCAAGGTAACTAAAAATAATTACATAAATACTATTTTTTTTATACGAACTTCCTTATTAATCATAAACTAGTTGTCTATAAGTTTTACCATAAGAAAATCCATGATGATTATGTTGTTGCGGATCCTAGTTATTATTTTACCCGACCTTGAATAGCTTTAGTCTCGGAGGAAAATTATGAAGATGATCTCAACGTTTGTGTGTGTTTTTTTTGTGCGTGTCGGAGAATTTCTGTGACGTCACGAGGAACCTTGTGACGTCACAGAACCGCATGTGGAACACAGCGGTGGTGAATGGCCTATTTGACGATTGTTGATAAATATCTCATAAAGTATAACACATTTTTATATTGAGGAGAGAGTACAGATGTTAATAACATCAATGGCACGACTTAATTATCAAGATGGTTCAATATAATGTTTGTTTGATTTTATTATTGTGCTACTAAACTATTCGTGATTTAGTAATAAAATCAATAGGTTTTTATACTGTATTATAGTGTATATTTAAGTTGAAAAACCTTTTTAGAAGTAAAAAAAAAAAAAAAAAAAAAATTGTTTCTAAAATAAATATTAAATTTAATAATTTAATTTGAGTTTGAAGAAATATATTTATAAAGAGAGCAGTGTTTTAACTTTTTTAATAGCAATATTATATTAGGTATGAATTAATAAGGAATCTCATACACTTGTTTTTAAAGATTCTTAATGCCCAGTTAACCATACAATACATTCAATTTATATATTTATTGAATTGTTTATACTTGGTGAACTACGCTCGACGGTCGTTAGTTAAAAAAAAATTATAAAAATTTGTAAATATTTTAAAATATTTATGAAATTTTAATAATTATGGTTAAAATCATCTCAGTGATTCTACTCAAGTTCAAACCTGCAAGCATAGCTGTATACTGTATATAGTATTATATAATATACATAAATATTTGTACATCATATAATTGATTCAATTTTTTAAAAATTTCAATATTTCTAATAAAAAATGAAAACCACACATATACAAATGATATATTGTTGTTAAATTGTAATCCAGAGATTCATATTCAAATTGTTATAACCTTCAAGTTTCTTTAATAAAATTTACCTTATCACAATTTCCAGCTTATTATATATTATAAATACGAAAACTCTTTTCGTCACATAAATAAATATGAAATAGCACTTTTTACCTTCAAATTACAATATTTATTATTATTATTATTATTACAAACTCCTTGAAACAAAAAACTTACGCGTTTTCCATATATCTGAACGTTTAAGACGATGTTTTCCAATTATTGAAAATGTCTATTATTACCACGTGACCTTTCATGACAAAGACTTTGACCGTGGACACATTTCCTTGAGGATCTCATCGTATCGTTGTCACAGTGAACTTGAGGACAAAGGACCGTAAACGTTTTGTCTTCACACCTCGCAGGGTTTCCATGACATTCGGGCCTTTTATCTTTTATTAAATGTCAGATTAGACACTTCATTTGGTCACGTGAGCACGATTATGACCATGTGCGAGTCTTGTCAGAAATTGAGACATGTAATTTTAAATTTAAAATTGGGAAAGGAAATTTAATATGATTTTGAATGGAAATTTAATACGCGATTATTTATTATAATACAGCTTTTTAAGCTGAAAAATGTTGTTAGTTAACCTTAAAAAAAAAAAAAAAAGTAAAAATAAAATATTTCAAGTATTCTACTTTCTCACATAATAATGAATTAATTGAAGTACGCGCGTGTTATCAAGTTTAATAATATACATACAATACAACAACAACTTTTACTTATATCTATATATAAAGATTAGCAAAGGTTTTTTACTTATCAATAATTTAATATATATCTAAATAAATGAAGTAAAAAACTTAACTTTATTTAATTTAATCTATTACATTTATAATAATACATTAACATTTTACGTATTGAAATTAAATATATAATAAAAAAAACTCGAAAATCAGCAAAGGTTTTTTATTAGGATGCAAGTCAAGAGGTAGCCATTAATTGTATCTGAGCAGCGTTGTGTATGCCAGCGGTGGTCGTCGGGTTCAAAATCCTCCACTTTCAGCTGTATTCACAATTAATCTTTTGACTGTGGGAATTTGACACTCAATTTTCGTGAGGGACCTGATTGTGCTTTTGCTATCATTAAGCATCATTAAGTGTTATAAAACATTGTGCCATTGGAAAGATTATAATGATGCTCCGTTTTGAAAATTGAAATAATTATAGAATTGATGGGCAATGAAATTCAAATAATAATATTGATTGAGGTTAAAAATTTAGTTATAATATCCAAGTACCTTAAAATCTGCAATAAGAAGACTTTTATTAATATTTTGCAACGGCTGATAGTATAAAATATAATTAAGTCATTTGTATTAAAACCTCTACTTCTCAGAAGTCTTATCAATATAGTTTTCTTGCAAATTCTTTCCGTCTTCCAATTAAATCTTGTATTTACCTTAGTATACAACCAAATCATAATATTGCTACGAATCAAAGTTTGCATAATCACATAAAAAACGTAAACTTGTCATTAATTACATTGTAAAATTTAATACTCCACGCCGTGCACGTAGAAATGGTTGCATACCCACAAGGCGTGGAGACTGACAAAGCTGCAAACAAAGGGAAGAGAAATATTTTACGATGTCAGATTGTTTTTTTCTACGTATTTTTATGTTATCGTGTATCTAATTTTTTGACTCAATTGTTTCAGCTCACGATGGGGCCGCCTCTGTGTCTCTCGGTGCTCACTTGCTGTCTCATCTCGCTAGTCAGCGCGCAGGTCGAGACGAACGAAGCGGGCCGAGACTTCGGCTGTGACTGCATGGAGTACTGGAAATGTGTCATGGGGTGAGTACATGGGTGACCTCGGGGGTAGAATCCCTCGAAGAGGTCACGCAGGTCAAAGAGACGTTTTTTGAAAGCGCACCAATATTATCTTATGGAAAAAATTAAATTTAAAAAATCTGGTAACTTCACTCAAAAAAATTTACAAGTGTAGAATAAAGTATTTAGAGGTAAAAATTGTAGAGAACAATTTTTGACAGTTTGAAGTAGTTTAATTTCGTATAAACTTATTAAATAGTGTCCTAAAAAAATCTCGACAACGGTGTAATGCTTTTCTTACGGAGCAAAAGGGACGTCAAGTTCTCCCCTCATTCATTTAAAAAAAAAAAAAAAAAAAAAAAATGGAGTGACAATACGTAAGTATTATAGATGTTACTCGGGGGTTGATCATTGCATGGAACTTTCATTGCTTGTTTTAGGTACATATCTTTAACATGCTCTAAAATAGTAACTATAGGGACTTAGATGAAGAAATTTTGTCTCAGTAATTCAACATTGCGTTTCAGAGAGCGGGGGCCGGGGAAGGGGGGGGAGGGATAAATTCTTAAAAGATATGAGAACCACGGAGTGAAAAGCGAATAAATGTTTTAGAATTTTTACATGAAAAAAAAATAAATTACCATTAGTTTAAATACATTATTTTATTAAGATTGTATTAAAAAATTTCATCTCAATACAAACAAATGAAGTTTAAGTTTTGTTGCAAGGAAAAATTGCATGCAATAATTAAAAAAAATCGTGTAATAGGTTTAAGTCCTAATTAATGATAATAACTGCCATTTGAGTTAAAGCTGACAATGAAAATGAGCACCCCTAATTCTGACACCCTCGTGTTTCAGGGGCGGCAACCCTCACAGTTACTGCGGTCTCTCCGAGTCGAGCGTGTGCTGCTTCATGCCGGAGGGTGCCAAGCCGCTGCCCGGCCTCTTCTTGCCGGAGTCCGGTCCCGGGGCCCGCAGTCTCTCGCAGTGCGGACACAAGGGAGCCCAGTCGGGACCCCCCGGAGTCGCCAAGCAGGGAGAGTGGCCCTGGCACGTGAGTATTATATTATTATAGAGCTCGAGAAACAATGATCGACCTCAAAAAAAATTATTGTAGAAATGGATAGAGGGCGCAAAGTTATACTACTCTGATTTTTTTCAGATTTTTTAGAATCCGGCTTGGAACTATTTTTAAAAAAATATTGAAAGTGACACCTCTAGACGCCTCTCCTATATAATAAAAGGATAGGACCTAAAAGGGGCGTGGGTTCAAACCCAACCTCGGCAAAACTTTTTTAGCAATACTTCTTGGACTCTAAAAATTTTCAAAAAAAAAAAATCAGAGTGACATAAATTTTCACCCTCTATCCATTTTTGTAATGCAAATTTTTGAGGTCAATCCTCTAATGTATTTACGAACAGGCCTAATAAAAAACAAAGGACATTAGTGAGCCATATTAGAATTATATTGAAAAAAATAGTAATAATTTCAGTTATAACAATAAGCACAAAATTCACTAAAAAAAAAACGATCAAATTTAACAGCTAAACGTTAGATTTAAATTGATTTTAAATTCGACAAGGCCGTGGCCGCAATCCCATCTTTTTGCACTCTGTTATGCCTAACGCAACTCCTTTCACGCGAGAGTTAAAAAAATATTTTACATTCCTTGATGACTTAATGCATAGAAAAAAAATCAAGTAATAGCCATTACTTATAGATGAAAAAAATACCTGTTACTCCAGCTGCTACTTGTACCAAAAACCATGTAGACCAGTAGCACGATTAAATGTGATGGTACACACAAATCTCGCTGGCTCAAATAATCCAGCTGGATTTGGGTACAAGGAACAAAATAATAAATTATCACCCTGCATGCTTAATCGCGAGAGTTCTGGTGATTTCAATGGTAATCGTAAACACAATATTTTCAGAAAAGGACATTTATATACTAAGTATACGCAGGGACAGTTTACCCGGTTTACCGACAGTATACATCAGTATACATCAGTTATACACATGTCAATCGTTGCATGAGATTGATATCATTCTATATTATATGTCGTGTTTCGACTGTAGCGAATCATGTCAAAAGATTTTGCAAATTTTTACTGTTTTCTAATTTGATCAAAACTATAAGTTTTGGTTGATTTTGTTTAATGAAAAGCCGACACGCTCTATAATAGCCATCATTTTTTTTTTTTTTTTTTTTTTTTTTTTTTTTTTTTTTTTTTTTTTTTACGATGTGACTATACAATTAGTTTTGATCAAATTTAACCAAATCCTGAATTGAACAAATATTTCAGCTCTTGGTCAAATTTAAAAAAAAAAAAAAAAGCTTTGATCAACTTTTTTTTTTTTTTTTAACATTGCCGAATTTGGCTTTGGGCGCAAAGGTTTATATTTTTCGCAAGTTTCATAAATCAAAGTTACCTGTTCCAACGTGTTGCAGGCGGCCATCCTGGAGAGCCCGGACGACCTGTACGTGTGTGGTGCCTCCCTATTGGACGAGAGTTGGGTCATCACCGCGGCGCACTGCGTCGATGACTAGTGAGTACACAGATTGAGCTATATGTCTACAGTATAAATATCTAATTAAACATCTTGTGTAGACATAAAAACAAAAATCACAGATATAAAAAATAGGAAAAATTATATAGAGCAAAGCTATGAGCTTTTTTATGTATGAATCCTCCCGTTACTGGTATCGCATCATTATTAGGTACATATGCTAGAGTGACAGAAGTTATCTTGTGTCTTGCAGAGTCAATATTTTACATTACTGAAAAATTAGACCTACCCTCTATCATCTCGCCGTGAAGTTAGGCAACTTGCTGAGCTCCAAAACTTTTGACGACACCTTGCCCCTGATTTTAACAGGGTCGGACTGGGCTCAAAGGGCCTACTGAGCAAACACTAGTACGGACCCATATCAAGGGCCTACTTGACCCTGTGGGGGCCTACTTTTAACGTTGTAGGGGTTCTCCCAGCCGAGGGGGTCTACTGAGCGATCGCTCACCAACTCTTATGGCCAGTCCGAGCCTGCGGCTGATTATAACTATATAATTATGCATATAACTTAATTGCTTCATTTGTATATTCAAAAATTTGTCTATATCCTCAAAGAGAGATGATTATTAATTAATTATTTCAGTGTAACATCGTATCTGGAGGCAGCGAGGTACCATAGTTCTCCAACAAATCACTAATTATTGTTCCGCTAATCTCTCTCCTCTTCTTCTCACAGCGCTGGTCCGAGCGGCGCAGCTCAGCTGAAGGTTCGTCTCGGCGAGTTCGACGTGAGCTCGGCGGGCGAGGCGCTGGCACACGAGGAGCGAGACGTGGCCGAGGTCGTTCTGCACCCCGGCTTCGACAACCGTTCTCTGGCGCATGACGTGGCGCTACTGCGCATGCGTAGACCTGCACTGAAGCGCGCGCACGTGGACGTGGTGTGTCTGCCACGTCGCGACCAGGACAATGCGGCCGCCTTCCGATCGTGTGTCATCACGGGCTGGGGACGTCGCACCGAGGGTGAGATCACAAGAGTATAATATCTGAAATTGTTTTTTTACTTTCTATTAAATATAATATTAGGGACCATGAAGGATTATTTATACCTGAGAAGGACTGAACTTAATACACTGCAGTATAGTTTTTGATACTATATTTTTTATGTTAGAAATATCTTTGATAGCATAACTAAACAGACCACTTTTTGTTATAAAATTGTGTATTTACATGTTGTATCATAATGAGTTTTAATATAGCATATTCACGCAGTTATATAAAATGCTATTATATAAGAAAAAAAAAAGGAAAAAGAGTAAAATTATATCTTTCGTTTCCTTGATTGAATTAAACAATAAAACCACAATTTGAAACTGTAAAACAAATTCAACAACTCCATGAAATTGTCACGCTGTGTCCCCCTCTGACGTCACTGGTGTGTAGTGTCGGAGCACTCGCTGCAGCTGAAGGAGGTGGCGGTGCCTCTGTGGGAGCAGGCCGCCTGCGAGAAGGCCCTCAAGGAGCGCTTTGGACCTGCCTACACTCTCCCGGACACCTCCATATGTGCGGGGGCGGAGGGACACGACGCCTGTGACGTAAGATTAATTTACATTTTACATGTATTTGCTCCACCAAATGACATGACAATATTGACAATGAATAGATCTTATATAATATATTCTATATGGATTAAATTTTCCTATATAATCAAAGTAATAACGTACACTGTCATGAGTTTTATGTAATGTAATTTTATTTCTTTTAAAAGATGCATTACTTCTGTGTATGTAATTTAAGAAACAGCAAAAGATTTTCAGGTCAGGTATATAGAATTTGCATAAATGAGATGACATTTAAATTTCCATGTACACATTATATTAAATTTGTTTGTATAGCCTTAATTGAGACTCAATTCATGCCTTTTAAGATTACAATAATTATTATAAGTACTGCATCGCATTAATTTTTTACTAACTTTATTAAATGCAATATGTTTATATTAATCCCCGGCCCTATACGTTTACGTGTTATAATTTTTGTTACGCCCCGACCAAAAGTTCACCCGGAAGATGATCCTTCTTACGTAAAATGTCTCGCAGTACTTTTTTCTGCTTTGATGTACATCGTCACCTCGGACAATTTCCCTTTGCGGCCTTGTTAACCATGGCACCATGCCCCGTAAGAATAACACAGGGTATAGTCAGGGGCGGATCCAGTGCGCGGCTTTGGGGGGGGGGGGAGGCGGTGCCCTATCCCGAAATGTTAAATTTGGGATGGGAGGGTGGGGCAACGAGATGGTGGTGGTAACACCTTCAATGTATTTTGGAACACTTTGGAGGGGGCGATCGCCCCCATCGCCCCCCCCCCCCCATTCCCCCTGGATCCGCGCCTGGGCATAGTGATTAACAAGGCTGCAAGTGAAAATTTTTCCAAGGTGACGAGTGTACATTGGCGAACGTTTTAATGTACTCAGGGTGATGGCGGAGGTCCCTTGGTGTGCGAGGACGCCGGTCAGTGGTACCAGGTGGGAGTCATCAGCTTCGGCATCGGCTGTGGCAGACGCAACACGCCGGGAGTCTACACCAGGGTCTCCAGGTAAATTTGTGACACCCAGGAGCAAAAGTGGATCTGGTGCTTAGTTTTGGGGAATCGGTTATCCATCCATATAGCGTACGTTACGTATACGTACGTATAATAATTAATACATAGGTTCAGGTATATATAGATGGTGCATCTTACCGCAAAGTACAACATAATGGAAGAAAACATGAATAAAATTTAAACTTTTCTGAGCAATTATGTATATAAATTAATAATTTCGTTGTATTCACGTTTTATTCGATTATAATAAATTTATTTAAACAAAAAATGAACATAAGGAAACATAAAATTAACCTGGATGAGGCATATATGAACATAATGAAAAATAAAATTATTCTATTAAATATTAACGTGATCGAACATATCTTTTTCTTTTGTTATTAAAAGAGCAATAATGAACAAATTTCTTTCTTATGGTCATATATAAAAAAAAATATTTATAGGGTCATCACCAATGAGGAAATATAAGTACTGCATGAAATTCAATTTGAAGTTGGTGTGACTCGGCATGTATTTACAACTTCTTTGTTAAAAAAAACATACATCAGATCTGCCCGCAGATAAACAAATGACAGTAGCTTCTTGTCAAGGTCTTTTATAATTACTGTCCTGCATGATCATCAAAGTTTTATAGTGATGAAATTAATTTGATTTATTTTCCTGACCAGTTGATATTCCTGCTGGCCTTGTAACAATTTATCTTAGACAAACAATATCTTGAGATACACATTGTTGTTATTATAAATAAAAAATTGTGAAAAACCCGTTCATTAAATTGACACACCTTTTTTATTGCATGACAGTATAATATTTTATATTATTATATATTTTTAATTGTTTACATTTATAAGCATTTTAAGTGCTTGCAGGTGCTGATATATATTTAATTATAATGGTAAAAAAAGAAAGATTTACTATGCTTTTAAAGGTTAAATTACATATTATTGTGGTACATATGGATATAATTATTACATATATACAGTATATTTTGATCGAAAGTACGTTTAAAAATTTATAATTTTATAAAATGAGAATCAATTTAATAATTAATACTTGAATTATTATTACGTGTCACACTGCATCATAGATGATTCTAAAAATCTTACAACTATAACGCCACCATGAAGTTTTTTTTATATGTATTTAATACATTATTAAAATAATTTTTCTTTGCCATTCTTGTTACAGATATGAACGGTGGATCACAGACACAATTCTCAGTAGCAAACTTCTAAAGAAATGAACGTGCTGCCGTTGTCAATTTACAAGATGATATTTTTAATTATATTCTCACATGAACAGTATTTTCGTAGAAGTGTTGTGAAATAATAGTGCATATTTTTGTAATTATTTGTGTGTGTTTAGGATGAATGTGTATGTACCTATTAATAATTAATAATAATTATTAAATATTTAATTATATAGGATAGTTCATAATTTAAAATGTATGTAATTATGCCGATCCGAAACATGTCATTAAAATCATAAGATTTAATTAATAAAATAGAGTGAAGAAAATAATGTGAGCTTAATTCTTGTATTAAAAATGTGTTGTTGTTTTTTTTATCGAAACATATGAAAATAAATCCAATTTGACATAATAAGAGCGGCGCTATATTCTTATAATTTTCTTTTATGAGGATATGACGACCCTTGGAATAAAATTGATCTAAATTCATTAAAAAAAAAAAAAATCAACCCATACATTTAGTACAATAAAATATTTAAAAATATAATATTTCTCAAAATACATTTCTTTACTTGCCTGCCGTCCATATATACATATTATAATAATTAATTATAATTTTAGTAATCATTAATGGCATTGCACTGCAACGAAATGTTAAAAATTAATTGATAATGATTATATATAGGGTCGTTGGACTGGGAGTATATATAAGGTCTGGTCTGCATTCAGATGACCCCGTGTGGTAAACATATGCAATCTAAAATTATATATATATTTATATATAATATAATTATAATAATATACTGTATATTTTATATATAATATACTGCAGTATATATTATACATGGAGTCTGTCTGGAAAGATCCGTACTGAGATTGCATTAATTTGTGGACCATATAATTATACTAGATGGCCAGTCCAAATTAACCCTGCCATTGACAATTATTTAAGTGGTGGACTGAATAGGGTTATAAATAAATAAGGGAGTAAAGTCTTTCAGAAAAGTCGAAATAAATAAATTTCCGCGGTGCGGTGTGTTTTAAATGCACCCTTAATTAATTCTGATGGCCATCAGTGATCTGCGCACTTAAAACAGTACATTGAAATATATAAATTTTAAATGTTAGTAAATTATAAGATATTGGATATATAATATTATATATATACAGTACACAACAGTGTTGTAACAATATAATGTCTTTGTAAGCTGTATTATTCAGTAAGAAAAAAAAAATGAAGCTAACGTAAGTCTTTTAGTTGTAAGAATCAAACTTACCTGTGTCGCCATTTCATTAATTTTAATATTATAATACCTTAAATTTATTCATCCTGCATCCACAAACAATAAAAGGGTAGGCGGGATGAAGTTTTAAAAAAAATATTAAATTTATTTAGACTGCAAAATAAAATAATCGAGCATATAATTAATATAATAAGCGCGACTATATTCTTTTATATTGTACATACAAATCATTCGATCGCAATCACATTTATAGTAACGTAGGATATAGGTATACATCAGGTACATGTACTTTTAATTTCGATGACTGATGTACATGATCAAATTATGCATATATAGGGCTATATATAATTCTCAATCAAACCATGCAATTGGTTCAATAGAGGATTAGCCCTAATAGCTATATAATCTATCTGGCGCAATAGTGCCCCATATAATATATGGTGCTATACCCAAGAATTAATTATTATTTATATTAATTTGGCCGGCTAGTAAATAATTTATAGGTCTATTTATTTAAATTTTAGTTATAAAAATTATTCGTCCTCTCTAAATTGCTTATAACTGATTTCCTCCGGGCCGGTGATCTCTGAGATCTTTTAATCTTCTAATAGTTCTAATTAACATAAATCTAAAATTTTAAACTCAGCATACGCGGGGGACGGCCGGGTGCCATATATATAATTATATAATATATTATATGGTCCAATTAATTAAATATTCGGTCCGGCCACCCATGCAATTAAGTGCCCATATATATATGCATGCGTATATGGGCGTATTGTATATTATATAAATTGTTTATTGAAAACACAAAAACAGTGTACAGACTGTACAGTATATTAAATTTTGATCAGCACAAATATTATTTATAAATTCTCTGATAAAAATGTTATTCTGTTGACTGCTGATAGTGCTGATACTGATATAATTATGTTTGCGGTCCAGCTAGGTCCGTCCCAAGATTCCTCTACATATATATTATGTAGAGTATATAATCTTGGGTCCGCCCATTGCAGTCCTTTCATCATGCAATAATATATATTATATTATATAATACATAATATATACCCTCTTAGGGGTGTATCCTTGTAAAAAAACAAAAACATGATCTTTGTTTTTCCAGTTCGGCCGTCTCTCACCAGTTTTGAAATGTTACCCGCGTGATCAATTTGCCACATTTTTCGCGTGTGTTTTGTCAATATTCCAACATGGCATCTGTGACGGTACGATTTATTTTTCTTTTGATTTTCATTAATTTTAGTTAATTAATATTATTATATGTTAAATTGAATAGCACATAATATTCATTAATATATTTTCTTATTAGGATCCACTTTTGGAAGATGACACAATAGCATTTGGTGAAGAAGATGACCGCGTAAAAAAGGGGCGGTTTACGTGAGTTGACAGCTGATGGGGAAACTTTTAGAAATTATAATTTTACAGGGACATTTCATCTTAAATCAGTTCATGTTGTAGTGTTAGTTAAATATCAGCAAATACTTCAATTTGTTACACGACTATGTCTTAAAATATTTATTTTTCAGGCATCCATTCGTCACATTCTTCCACCTCGCATTTCGAGTGGCTGCATTGGTCACCTATCTTTTTTGCGGGTGGTTTAGTGGCAGCTTCATAGCAAGTTTTGTATTTATTGTATTGCTACTCTCCCTTGACTTTTGGACTGTCAAGAATATCACAGGTAATTGTAACAATGTCCCCTCAATAGCAGTCCATTATTATTATGCATACTAACTCTTTATGCATATCATACAGGACGTTTGATGGTTGGCCTACGTTGGTGGAACTACATTGATGACAATGGAGAAAGCCACTGGGTTTTTGAATCTAGAAAGGTGAGTGTCATGATACTCAGAAACTATCAGAGACCTCTGTGTTTTATGGTTGGTCAATTTTCTGGCTAATGACACGAAGGTCTCTGATGGTCCCTGCACGATACTCAAGTCTGATATAATGGGATGAACTATATTGGCTCCCTTTTTTCAGGGTGCGTTACAGGGCAAGGTTGATCCCGCGGAGGTTCGGATATTCTGGCTGTCTCTCGTTGTTTGTCCTGCAGTTTGGGCCATCTTCTTCATCATAGCCCTCTTTGGGTTCAAGTTTAGGTGGCTTGTGAGTATACATAAATATATTGCTATAAATAAAACACATAACATTTAAATATGCAAGACAGATAAATAGCTAATATCACAAATATTGGTCTGTTTATAAGAAATGGGTGGGGACAAAAATTAATGCATAACTTGTATAAAGTTGTTAACTTGATTTCCTTTTTTTTTTTTTTTTTTTTGTAAAGTTTAGTTGATTTGTTGATTAATGTAGATAGTGAAATAAATAGCAATTCGTTAGAAATGTTAAGTATTATTAACTCAGGGTTGTACATATCCTGTTATTAAGGGCATTGGGTGTAGCACCGGTAGTTGGCAACACTAACGTATCTTCACCATGTTAATTTTTTATCATTGCTCCTCGGAGTAATTTTTATGCTAGAGCTAAGCTGATTGCTGTAGTATCAAGATAATTAGTAGCCCAAGTGCACAATTTGACTAAATAAAGCCTGATTTAAAGAAAAGTATTTTTTTTTTTATATTTTAGAAAAAGTCATGTAAATTAAAAAAATTACTAAAAAATACTTTTCTTTAGATCAGGCTTTATTTAGCCAAATTGTGCACTTGGGCTACTAATTATCTTGATACTACAGCAATCAGCTTAGCTCTAGCATAAAAATTACTCCGAGGAGCAATGATCAAAAATTAACATGGTGAAGATACGTCAGTGTTGCCAACTACCAGTGCTACACCCAATGCCCTTAACCAAGATTATTAATTATGCTTTTTTTTTCTTTTCTTTTTTGGTGTCCTCATTTTGACATTTGGCTATTTATTACTGATATTTTTTCCCCTAAGCAAAATTTCATAATATTTGCTTCCCCCACAACAGATATTAAGCAATGTTAGAGGATAGAGTCTAGCAGATCTGGCTATATGAATGATCATACGGAGGAAGGGCAAGCTTCTGATATTTGGCCAAGGAATAATAAAAAAAAAAGAAAAAGAAGCAATCATTGATTCATAAATTTTATTTTTACAGTTGCTGGTATGCATTGGTTTGGTTTTGAATGGAGCTAACTTGTATGGCTACATCAAGTGTAAAGTTGGGCATAATCAGAAAATAACAACAACATTATCTGGAATGACAAATGACTTCTTCAGGCAGCAAGTCATGCAAAATGTAAGTTTGTTATTATTTATTTTGTTGGTATAATCTTCACTTCATTTTTAAGTGAATTAAGTGATAATAATATTAAGCTCTGCATTTTCTGTTAATTCAGCGAATTTAATGCTAGCAATGAAAGTGAAAGAAAGGTCATAATTAATTTATTGTCAGATCAGATGAAATATGCAGTACTGTTGATTACGTATTTACATTTGTTTTTTTATGTACATGTACTTAGTTTGTAAATTATGGATTAATTTATTTTGTATTAAAATGTTTAACCCCTATTCTTAATTTTTTTCTGTTAGTAGACTGTTATAATAGAGTATGAAACTCAAAATTTTTTATTGCAAAAATGGATATAGGGTGAAAACATATGCCACTTTGATTTTTTTCAGATTTTTTAGAGTCCGGGAACTATTTTTAAAAATTTGTTGAAAGTACAGAGAGAGTCTTGACACTTTTCAATAAAAGGATAGGACCTAAAAAGAGCGTGGGTTCAAATTCAACGTCGGCAAAACTTTTTAGCAATACTTCCCGGTCTCTAAAAAAATGTGGAAAAAATCAGAGTGGCATAATTTTGCAACCTCTATATATTTAAAGTTTTGAGGTCAATACTCTATTAAGTTAATTTTAGCTGTAGTCAGATTACTAGGAACAAATTGCTAATTTAGTTTGACATTGTTTCAGGTTGTTGGCATGATGAGCCGATCTCCTCCCCAAGCTACAAGTTCCAACACGACAAATGTGATCTAATGATAAAATGACTCAATTGTGATCTCTATAGTTGAGGTTTTACGGTGATTAAATGTTGCCAACTTCTCTTACTAATGTATCATTAAGTTTGGTGACTTATTCATATGACCTTAGCTTGTAAATATATTAAATATAAAAACAACAAACAAATTTTGCCTTAATTATTAATTGTTTCATTTTCAAGGCACAAATTTTGTTTTAATTAATCCCAGGTAAAATTAACTGCTACTTTCCTGCTATACATGTAATAATTTACTCCTTGATAGTATTGATAAAAGAACTTTTTACATTAATTGGTATGCACTTCTATACAATCAATGGATTTGTTATCGTGTGTAAGATAAAATGATATATTGTTGGACAGCATGACAATGTTATGAAATGTGAAGAAAAATATATTTTAAATGGTTTAGATATTGCACGATTTATATTTCAAATAGACAATGAATCAACTCTCTAAACATATGTCATAAAGTTGTCAACTGCCTCAAAATAACGCAACAACATATCCCTCTCAAAACAAATATATTTCCAAAACTTTATTCTGGTGATATTTGATACTGAATTTACCAGTTATTTGGAAAGGATTTTCATCTTTGCTAGAGCGTCAAATTAATATTGTATGTACAGAACAAATAATATTGGTTGACATTTAAGGGTAAGGTAACACGCCCAATGTTAAAAAAATTGCTACACATGAAAATTATAAAACATGTCTTAAAATGTTCTCCTCTACATCCCCTATCTGTAGCTAAAAGCCTATAATATCAGGTTTACAAATTCGATCTAGTTTTTGAGTAATTAATTTTTTAAGTTGACTAATTCATAACTCAAAAACAAGAGCAAATTTGTACACCTGATAATTTAGCTATACTGATAGGGGATGTAGAAGAAAATATTTTTAAGATATGATTTGTCATAATTTTCATGTAGAAATATTTTTAACATTAGGCATGCTACCTTTTACTCTTAGTAAAAGAGGCTGGAATTTTTGTTATATCCTGTAGATGAAATTATAGTTTAAGAGAGTAATTAAAATGTGTTATTACTTGGTTATTTTAGGTAAAATTAATGAACAGGAATATTTATGTACACTTTACTATAGTGTACGTACACTGAACATTGTGCAGCATTTTTTTTTTTTTTATACCTGGGATGAAATATGGACACAAATGAATAGCTCTTTAATAACAATATTAATGTTATCTAATTTATTAATTTGTATAGTATATTTCAATAATAAAGATTATGCTGATCCTTCTCAGCTAGAAGTAATAAAAACTATAAAATTCAGGGTAAACGTTTATTTATATATATTCATCACATTGCAATTTTTAGTTTTGGTGTAATCTTTTCAAACAAAAGTGCAACAACTTTGTCCAAATTTTTATGTTGTGTTTTCATTCATATTTAACTATTCCCTTTGTATTTTGCCTTGCACTCTGCAATTTGTATTTTACATTTCTTGTAAATGTAGTAAAATTATTGATTAATATATGTCAAAGAATTTAAGACATTCCTTTATATAAATATCTATAATGTATTTGTGTTTTGTTGTACTATTTTTGTGTGTAAATTAAAACTCAAATCTGCTAGTCTGAAATTGTATTTTTTTTTTTTTTTTTATAATTGCAGTGTAGCACTTTTTTTTACCTTATTAATGTCATGCAAAGCCAAAAAAGCATTTCTATCAGTGTGCTGTAATCTACATTAAATTTATATGCTTAAATTTTATGGTCCTTATTTTTTGGAGAAAAAATTTAACAAACAACACCCTATTTTTTTTATTTAAATATTATTTTTTATATATCCTTAATTATTTTTTACGCCCATATGGACCATAAATAATATATAATCTATATAAGTATAATTTTTTAATGACCAAAAACGGAATGTAAAAAGGTGCCTTTTTGACATAATCTCTTGAAGAGCTGATTTTAGGTCTGTTCGTAAACCCTAGCTGCTCGTTGTCACCTTGATGCTTATACACCAGTTCAAGGATGTATCCTCCTTGCACCAGTTCAGAGGCTGGTGTAGGGGATGCCATGCAAATGACGTCACCATTTTTTGTTCGTAAACTTGCTTAGAGATTCGACACCAGACACCGTGGCGAGCAGGGTTTACGAACATCAAATTTTTAAGTTTTGGCGCTCAGTAGTAGCGGGTAAAAAATGCAATTTTTCTTTTCATAATACTTGAAATGTAAAATATTATAAGCTTTGTTTTACTTTTAAAAACAAATATTTCAAAATTTAATATTGACAAAACTTCCAAAATCTATAATAACATATTTTTAAACCCTTATTTAACATTTTTATAGAAGGTCTTTTGACTACCGTCGTTGCAACGAAAACAACAATTTCCTTCAGAAATGTCTGCAAATCAGCTGCTTCAGCAAAAACATCTCATCGTTTTCTAAGTAATATGGGAGTAGCTATTTGCACTGCGGAGCAGTGCAAATAAGCGCCAAATCGCTATTTGCACTGCCGCAGTGTAAATAGCGCCGGGTACGTAAAATTCTTATTTGCGCTGCTGGCAGCGCAAATTAAGGAAATTTTGCTATATGCACTGCTAAAATTCCTAACATCCCGGCAGTTGCTGCAGTGCAAATTAAGGTTAATTTTGCTATTTGCACTGTGAAAAAACCGTTGACTTCGAGGAGGGGAGGGGGTGAAATATTGAATATTTGCAGCGACCGTTAGCACAGCGGCTACAAATCTGTATTTGTGACAAATCTTTGTTATTTTTCGATGTTAATTTAAGTGCAAGATATTTGTAAAATGTGAGTATATGATATCATTAGTGAATAAACATGAAAGTGAGTCCATCAACTTTTGAATTATGCTTCTTAAATGATTCAAAAGTTGAGTTTTCTGAACCCCACTTTCCTTATTCAAAAGGTAAGCATCTCATTGCAATCTTTTTACTTTTGTAGGCATCTCATTGCAGTCTTTTTACTTTTAATGTTTACTGCATTTTATTATATGCCTAATATGAGGTAAGAAAAGATGTAACATTAAAATATGCATACCCTTATACTATATAGCTCAGGTTCGGGAGCCATTTGTTCGCAACGCACCCATGCAAGATTTGCATAATGGGTATTGCAGTCTATAAGCTCAGGTTCCGGGGCTATTCTTTCTACCCCCCAAGTTATGTACAGAGCACGGTCAGCATGGTTCAATCTAGCTCATGTATGCATACTGTAGCATTTTCTTTCAACACACTCTAGATTTACACCAAGGGACAAGTTTAGCTCGGCCACGGGGGCTATTAATTGCCACGCCCCAAATTATTATACCACAATTCAGTGTATAGCTCAGAAATGGGTACATTTTCATCCAATGCATCCTAGCTTTGTATCAAAGATCAGTCTAACTCGGGTCTGGTTGGCATTTTCTCGCAACGCACCCAAGGTTTTGGACCAGGGGTCAAAATCTAGGTTGGTAGGCTTTTCTGGGAACGCACCCACCAGGAGTTAGTCTAGCCCAATTTTGGGAGCAATTTTATCCTCACCCCCAAGATTTGAAGATTTGCACCAGAGTTCAAATTAACTCAGGTTCACCATCCAGAATTTTATCCTAGACTCAATTTTGAAAAATATAGTGGGAATTAAGGGGAGGTAAACCTTTTCTGTGGGCATATGGGGGGCATATGTAGATTAAGTATTGAATTGGGAGGTCCTCTAAATTGTATCTCGTTCAGAAAAATGAGCTACCATGACAAAATGCAATAATGGGGTTTTTGCTTTCCCTGCTGTAGCTTTTAATTGCCTTGCTTGATAAGGGCTCATTATTGCATACAATCTATTATTGCTACCATATATAGCTCATTATTCTAGACAATTAAGGGACAATGAATCCAAATTTGCAATACATACAAAAGAAAATTAAGTTTGCTCGTTGCATTTGTTATGCAGCAAATTAAAGGCAATTAAATTAATTTTTCCACTTTATTTAATTATATTATTACTGTCCACAGGAGGATCCTAATTTGGTTGCCTAAATGTGACAGCTGCCGGACCCTGAAGACCAATGCGTGTCTGCTGACGGTCGAGTCTGTCGGTGGTGAAGGTTCCGTTGCTGGCACTACCCTGCTCTTCACACTCCTCTCCATCTTCTATCATGGATTGTTGACAGGCAAGCAACCTCGCTGCTATACTGAGACTGAGACATTGTAAATTATCAGTGGTGGTACTGGTGGTGCGACAGAGAAGGTACCGGTATGCATATGTATAGGAGGGCATTCAACAAGCACTTTAACCCTACTATAGCATTCACTTTTATCACCCAGGTTAAAACGAGTGCTAGCTAAACATGGTACTAAACCAGGGGCTAAACATGGTGCTAAAAAATGTGGGCTAAATCGAGGGTTAACGTAGTTGCTCAACATTGCTTAACACCGATTTAGCCCACATTTTTACCACCATGATTAACCCCTCTGGTTTATAGGGTAGTGCCACAAGATTGTTTGGTTGTCTGCTTACAGGATAACGGCCTGATGTTTACCTCCCCTCCCTTCCCCTACCGAAGAGCAAGAGTATTCGTAAAAGCATATTGAAGAAAACAAAAAAAAAAAAAAAATAGAAAATGTAGAAAACATTAATTATAAATTATAAATGGCAATTATTACATTTATATTGTATTCGTATCACCTGCTAGTTTATAAAGAATACACAATTTACATTTTTGTGTCCTTAAATAATCATAAGTGTCAACAAAGTCAAATGTTCTAATTTTTCCATTTTTTTCCAATGCTTTTACGAGTACTCTTGCTCTTTGGTAGGGGAAGGGAGGGGAGGTAACCGTCAGACAGTTATACTGTGAGCAGGCGGCAACCCATCAATCTCGTGACACTACTCTATAGTACCATGTATAGCACTCGTTTTAACCCGGGGGATAAAAATCAAGGCTAATGTAGGGTTAAAGTGCTTTGTGTATGCCCCTTCCCCCCCCTCATAGTATGTTGATTTCCTTCCATCCTTCCCCCCCTCCCGAGTTGTCTGTCCAAATTCTCCTTCTTCTTTGAGTTTTATTGGCTAAGGATTAAGATAAGAGGGCTTAAGAGTAAGGTAACATGGATCAGCTGATCAATATAGTTCCATTTGATTTTAACATGCAAAACCTTGGCAAACACAAAAATTCTGAATTTTGCCAGATTTTAGAACCAAAAAGCCACGGAATAAAAATTAAAAACAATTATATAGACATGATTTTTTTTTTTTTTTAATTTTAGCTGAGAAGAGCATGGGCCGGAGAGCCAAAATAAATAAAAAAAAATCGTCTTGAAAAATTGTTTAAAAAAAAAAAAAAAAAAACTGTGACCTTTCTTTTAGGTATGCATACTAAACTCTGGTTTAAAAAAAAAAATCAGATTTTTGGCTGATGGCTGCTAAGGTTTGTAATTAGAGTATGTTCATTGAATGGCACTATGTCGATCAGCTGATCCGTCTTCCCTTAAATATGATATATGTTGACTTAAGGGTAAGATAACACGAACAATCGATTGTTGTAGTCCCATTTGATTAACATGTAAACCTTAGCAACCTCTTAATAATTCTGATTTTTTTTTAGAGACAGTTCTTAGCACCAAAAAAATGTGGAAAAAATTTCAAAACAATCGGACGATCCAATTTTTTTAAATGAATTTTTTAAATTTTCAGTATAGGGCTTTTCCATGGAGACCAAAACTAAGAAATTTATTTAAAAAAATTGGATCGTCCGATTGTTTTGAAGTTTTTTCCATATTTTTTTGGTGCCAAGAACTGTCTCTCTCAAAAAAAAAAAAATAAAATCAGAATCATTATGAGGTTGCTAAGGTTTAATGCTAATCAAATGGGACTACAACAATCGATTGTTCGTGTTATCTTACCCTTAATGGAGTATTGACCTCAAAATTTTTTATTGCAGAAATGGATAGAGCTTGCAAAGTTATGCTACCCTGATTTTTTTCAGATTTTTTTGAGTCCGGGAAGTATTTTTAAAAAATTATTGAAAGTCCTTTTCGTGACGTCACGTGGCGTTAAGTCCTATCTTTTTCTTAAGGTAGAGATAATACGGATCAGCTGGTCCAATGCTAAAAAAATCCTATTCATAAAAATTATGAAAAAAATTTAAAATGTTCTCCTCTACATCCCCTATCAGTAGGTAAAATATCAGGTATACAAAAACGAGCTAGTTTTCGAGTTATTAATTTTTAAAGTTGACTAATTTAACATGGAGAAATGGAACTTCCATGTTAAATTAGTCAACTTTAAAAATTAATAACTAAAAAACTAGCTCGTTTTTGTATACCTGATATTTTACCTACTGATAGGGGATGTAGAGGAGAACATTTTAAATTTTTTTCATAATTTTTATGAATGGGAATTTTTTAGCATTGGGCCAGCTGATCCGTATTATCTCTACCTTAAGGAGCGGCGTCTAGTGACGTCACAAAAAGAACATTCAATAATTTTTTAAAAATAGTTCCCGGACTCTAAAAAATCTGAAAAAAATCAGGGTAGCATAACTTTGCACGCTCTATCCATTTCTGCAATAAAAAAAATTGAGGTCAATACTCCATTAAAGAATTTGCATATATCCCCCCTCTCCTTTTGTTAAAAGAGTGGACCGGCTTCAACAGGGTCGGTCTGATAGCAGAAGGCCCGGGCCGCGATTGGGCCCGAAAGGCCCGCCCGCGCAGCGGGGGGGGGGGGGGGGGGGGAAGAAACCCCGCCGGGGTCGAAAAACATTTGAAAAGGGAGAACCTGGCTTTTCTTTATATTTTGTTGTGAAAAATAGAAAAATTGTATTGATTTTTTTAATGCAACTTTTTTAAATGAAAAGTATCATGCTGACGAATATTTTGGAATTTGGAAGTCACGTGATCTTATTGTTAGTGTGAAATGTTGAAAGTTAATAAATCAAATCATCATTTTTTTTTAATGTACAATTTTTTTATATTTTTTTGTATTCAACTTAATTTCAACTGCTCAACTGTATTTCTGCAGCACAACCTGCAACAATCTCACTTTTTACCAGAATTTGTTTAATTTATTTTATTTTTACAGGAAAAATTAAATCAATACCATATGCAACTCAATTTGACTTATATAATAATTAATTAGTAATTATTGCTAAAAAATAGTTCGAACTATAGCGCTCCTCCATATAGAACCGAAGTTAAAAAGATAAAGAAAAAAAAATTAAAATGTGTTCCATAGAATTCGCTATATTTATGGTTATGGTTCTCCAGGAAAAAATTCCGAAGTCAGAGAGAACGTGTCATGGCATTTTTAACATTGCCTGACAAAAACCCTCAATTAACTCGAAGAAAGTTCATCAGTTGGTTGGTACGAGAGCCACACCAATTCATGAACTTTCTTTAGGGGAATCGAGGGGTTTTTGTCAGTAGTATAAGGCCCCATGTTAAATGCGGCATTCATTCTGATTTTGGCTTTGTCTCTGCAATCTCTGCATTAGCTCCCATGACTTTAAAGGTATACAGGCCTCAAATTACAAATTAGACAGACATTAAGTGTTGCTCAAGTTTATAATTAATATTCGTATTATTTTTACCTGCGCGCGGTGCGTCTGTGCGAAGTCGCGCTGTAAAGAATGTCCTTGCTGACGTCACAACTCACAGCTAGCACCGATTAGCATTGAGTTGTGACGTCATCAAGGACTTCGTGACGTCATCAAGGACTAAATTTCTTACTTTGAACTGCGACTTCGCATGGATGCATCACGCGTGGAAAAAAATTATGCGAATGTTGATTATATACTCTAAACCCACTTGGTGACTGTCTGATTTGTAATTTGAGGCCTGTATGCCTTTAAGTATACGGAAGGTTTGCTAATTTTTCAGAGTTCAGAGTGAATTACCACATCTATTATTAAGATGAACACTCAACACTGACTATACCCTTATTAATCTTATTATATTTTTAGTACAAAATTAGCTGTCTATCCACCAGGGGCCGGCCCTGGGCCCACGTATATTTGTAAGTTAATCATTAATTGTGTTAGAAAAAAAAGTTTAGCACGTAGTAGAAAAAAAAACATTACGCGAACTTTTTTAAATGTCTGCAAAGAAGTTAAATTATGTTCAACATTTTTTTTTCCTTTATTTTCCTTTATTTTTCTTTTTTTATATTTTTATTTTGTAAAGGCCCCTATAGGGCCCGCCACAGCTGGGGCCCGGGCCGCATTTGCGGCCTAGCGGCCCTGGCCAGACCGACCCTGGGCTTCAAGTTTTATATTGCTGCTGTAGTCCTACTCCTCTCTGCTTTTTTACTGTCAATATTTTTTTTATATAATGAGATAATTTAAGTAGCTTTATAATCGAAAGAAGAGGTAAAATTATGGTACTGATAATTTTTTCAGATTTTTCTGAGACCGGGAACTATATTTAAAAATTATTTAAGTCTATTTTATGACGTCACGGGCGGCACTGCCCTATCCTTTTTCTTAAGGAGTGCGCCCGTGACGTACCGTCATCAAAATAGACATTCAATAATTTTTTAAAAATAGTTCCCCGTCTCAGAAAAAATCTGAAAAAATTCACAGTACCATATTTTTACCCCTTTTACCTTCTTTCGATTGAGCCACTAAAATTTTTACATTCTAATATCTCAATCATTTGCAACTTTTTTATACCATTTTGATGTTGACTGTCAAATTTTCAACAAATTTATTATTATAACTACTGTGCTGTATAATCTTATATAATATAACACAGTATATAACAATCTAATTCCATTTCCCCCTCTTTTTGGCAGGACGGTCTTCTAGCTAGCTACTGGCAACAGTGTTGCTGGGTTCAGCCCCCAACTCCTCCACCTGGTGCTCACTCTTTGACTGGACTTTGGGTGCATGTGAGCCTGGCCGCTGCCCTCCTGGCTGCCCTGGGGGAGGATCTAGCCCTGAGCTTGCCCGCAGACCTGGCAACCACCCTGGGGTATCTGAAGGACACGAGCATGCTGCAAGCCCTCTTCCAATTCCTGGCAGCAAATACTGGTAGGTATGTTATTTTTATAATATTATTTATTTATTTATTTATTTATTTATTTTTTATTTATTATTTACTTATTTATTTTCTATTTATTAATTTATTTGTTTTTATTTTATATTTACTTCTTTACTCCCGATGCTGCAAGGCATCTCTGCTGTTGGGAGGGTGTGGTGTACTGGCCGTACTGGGTCATTCGTTTGCTCCGTGCTGCCACCTACGTCCCAGTCTGCTGGCCTCGCTGTCTGTTACAGTCTGCTCCAGGCCACACCAAAAGGATCCATGTATGGCACCGTGTTTTATCTGAGACATCTTCTTTCTGCCACTGACCTGCCGTGAGTTTCCAACTTAACGTCAATTATCTTTTCAACTTCCAATCATTATGATATTGTACTGTGGTGTGTACTGTACACTGCTGGGGGGAGAAAATGCCAATTAAGGCTCCATAGTACTGATCAAATGAGTTTTAAAAGCAATTTTTAGAACCAAAAAATACATCAATTATTAGAAACACAAAATAAAATATCAAAATGTAACCACAAAACCCAAAGTAAAGCTGCCAGGTCCAGCATTATTTTTTTTATTGAATAATGGAGCATCAACCTCAAATATTTTTACTGCAGAAATGGATAGAGGGTGCAAAGTTATGCTACCCTGATTTTTTTTAGAGCCCGGGAACTATTTTTTAAAAATTATTGAATGTTCTTTTTGTGACGACACGAGGCGGCAAGTCCTATCTTTTTCTTAAGGAGCAACGTCTCGAGACGTCACAAATAGAACTTTCAATAATTTTTTAAAAATACTTCCCGGGCTCTAAAAAATCTGAAAAAAAAACAGGGTAGCATAACTTTGCACCCTCTATCCATTTCTGCAATAAAAAAAATTTTAGGTCGATACTCCATGCACATTATAATGATGATCGATTTGTTGTTTTTCTTTTAAATTTTTTTTTAATAATAATAATAATTGTTTATTGGGTTAAATACATAATTTTGATGGGGGGGGGGGGGGAAGAAGAAACATAAACTGACCAATTTTGGGTTGTGTGAACTATTGTTTATCATAAACAATAGTTCACACAACCCAAATTTGGTGAATGAAAAAAGCCGGAAAACCTCTATGCAAAAAAAGTGTACATTTTCCCATTGTTTTATTATTGTTTCTTGAAATATTAGCTCAACTCTATACTGTATAATATATGCACCTCTGTTTTACTTTTGAAACTCATACCTATTCTTCCTTTCTTTGATGTGGATATTACAAATAGCTGTAGCTCAATGGTAGAGCAACTGTCTTCAGACAGAAAGATGTTGGTTCAAATCCAACCGGCTACAATCACTGTCCACTCCTTGCCAATCCTTTCTTCTATTTTTAATATATTTTAATCCTTTTCCTGTTATCTTTCTTCAATGTCTTTATTTTCTGTGCTAATTTTATTTTAAATTTTTCAACATTTTCCTGTTGATATTGTCACGTATGGCTCATATTTTTATTATCCAATTATTGATCGCCTTACGTTACTAGTAAACAATTACATGTCTGCAAGCGGATTATACCAGGGTGTATACCATCTGGAAAAACCTGGAATACCGGGAAATATCATGGAATTTCAAACCCTCTGGAAAAACCGGGAAAAATCATGGAATTTCGAAAAAAATGTCAAAAAAACTGGAATTATCACATTTTTCAGTAACCATTTTCTTAATTATGTAATTTTGATGCCGAAAATCTTGATACCGTTTTGTTTTTTTAATCTTTTGTCAAGTTCTAATATTTATTCAAATCAATTAAATATTTTTTCAAGTATTGGAGATGAAAATGGGAAAAAATCGTGTGCAAAAGCGTGACGTAAAAAGATCGCGATTTACGAGAGATCGCGCGCGTATTATATTGACGTCAATATTTCGGACGAATAGTTCAATATATTTACTGAAAAGTATATGAATGTTTCAAATATTAATTTGTAACTAAAAATACTCCTTCAATTAAAACAACTTTAATTATAAACCAGAAAAATATAATTATATTATTTTTAACGATGCAAGTGACCATGCATGCAGTACGTAGTGTAATTAAAAGATAGGCAATTTACGCGAATATTACTTTAAAAAAGTTAATCGTTTGATGAGAAAGCATAAATATATACAAGAGATCATTATAAATTATTATAATTTAACATATTCAAGCACAAAAAGTTAAAAGTAAAAATTATGGCACTGTAAACGTCATGCTTAAAAACTAGGAAACAACGCTATGTTGCTGTAAGCGCGGCGTGAGCTCACTTTATTTTATTGATCATACCTCGTGTACACAATTTTTGCAGTATTTTTTATTTTTATTTTTTGAAAAATTCAGTGAACACAATATTCAGCATTTCAAGCATTTAGATAGAGGGAACTAAATTGAAAATTTTAACCTAAATTTTTTAAAAATGTTTTGTGTCCTAATTTATGGTTCCTAAACAGAGCGGTCTCATACGTATATAGAAGACCACTCTGTTCAAGACCGCTCTGTTCCTAAATTTCTGAATTTTCAGGGAAATGTTTAAAATAATAATAAAAATTCCAGCAATTTTTATCACATTCAATTCACACGGTTCAAACCGGACTAAAATTTATTTTAAGTGGGACTTTTAAAATTAATATTTTTTTCATTGAAATGACACTGAACACTGAAAAAAAAATGTACTTATACAGTAATAAAAGTTTTTAAACAGACCCGAATAAAATTATATTGAAGTTAAAGTTATATCAATGCATTATTGCTGGATTTTTTTTTATTTTTTTTTAAACATTTCCCTGAAAATTCAGAAATTTAGGAACCATGAATTAGGACACTAAAACATTTTTCAAAAATTTAGGAAAATTTTAAATCTAGTTCCCTCTATCTAAATATTCTAAATGATGTGTAGTAACCACAAAACGTATTTTGCAAATTTACTTCTTTTGTAAAATGAAGAGTTGCATGATCTGCATTACATTCATGCATGCACCATTTATGATAAATATAATATATTGGTGTTATAATGTCATCAGACAAGTCAATTTCATTTTTTTTTTATTTATTTATTTTTGCGATTTTTAACGTTCCCTATTATTATTATCATCATTAGATTAAGGGTAAGGTAACGCCACCAATGATAAAAAAAATCCCTCTCACAAAAATTCTGAAAAAAATTTAAAATGTTCTCCTCTACACCCCCTATCAGTAGCTAAAATATCAGGTATACAAATACGATCTAGTTTTTGAGTTATTAATTTTTAAAGTTGACTAATTTAACATGGGAATTCCATTTCTCCATGTTAAATTAGCCAACTTTAAAAATTCATAACTCAAAAACTAGATCGTATTTGAATACCTGATATTTTAACTATATACTGATAGGGGATGTAGAGGAGAACATTTTAAATTTTTTTCAGAATTTTTGTGTGAGGGACTTTTTTTAACATTGGTGGCGTTACCTTACCCTTAAAGTATAAATTTAGTATATATTATATAATCATATACAGTATAATTGATGAAAAGATTGTATTTTATTAATTATAATTTCATCCAAAATTTGAGCATTAAAATTTTCTTGTCAAAAAAGTTGCTCGCTACGCTCGCAATTTTTTTTTTATACTTGTATTATACTGTGTATGGTTATTTTTTCTTGTTTATACTGGGTAGCATTTTTTTTTTTTTTTTCATGATCTGTATCTTTCAATTGATAAATTATGGATTTATAGTTGTTAAGAAAAACAAAATATAAAATGTCAAGATTTTTTTTTCCTTAAGGAATTTAATCCTTAAACGATACCTTAAAAAATTAAATGGTTCAAGTAAATTTTTATATAATATTCCTCCCCCACCCCCTCCTGAACGCTAAAAAAATACCTGGAATTTTTTAAAATTCCCTGGAAAAACCTGGAAAACTCATGGAATTTCATTTGGGAATAATGTTATACACCCTGTTATACTAAGGGCCGTAAGCTCCACCGTTATTTGAACCTGGTTCAAACTCGGATCAACTAAACCAGGTTCAGGATTTGATCCAGGTTCAAAATCTTGACCGTAAGCTCCACCCATAAGTGATCCAGGTTTAGTTGAACCACCGAGTTGAACCAGGTTCAAAGTTTGTTGATTTTTTTGAGCGCTCTGATTGGTCGAGAGTTTTGGTGGGAAATTCAAAACTCTCACTTCAAATTTTAATTTCATAATAAAATAAAAAATATTAAACATAATTTAATTTTTATGTTGGATTATTGTTTCTGGGACTTGCAAGAACCTACATAAATATTTTTACATAAATATCTGCTTTTAATCAGGAATTACGTTCAATGTGGTAATTCCTTATGGGGCTACAATGTTATATTTTTTAACTTTTAACAGAACCAAAACAAATAAAAATTAGTATTGAGGCTTATGGGTATTTGTACTGGTAATGTCAATGATTTTAATTAAATTGCATGAAATATTACCCTAATTTTTATTAAGAATGATATTTCTCACACTTTTAGCACTATAATACACACACTATAATGAACTACAGATTGAGTCACAATTTTGGTGTTTCATTTTCGGTCATGGATTTTGCAATGAAGTGTTATTTGTGGAGCTTTGTAACTTTGTACCCTAATTGCTAAGACACAACCTTTGTTTATGACCTTGGTAAAGAATTTTCGATGATTTTTTTTCAACCCTTCTGGGGGTCTCAAACCTAAAAATCGAATAAAAATTCTCTTATGGGATTTCCATGTTAAATAAAAGTGATACAAAAATTTATTCAATGTGCACCAATTTTTTATTTTAAGGGTAAATTGCCCATATAAATCCATTGATGCCACCTTAAAATTAATAAAAAACAACCCTTCAATAAAAAATTAGCTCCAACACATTAAATAATCAATTTAGCTTCTATCTGACATTGTAATTCAATCAGGCTTTATTTTTTACCTCAGGACGAGCTTTTAAATTTTTTAAATCGGGTCAAATTAAGAATTTTAAAATTAAGGGTAGAAAATTCCACCCCTTAAATTCAAATCCTTGATGTGAACCGATTTTAATAATTCAAATGCTCTTTCTGGGGTAAAAAAATAAGCCTGATTGAATGAAAATGTCAGAAAGAAGCTAAATTGTGTATTTGATGATTTAAAGCTAATTTTTTTATTAAAGGGTTGTTTTTAATAATTTTAAAATGGCACCATTGGATTCAAAAGGTCATTTTACCCCTTAAAAAATTGGTGCACATCGAATAACATTTTTGTATCATTTTTGTTTAACTTGGAAATTTCATAAAAGAAATGCAATTTTTAGGTTTGAGACCCCAGAAGGGTTGAAAAAAAAAATCATCGAAAATTCACTACCAAGGTCATAAAAAAATGTGTCTCAGCGATCAGGGTACAAAGTTACAAAGCTCCACAAATAACCCTTCATTGCAAAATCCATGACCGAAAATGAAACACCAATTGTGACTCACAAACATTGTATGTTGCACAAGAAAAAGAAGCATGTATTTATGGGTAATAATTGCAGTTCAAGGTGACAATTTAAAAGTGCTAAAATATCATCCACTTTTTGGAAGATTTTGTATAACACATTGAATGTAGTAAAATGGGGCCTTATATTTTTTTAAACATTTGAAACAATGGACAACATACATGAAAATTTTTTATTGCAGAAATGAATAGAGGGCACCAAATTATGCTACTCTGAATTTTTTCAGATTTTTTTGAGACCCGGAACTATTTTGAAATAATTATTGAAAGTTCTGTAAGTTACGTTGGCACCCATGAATCCTAATAAAAAAAAAAGGATAGACATGAGACGCCTATTGACGCCTCCAGGGGGCGTGGCCGCACTTTCAATAATTATTTAAAAATAGTTCTGGGATTAAAAAAAAAAAAAAAAAAAAAAAAAAATGAAAAAATTCAGAGTAGCATAATTTGGTACCCTTCTATTCATTTCTGCAATAAAAAATTTCATGTATGCTGTCTATTCTAATTTTTTTTTTTATGAAGCCCCTGCTAATTCTGACCAGAAACCTTTTTTCCAATTTTAATGTATCATTCAGGCAAAAGTTTAAAATAAATAAGTCATATACACAGTGTTCCATTATTCAAGTGTCGTGGGAGATTTTTCATTACAAATTTAATTTTCCTGCTGGAGATTTGAAAATTTATTAGTATTCCTTTGAATACCTTTGAGATTTTAATTTTAATTTTTTAAGGGGGTCCAAAGTGAAAAGTGTGGTTCTCCTTATTGCGTTTCAAAATGTCTCAAACAAAAATTATTTCTTTTATTTTTTTATATTGATGTAATCCATGTTGTACTTGTATAACCAGTGGTTGAATAAAAATAAAATGAAATGAAAATATAAGAAAAAATATATTTGTTTCTAGAAATTTTTATGGTGCAAATTAAAATTTACAGAAAACAACTTTTTAACAAGATATTGGCCCTTACCATGTTAAAAAGTCATTTTATCTTCATTTTGACAGCGCCATTGAAACAAGCTCATTTTTCTACCCTAGAATAAACCTTTGAATTTTTTTAATCGGACATTTTTTAGAATTGAAAAAATAGGGGTTAAAAAAGCAACCCCTATTTTTAAATTCTTAACATCTTTTCATTACAAAAAAATCGAAGGTTGCTTCTCGGGTGGAAAAATGAGCTTGTTTCAATGGTGCTGTCAAAATTAAGATAAAATTATTTTTAACATAATACAGGCCAATATCTCGTTAAGGGTTGTTTTCTGTAAATTTTAATTTGCACTATTAGATTTAGCATCATGTTTTAACCCCCGGAAATAAATTTTTGTATCTGACAGAATTTATATTCGAGACCACTTTTAACATTGAAACCCCATATGGGAAATCAAACTCTTTTGCTTTGGACCCCCTTTAAGGGTTGAAAAATAAAATAGAATTAAATTTGTAATAAAAAATTTCCCGTGACACTTAAATAATGGAACACTGACAATCTCAATACAATTTATTATTTCAATGTTTTTGCTCAATACAACTGAATTTTAAAAAATATTAAATTAAAAGACTACTGTATATCATTTAAATGTTCTAAAATAAATTGAACTAACTTAAAATATTTAAATTAATTAACTAAAAAAACATTCTTTAGTAAATTATTATTTATATTTTATTAAATTATCAATTTTAATTATATTTCCTACTTTATTTATATTGTTATTTTAAAAAAAAATCTGAAAAGAAAACATTTTAATCACAAAAATATAATCCCGGATCAAAAGTTAATCCACCGACGTCGGTGGTTTAAGTTTAACCCCAAAATCAACAACTTTGAACCTGGTTCAGCAAATTTTTGCGGTGGAGCTTACGGAAAACTGCGCTGAACCGAGTTTGAACCAGGTTTAAACCAACAATGCGTTGAACCTGGTTTAACTTCGGTGGAGCTTACGAAAATTTTATTTGATCTCGGTTCAACTTTGAACCTGGTTCAACTAACTTTAAACCAGGTTCAAGTAGGGTGGAGCTTACGGCCCTAATCCTAAGTTCTGAGAATCAAGTCTCCATCAATACACATGCACCGCAAACAAGAACAGTACGGCTTCCTCCATCTTCCAGCCCCTCCAGCGTCAGATGGCACCCGACATCGGTCTCGCACTTTTATGTATTTATTCATTTTATTCTATGTATCTCTTAATTGAGTTAACAATTATTAATTCTGAGAATTCTAATGTGGTGCGTTTGTATAAAAAGGGGCAGGGCTCGATCAGAGGGGTTGACTCCAAGAAAGTCTCTCATAGGGGTTTACTCATACAGAATCACTCAAAGAAGTCAGTCGCACACAGTAATCAGTAAGGCAGATGGCACTTGTAAAGTAATTCTAGAAGTAAGCCTCGGAAACATTTCATCTCTTGGACCACGTCTCTGATCAAGTCCGCGCTATTCACTTCTCGCAGCCAGTCAGCTGTTCGACGTAGGTCCCTTTGATTAACATGTAAACCTTAAACCTTTGCAAATTCACAGAAATTCTGATTTTTTTTTTTTTTTTAAAGGCAGATATTAGTGCCTAAAAGCCATAGAAAAAAATTCAAAGCAATTTAACGAGCCCATTTTTTTTTAATTAAGATTTTAATTTGCCTCTCCATGGGAAAGTCCTATGCTGAAAATTAAAAAAAAAATCGGCTCGTTAAATTGTTTTGAAATTTTTTCTATGGCTTTTAGGCACTAATATTTATTTGTCTCTCAAAAAAATTTCAGAATTTTTGTGAATTTGCTAAGATTTACATGTTAAGTAAAGGGACCTACGTCGAACAGCTGACCGATATTATCTCGCTACCTTAAATAGCTTCACCACAAAAAAATCTCAAATTGGTGTGTTTCGGAGGCCTTTAACATGCATCCTTATGGTACAGAAAACAGCTTTTTACCTTAACTAGCTTCGTCTGAACTATATGGTACTAATTAAAAAATATCTATGTAATCTATGATAAATTTTTTAATGAGCTTTCAAATAAAATATTTTTTTTTGCGCAGTCATTCTTCCGGAAAAAAAATATTGAAAATCCTAATTTGAATTATTACCCACAAAAATTTCAAGATTTTTTTAAACGGCTCCGTAAACAAATTATTTTATTAAAAAACCTAATAAAGAATTCATCACAGATTATGAAGGCATTTTTTAATTATGGTACCATATATATAGTTCAGATGTAGGCTGAGCAAAAAGCTGTTTTCTCCACCATAAAAGGATGCGTGCATGTTAAAGAGGTCTCAGAAACATTATATAACTTTGTGCTTTTTTTGTGGTGAATTTTTTGAGGTGGATTATTATTATTATTTTTTTTTTTTTGGTTTATCATTTCTCAATAGAGGGCAGATTAAACTATTTTTAAATATAAAATAAAATATTAATTAAAAAAAAAATGCAATACAATTAATGCATCAAAATATTAATGAAATGATGTGCTGTATAATAAAATTATATTGTCTACTTTAATAATAAAAAAATGAATATTATTTGATTACATTCATATTGTTTTTTTAGAGTTAGGCTCGCTATATATCTTTATTTTTTAACAATGTTAAGATATAATATATTCTAGGCAGACAAAAATGATTTTTATTGGAAATATGAGAAGCTTCAACATTGCCAACACAATTCTCTCAGCCAATGAAAATCTAGCGCGCGAACTGCGCTTGAGGACATGTTCTATCAAACTTCCTATCCCTTAACCCAGCGGTACCTGGTTTTTAATTTTTTTCAACGGTTCTTATGAAGGGCAAGATTAATAATTCATATGAGCCACGGGAAAGCGAGATCACTTTACTCAACATAAAAAAATATTCTAGATTTTGTGCAGCATAGAATTTGAAAGAAAAAATAAATAAAATTTTTCTCCTAACAAACCATACGGAGCGATGTCAGAATGCGGCGCTGTGGCATTTTTAAGTTGATCGAAGCATATATCATATATGTCATTGGAATATGATTAACTTTTGGAACTTCTAAGTACCAAAACCGAAGAGCTAAAACCCAAAAGTTTATAATAATAACTTAATTCTATATTTAATACACGACATATAGACCATATATATATAATAAATAATATAATTCATTCATTCAATCATGACTCCATATCCCTTGCGGGGTAAGCCGGCAGCATTATTACCTCGATTATATATATATATGTATTTCATGGTATTTTCTTTTTATATCTTAGAAAAAAAAAATGCATATGTAAATTTAAAAAATTACTAAAAAATACTTTTCTTAAATCAGGCTTTATTTAGCCAAATTGTGCACTTGGGCTACTAATTATCTTGATACTACAGCAATCAGCTTAGCTCTAGCATAAAAATTACTCTGTTGAGCAAGGATATAAAATTAACATGGTGAAGATACGTCAGTGCTATGTTGCCAACTACGGGTGCTACACTCAATGCCCTTAAAGTTAATTTATGTAATTATTAATTTCTGGAGCTATATATATAATGCAAAATAAATAACAATTAAACATTTTTGCTTGCTCCCCTATATTTATTTACAATATAAAATATTGTCCCTCTAGTTTATATATATATAATATATCCAGCTGAAACATATATAAATTTTCTGATGGTTCCCTCAGGCAAAAACTTCAAAAAAGCTGTGTAATCCGCACAAAGTTTTATTATAGACTATTAAATTTAGTATATAAATTTATAGCTTCAAAATAAATGCCTCGATATTGAGCAGCAAGCAATTAATATAAATATATTAAAGCTCCTTAATTACTTCTTACAATTTTTTATTAAGGCTAATATATATGATCTTATGAAATTGTGTATATTTTATTATTTCTCTGAAATTATGGCATCTGTGGAAGTATATATAAATATATATATACACCTCTGCCAGTATAATCTGTATGATGTATAATATATATATATATATATATATATATATATATATATATATATATATATATATATATATATATATATATATATATATATATATATATATATATATATATATATATATATAATATATATATATATATATATTATATATACTTCCACAGATGCCATTATTCTGGAATTTGAAAATTTTAGTGTATTTGGCTTAGGTTTAACACCATCATGAAGCAGTGCAAATAGCAAAATATACCCTTATTTTCACTGCCAGCACTGCAATGCGCTGCTGGCAGTGCAAATAAGGTTGAATTCATTATTTGCACTGTACTGTGGCACTGCGCCTAACAAATTCCATTTCAGCAGTGCAAATAACAAATCCTGCCTTATTTGCACTGCCAGCAGCGCAGTGCGCTGCCGGCAGCGCAAATAACGCTCTTTCCGCTATTTGCACTGTTGCAGTGCTGCCTCTGAACATTCACTGCCAGCAGTGCAAATAGCAAAATTCGGCTTATTTGCGCTGCCGGCAGCGCACTGCGCTGCGGCAGTGCAAATAAGGGTATTTTTCGCTATTTGCACTGTAGCAGTGCGGCCAATCAAGGCACTGCCAGCAGTGCGAATAGCGTTTCTGGTCTTATTTGCGCTGCCGGCAGCGCAAATAACGGTAAAAAATGCTATTTGCGCTGTCAGCTCCCGCCAAAACCGCAGTGCATATAGCGTTTTTTGCCCTTATTTGCGCTGCCGGCAGTGCAAATAGCAAAAAGTGCCTCTATTTGCGCTGCTGGCAGTGCGAATAGCGCCGGCCAAGTAATATAAAGCCTTTTTTTACAAAAGTTTTAGCTTGATATACGTGTATAGTGCTTATAAAATATATGCTGAATTAATTGTTAGGTTTTTCATAAGAATGCATTTTCTATGCAAAATCAAAGCAGCGTTTCCCATGGTGACACAAGGATGAGTTGGTTTGATGCCTCTGGGTTTGCAAATCTTGCAAAAACAGCATTGAAGGAGGCACAGAAAACGATAGATAAAGCTCTTGATATTAAAGATGAAGATCCTATACAGGGGATAGCACCCAAGGGTAAGGAAATATTAATATTTGTTATATTACAAGCCTATGTCTATGTAGGCCTTCTTTTGGCTAACCCATTTTTCACACTTTTTCTTCAGCATCCCCTGAAGAAGATATTGATGGTTTCTTTGCTTCATGGGGACTAAAAACATCAGGAAGCAGTTCTGGAGAAAGTAGATCTGCTACTAGTCCATCAGTGGATACAGAACCTGCACCATCTGCAACAAGTAACAGCTTATGGGGATCATTTACAGGATCATTCTTCGAGACTGCAGCAAAATCAGAGCCCGATAAACAATCTTCAGGTGGTGGAATTGATTTTAATATTGTTATAGTATGAAATTATAATGTGTTTTTATTATTTGCAGATGGCCCAGTCTTCAAACAACCTCAAAAATCACTTTTAAATCTGACGACAAGTCAAGAAAGTGGTGACTCGTCATCTCAAGGATGGGTTTCTACTGAAGAAGGAACTGCGTTAAGTGATGAAGATGTATCGGGAGAGAAATTTCGTCAGAGCAAACTTGTCGTGGCAGAACCAGAGTCTCCTCTTGATTCTTCTACCAAAGAACCATCATTACATGAACCAGTAAAACCTCCAATAACTTTAAGTCTCGCAAAATGTCATACGTCCTCTCAAATAGATGTAACTAATCAGCAATCTTTATTAAAAAAAGAATTAGCAATTAATGAATCTAAGTCTGTAGTGAAACCAGAGGAAAGTATGACTGTTATTCCGTTAAGGAAAGCCATAAGCAGTGGAGGTAACAACAGGCTATCTGTGATTTCATCAAGTACTGGTAGTCCTGATGATGGTTGCGGTAGCGGGGAAAGTGTTGAGATTCTTGGATCTACGAGTGAAGATAGCACTTCACCTGAAACTGGATATCATGCCAGGTTAGTACGTTCTTGTTTACATTAGTGTTCAGGGCAGCCCGCAATGTTTGCCTTGATTGACCAGTTAGATGAAGAAAAGTTGACTGCATGCTGTCTCGAGCATGCAATGTTTTCTTTATTTACGTGTGCAGTCTATTTCATTGACTCCTTGTTCACAGACTGCATTGAGAGATTGAAAAACAAAAATCAAAACTAGAAAATGTAAAGTCTAGAAACCTAGAATCAGAAAGCCATTATTTATTTATTTATTTATTTATTTATTTATTTATTTATTTATTTATTTATTTATTTTTATTTTTCACCCAAGTTACAAAAAAGAAATATACATTGTAAAAAGGATGTGATCATCAGCAAAGCACTATACAGTAAGCACTATTTCACATATGTGGCTGCTACCCTTAATAACTTACAATTAAAAATACAGCAATAAGCTAATGTCATAATAACAATGTCATAACTTAGAATTTTTGGCTAAATAGTGATTTTTAACAGCAGAAGGAAACTGCTGGTCAGTACAAATTTTAACATTGCATGGAAGCTGATTCCATTTTGAAACATCTAATAACGAAACCATTTTTATACAAATTTATTCTAGCCTTTGGAAGTATGAGCAAAACTGCACCATCTTGCCCTCTAACTGGACGGCCAGCACTTACTGCTTCAGTAATTTTTAAATCTGCCTGCCCAGTTTGACATTTTTTAAAGAATTTAAGATCAATTACATCAAAATAATCTTTAATAGGAACAATATTTGTTCTGGAACAGTCAGGAACAGACACAAATTATACACAAATTTTAAGGTTTTTTTCTCCAAACTTAAAAACTTGGACATATTAGAACTGGTAGTTGGATGCCATGCAGGAGCTGCGTATGTAACAAAAGATCTAATGAGTGACAAATATGCCAAGCGCTTTACTTTCACAGTGCAACCATGCAAATTACGCTTCAAAAATCCTAAAAGTTTGGCAGCCCTGCATCTAACAAACTCTGAGTGCAAATTCCATTTCAAATCTCCAGTAAACATAACACCCAGCACATTAATAGAGTCACAATACATACTGTACTGCATGCAGCACTGAAGTTTGATTTTAATTTTTTTTTTTTTTTTTGTTTCAGACATCGTCTGGGCGACCAGAGTTCCCCTGAGTCGGTGGGTGTTCTCAGAGGTAGTGGCAGTGACCTGACCTCGCCCAGCTCCGTGGAGGTGCTTGGCTGGAGTGAGGCCAACTCTCCCCTCTCCCCCTGCATGTCAAGGCCAGGAGGACTCTTCCCAGGCCAAATGAGGCCTCACACAAGCCTCGTGCCTCCCAGACCTTGCAGCTTAATCAGCACGGGATCTAGCGATTTGACTTCACCTGATAGCGTTGAGGTGGGTTTTTCAAAAATTTGCTATAAAGAATTTGAAGGGTTTTCAGAATTAAACCTGATTTATTCTAGAGCATTGATTATATTTGCAATTATTATATTAATTGTGTGTTCTTTCAATATTCACTGCACAGTAAAGTACTGCAGTTTATTTCTTTGGATTCAGTTTGCAGATACAACTGTTCAGATAATGGGTACCATAGCTTATTTACAACATTAAAAACAAACGAGGCAACAATTTTGAAGACGATTGTGAATTTACAGATAATTGGGGAGGATGAGTCTGAAGCTAGCCTGGCGGACGACAGCTCAACCTCAGCCTCCAGTACTACCACCACGACAGTGATGGAACCGCGGGCCGCACTCTCCACCAGCACACACATGAGGTCCATGCTTGCCGAGGCCATGGAGGAGCAGAGTTCGCAGTCATCAGACCATACCACCTGCAGAGAGCACTCCCCAATCTCGTCAGAAAGGTAAGTCATAGGGCCTAGATAAGTAGACTGCAGCAAGAATATCTCTACTCAAGTCTTTGCTAAAGATCTTGTACAAAGGAATCCATAAAGTCACTGTCTACATAGATATATTAACAAAGGTTATTAAGATGTAAAATTGTCTTGTCTCAATGCAAAACTCTAATAATATTCAGTAATTATGTTTTAGTTGCTATTAATGCACCATTGTGCTTCTGTAATACTGTAATCAAAAGTAGTAGAATCCTTATAAAATTGATATTTGTAATAATGTACAAGAAAGCTATTGAGACAGTATTGCAACCTAATTAATTAAATATGTACAGTACATCATAATTTAAACCTTATATTTCTTTTAAATTCAATACTTGAGGCATATGTAGATAATGTAACCGCTCTATATATTATGTTAAATATGTACATATGTAAAAGAAGGTCTAACACTTTATTACATGTTACAGTATATTTTTAGTGTGTTAATAGTTTTTTTCGACCTACAAATTCCTCTAATAGCACCCATTCATTCCATATTGTTGTTAATAAAAACAAATCTTGTCTGACAGTCGTTCGGAGGCTACCAAGCAGGAGTCTGAGCAGACGAGTGGTCAGACGTCGGGCGACGAGCTGGAGACAACGACCTCCTCGGACATTGAGATAATCTCCAGCCCGAACGGTGACGGCAGCAGCACCCACTCTCGCCACAGCCCCACCAAGCTGCTGGGACATACCATCAGGCCAAACCTTGAGATGCTGAGTGGCAGCAGCGGGTCACCAGACTCAACGGGATCTGGACGAGCCCTGGGACCTCCCAGTCAAAGAACAGGTGCGTTGCAGTGGAACTTGATTTAGAGATTTAGTGTAGAGTGTAGGCAATGTTTTTGAAAATGATAATTATAAAACAGAAAGAAATATTTTAACTTACTGTCTAAGCTATCAAGTGAGGTGGCTTGATTTTAAGTTTTAACTTGAATTTATATATACAGTACTGTTCTTTTTTTCATTCTGCAATGTTTTATGCATTATTGTGTGTAAAAGGTATGTTAGGAATACTATATTTTGAGCATTATAAAATTATGGTTGTGAAATTTTAATTGTAATTGAATTAATCCAAGATGATTGCTTTTGATATCTATTCTAAATAAATTAACTTTATTTTAGAGATTCTGTTCATGGATCTTGTTTCTTTTTCCAAATAAAAATGTCCAAAGTTTTTGTGATGGAATAATGAATATTTAAATATCCTTAAGAATTATTTTTCCAGGTCTCGGCCCAGAACAGCCAGCTTCTAAAGAGGATTTATTGAAGAAACTGTCGGAGATGTCAGCTTTGCTGGAGGCTCGGGAAACAAAACTCATTGAGCTGAGCAGAACGAACGTTGAGCTACAAGAAAACAACTCTGATCTACAGAGGTAATTATCCTTGTTTCGCAGCCATTACTAACAATGGACATCTCTCCTCCCTCCCCTTTCCATTTTTACTAATGCAAATTAAGGTGTTGAAACAGAGTTTCATATTTACTGTAATGCCACATTTTTTTTTTTTTTTTTTTTTTTTTGTATCATGCTTGTTATGATGGTGATGTTTACAAATGAAATGTAAAGCAAGTTATACATACAGGAAAGTCACTGAAAGGGAGAAGAAAGCTAAGAAAAAGAAATAGGCTAGTTAATAATCAACTTTTTTTTTTTCTTTTGTGCTGCATTAGCAATGTTTTATTTTTAGGTATTAAAATAATCTCAGCATTAAACTATTTTCCCTACAGTTAAGGTCAAACATACTGTGAGATGTAACGATTTTGTGTGTGCAGGCAACTTGAAGCGGGACTTCAGCGACAGGCAGCCAACAGCCAAGACGTGACCCATATAACAGAGGAATTTACCCAGCGTCTGTCCTCCCTGGAGAAAAGGTTCCAACAAGCCATACGAGATAAGGATGCTCTCAAGAAACAGTTGGATGTAGGTTATTGAGTACATAATGTTTGTGTCAACTTTGTAATCTTACAGTAAACATATAAAATGTACCACATTTTATTTTACATATCTTAATGTAATTTTACCTCATTCAACATTTTTTTATATTTACTTTGTAATTTTTATTTTGCACACATTTTAATATTTATGAAGGAGTGTCCATGCAAATATTTCAGCAATTATAATGTACTGTATATAAAGCAGTAAGAATGATTACATTCACTCCTTTTTTTGCATTAAGTTTGCAAGGTGTTAAGTTGAATATTTTCTCTACTTTTATTTAACATTTTTGCTTTAATTTTAGTAAAATATAGTAAAAAATAATTTTGTTACATAAACTGTGTAAACTTCGAAACATTTTTTATTTATTTATTTTTTGCTAGAATTTAGAATCTTTATGTACTGTATATTGAAATTGCTAGTATTGTGGTTTATAGCATTGGCATTATGTAAATGCTCATCAGTCTTCAGACTCATTCTGATTATTCTTTTTTTTTTTAATACTATCAGTGCACATCAACAAAAAATTGTCATCCCAAATTGTCTTGCTACAAAGTTTGATTAACATAACGTCTCTCGTCCGGAATAGTGAGCTATCTGCTATTTCAGGTGAGCTCAACAATGAACTTTATATTTTACCTATTTACAGCTCTTAATTGCACTCACCTGAAATAGTAGATAGCTCATTATTGCAATGAAATCATGGAAGCAGATAGCTCATTATTCCGGATGAGGGACAATAAGGTCTGTAAGTGAAAGACAACCTTGTAGCCTTGTGGTGCTGACAGCACTTACTGGTACATACATTCTGAGGTGATGGCATGCTGTCCAGAATTAATTGCAAGTTCAACGTAAATTAAATGTAGCATTTTGCTTGTAAACCAGTTTGAGCCATTGTTAAATTTTTTGTTGGTTGCAGCTTGCCAAGCAGGAAGCGTCCAGTCGAATGGCAGCCTCGCACCTCGAGACTCTGCTGGGAGAGAAGGACGAGGAGATTCGTGAGCTGCGCGAGGAGGGAGAGAAACTGTCCAAGCAGCAGCTGCAGCTGTCCACCCTCATCAAGAAGCTACGTTCCAAGGAGAAGGAGCAGGAGGCAGCTGCTAAGACCAGCAAGTGAGTCCGTAGAAAATCTTTCACACTGTTTTAGACATTTCCATGAGCAAGAATGCAAACTTCGAGGCTCAGATGTTATATTGCTGCCCTCGTCATATACATTGACAAGTGCAGACAAAACTTTAAAAAATATATATTTAAAAAATCTAAAATACTGTACTGTTTAGTGTATTTTTTTAATTACATTTTTCTACTATTTTTATGTCATTTAAAATTAATTTAAAATTCAGTTCTCTGGTAGCACTCATGACTTTGAAACTGACTGATTGATTTACTGTACCTGATACATTATAATATGTTGGTTCTACAAGCAAAATTAATGATTTTGCAACGATTGTATTCTGATATTTAATGATAATTTCAGGCAGCAGCTCAGTGACCTGGGTCAGGAGTCTGAGAGACTGAAGAGATCGTTGTCGGCCAAGGAGGAGGTGGAGCGTAGTCAGATCGAGGCGGTCAACAGGCTCACGGCGCAGGTGAAGAGGCAGGACCGCGAGTTGTCAGTCCTGCAGGAGGCGCTCAACGAGGCCCAGGCCGTCAAGGACAAGCTGCAGGCCTCCCTCGACTCTGCTAACAAGTGAGTGGAACTGCATCTTTGAATTGATTTACAGTTTTATAATAGTTAATTTTATTTATTTTAATTTAGTCTTACAGCATTGAGATTTAGTTCTAATGTTGATTTGTAAAAAAAAAAGTTTAAAAAAAATAGTATCAAGTAATTCAAGTCTAACATACTATAACAAGAATTTTCAAAATACATCTGTTTGTAAATGCACAATTGATTCAAAGATCAGATGGCCATCTGCACAGAGATAATTTTTATTTGAGTCTTTAATTCTGAAATGATTGTGCTTTTAAGAATACACTGAACATACACATTTTTTCACAGCACCATTTTATGTAGTCAAAGCTCCATAGACACAACATATTTTTAAATTTTGCAGCTGTGTTAACAATTCTTACTATTATTCACAGGGAAGTAGCTGAGATGCGTTCAACACAGCTAAGCTCCGAACTAGCACAGAGACAAGTCCTATCTGCACGTCTCGAAGAACAGCAATCTGAGGTAGAGACTGAGAGGTTGGCACACCTGGAAGAATTGGAGCATCTTCGCTCTGAGCTTGCAGGCGTAGCAGAGAGTAGTTCACGGAGGGAAGAGGCTCTACGTCGTGAGCAAGCTGCTATGCTACGTCGACTGACCGCAGCAGAGGCCAGAGCTGACGAAGTTGCCCAGTCTGCCACTGAGGCCACGAGGCCTCTGCTGAGGCAGCTAGAGGCCCTGCAGGCGAGTGCCACGTCCCAGCAGTATGCCTCTGAGAGAGCAGAGCGGGCGTTGTCTGATAAATTATCAGAGGCCCAGGCAAGATTAGCAAGTATTACCGAGCAAGAGAGATTTAGTAGAGAACAAAGAGCAATCTTAGCGACGCAAGTTAATAATCTGCAAACTGAGGTGGCCACTTTGACTTCCAGCGTGAAGGAACTGCAAACTCTGAATAAGAAGTTGCAACAGGAGAAAGAAAGGTAATTCACCGTGGTTAATTTGTACATACATCAAGGTAGCATCACAGTATTTATTAAGGTTAATGATCTGTGTAATGAACTACACACATTTTTCAGTTTAATACAAAAAATTTCACATTTTGTTACTTTAATATTTGCATTTTTTCAATCTTGAGTAAGCATTCCTTTCAAACAAAATATCCTTCAAAAGGAGTGACTGACTTTTAGTTGTTACTTTTTTTAATGTAGCACATTTTCAAGATAGAGTTCTGTACATTCTATTTTTTAGTAAAATTGATATCTTTCTTTCCATCTTTCATTTTATAATTCTTTATCATTTTATGGTCATTAATTTTAATTACTGTACAGTACAAATGCACAGTACTGGTAATACTTAAATATTAACACATCCTGCTTGTACATCAGGGCCACTTCTGCGCTGGAGTCGCTGCAGTCCACCACTTCTGAGGAACTTACCAGCCTTCGTCGAGAAGTGACGTCTCTACGGGAGCAGCTGTCAGTTCAGCAGGCTGCCACGGAGGCTGAGCGGCGCCACTCTGCAGCCCTCCAGCAGGAGTTGCAGCTGCAACAACAACAGCAGGGTCAACTGCAGCAGGAGCAGTTTAGACAGACAGAGCCAAATAGTCTAACGGTGAGAGCTTTGATACTTTGGGAGTTAATGAAATACCAACACAGTGCTGATAGAATTTAGGCATTCTGTTAGTCTTGTCTCAAGATATATTCAACTTTTTAATTTTATGGTTGCGTAAAATACTGTACAGTATCTCCAATGGTTAGAAAGAAAGTTACATAGTTTATTTACTCTGCTTTACTGTACATTAATTAATCATTAAATTTGTGCTTGATAAATGTAAATTCTATTTTACCAATAGTTTACTTCTATTTTTTAAAAAAAAATTGTGCCTTGGTAGTAAAAATACTCCACAAATTTTGCCAACAGAATATTTTTTTAGAAAACATACCTGTAATTCTAACATAAACGCATTGTATTGTTTAAAATTTTAAATGTTCTCTTTTTGTTGGGTAAATGACTGCTAAAAGTTCTAACTATCTCCTTTCCCAACAAATCTTATTATATTTTATGTGTTCTACCTTCTTTTTATGCAAATAATATCGCTTAAGGGTAAGGTAACGCCACCAATGTTAAAAAAAATCCCTCACACAAAAATTCTGAAAAAAATTTAAAATGTTCTCCTCTACACCCCCTATCAGTAGCTAAAATATCAGGTATACAAATACAATCTAGTTTTTGAGTTATGAATTTTTAAAGTTGACTAATTTAACATGGGAGTTTCATTTCTCCATGTTAAAGTAGTCAACTTTAAAAATTCATAACTCAAAAACTAGATCGTATTTGTATACCTGATATTTTAGCTACTGATAGGGGGTGTAGAGGAGAACATTTTAAAATTTTTTCAGAATTTTTGTGTGAGGGATTTTTTTTAACATTGGTGGCGTTACCTTACCCTTAATTAGATTTATTATACAAATTAATTATTAAAAACATAATTGTGACAACCTCCTTTCTTGTCTCAGGTTTCTCTGCATCTACCGTCCGTGTCAGTGGCTCTACAAACCCCCCCTCGTTCCTCCTCCTCTCCAGCCTCACTGGCTGAGAGCATGCTAGGCAGTAGCTGGCTACAAGATGACACATTCCTGGACCCCAACCCTATGTTAGGCCTAGCCTATGAAAACTCATCCCCAGGCCCCACCTCCGCACTTCTTGAAGGCCTACAGTCTCAGTTAAAGAGACGTGAAGGTGAAGCCTCACTACTCCGATCTGAGGCTCGCAAGTTGGAACTTCAGCGTGCAGAGTTAACTCGACAGGTGGCAGCACTTACAGCGAGAGCGGACGCTCAAGCCTCGGAACTAGAGAGATTAGCAGAATTAGAACGCAAGTATGATGCGCTGCTTCAAATGTATGGAGAACAGCTAGAAGCTAACCAAGAATTAAGACTAGATCTTGATGATGTAAAAGAAATGTATAGGACTCAAATTGAAACTCTACTTGCTAATCAAGGCCAGTCACCTCAGTGAATAAATTTGTCAGTTCCTTTTTGTTTAATAAGACAATATAATATCTAGCCTAAATTTAATATTTATATTTTGTTGGTGCTTGTCATAATATATAATATTTACTATTATTTTTATTCACTCTAATGTTTCTTTTATCACTATTATTATTAATAATTATTATTGTTAATTGATGTTTATTTTTATTGTTATCGGTAAAATTTCAATTTATTTTGCCTGTGATAAATGCACACTGTGTTAAAAAAGAAAACACAGTAAAACTGTTGTGTGTGAGTTTTACTAAATGGTGCATATAGAACCAATTTGTTTTGTTTTTCACTGCGCTGTTCAAGCATTGTTTTCTTGATTGAAAGTTTAGGCAACATTTTTTTTCTTTTCACATGATATCTTTTTTACTGGCATTGAACAACCAACTTTAAATATTTTTTACTGTATAAAGAAATAGAGCATAATGATGTTACATCTATCTAACCCCCCCCCCCCATTTTTTCATTGTGTTCAGGGGGAGAAACCTACGGTACCTCAACACTAACAAACCACCCACTCATCAGTAAAGAAAAATCTGAATTAGCTAGGAAACTTAGAAAATCAAAAACAACATTGGCATGTTTGGATTAGTTGTAACGTTATTGGCAACTTAATTTTTATATTTTTGTGCAGCAGCCGTGTCCAAAATGTCCCATAATTCCCAAAACTAAACTTAAACAAATATATATATATATATATATATATATATATGTGTGGAAAAATTAGAACAAATTAAGGACCGTAACTTTTCATGTTCTATTTTGTACAGTAAATAATATTGTTAATAATAATTGGTTGTTCCTCATTTGGCCCTTGATGATTGTATTATGACTGATGTTTTGGGATGCATTTTCTCAGAAATAGCTACGCAGTGCACAGATAATGTTGTGTCTTAGACTGTCTTATGCTGTACACTATAGCTGCCTTTTGCTAAAATTTTGCAAAATATTATGGTATATTATCTCACATATAAGTCATTATATAGCTTATTATTAATTCATATTATGCCATAATTATTATCTATATTATAATGGTATTTAAATTATTAAAAATTTTGACTTTTGGGTCAGTTGGTTGAAATATGTCAAGACTTTTTTATGAAACAAAGAAATACAAATCTTATTACAATGTAATATTTCTCTATTTTTATTTACCCTATATTCAGTTGGTAGCTCTGTCTTTTATGCCAGCTGTTTTATATTTGAATCCAAAGGTCAAGCAAAAGCAGCAAAAAAAAAAAAAAAGTGTTTTAATCACAATTGGTAAGTGAATATTTTCTGTTTTTCTATGTTTTTGCATGAGAGTTTAAGATATTCTTGGAGAATAAATGAATGTTACTTTTGATAACCAGGGGAATACCTAAGAATGTTTGCTTGAGTTGTGGCATGTAAAAATTCTTACTTTGTCTACTACAATATATAGCTGCATTATCAATTCTTATAATATTTTTGCGCTATTTGGAATAGCAAATTTCATTTATAAGTCATTATAAGTCTGACTCATATTTTTAAGTCAGAAGTTTTTGGAGCTTTTTTTTTCATCTCTCCCAGCCTAGGCTGGCCTACATCAATATAAACATTTGAAGCAGCTGGGTTCAATTTAAAACCAGTGCCATCTTCAATTCAGGTTTTTGTTGTGTTTACAACCTTTTCAGTAATTGTTGTAATGACTCTCCTCATATTGACGTTGCAGCTGAACTAAGAAATGTTGAAAATACATAGTATCTGATTGATTTCTGATTAGACCTGATTGCCCCTAACTTAATTGTCGTTTCAGTAGCCATGCAGCTTGCCCGCCAACTCAGACCCTGCCTGCAGGTCCTCAGGCCCACCATGGCTCGAATGTCCACTGACGCCAAGTTGGTAGATGTGGCGGTTAACGACAAGACTGGTGAGCTTCCTCAGGTGTAACTTCACAGAGGATGATTGTCAGGGGCGGATCCAGCGCGCGGCTCTAGGGAGGGGAGGGGGGGGGGGGGCGGTGCCCTATCTTGCAATGTTAAATTTTAGAGTGGGAGGGGAGGCGATGGGTGGAGGGTGGTAACTGGTAACACCTTCAATGTATATATTTTGTTTTGTTTTGGGGGAACGGGAGGGCAATCACCCCTTTTTCCTTCCTTGGATCCACGCCTGATGATTGTAAAATTGTGATAGTAAATTAATTAAATAACGATTTTTTAAGGGTATATGTTTCTCAATTTTTAATATTAATTATAGAGATTAGAGACATAATTTTACTATTTTATTTGGTGATCGGTATTTAATGCCAATTATTTATGTACAGTTCTTAAAGCTAAAAATTGGAATTGTTAGGCTACATTCTAATACAAGTATTCCAATTTTTAACTTTAAGAACTGTACAGTACATACAGGTCTGCTCAATAAGTGTCTCATTATTAAATAAATTATTATCTTGCTGTCTACATGCAAATAAATATATCAATTTGCATTACAGGGCAATATTAAAAACTTACAAATTTTTGTAGTGAGTGCATGAGGCAAAGGTTACTTTTGCTATCTTATCTCAAAATATCAACTTGTGAATCTTCAAAAATTAAATTACATCAAATATTTGTTTTTTTGTTAACATCATGCAGTGATGCCACCTTAAGTTTTCAGATAACTAAATATAAAAAAGAAAATCTGTACAGTTTTAATCACCTTCTCACTCTTTATGCAATTTGGAAATTTTACTTTATACATGTATGTATATACAACATGCATTCTGATATTGCTGATCAAATCACCACATTGTTTATTAATTAGATCTTTTCAAGTACTTATAATTTTTATGAGAATTATACTACGTTTTTGTGTGTGTTTGTGTGTGTGCCTTTAAGGTAGAGATAACGTCGGTCAGCTGTTTTTTTAGCTCCATTTGATTTACATGTAAACCTTAGCAAATTCACAAAAATTCTGATTTTTTTTTTTAGAGGCAGATATAGTGCCTAAATGCCATAGAAAAAGTTTCAAAACAATTTAAGGGTAAGGTAACGCCACCAATGTTAAAAAAAATCCCTCTCACAAAAATTCTGAAAAAAAAAATTAAAATGTTCTCCTCTATACCCCCTATCAGTACCTAAAATATCAGGTACACAAATACGATCTAGTTTTTGAGTTATAAATTTTTAAAGTTGACTTCTTTAACATGGAGAAATGAAACTCCCATGTTAAATTGGTCAACTTTAAAAATTCATAACTCAAAAACTAGATCGTATTTGTATACCTGATATTTTAGCTACTGATAGGGGGTGTAGAGGAGAACATTTTAATTTTTTTTCAGAATTTTTGTGAGAGGGATTTTTTTTAACATTGGTGGCGTTACCTTACCCTTAACGAGACGATTTTTTTTTTAAATTAATTTTTTAGTTTGTCTCTCCATGGGAAAGCCCTATGCTGAAAATTAAATAAAATTAAAAAAATCGGCCTGTTAAATTGTTTTGAAATTTGTTCTATGGCTTTTAGGCACTATTAATATCTGCCTCTCAAAAAAATTTCAGAATTTTTGTGAATTTGCTAAGGTTTACATGTTAATCAAATGGAGCTAAAAAAAACAGCTGACCGACGTTATCTCTACCTTAATAAAAGATTAAAAAGATTTAAGAAATAAAAACAAGCGCTATGACTGTCACAGTTACATGTTGCCCACTTACAGGGGTTGCCACAGTTACCATGCAGCGTCCGCCGGTCAACAGTCTCAGCCTGGAGTTGATGCAACAAATGGTGCACGAGTTGGAACAGTTGGAGGAGGACCGCAAGTGTCGAGGCATCATCCTCACTTCGGTAACTTGATAACACACTGGTACTTAGGTTTACTGTACGTACATTCACATTTTTAAAATAATCTTGATATTCAGTGCAGCATGGAAGAGTAGATTAATAATTAGATAAATTAGAGATGTAGACAAACAAGTGGATTGCAGGCCCCCCTCGCCCCTTCCCTCCAGGAACCTAGAAGAATATTTAGTATATATCATAAGAGTAGGTGCACGGATTGACCCTCAATTCCTCCAACAAAGTCTCATCATTAAATCACCATTAAAAATTATTTGGTTGTTTCAATGTTTGGGTATTTTAAGAACTCAAAAGTCAATTTTATTTGGTTTTTGAATGTTGAATTTTACACTACAGCTATTAAAAATATGTTTAATTTAATTTAAGGAAAATAAACTATTTAAGTTGTGATAATATTATTAAAAATAATAATTAAATGATCATTGCTATTATTTAAAATAAAAAATGAATGATATAAGGGTGATCAATAAAATAGTAGATTTATTCAATTTACTTAATAATTTACTTAATAATAAACCTTATAGTTATAAATGTTCAAGGTATTTATTTAAACCATGATGTTTGCAGAGCTTGCCGACTGTATTCTGTGCTGGACTGGACATAAAGGAAATGTATAAACCTGAACTTGAGAGAGAGCATAAATTTTGGACTGCATTTCAAGACCTGTGGCTCGTACTTTATGGATCATCAGTGCCGACTGCTGCTGCCATCAACGTAAGTTTTCCCGTCAGTCTCCCATTGCCGTGCTGACATTGTGATGATACAGGGCCACAGTCCTGCCGGTGGCTGTCTCCTGGCTCTGTGCTGCGAGTATCGAGTGATGGTTGCACCTCAGTACAACATCGGCCTCAACGAGACTCAGCTCGGAATTGTGCCTCCAAAATGGTATGTTCTTATTTCACCATTTTTATGATTGACAATGAACAGGACAATTAATTTGTGTCTTATTTTAATAATCTTTGTCAGAGGCATATTGGAAGTTTAAAACTTACTCAAATTTAGCTTATTGTAGACAAATTTCATGGGCAATGAATTGGTTTCTCCTCCTTTTTTCTCTTCCCTCAGTAGAAACAACCCTCACATTTTTTTTTTCCTGACTGACACTGAGCTTCATGCAGTCTGATAATTAATAAGGATGCATCAATTTCAGCTATTTATTTATTTATTTATTTATTTATTTATTTATTTATTTATTTATTTATTTATTTATTTATTTATTTATTTATTTATTTATTTATTTATTTATTTATTTATTTTATTATTTGTTTTTAAGAAAATTATCACTATTTCCTTAAAATTAAATAATAACTACGTACCATAACTTCTTATATTATTTGTTTTTGACTTGATGGAAGTGAAGTAGCTTCAATGCCAAAACAAAAAAGAGAACATTTATATTAAAAAAAAAAAAAAAAATTCCTGATTATGCAGTTGCACTGTCACGTCATAGTTCACTTTATAGAGGCGTCAAAAATGTTCTTCTTTTGGGAAAATTTTCTCCATAAGCCACCATGTTGGAAAATTTGAACCTTTTCTCAGTAACTATTAAAGCTATTAATTTGAAACCATCTCCTACCCATCCATTTAGGGGTATTCTGATATTCTGATAATGAATCAAGAACTTATTTTCCTCTAAAAAATTATTTAATGCCAAGAAAGCAATTTCGAGTTGTTGTTTTTTTTACATAGATTTAAATAGGACGGTGGGAACAGTGCAAAATCAGCTGATTTGAAGCCTTTAGGACGGTGGGAACAGTGCAAAATCAGCTGACTTGAAGCCTCTATTCCTTGCCAGGGTGATGGAGTCCATGCTGAGAGTCCTCCCCCGTCGCCAGGCGGAACTTGCGCTCACCATGGGGCAGATTTTCACTGCCACGCAGGCCCTGGAGAACGGCTTGATTGACGAGACGGCCACTGACAAGGCTGACGCCATCGCCAAGGCTGAGAAGTTCCTTGCAGCTCAGGCGAAAATACCAGGTATGGGGGAAGTGATGCATGTTTCAGTAACCATAATGTTCCTGATTGCAGCCTTGTTAATCCCAGCCTTAGATGGTATAAAAATATAGTCTACCCCAAAGCATTCATAACATTATAGCAAATGAGAGCCGCCACACAACATTAAAGTTCGAAACTATAAGGCTTCAAAGGGACGGGATACCTGCAGTAAACTTATTTATATTTGTTGTAAAAAAGAGGAATTTGGAAACTTTTTGTAAAGTTATAACTTACAACTTCTATAATTTTGTTTATAACACTTTCTATAGTTATGTTGAATTAGTAATAGATTTTTATGAATTCTCAGTTCTTGAAGAAATATTTGCTTTCCTTTTTTTTTATATTATTTACATTAAACTTATAAATGTTTTTACTAAATGATTTTTGGAACCAGCAACCTTGTTAATTAATGTTTACAATTTTTGGTAAAGAAGTTAAATTTTGTCTGAAGAAAGGTTTGACTAAACGTTTCAGCTGCTGCCCGCAAGTTGACTAAGATGAGCACACGCATGGAGATCATCGAGTGGCTCCACCAGAACCGCGATGAGGACCGTGAGTCGTTCTTGGGCTTCGTGAATCAACCTGAGCAGCAGCAGATCATCGAGCAGTACCTCCAGGCCCTCGGGAGCAAGAAGGCAAAGTGAGGGCAGATTGACGAGTTACAACATCTTACCTCAAGACATCAAATTAACAATAGACAACCTTCATGAAAATTTTTGAATACAGAAATGAATAGAGGGCATCAAATTGTGCTACTCTGAATTTTTTCAAAATTTTTTGAGACCCGAAACCATTTTTAAATGATTATTGAAAGTTCTGTATATTAAGTTGGCACCCCTGAATCCTTAATAAAAAGAATAGGACTGAGACGCCTAATGACGCCTCCAGGGGGCGTACATGGCCGCACTTTCAATAATTATTTAAAAATAGTTCTAGGTTTCAAAAAAATCTGGAAAAATTCAGAGTATCATAATTTGGTACCCTCTATCAATTTCTGCAATAAAAATTGTTCATACAGGTTGTCGGTTTATAATTTTTATTGCAAAAATAAAATATTTTTGTTCACATATTTCCTTTACCAGAATTTAAACTATTAATTCTAAAAAATGATAAAAATGTCTCTATGGCATCAACTTGACAAGCCTTTTTCTCCTTGCTAACGACAGATGCCTTTGATGTCAGGAGGCAAAAGTAGCTTTTAGACTGAAGAACAGTAATTTTTACTTTGTAGCGCTATATGTTTTTTTTTTTTTTTAATCTTATAAACTATTTTTACAATAATATTTTATAAAATATCATTTACTATTAAATTTGTTATAATTAAAAGGTTGATAAACTTTTTTCTTTGCATTTAATTAATCTTAAAACACCAGCATAATTAATGTAATTAACAGTTTGATTTTGAATATATTATATATTATAAAACTTTTTTATATTGATGTGGGCCAAGTTATAGATATAATTATATTTGTAAATTTTACGCAGTATATTTTTCCAGAAATGCTTAAAAAAATAAAAACAGCTGAATTGTACTGAAAAATTGCCTTATTTTTAATTTAAAATGTTTTTATTAAAGATTAATTAAATTAAATTTATAATGATTTTATTTCTGCTGAATAAAATTAAAAATAAATCTAGCATCTAAATAAAAAAAAAATAAATAAATAGCTTTGTACCTGTAGGCATTATTGATAATCCCAGTGATAACCCATGCATAATTGTAAATTAATTACTCTATTAGAATAAGAGCAATTTTGGGAGCACCAAGGTCTCTGCATGGGGAACACATTAGAAATTTCAGGGAAAAAAATAATTAAATTTAAAATTCGCGGTTAAAAATTATGTTGGCCAATCTGTTTATCCCAGCTGTCTGCAAATCCTGCAAATTCTTGGTGTGCCAAATCCAAAGGTCAAAAGCAATCTAATAACCAGATAAAGCAGCAGAATAATCTAATTTGGTGAATACAATTAATTTACTAAAAACATTGTCTTCAATATTTAGTATTATTTCATATTAATCATTATCTTTTGACTGTTTTATTGCTGTTTTTACAAGGCTATATTTCATATTTCATGTGTTGGCCTATTTAGTTTTTAATTTTACTATACATTATAGAATCTCGCCTCAATATATTTACTCCACAATTAGCATATTCAGTTATCTTAATTGTTGTTTCAGTAGCCATGCAGCTTGCCCGCCAACTCAGACCCTGCCTGCAGGTCCTCAGGCCCACCGTGGCTCGAATGTCCTCCGACGCCAAGTTGGTGGATGTGGCGGTCAACGACAAGACTGGTGAGCTTCCTCAGGGTTGTGGCTAAAAACTAAAATGGTACTGTATGCACATCACAGACAACCACTTCACCATACGGGATTATTGTGCCCGTCTCTTCCCCTCAAAATATGCCATGCAAGTATTCCTTTGAATTATTAGGGTCCAGTACATATATCAGCGCAGATGGCAGTACTGGTTTTCCCTATCTCATAACACAATGAGAAGCTTCAACTCTGACGAAACAATTCTCTCAGCCAAGAAAAATCCAGCGCCGAACTGCGCATGACGACATGTTCGCTACATATTATGGTTGTTAATGACTTTAAAGAACTTGAAAAAATTAATTAAATTTAATTATGAAATGCTTTTATTGCTTTACTATTCATTTCTTGATAAGGTTTTCATACTACTCTGATCACAGGCATTGCAACGGTCACAATGCAGCGTCCCCCGGTAAACGGCTTGAACCTTGAACTCCTGCAGCAGCTGTCGAGCACTTTCCAGAAGCTCGAGGATGACCGCAAGTGCCGTGGCATGATCCTAACTTCGGTAATGATGGCTGGATAGGGTACATTGACAATGTGTCATTATCTTCACATGAATTTTATGTCTTGTGAAACAAATACTTACTGTATTTCCTAGTTAATTTCACCTTTATGGAAAACAAGTAATAGATTTAAAGTACAGATATAAACAGTAAATAAACAATATTTTGCTGTAATATTCAGTAAAAAGATGGTTTTATAAGTTAATCTTGTACTTGTTCCACAGAATTATATCCATTATTTATATTTATTTGGATTTCCATATCTTCGTGAACATTATTTAATAAAATTTAAAAAAATAATACAACTGTTTCTCCCAGAGCTCGTCTACAGTGTTCAGTGCCGGGCTGGACATCATGGAGATGTACAAGCCCAACCAGGACCGCGTGAAGGCATTCTGGACTACCTTGCAGGAGGTTTGGCTGCAGCTGTACGGCTCGTCGTACCCCACAGTGGCTGCCATCAATGTAAGGTACATTTTTCGGAAGTGACCCCTTGGTACTAAAGCTGTTTCTGTCTTACAGGGTCACAGTCCAGCTGGAGGTTGCCTCCTAGCCCTGAGTTGCGAGTACCGTGTGATGGTTGGACCGAAGTACTCCATCGGTCTTAATGAAACTCAGCTGGGAATTGTGGCTCCAAAATGGTGAGAAGAAACGGTTGCAGACATTGAGATAAAAAGAAAGGGTTTTGATCTCAATAATCAATAATTTATATTTTTACTGGTACAAATTTTGTGTTGAATCCTAATTACTATTCTACAGTGTAGTAAGTTTTTTAGCCTTTCTGCTTCAATTTAAGTGTTTAATTGTTTAAGAGTTACAGTAATTATGTGATAGTTTCTTACTATATCTCAAAAAGTAATATTTATAATAATATTGCACAGTAATAAATTTTAAGAAGAGGCATGAAAATAAGCAAGGAGGTAAAAATTACACAAGTTTAAAAGTAATATTTGAAATTACGTGATTATTTTCTTCTTCTATATTATTGCTAATGAGTCTTCTATCAATGTTTTTGAGATGTGTTCACTTTGTGATGGTAGTTTAATATGAAGATGTTGTGTCGCAGGTTCATGGCGTCCATGTTTGGTGCCATCTCGCACCGCCAGGCGGAGCTGGCTCTCACCACGGGCCGCATGTTCTCCACGGACGAGGCCCTCAAAGTTGGCCTCATTGACGAGACGGCCTCCGACAAGGCTGACGCCATCGCCAAGTCTGAAAAGTTCCTCGCCTCTCTCTCCAGGATCCCTCGTGAGTCAATGAAGGGAGTAATACGTGTACTTCTGTTTACAGGGGAATCAATGTATAAATGTTAAAAAGAATGTGCTGTATTATGTTCATACAGACCTCTTTAATTTATTAAATTATTTTGTTCTCTCAACAGGCACAAAACATTTACTGTAAAGTTTTGTATATATTTTTTATCCTTTTATAACTTTAATCTTGTTCTTATGCAATTATTCATTACTTTTATGCCTTGTATCAAATAGAGTTACAACAACTTCATTTTCTGTTTCCAATGTTCTTGAAGTATATAATTGCCGTTTTTTAATTTTTCTATTTTTTTATTGCACACATACTCCACCCCTGTTCCACTCCTAAATTTCTTTGTTTTCTATTTGACGCATAGCAAGCACTACTATCATATTCTGGAATTAAGTTTGGCCATGTCAATAGTCATTTACTTTAGTCACATCTTAAATCCTATTTTCCTTAGTATAGTTTCACATGGCCTCCTAAAATACGTGTCCCATTGTTGCAGCGGTGGCTCGCAAGCTGACCAAGCTTGGTGTACGTCACGACGCTCTGGACTGGCTGCAGCAGAACCGTGACCTTGACCTCAACATCTTCCTGGCCTTCGTGAACCAACCTGCCGTGCAGAAGGGCCTTGAGATGTACCTCGAATCCCTCAAGAAGAAGCAGGCCAAGTAAACACCATACAGTAATACTCTGCACCGTAAGTTTTAGCACGCCCCAACAAGACTGGTCAAGAGACCAAGCGTCTCTACATGTCACTGAGTTGGTGGGAAAGAGATGGGATTTGATGTTATTGTTAAAAAAACCACAGATCATGTAATATGCTTTTTACTGGAATTCAAAACCTATATCATGATTATATAATTTATAAATTGTTGATATCTGTAAGAAGAAAATCCATTTTAAATTGTTTCAGTTGTTAAGGTTTCTTCTAAGGTGTATCACCTTTTTTACAGAACCTGCTAGAGCCTTGTTTTTTCTATACCCAGTAATGCTCTTTTTAATGTTAAGAAGTTTTATTTGATACAGTAGAGTTGTCAAGCTGTTGTATCATGATCTTGCTCAATTCTATGCTAAGAACAATTTCATGGTTTCCCATCAATTTTATGTTTTGTAAGACTACACCATGCTATACATAATTTTTATATCTATGTCTCCGATTGTTACACTATAAAGTATTTAATTATTAAAAAAAAATCTCTTATTTGTACAAAAATGCCTTTAATATTTATAACAATCCGATGAAAGCAATTGATGTTGGCTGCAAATCAGAAATCTCTTTCTTCTGAATATCTAAAAAATTGTTGATTTCCAATATCCGAGATCTGCTGCGTTTAAATGCCTCTCTGTAATCATAAATATAAACAAGATAAAAGCTATGTGCAAAAGCTACCAGGTAACAAGAATATACGTATTGTAACTCCATTATTAATATTGTACAGAACAATATTAAATTTCAGTGAGACTCATTTACAGTACTATGGAGTATTCTAATTAATTATCTTCCGTTTATTGTCTGTTATCAACAAACTGTGAGTTGGTTTGTGTTGTCCATTGAGCTCTATACAAGGCTAGAGGGCTAATCAGCTGTTTTAGGCGCGCACGGCGTCTGGGAGGAAAGTGGGTGGTGGTCGGTGCTATCGAATGCCTGGTTGACCAACCTAAGAAAGTTTCCTTATAAAATAAGTATTAAAAGTTACACTGCAGTTGGCAATTCTGAGGAGAATACGTTGGAATGTGTGACGAAAGCGCAATCTCCCACCCACTTCCTCCCGCCGGACCGTGCGCACAGTTTAACATTGAAAAGTATAGGGCATTATCCCTCTAGCCTTGTATAGAGCTCAATGGTGTTGTCATTGGGGGTGGGGGGGGAGATATTTTGTACCAATATAACACTTCTTATGGAGTTCATGCAGCTTGGATAGGGGCATGAATGATTGACAATGAATCAATCAAACCAATGCTCCTACAAAAATAGGAAAAAAAAAAAATTGTAAGGGTAAGGTAACATGCCTAATGTTAAAAAAAAAATACTCACATAAGAATTATGAAATATATCTTAAAATGAGCTCCTCTACCCTCTACATACCCTATCAGTAGCTAAAATTTAATATCAGACGTGTATACAAATTCGAGCTAGTTTTTGAGTTATGAATTTTTAAAGTTGACTAATTTATAACTCAAAAACTAGATCGAATTGCATATTTTAGCTACTGACAGGGGATGTAGAGGAGAACATTTTAAGATATGTTTCATAATTTTCATGTGTGGAAATATATATATATATATATATATATATATATATATATATATATATCGATGGTGTTCCGTCAAATCGGACTAACTCGTTTTATCGCGATTTGCAAAAGCGAGCAACTCGTTTTATCGCGCGCGCTCAAAAAGGACTAACTCATTTTATCTCAGCCGCTCAAAAACGATCAACTCGTTTTATCGCGTGCGCTCAAAAAGGACTAACTCATTTTATCTCGGCTGCGCAAAAACGATTAACTCGTTTTATCGCGGCTGTGCAAAAACGATTATCTTTTTTTATCGCTGATGTTGATTTAAAAACTTGAAGGAAATGAATAGTAATTTTTTTTGGTGGCCTAAATATTTTTTCATCTAATGTTTAGTAGATATTTAGTTATTTACTTTACAATATTAATTTTTTATATTAAATTTTTTAATTTTATTTTTTTTTATGAATTATTAAACTTTGTTATTTAATTTAATTGACTGATTTGTAATTAAATTAAAATTATTCGAATTGAATATAACATAATAATATTAACAGTATTACATGTTAAAAAAAATTAAAAAAAAAGAGGTGAGAAAATATAATGTATAAAGTTTTATTGTAAATTTTCCCTTTTTTTATTATTTGTATAAAAATTACATCTTACAAGTGCATAAAATTACCAATTTACACATATATTTTTCATTGACACGCTCTTACTATTATTACATACATTTCTTTCTTCAACATAATAAAGTTTAACTTAATTTATGCATCAATTTACAATATTCTTCAAATTTACTGTGTAGTATTGAGAAGTAAAATCAAAATGAATGCAGTTTGCATTTCTAGGAAATCATTGACTCCACTTATTATTATATTATTGCCACCGAAAATTTGTAACGAAAGCAGCGGCAGTAAATTTTGTTTAAAGTTATTATTGCGTCAACAATTTTTTTTTTCATACAAAAATATTCACATAAGCCCATAATCACAATTTCTTTGAATAAAAATTGAATTGAATAAATTTAAAATAAAATAATACACATTGTATTTTTCCTTCACATTGGTATTAAATAATAACACATTATAGTGTAATAATTGTAACAACAATGGGCTTACAGGTGTCATTTTTTTACTGGCTCAATCAAAAGAGGAGGTCGAAAAATATCCTTTAGAATTTTTTGCGATTTTTTTAAGCACTGTACCATACCTAAAGTGGAGATTAAAAATATCTCTTGACCTGGAGGTTCCATCCGCAACGCCTATGACGTCATTACATTCTTTGGGTCAACTATTTAATGTTTTTAAACAAACACGTTGCTATGGAAATAAATGATATTTTTTATAAACAAGCAACAATGCAATAACTTTTTACAAGTGTTATATAGTTGAACCAAAGAATGTAGTGACGTCATAGGCGTTGCGGATGGAACCTCCAGGTCAAGATACATTTTTAATCTCCATTTTAGGTATGATGCAGTGCTAAAAAAATCGCAAAAAAATCTAAGGGTTATTTTTCGACATCCTCTTTTGATTGAGCCAGTAAAAAAATTACACCCCGTAAGCCCATTTGTTGCACCAATTATTATTATTTATTCCACCTATTTTAAGTAATAAATACAGTCAAAGAAAAAATATGCATTACAATACATCATATTAATATAATTTAGACACCTTCATCTGATGGAGATCACAACAAGTTTTAAGCATCGTGTAATAATACATGCACCAACAAGAGTACATCATTGGAACCAATACTCTTTAACGAATGAGGCTACTTGCCTTCAGTAAAAATATTCACAATCTTTTGATGTTAAAACAATCAAGAAATTCATTAGACTGCTAACCTAGTTTAAACTCTTCGTCTTCAACTCATCCATTACACGTCTATAACTAATCGTTTAACGTCTAAAACACATATTCTTTTTCCTAGCTTAAAAAGAGGAAGAAATAAAGAATATATTTCAAACATTTTGTGCTCAAGGAGAGAAAGAAACACGTAATCTCGTCTTTTTATCTCTTTCTTCCTCTAAAATGGTGCAAAATAGGAGGAAAAAAGATGATAACAGAGCAAAAATAAGATGCAATTTTTATTACAATTCAGTTATATTAAAAATATGTTATGATTAAAAAAAGGGACATAAAAAGAACATTGAGCAAAAAAAAAAAAAGAACAACAATGTCAACCATTATAGTAACACAATTATTGTCCACATGGAAAATCATGTATTGTGAATTAAAAATGTATTTAAAATCGAAAACTTTCACTCTTAAAACAAAACATTACAGTTGTAAACATTATATAACAGTTCCCTAATCATCTTCAAAAAAAGGACGTTACTCTTTTTACCTAAATTTAACACTAATAGTCCCTATCAGAACTTAATTAAGAAAATAATAATTACTTAAATGGCAATCAGTGCTGAATTGTAGTAATTCTTAAAGGCCTCATGAACCTTTTCACAGTATTTACTACACGATTAGCTTTGCTTCAGTGTGATTCGGCTGCATAAATTTTTTTGTTTCAGTAGCACAAATATCAGAGATAATAGCCGATGAAGAAGCAACTGTGACGTCACTCACGCTCATTCAGCGGTGACAATATAGGGAAATCCCTGCAAAAGATAGGTTCACTCCCGCTGCAACCACGGCCACAATTTTACTTCTGGAATTTTGAAACTTAACCAGGGCAGTCTTGATAGTATTTGTCAAATAGACGGAAAGAATTTTTTTGGTGAAGTGTGTACAGACTGAGTTTTTTCGGTAGCAAGATAAGCGAAAAATTTAACATTGTTTTCCTATACAACATTTACGCTCCTCTTTCTACCGCAATAACTCGGTTTGTATGAATGTCATAAAAAAAAATCTTTCAGGCTATTTGAAAAATACTATCAAGACTGTCCTGGTAAAGTTTCAAAATTACAGAAGTCAAATTGTGGCCGTGGTTGAAGCGGGAGTCAACCTATCTTTTGCAGGGATTTCCCTATATAGTTGCCGCTGAATGAGCGTGAGTGACGTCACAGGTTCCTTTTCATCGGCTATTATCTCTGATATTTGTGCTACTGAAACCAAAAATTTTAATGCAGCCGAATCATACTAAAGCAAAGCTTACCGTGTACTTAATATTGTGCAAAGGTTCATGAGGCCTTTAAATCACAAGCCAGGACAACACCCGCTTGTGAAAGATGTGACGATATGATCTGCAGAACAAAAATATTGTTTCACTTCGATATTTCTATGTATTTTATAAAAAATATATACTCATTATATTCTATGTTTAATAAATAATCATACAATATAACAATTATACATATTATAATATGTATTAATTATATTTTTTGGCATGATATTTACCTCTGTAGGTCGAATCCATCCACATTTCTTTGTTGACATTGAATTGAATTGATTGATGTATTGACTTTGTTGACAATAAATTGTGGGAAACAGCTGTTTTGTCAGCTGATTTTTAATATTATAATTCCAGGTTACACTAATAAATAGCGCAAAATGACCTGTTTTATTAATTAAAAAATTAATTAAGAAACCCAAATCATTATTTAATTAAAAAAGACAGATAAATGTTCGCAAGGTAACATACTTGCACGAGATAGTCCTTTTTGGGAAACATTTTAGTCGTTTTTGCACAGCCGCGATAAAACGAGTTAATCATTTTTGCGCGGCTGAGATAAAATGAGTTAGTCCTTTTTGAGCGTGCGCGATAAAACGAGTTGATCGTTTTTGAGCGGCTGAGATAAAATGAGTTAGTCCTTTTTGAGCGCGCGCGATAAAACGAGTTGTTCGCTTTTGCAAATCGCGATAAAACGAGTTGGTCCAATTTGACGGAACACCATCGATATATATATATATATATACATATATATATATATATATATATATATATATATATATATATATATATATATATATATATATATATATATATATATATATTTTTTTTTTAACATTGGATGTGTTACCTTACCCTTCATTGTAAGATGAAATAAAGACCAAGGAATACAATATTTCCTTATTTATTTCCTGGATGGAGTTAATGTCGTGGTACTCACAGGTTGAGGCCCTTGACCAGCTTGGTGAGCCAACTTTGACACGTTGCCTCCAGCTGTCCCTCTCTCTGCTTGATGGTCTGCAGTCTCTCCTCGTGGCATTCCCGCAGACAATCTCTCAAGACGGCAGGGTCACTGATCAACTGCAGGAATATTTTTATCAACATTTGCTACTTGCATGCATTATAACACTTAAATTTTTGTTTTAAATCTATAGCGTTATTTATAAGTTCAAGTTAACAACGATTCACAAGTGTGAGTGTTTAAAATCCATGTACTGTGTGTGTATTAGTACCTTGCTGTAATGGTTGTGTTGTTGCAGTTGTTATTTAGCAATCAAATATTGAAACAAAGCTTTTAGAACGTTTAGTCATTTATTTAAAAATAAGATTCTTCACTTTTGCTGAAAAACTACGTACTTTTCTTGGTGAGAGTGAGCAGAATATTTGCATTATTTATTTTTTTAGTAAAATGACATACATATCATGGAGGAACAAGAAATTTTATATGTATAAATAATGAAACATTAATAATCACTCACAATTATCATTTTCTAATTTTTGTATTGAACTCTCATTATGCTTTCTCTACATTAAATATTTAGCAATTAAAAGCAAACAATAAATTGCTACGACCAATTAAATCAGTGTGTTAGTTAAAACAACTTTACTTTTGCTGCCTCTTTACTGATGGCGACTCCAGTTGTCGAGTCTTGGATCTGCAGACGTAGATTTGTTGCAGTCAGGTGACAAGGATCTTGAATTCTCTCGTAAAATTGTTCCTCCAGGTCACAAGCTTGCAGTAGTAAGTTCTTGGCTTTCTCGATGAATCCTTTGACAAGAGCTGCCATGTTCACTTCAAACAGTTCAGTCATGTCCTACAAGTGCACAATGTTTGTAATTTTAACATAACAATGCGTCTTTTAAGTTGTCTTATAAAAACGTACTTTGCATTAATAGTTAAGTGGGAAGGAACTATTAGATATGTTCCACCCATTGAGCTCTATACAAGGCTAGAGGGATAATGCCCTATACTTCTCAATGTTAAACTGTGCGCACGGTCCGGCGGGAGGAAGTGGGTGGGAGATTGCGCTTTCGTCACACATTCCAACGTATTCTCCTCAGAATTGCCAACTGCAGTGTAACTTTTAATACTTATTTTATAAGGAAACTTTCTTAGGTTGGTCAACCAGGCATTCGATAGCACCGACCACCACCCACTTTCCTCCCAGACGCCGTGCGCGCCTAAAACAGCTGATTAGCCCTCTAGCCTTGTATAGAGCTCAATGGTTCCACCTTCTAAATGTCAAATTATAAAATTATTATTTTATTAATATTGCACATTCTTTGAAATAAAAAATTAATTCAAGAATTTGTTTGCATTGCTCTACGTTTTCAAAATGAAAAGTAATAAAAGGACACACTGGGAAGAATTCTAATTTCATTTAATAATTTCTAAAAGTGCATAGGTACCTCAATCTGTTCCTGTAGTTCAATCTCCAGCACCATCAAAGAATTCCACAGAGCTTCCACCTCTTTATTGAACTTGTAAACAATGTCCTTCAGTGTCTCTACTTCCGTGTTGAAATCTTCATTTTCTGCCTTTTTTCTCTCGATGGCATTCAGATTTTTCCTGACATAGCAGTACATTGCCTCTTTTGGTTCTAGGAAAGTACTGACGCACCTGAAATTAATGATTTCATTTTATAAAAATAAATAAATAAATATATCACTTGAAGTCATTATTATATTATTTTTATGATTTGCAATTAATATTCCTTTTAATTTATTGTATTTAATATACATTATAACCTGATCAGCCAGTATATATTATATATATATATATATATATATATATATATATATATATATATATATATATATATATATATATATATATATATATAATATTTTTTTTCATATTACAATTTTACTAAAACATAGTTAATACTGTAGTTAATATCATGTTTAAAAAAAAACAAAAAAAAAATAAAAATAAAAACAAACAAACAAACAACACACCTTTCAAAACAGCATTATACAATCTTAGTAATGTACATAACATACTTTATTATTTGAATTAAATTACCTCCCTAATTTAAACTTTAAATTATTAAATAAATGTTGCTACTCATATAAAAGTTTGCCTTGCCAAGAGAACAGAAATTACTCAACCATATTAACACAGCAATATTTTCATTATTTCTTGATGAAGGAAATTTCCTGTGACATTTTCTGACAATTTTTTTAAGAATCTTAGACTCACCCCATGCTCTCCTGTCTGTTGTCCTCCGTCGCTCGCTGCACACATTCTCGGAACTGACTCTGCTCCTCTCGCCTCTCAGCTAACTGCGCCATTCCGAGCTCTTGGAGCACTCCACACACCTTCTGCATCTGCTCCTTGTACCTGACCCCAGTCAAGGATGTAATTTTTGGTGATATACCAGAGATTTTTTGTTTTAAATTAATGACAATAAGTAAATACATGTACTTAACATGATCTCTTACAGGGTAAGCCAGTAGCATTATTATTTCAACCGTCTAAAAATTGCTCTCCACTGCGCACTCGATTCTTACATACTCCACTCCATTTGTCAATAAGTTATGTCAGTAATATTCTCCCCCTTTTTTTTTTTTTGTTGTAAGAAGGGTGAGATTTTAGGCATAAATCAATGTTTTGCATGTAAGGTGTCATCACAGAAAGCTCAGTAGCCAGTTTAATGGAATAGACTCCTGACTATAAGCTGACTTATAAACCTCCATGAAAATTCCTTTCATAAAAAAATTAATTTCAGTGCTTTATAATCCCTCCAGTACTCTGGTAAAATTTAATTATCTTCTCTCATGTTTATATGAATTTAAATATGATTATTATTATTTTATTTTTTTTTTAATTTTTTTTTTTTTAGCTTTTTAACTGAACCCTAGTGTAGGGTACTGGCCACATTTAAGTGACTGAATTGAAATTAACCTCCTGGCTCTTCGTAGACCCTACTTTTGTGGGTCCCTTCCAAACCGGGGCGGCCATGGCCTAAGCAATCCATCCCAGCATTCGCCTGGTTGTGACTGAGGAAACCATGGAAACCTTAGTCAGGATGGTCGGCAATTGATGGAGGATGCCATCAATCACCTCCCGGATGCACGAGTGGGTGTTCTTTAGCAACCGCTACTTGTGAAAAGTTTGGCGGTGCATGGCTGGGATTGAACTCACGACCATCCGATTACGAATCAGAGGTGTATACCACTGCGTCAAGTGCCCGGTTCTATATGATTATATAGACGTGTTAAATTGATCAGCTGTGCAAGGATACTCGTTCTGTATGGAGGTGACTACTTCCCCTCCGACCTGCAGCACCGAGGTCCAGGGTGTGTTCTCCAGGCTGGCCAACATGTCTGCCACGTCCAGCATGTCCACAAAGGCTTCTCTCAACACCTCCAGTCTGCTACGCCTCTCCTCTGCCGCGCCCTCATGAAAGGCAAGCTCTTCCTCTTCCTCCTGCAGTCGCAGCAGCTGCTTCCTGCAACATGTGAGTGGGGTGATAAAAAAAAAAGACATTCATTTGAATATATTTAAGGCAAGTATTTCAATTTTAGCATAGTAAAATATCCATTGCACTTTTTATATTGAAGCATTTTAAGCCAAGGGAAAGGAAGGTTCGAGGTACTTCAAAAATAAGGATTTTTATTATTTTCTAACCTGTATTTTGCTTCATATTCTGGTAATCTCTCGACTAGCTTATAGTCATAATAGTGCAGATTGGGCAGAAAGGTAATGGTGTACTCCTTGTAGTTGGCAATTTCACAAAGAGGATTTTCCTCTAAACTAATTGCCTTTAAGTTCTTCAGCTTACGTAGATAAATCACCTGAAAAACATTATTTGGAACATTTACACATCTGCTTGCTGGAAATAAAGTTCCTGATTTCATTTCATGTTCCAGTTTAGTACTGCAGTCCACCTAGCTCTTTCATTATTAATTGATGTAAATTTTTGTAAATAAAATTTAAACAATGTTATGGGTTAAAACGTTGGATCCTTTCCGATCATGATCTTAAACTTTTATTGTAATTATGTATAGAGGACATTAAGTTATAATCTTTGTGTGTTATGTAACAGCTATAAGGGATGGATACCCCAAAATTCAAAATAAAATACATTTTGATGTAACAGGAAAATGTACATTATGTATATGATATTATGTTTAGTGCATGACATTTTTAAGGCTGTTTAAAAGTCCAAGAAAAAAAAATTAACACTGACATTTATTACTTTGCATTGTTAGCTGTGGGTAAAAAAATTGTAGCTGAAAGATTTAATTTTATCAATTTAATAATTAAGTAACATACATGTATTGTATGTTATAAAAAAAAAAAATAAATAAATAAATAAAAATAAAAGAGAGAATGAAGCTTGAAAACTTCTATGAATTAATATGGATAAAGGGTGCAAAGTTATGCCACTCAGATTTTTTTTAGAGACCGCGCGGGAAGTATTGTTAAAAAGTTTTGCCGAGGTTTAGTTTGAACCCACACCCCTGTTAGGTTCTATCCTTTTATTAAGAGAGGCGTCCAGAGGGTCACTTTCTCTGTACTTTCAATAAATTTTTAAAAATAATTCCCGGACTCTAAAAAATCTGAAAAAAAAAAAAAAAAAAAAAAAAACAGTAGCATACCCTCCCTATTCATTTTTTCAATAAAATTTTTGAGGTTGTGACTTCATTATAAAGCGATGACTTACATTATCCAGAGTGTCCAGCTGGTTCTTACTGGCACTCAGCAGCTGAAGTTGCTGCAGGGTGTCCAGTCCCTCAAGTTTGCTGATCTTGTTGGAGTGAAGAAGGAGCTTCTCAAGCCTCACCAACTTCTCAATGTTCTCAAGCTTTGCAATTTTATTAAACGATAAATTTAATTCCGTCAAGTTAGCAAGGGTGTGTATATTTTCTATTTTCTCAATTACGTTTCCGTTTAATTTTAATATTGTTAGTTTTGGAAATATCCATAAATGATCTATTTTTAATATATCTGTGAAAGAGAAATAGAGGAAAAATTTGGTGACGATATATATAATATGTATATTTTAAATTTCAGGGGTGGGGGAGACTTACAAATTTATTTATTGATTTATTTTCAATTCAATTAAAATGATTTTTTTTTTTTTTCGTATAAGCTATAGTGTAGAATGGGCATTAATAATTTTGTCATATATTTTAATATATTTTATATATATTGCATGAATCAAAAACTTTTAGAGCATTATAATTAATAGTCATGTACGTATGATGAGGCTCGGACTGGCCATAAGGCTGGGTCAAGGACTGGCCCCTCAGATTTTTAACGTAGGAGCATAGGAATAGTGGCCTCTAAGACTCCCTGAAAAATGGCCCCTGCTGCCTGTAATGCCTAATGCCTATATATATGGCCCTGACTGGCCCCTATAGCTTCCCAGTCCGAGCCTGTGTATGATGTATAATACAAAATGATTTTACTTACTGAGTGAGTGAAGACTGATACTGTGCAGCTGTTCAAGCTGCAGACCTTGTAACGCAGCCTTGTGTTCCAGCAAGTCCCTGTCTATCACTCGAGGCACTTGGCCTCCTGCTGCCCGAACATTCATGTCAAATATTTTTTCTGATGTATATATTAATTTCTATGTATTTTATATATAAAATGAAATAAATGTCAACTTGATTATTTAATAAGCAATTAGAGTAAAAGCATTTTATTGATATAACAAAATCATTTGTAGAAATTGTTATATTGGTTGCTATGGAAACTAAAATAGTAATATAAAACCTCCTATATATTATAATAGCTATTTTAGCTTTTTCAATATAATACAAAATCAATAAATGATGCATATTAATATTTTTCTCCGTTTCCTGTATCTTATTTCTCATTGTATAATATGTGTTGTATATATTATATTATATATATATAATATATATATATAGGGAAAAATTACGTGATAAAAAATGTAGCATCTTTAATTTTTTTTAGGCATCATATATATATATAAACATAATTAATCTGTATCATGATAATTAATATATATATTTTTTTTAGAAAACAGGTGAATTTTTATTATTTCCATGAAATTTTTAGAAAAAATAGAGGATATATTTTATTTGTGTTTAATTTCGTCTTTTGAAAATAATAAAGTTTTAATAAGATAATTTATTATGTTAGCAAAACAACCAAGGACAAATCTAAAGAATATAACAGACATGTGGCAGACCATTTGGAATGCAGCATGAATGTTTATATAGTTTTGTTTTATTCTTGCGTTTTAAAAAAAGCCGGGCTTGGAGGAGAAGCTGGAGAAAAAAGCCGTTTCCTCCCACTTCCTTTCCCCTCATTTTCTATTTCCCCTCTTGCGCCAGCCGTCATTTCTGGGTTGGCCGCTGCAGGTTGAGGATGGCTGAAAACGAAGTGAATAATGACGGGGTGCAATTTTTTGAAGGAGTGGAAAAGTTATTGGAAGTATGGTTTACTCGTGCAGATGATACCAATATTAAAAACTGTGACCTAAGGAAAATTCCTAGGTAAGTTCTTTCAAATTTATTAATGTTTCTTGTAATGATTGAGCTTTCGGCCGGTAGCCGGTCTGGGGAATGGCTGCGGTCTTTTTTTTTTCTTTCCTGCATTTTTTTTTTTATTTCTTTACGTCATCTTTTTTAGAAAGTTTCCACTGCATTTACATAATAATTATATTGTGGTTATTAGCTTCAAGAATAACGTGAGTGTTTAATTATGTGTTTCTTGGGATTTTCATAATACGTAAACTTTCAACTTTTATAATGTGAAAACTGATGTGTGTGTTTCTATATGCCTCGTCTATCGATTATTGTTCGCGTACCGATAGTCCGATACTTGCCACTTGCAGTGTTATGCATAGTTCATTGACAGGTGGCTTTTTTTCAGCCGGTTATTATGTGATATTACCTAACCTAGCAACAAGGTCACTCACATAAACTTGGCACGAGCTCTTCCCAAAGCTTGATCTTCATAAAAAAAAATTGAAGCTGCTGCTCTGCTTGAGCCCGGTTGGCTGGTCCAGCAACATGAATGCGGGTCATATAAAACTGTCTGAGATGCTGTGAAGACTTTTTCAATCTTCTTCGCTGCAAATTTTAATATTGTTTTCTTTTAATATACCTTGACATGAATCAATAGAACGTTAGTATATTTTGTTAACACTTTCGTATGTTTCAAGGTCGTAAAATGGACCAGATCTGTAGCTGGCCATGTATATAATTATGTATCGCCAAATATTTGCATGTTTTTTTTATACCTTGGAAATTCCAAATGTCCCACAGGGATTTTCATTGTTTTTTTTTTTTTTTTTTTATAAACAGCAAAGCGTATCATACGATATAGTCCCATGCTTTTATTTTACTCTAAATTCTGCACCTTAAATTAGACCTGTGACATCATTCCGCCTGGGATAATTGGCACACTAAGATGCTGAATGTTAAAGAACACTTTCACTCTTAAATTTACCACGCGTTGGTTATAAATTTTCGTAGACGTTTGATAGACGAAGAAGAAAGAAAAAAAATTGACCATGAAAAAGTTGATTGACCTCGGAGATTTTTATTGGCACAATTTCACGTAAATACCCATCACCTGCACCGTATTTTTTTTTTACATTTATTTTTGTCAGTATTAATTACTGTACATACTCTACATAAATCTAGTTGATACATTGCCAAAATGAAATTTCGTAAGTACTTAGTCTGCTGTTATTTTTAATGCGAGATACATGTGTCTTTGAGATATGGGCATACATATTCGCGAGCCACCGTGGCATTACCACATTTGCCGCGTTAATATTATTATTATTACATGAACATATTAAAGATGAAATAAAATTATGTCGGTGTTGTATATCCTTTATATAAATCCTATTCCAGGAATTTATATTATTATTATTGTGTATATATCCTAATTGAAAGAATAATTTACACACTAACTGTACAGGCTTACGGTAATTTTGATGATTTCGATCAGGCGCGGATCTAGAAAAAAAAATTCGGGGGGTGCCCTCCTCATAAGGCCAATGTTAAAAAAAATTTTAGTGGAGGAAATACCTATATTGCCCATGTTAAATCCGAAATTTCGAGGGGGGGGGGGCAACCCCCCGCTCCCCCCTCTGACTCCGCGCCTGATTTCGATTGAATCAAAATCATCAAAATTAGGCTGCTTAGAGTAGACCTCATCTATGCAATCGGGTGTAAGATTATTATTTTATATAACATTATATACCATACCTCTGTGACCTCGAAACACCATGAACTTTGCCTCGGTATGTGGGCGTTGCCACTCAGTCTAAGAAGGCTGTGATTATAATATATGTATTTTTTATGACCTTCTCATTTTAGAAATTGCATAATTATCTTGGTCTCTCACTCATTGCAGCAGCGAAAATGACGGGTGAAGTTCACGCTGTCCCGAGGTGCACATCATAGGTCAAAGCACTGCCCTCAATCGACCATATGTCGATTATGTCCAAGTGCATAAAGAACCCACGTGTATATGGTCAAAATATACTATTATAGACCTATGATGGCCGTTGTCAAATTTTAGCAGCCACAGGGGTGTGGTGATGAAAACATCACCACACCCCTGTGGCAGCCCCCCCCCCCCCGAAATTTCGGATTTAAAAAGGCGTTTCTCCGACGCCCAATTTTTAATTTAACATTAGCCTTATGGAGGCAGACCCTCCTGAAATTGGGTTCTGGATCTGCAGGGGTGGTAATAAGGGATATAATTTGTTATAATTGTTTTTTCTTGGCAAATAAAATATTGTACATATAAAATATATAATAACTGTATGATGGCATACCATAGAACCTTGGTGACGATTAGCTAGCTTTATTTTTACTTTTATATGTATTTGGCTTCACAAATAACCTTGGTCGTAGGTATTGAAGCGTATTTATAAGTGAAGCTACTGTTTATGTACACTATGTCGTATATGCTTGAATTAATTACCTTGTGAACTTTAATTGCTATATTTTTATTTCCTCCCCAAATTCTTAAATCGCGTTTACGTATTAATTGTAGTTCCCAACCGTTATTGCATCATTCCATTTTAAGGAGCGATAGTATTTTTATTACTAAACGGTATATAAATATAATATATAAGCACATTATATAATATCAACTATGTTAATTATGTTAACATAACTACAGTAATGAAGTAAATTATAATGACTCAGATAAACAATTTACATATAAATCACTGACTCAGAATTTGTTAGGAGTTTGAGAAAAACCATAAATATATATTAATAAACTTCGTACTAATAATGCTGTATTTTCAAAATCGTATACCTTAATTTGCTTTTTAGATTACTTCTACAGAGTTGCACTTACTCTCTGTGACTACTTCTTTTAGTCACTTTTTGAATGTTTTAATGATGCATGCACTATTATATTCTAAAAAAATTAATGATGCATGCACTATTTTTAATTATATTCTAAAAAAATAACCGGTTTGAAAATAATCATGGCAACTTTACTTTTTTTTTTAATATGAAATTGTAGTGAAATGCATAGTATTTTATCATAATAATTATATATATTCGATATAAGATAAAATAAAAATAATATATGTATGTATTGTACTGTAACGCTGTAATATAAATATTAAGATTGTAGGAAAACTCGGTGCAGGAAAACTCGGTGCAGGAAAACTCGGTGCAATTTCAACAAGCTAGGAAAACTCGGTGCACGGTAAACTCGGAGCACGGAAAACTGGGAGCACCGCTAGGAAAACTCGGAGCATCGCATATATTATAAAATATCGTATATATTATATATAACCAGCTATATTGTCGCCTCCAAACACAAAAGTTACAGGGGACTTAATTAAATACTATGAGGAGCATCACTATATCGTAATTTATCCTTAATAATTGTTCTCTAGGGCTTATAAATATATTTATAATTTGTGTATTTGCCATGATATTTTTTTAAGAATTGTAATTATTTTTTGATGGTAAAAAATTATAAAATTTAGATCAGAACATAGATAAAAAAATGACTGTTCACTTTCTGAAGTAAAGAAAGTAATTATTTAGTCCAGTTTTTGAGATGGTAATTTTTTTAGTTGAAAAAGATGCTGATTTGACTTGATTTGAAAATTGCCGCCAGATTTCCAATGATATTCTTATTATTTATATCCTGCATATCTCAAAAACTAGATTGACTTTTGCTTCATTTTTTTTTTTTCTTTTTGCTGAATATTTATGTTATAATGTAAGGAAGGTTTACTATAATTTTCAGAGTGATTCACCATCTCCTAAAATTAGTGAGAATAACCCTTTTAAAACAACATACAGTTGAAATTTTTTACTATATATTATATATATGTAATGTATCTCTTGAAACTTTACTTGATACCTTTCTATTTTATATTTATTATATATATATTTTTATTTTTTTTTAATTTTTTTTATATATAAAGCTGTGCATGCAATGAAGTAGAATAGTTGCATCTGTGATTATATTACAATTCTTATTCTTACCAATTCTTATTAAGGTCTGTCGCTATGAAAATATGCAAGTGGAATGAAAAGAGATGTCACTACCAGTCTTTAGTATATGATGTCCGAGATTGGGTGATTTTAATTCCAACATTTCAAAGGAAATAATAAGATTAACCGTTTTTAAATGAGCAACAGTCATTATAATTATGTTTATCTATTTCCTAGTCTGATTAATTTGTGAATACAATAATTATATGATAAGTTATTGCAGTTAAAAAAATGCCCCTATAACTCAGAGAGCAAAAGCTCAAGGCAAAGAAAGAAATATGAAGGGCAGCCGTGCCGTGATGAATGCTCCTTCTCTACCGTTGCGAGTGCGCCTCAACATTCCATTGTATTTTAAATTGAATAGAAGGGAGAGTAACGGTAAATAAACAAATATGTATTATTTTGAAAGAATTAATATTATGATTTTTAGGATAGTATTAAGCATCGAAACTTTTTTTTTTTCGATAAAAAAATAAAATATATTATTGTATTTTTTAATTCCTTTTGTTATATATAATGAATCTAACTCGAATCTAAGTAATAATCCTAATAATTCCGTAATTTTATATATTAAAATTTACTATCATTCATAATGCTGTTTCGCTTTATGTGGCTCATCATATCTAATCATATGCTGGAAATAAAAATAATTTGACAATAATTTGTTTCTGGATCCGCGCCTGATTATATTTATATATATATATATTAATAATTTTTTTTTTTTACAAGGATACACCCCTTAGAGCTTACAGCTCGCGGCGGGGTACTGGGTAGGGATATAAGGTAGGGAACGGATAGTGGCCACGGCCTGCATGCTTACGCGTACCAGCATTCGCTGAGGTGAGACTGAGGGAACCGTGGAAAACCTCAGTCAGGACGGACACCTTTACTTTTTCTCAATGGACCAAAGCGATGTCCAAAGCCTGGGGAACCACACACAAGTGCATCACTGCACTGGGTGGAAAGCGAGACGAATTTACCCCAGGGAGGGAGCAGCGTATTTTTTACTTGAAACGGTCACCCATCCAAGTACTAACCACGCTCGACGTAGCTTGACTTCGGTGATCTAACGAGAACCGGTCAATGCACTGTGCCAATAATATTATTATTAAAAAAAAAAAATAATAAATATAAATTTATATATTTATTTATATTTATATATATTTTATATTTTTGTAGATATGTATTATATAAATACATATAACTATACATATAATACTATATATATATATTATATATATATATAGTTATATAATATGATATATATTATAACTATATTATAAATGTTATAATAAATATTATAATTTTATATAATTACGGTCCAATAATTAATAATAATTATAATAATTAATTAATTTTTCTCTGCTCAATAAAAAAAATCGATACATATATATATATATATATATATATATATATATATATATATATATATATATATATATATATATATTATATATATATATATATATATATATATATATATTATGTATTTTTTTTTTATTGGAGGAATTTAATAGCTAGAGCTAGGCCTTGTAGGAGCCATCAATTATTTCCGTGTGCAGACTACCAATGCTGAGCTGCATGAGCATGGCCCATATAGGTCTGCACGGCCCACGGGCCCGCCCGTGCAGATCCGTGCGCGAGCCCGCAGAACCTACTAGTAAGCCGTCTCGGCGCCCTCCCTGCTGCTGGTAAAGCTCAAGCTGACCATCCTCACTTGCCTCGCTGCTTGCTGGCGAGCAAGCTAGGTGCAGTCCCGAACAATGGGACAATGCACAGTACATCCGAGGAGAAAAAAATTCAGCAAGAGGGCTTGTGACAAAGTGGGGAAATATATTGTGTAATTTTCTTACTTGTAAAGTCCTTAAAACATTGCTGTACAGTATCCATATTAACTTGTTCATCAGAGAATATATATATAATTAATATTATACAATTAAAAATTAAATATCCTTTAAAGTTTTGTAAAAATGTTGGAACAAAATTCTTCCAATCAGTATTTTTCGAAACGCAAACGTTGCGCCTCTGGTGGCCGGCTACGTAGCGACAGTCCTTAAACTTTAACATAATATTTTGCTGCCTTGAGCCGTAATTCATCTATATAGATATTTTATTCTTTTATCTAATTTTTAATTAAAATTAAATTTGCATTGCATATAAATTTATATGTAAATATATTAGGTTCAACAAAATGCATTTTCACATAAATTAAATACTTTTTTAAAAATGTTTACATATGATGTGCTGCTACAAATTTACTTTTAAATTCTTAACTAAATTCATGCATACTTTTCTAAATAATAAATTTTAAAACTGGTATTGTATTATATACTAATTAACGCAATAATACGGAAAAAAAATTTCACAATAAAAGTGTTTTATTTTATATAAACATACTGTTATTTACATTGATCACATAAGCTAAAATATCACATATAGGAAATAATGTTCGTCTACTTAAAAATTGATGCTTAAATTGTACAAAATAATACATAATTATCTTATTGGAATCTATATAATTAAATGCAAAGCTATAAATAGAAACAAAATCCACATCATAGCTGGAAATGAGGGGAGAGGGGAGGGGTCAGTACTAGGTGCCTAGTAGGAGATGTTGTGGGCCACACCCTCCACATAGTCATAGGCTGGGTGACCCTTAGCCCATGAAAGTTATTGGGCTGCGCCTCGCCCCATTGTTCAAGTGCACGTGCACTAATTACCTCTTACCTGCTACCTGTTTTTTTCAATCCAGGTAGTAAAGAAACTTGTTGAGAACGTTTGAACGCCATAAAATAATGTTCGGTTGAAATTATTTCAATATTATTACAATTTATTACCATTCCCTATTTTTCAGCATTGCATGTATATTATATTATATAAAATATATATAATGATTAATCGTCATCATGTATAAAACATGATTAAGAGGCATTCACAAAGTCCTAAGGCCACATTTAGGGCTCGATAATTTAAAGCCCGATTTTATGCATGCTTTTTAGACCCAAAATTTCTGGTCTTAAATTATCGAGCCCTAAATGTGGTCTTAAGACTTTGTGAATGCCCCGTATTTATTTTCCTTTCCCTTTAATTAAATAAAAATATATTTCTTCACATTTATGCAATATGTAATATTAGATTTTTTTTTCAATGTGTTAATGATAATATATATAATGTCATATAACAAATAAAAATGAAAATTGATATAAGAATGTAATTGTTCTCATAAAGCTATATGGACATTATGGACAAAAAATTGCTGTACCGCTGTTCCTTCTATGAGAGCACTTAAATTTTTCCTTTATTTACAATAAATATTAATTAAATAATGAAATTATTTGAATAATTTATAAATAGTATTATATAATTTAATATAGAATTAGTGATATTCATAGTATTTAAGCCCTCCAATATTTTTTTTGTATGAAGGCAACAAGAAAATTACATGTGTTCGATTTTTGTTATATTTTATTATTTTTATGCTAATATACATATTCCAAAATCCATATACTTGTAGTATAGGGATCTTGCAATATATGCGATGCTCCGAGTTTTCCTAGCGGTGCTCCCAGTTTTCCGTGCTCCGAGTTTACCGTGCACCGAGTTTTCCTAGCTTGTTGAAATTGCACCGAGTTTTCCTGCACCGAGTTTTCCTGCACCGAGTTTTCCGGATACCAAATATTAATGGCTATTGATACGTGATCCATGAGCGCTTTTAATATTATTATAGTGTTTATTGATAAAATAATAATTAAGCAGCATGAACTGAGTAGCTCTTGATTTACATTTTACAGTATTAATTATTCGACAAAAGTCAAAAAAGAACTTTGAATTAGTATGTTAGAAAAATGATAAACAACTTCTTTGAATTCAGCATTTTTATTTTTGACGTCACCCAACAAGATTGTTAAAACTTGATATCCCGGATATTGTTATATAATAAATTAATATAAAATGAATAAAGCCTCTCTTATCAAATAAAAGCTCAAAGTTCAATATTTTTTCACAAGTCTTAACATTTTTTTTTAGCGTACCATAAGTATGCAGTGATTGCAGAAAGTAATGAGACAATCCCCTCGTCATATTTCATGTTATCGCTAACAGCACGACTCTTCAAGGTTATTTCGGACATAATTTTGTACACGTGTGCTGGCAGCATGTGTCGAGACAATTAATGTGTCTCAAGCATGATACCGTAAGACGATAATTGGGATGGAACCTGTTAAGCCTGTTTCTCCGGCGACAGACAATTTATCTCTGCCTACAGACGAAGCTAATTCATCTTTAGAGGTGAAAGTAATATGCTGCTACAATAGAGACTGATATTTTATATACTTAAAACCTCGCTACATAGATTATATTACTTATTGCATCGCTGCATGGCTGGCGTCAATGTGAAACCGTATTTGTAGACGACAATGAAATGGAACCATTCTCTTTAAGTGTAATTTATTTCTGTATATTTTTACCTTCGTCAGGTCCGGATTTTTTTAGATCAGGCTCGGATTTTTCTACATCTGTTTCAGTGACTGGTCTGTGTATTATCTCATAATTATTATAGATACAGCAGTAACCACCGAGATTTTTAAACTACAACCACAAAAATCTTCGACAAAAATCGTAGTAGCCACATTTCTTATTTCTATCGTATTTAATATATACGTAAATATAGAACTTACTGGATGAAGATACCCATCCATGCTTTATATTTTTTTGTTATATGATTAACAATTAAAGCGACCAGGCGCGGATCCTGGACCAAATTTCGGAGAGGCCAATGTTAAAAAGAAATTGAAGTGGGGTAAATGCCTATATTTGCCTATGTTAAATCCAAAATTTCGGGAGGGGCTGCAGCCCCTCTATAGCCAACCCCCTGAATCCGCGCCTGAAAGCGACAACAAATTGATACTTAGTATTTTTATATCCAAAGTTACAACTTAATTTTTTTTGTCAATCATAGTACTAATACTAAATTAAGAAGAGCACCGTGGCGAGGGTCACAAAGGTCTGGTCTGTTGGAGAACCAAGGTCATATAATTATGTATAGAAGATTCTACTGGCACACTCCCGCGAGATTAAATTATGTTTTTTTTTTTTTTTTATAGCTGCATGTGCATGTTCACTTTCAATGTTTTGTAAGTCTGGCGGCCACAGCGTGCAAGTTAAAAAATTCTGTTTGATGCCTCAGTGATGGTTTTCTGTATAAAAGTTTCTCGTCGTCTCTATAGAAACCGGGACAGAACATAAGGCCTCGATCGTTATATACCCTCTAGTTACCTCCATTCAACTCATTCTTTTTATTCTGAAAGGTTATCCCTAGAGTTTGGTGATCCATTCTCGGCCCTTCTTCACCATTCTCCATGCATTCCTGTCACGTTCTGGAGTACACAGCGCTACACATTGCAATGAGAACCAAAAAGTAGCATGTATTTTATAAATTTTATTCCCCCTTTTCTGTAATATATCCGAGTGTTTTTTTAATACACCACGGTCAATAATTGCACCAATTGCATAAGCCGTTGGCAAGATTATGCGATGTTGTGCGTTTTGCATGGCTTCATAATACCCATTGGCGTCAGCATTCATAAAATCAATATATTATGCATAATTAGTTTGCAGTGGTATAACGATATAACAATACTCAAGCTTGACCTTTAAAGAACAGTAACTAGTATACGATTAGTTTATTGATGGTTTCGCAGTCTGCAGTGATGGTATCTAACTATCTATGCAAACTGCAGTACGTGTGCCTGTAAAGATAATTTTCTTATTTCCTCTGGGCTAATTGATAAAAGTGTTGTTTTCTATGCAGGTCAACATGCTTGCTTATCTTGACTGCAATGGTGGCTTTTGAGATAGCGTCTTATATAAGGCCATCCAAATTTGCGACCCCCCCCCCCCCTTTATAATGGTTCCCCTAGTTGAAAAATACGTCTTCAACTCATCCTTAACACGTCTAAAGCTATAATCTTTGATCTTATTTCCTCCTCGCTGAAAGTGAGGATGAAACGGAGACAATATATCTAACATTTTTTGCTCAATAAGAGAAAAGAAGATGTAATCTCGTCTCTTTCCCTCTTTTTTTCTTCTAATAGTACAATTATAGTAGGGAATTAGACGGGAAAAGAGCTTAGTAAAGAATAAATGGTGGAATTTATTTCAACTCGGGTCAATATTGTATTTTGTACTATTTCTTTAATTAAAACATCAAAATTGAAGTATCAATTACAAAAGTAATACTGATGAAGTTATCATTTAAAATTTTGGTTTAATGATGCGGAACCCAATGTCAATAGTCAATAATGGGTGGGACCGGCTAGCAGCAGCTAGTAGTTTGCTTGCGGCACTCCACGCGGCAAGCTCCAAGTCGCAGAGGCGGTGCTGCCGCTGCGAATCAATACCCTGCCGGCTGCTGGTTGAGCATGCAGCAACGGGCTCAGCAGCAACCCTGCTTGTGTTGCAGGTCCGGAAACAAGCGTTGTCTTATCGTCTCACCTGAGTCACAATAATCTTTGTCTAGGGACGGAGCAAGTTAATCAATGACCTTATCTCTTGCCTGTGAGCGTTGAAATGTTTTATCTAAAGACAATCTGCAATTATATAATTATAGTGTGAAGATTCATTATCTATATAGAACAATATTCATTCCTATTTGTTCAATTTTTATCATACTATTGAATGAACTTTCAATATTAAAGTAGTTAAGAATATAATTACTAATATATGTGGCAAATTTGCAGTAACGATCGAAGCCCTATAGTACTTCCTATGAAATACTGTATCACAATCAATGGTGGTGCATGATATGTTCATTGCATTTAAATAACAGACCGAGTGCTAGCGCCATCATTGTGAGATCTCGGAACTACAGTTTTGTGATGATAATCTATAAGAAACTCATTTTGAAAAGTCGGGGAGGATAGGCTTTGATTACTGAATATTTTTTATTGAAAAGGTTATACAAGTCCATTTGCAAACAAATTATACTGTATAAACGCTTTAAGAAATTGAACCATTCCTATAGGAAAGTCTTGTTCAATTTTTTCATTATTAAGGCGACATTTTTCTTGATTACCGTTAATTTACTACTTGAGTTACTTAGTAATTTGCAGGTAATTTCTTTGTTTTCAGTCCACTCATAATAAAGTTCAAAGGCTACTGTACACTCAGAAACGACCCTGATATCCATAAAAGAGCTAATTTTAATTTTACTGCATGACGTACAGTTAATATGTCTTGCAACCCGCGGTACACTCACTTGGTATTTTTGTTTTACGCTTGTTTTTAGAAAGTTGTTGAATCATGTTTCACCAGGAAAGCGACTAGAAAAGCGTTATAAAGCAAAATAGCTTTGAGTTATTTTTGCTGTGGTTATATCATAATCAATTTTATTTTCTATCCTGTGTAATCTATTTATTTAAATTTTGCCGTTTCATATTTTCTGTATCAAATCAAGGCATTCTGAGACTGCCTTGAATAGAATGAATATATTATTATAGATTTGTGGATACTGTATCAAAACAGCAATCGAAAATAATTCTGTGTAGTTAAATATAAATGTGATTTTCCTGCAATGTGGAAGTATATAAGGAAAATAATATATACCCTGCGTTCACCTTTGCAATTGATCGAGCTCGTATTATATGTATACCAAGATAGTTTTATGGTTTCGCTTACATTATATAAGCAGTATTAATGAAACAAGTGAATAACATAAATCAATACTTGCATGCATGACATTTAGGAAGAGTTCAGTGTACTTCATTTTACCCTGGAGCGTCACAGATTTGCCGAGTCTGCGTGAAGCTGGGTGCGCATAGCAAGAGCTTGGTTCGATCCTCCCGAGACCCCGGGTCTCCAAGCCGTTTTACAGACATCCAGATTAAATTTGTGAAATTTTCTATACCTGCGGAAAAAAAAAATCGACGATGACTCCGACCAATCACAAATCAATCTGATTGGTTTCCAATCTCTTGAGCATATTTTTTATCAAGATATTTTCCATGCATATGTAAACTTTAATGTAGTGAAGAAAGTAAACAAAGATTTGAACTTGATTTGTACTCGGAGGTTATAATGAAGATCATTATTTAAAGGTTTCAAGATAATATGCCCAACGTTAAAAAAATTCCCACACATGAAAATTATGAAACGCATTTAAAAATGTTCTCCTCTACACCCCCTATCAGTAGCTAAAATATCAGGTATTAAAATTCGATCTAGTTTTTGAGTTATTGTTATTAAAAGTTGAATAATTTATCATGGAAGTTCCATTTCTCCATGTTAAAGTAGTCAACTTTAAAAATTATATAATGACTCGAAAACTAGATCGCATTTGTATACCTGATATTTTAGCTACTGATAGGGGGTGTAGAGGAGAACATTTTTAAGATATATTTCATAATTTTCATGTGTGGAAATATTTTTAACTAATTGGCATATTATCTTACCCTTAAGTCAATTTATTGTACACCATGTACCATGTACTCTATTCAATACGTATTACAGTGCAATGTAGTAATAATAATAATTATAGTATTATAATTATATTTTTTTATAATATATATTTATATTATACTCTTATAATGAAATTTTGTCATGTATTATAAAAAAAAAAAAAAATTGAATTTAAATGTTTTAAATGAAATAGAAAACAAAAACCAGATTTTCAAAAGTTATTTGGCATCCTCGCAGAAACGATATAAAGTATATAAACATATATTATACAGTCAACACAAAAACATAAAAGCTAAACTAAAATATTTATTTTTATATACAAACATGTGCTGGAAGGCATGCTTTAAAAAATATACATTGTTAATATTGTTTTATTGACTGCGACATTATTTTTCACCCCACTAATTTCCATGTATACATCATATAATATTTAAGGGGACATTTTCTATGTCAACATTTCATGCAGGGTTTTGAAGAAACGAACAAAGTACAGTTATATATAGAATATAATAATATTGATCAAAAACTAAAGAAAGAGAAAGTATAATTATGTTATTGAAAAATATTCTGCCAAATCCAAGTTAATACAGGAAGCATTAAATTTACATTTTGAGTATGGAATTGAGTTTGATAATTATTTTAATGTTTTATTTATGTCAAAATATGTTCTAAAAAAAAGTGGTAAAATTAAAAAAGCACAAAAGGATATTAAGTTTTTGAAATTTGATATACTGTAATATAGTGTACATATTACGCAGTGACAAAAAATAATATTAAATCTTATTTTTTAGTCCGTAGACAAAAAATGTTATCTCCATCAGATGACGTTTTCATTTTTATTGTTGTCTGATTTTTCATTTATTTTTAGTAGTAAATTTTATTGAAAATGTAAATATTATTTAATTGATCACAAATTACCGTTTGCGCCTTGGTACGGTATGTTCCGTGATACCTGAGTGTAGTGTTGGTTGCATGCCTACAGGGGCTCCGTGATCTTGTAATGTTGATGTTAGTCTAGTCTAGAGCAAACACGTTTTCAGTATATTCCGGAGTAACCAGATTTATCTTGAACATGTTAAATATTATTGAAAAATAGTACAGTAGTAGTTTTGGGAATTAGTAAAAAATAAATATACATTTGATCACTGAATTAGTATAAACCTAACGTTTATTCTGTATTGCAAATGCAACAAAATGGTAAGAACTGATTTGAACTGAAACACTGTGGTATTTTTTTGTTTTAAGCATGCACCTAAATCATAAAAAATACCACTTTGTTGCACTTGCACTACAGAGTAAGCGTTAAAATAGGTAAATCCAGTGATAAAATGTATTATTTATTTTTAGTATTTTTACTATACTTCCCGAAACTACTAAAATGTATTTTCTGTAGACGACTTGTTCAAAATTTTAATTAACTAGGTCACTTATTTTACACAAGATGCAAAAAGGTAACGACAGTGCTCTTCAGGGTGAGATGATCCGGAAGAAACTTGATGTCAGTTATGTTTTTTTCTTTATTTTGTTCTCGTTTTTCATGATTCTTATGTATTAATTTGGCTTGCTGTTTGTGCGGTCAATATTTGACGAACGTGCTCACTAAAGATTGTCTCCCCTCGTTGCAGGCAGAAGCTGGAGGGCTTGCTCAAGATCGTGCGCTGCGAGATCATCAGCGCGGTGCACAACGAACAGCTGGACGCTTACGTCTTGAGGTGAGTGCGACCTTTTTTCCTGCAATATGACTTTCAGGGGGAGACGTAGCTAAAAATTTCAAGGCGGATGATGGGAAGAGGGTCCTTATGTATTTACCCTAATATGTTGTGTGCGTCAAGGTGCATTTCCGTGGAGCGGGGAAAGCGAGAAAATCGTGCGCCGCAGCCAATTAATCAGAGGCTCGGGATTTCATCGCCTTGATGCGGGGAGCGATTTTATCGCCAACATGGCCGCCATACGAGATTGAAGCAATTGCGCTTTTCTTGCCAAGCCCCGCTCGACATCGCTCAATGGAAAAGCACTGATCTTCTCCCCACTTGCATAATGGGGTACTGACCGGTATTTGAGTTAGCAACACTAGTAAAAAGTACTGTGAATTCTATAATGAAGAACGAGCCCTATTAGAGCACTCTACGACAATTTGCTGATTTTATATGATTTTTTAAAACTTTTTTTGATGACGTCATAGCATTGAATCTTAAATGGGAAAATGCATCAGTTAACATTGCTTAAATGAAAAGTTATTGAGGTAGGAATTTGAAACCTTCATTATCGTGATTCTAGCACCTAAAAACCTTGCAAATAAAGTTTTGGTTACATTTCAATATGAAGTATGGGATTTGGCAATGTTAACTGATCTATTTTCCCATTTAAGATTCAATGCTATGACGTCATTTTTGAGAGGTTTTAAAAATTCATATAAAATCAGGAAATTGTCGTAGAATGCTGCAATAGGGCTTGTTCTTCATGAAATTCTCGTGCCTTTTGAAATATTGACAAAAACTTGAATCTTTTTTTTTTGGTCAGTACCCCATTATACGCTCCTGGGAGAGGATGGATAGTTACACCTTATGTTCATAATATTTAATTTACTTGCATGTGTTGTGTACTGCACGATTTCACTTCTCCCTGTTGAATTGGTGGTCATATAACGATGTTTAGAAGTCATACATGTGATGTGTACGTCGTATGAGGTGTAAATTCTTTAATTAAGTATTGTCAGTTATATTTTGCCAGGATACTATTATGATTTTTTTATGACGTTTTGTTTAGTACAGAGATAATTCAAAACGTGTGGGCAAGTTTTTGAAAATTATAGTTGGTACATTACTCGATGATGGCGTCAAAGTATCCATGTTTGGTGGCAAGTTTCTGAGCTCACACCTGGTGAAGCATCTATGACGTCATCGTAAGGTGTTCGTGGAAATCACATTTGATATACGTGACGAGAGAGCTTGTAAGATATTATATAACTTAACGACTGCAGTTTTGTAATTCGCTTATCTACACTTTTGGTGTGTCATAACTTGTGTTATAATACTTATGTAGCGCTGGCATATATATATATATATATATATATATATATATATATATATATATATATATATAAAGCAGAAATGTGTCCTATATAATATATGACCATGTAGGTGATATAATCAAAAATTCAGAGGACCGTGGTTTTTCGGGATGGTAGCACCAGCATATAATAAAATTAATAAATAACCATTACAATAGCACCATTAACCATTACAAAGCGCAACCATTGGGCAAATGGTTGTCCTCACTCCTCAAAACCCTTTTCTCATATACAAATCGGTCTTTCTGTTCAAATAGCTCTCTGACATGCTATGACTGTGATTCTAATATCGTTATTTATTGGAACTATATTTTGTATAACCACATTATATAAGGTCATCGGAACAATAACATAACCCAGTCAGAGTAAAGTGCTCAAAGCACGAAGCTCTGCCTCACACGAGATCGATCCGCAGACCGTAAAAATCGATGCAAAGCGTGACGGATGTTTGACAAAAAAATAAAGATAATATCATTTCTAACATTTTTACATCCTAATTACATGATGGGGAAAATAATCAGATTTGTCTTCGTACACAAAATCTTGCTGCTTGGCTTGGTTTTCAGCTTAGAGCGGTACAATGACGTCGCAATATTTAAAGAGAACTTACTAAATTTAGCTTCTTCACATGGTATACAGTGCTTGCCTATTATTAAAATACATGCAGTACTATACCTACCGTCAATTAGGTTGAGGATTTTATGATAAGATCTTAAGTTTACTTGAGATCATAACAGCTTAAATATAATTATGAACTATTTTGACGTCATTTCGCGGATCAAAGGAATTTAATTATATCATCGTTCTAGCAATTAAGTAAGAACTCTGGTAGGTATAACGGAAAATCACACCCTGGCAGGAAGTAGACCCTACCAGCATGCAGTAAATTTTTTAGTGATTATAAAAATATTGGTCTTGAGGACGAACTTTAGTTGATTGAAATCTCGGAATCGGCCCCCTTGAATACAATCTGCAGGGGATTTTAAACTTGCCATCAATAGGTGACATACAAATTTTGAAGTGCAGATCAGGGTTGTGAAAACTGACGTAGGAGTTTAACATGGAGCCTTATGGACTGAAACCGGGAATGAAGCTGTTGTGTGAGAAACCCGACTCTTTTGGCCAAACCACAAGCGATTAAATTTCAAAACATTCTCAAATTTTTAAAATTTATTTCGTACAATTCTGTGGCAGAAACTTTCAATACAACATTATGACGCCAAAGTTACTGAGATTAATCGTTAATGTATGGATGGATTTATACAGTATTTATTACAACACGATGCGACATTTCAAGTATTGCTTGTTTTAGAACCAGACAGAGGGCTGAAGTTTTTTGTCTCATTGTAGTGACCTCGCTTGACCCCGCAGTGCGCAGCTAGACCGTATAATTTTCATCACATTCTATATAAAACGTGCTAGTAGCATGAATCTCGTTTCTAGGTTTTCCTAGATGACCTCAAATGCTCCCTCTGTACACAGAAGTGAAATAATGCATTACTGACGTATACATTGCAAGCTATACTAGATACTCATGATATCATGTGACAGAGGATGTAGAGCTGTCATTTGTAATCAAATCAACTCTATTTGTTATTAAAAATGTGATAGATGAATACAGTAAAAATAACTTGTTACTATACATAAAGTCAAGAGACCCAAAAAATTAGGTTTACCTTATATTGAGTATTACATTTTATCGTGTTTGTCCTATACCCGCAATGCTAATTATTTTTGACAGGACCACGAATTGAGTTTTTGCTTTATTTATTTTTATCGTTGTTTGACATTATACATGTATTTTTTGTATGACTTAATTTACATAATTTTACTATGTATATTAATTAATGTAAACCACTATACATTATTTAAATAAAACAAGCATGCATTGTACACCCCAGGACAGAACGAACCTGACCCTCGCTCTGTTTGGGGGCGCTGACACGCAGTGTATCGAGGCGTGGTAGACAATTTATTTTGGGATGTTAGCTATTGACTGACTGGTGCATTCCTGTATATTTTTTCCTCTTGAAGCTGCAGCTGCATCAAAATATAAAGCAGGAGTGTAAAATTCAAGCTGTCCTGGGAGTTATAACAGTATAACGTTTATGCATGCATGTTTAGTGCTTTGTTATTGATCAATTATAAAAGGTTTTTATATTTAACCTAACGTCGCGTGTTTTTGTTACATTTTCGGTTCGTCGCCCCAACTGAAGCAAATGTAATATCCTCCCCTTTTTTGTCCTAATGTTTATCTGTCGGAGGGTGTAATACAATTAATGATGTTTTTACAGTCAGGCTGAATTATTGCCCTAGTTACGATGTTTGATGATTTTTTAAATAAATGACGTCATAAGGGACTACTGCAGGTTTGTTTTGGCTGTAGCAAAGATTGATCCGGGAGCTAGCAGCGCTCTTGCTCGCTCGTAGCAGCCTGCTGGTGAACCGACTCCCTCTTTCCACCGCGCCGTTCTCCACTCTCGCACTGCAGAGAAAATCCCCCTCCACCATACGTTCAACCCCTCTTGAGAATGGCTCGGCTTTTATGTTTTCAAGATTGTGCATAATGCACCCCTTTTTACGTCCTTGACCTAAATTGTATAGCAAAAAAAAAAAAAAGCAAAAAAACAAAAAAACAAACGATAAATTATCAGGACAAGTTGGTGAGAGATGTTAAAAAAGGCGACTGTCTGGCTATCGTAACTCTTGAAAAGCGTAAAGGTCACGTGTGTATTAAAGGGTCAGAAGGTCATTCGTTCGGGAACTGAGATAATATTATTATATCATTACATTTTAAGGGCATTGGGTGTAGCACCGGTAGTTGGCAACACTGACGTATCTTCACCATGCTAATTTTTGGTCATTGCTCCTCGGAGTAATTTTTATGCTAGAGCTAAGCTGATTGCTGTAGAATCAAGATAATTAGTAGCCCAAGTGCACAATTTGGCTAAATAAAGCCTGATTTAAAGAAAAGTATTTTTTAGTAATTTTTTAAATTTACATGCATTTTTCTAAAATATAAAAAAAATACTTTTTTTTAAATCAGGCTTTATTTAGCCAAATTGTGCACTTGGGCTACTAATTATCTTGATACTACAGCAATCAGCTTAGCTCTAGCATAAAAATTACTCCGAGGAGCAATGATCAAAAATTTGCATGGTGAAGATACGTCAGTGCTGCCAACTACCGGTGCTACACCCAATGCCCTTAATGTAAAGGAACCCCCCCCCCCCCTGTATTGTAAAAATATAAATATTGTAAACAAAAAAGAACATGCAGCCACTTACGCAAATTATAATTATATAAATATTAATGTAAAAAAGCTTCATTAAATATTCAAGTAGGCGGTGGCTCTTCTAATTTCAAGCTTGACTTGCCTTGTCTTTTCTGTTTCTCTTTATACTCTAAAAATCCCAGTCAGAGTTATTGATTTTCTTTTTAAAGTGGACTGGTCGCGATAAAGAAAAGTATATCCAAAAATAGTTTTTGACTATCTCATCTGCAGCTGCAGCGAACATTAATTATTACGAGGTCACCTCTTTTACTATATTCACTTGGTAATCTAAAAGTTAATTGGATATCGATTTGTCTACACAAACTGGCGCCACACCAAATGAATGTGTCTTATCGCTGTCGGTGCGTGCCCAAACCTGGGGCCGTTGTGAAAATAGCAGGGGAATATAATAACTAATAACTCTCTGGAGGAGATTACATCTTTTTCTAAGAAAATCGACGACGTGGGAAATCTCATAGAAAGAAGCGATTTTGACGGAGAAAGAAGCGATTTTGACGGAGACCAACCACAAAAGATAGCATTTTTTCATAGCCTTGTGAAGCTTCATAAATTTTCTCGTAAATTAATTTTTGAAATTGGTTCGTGTGGAAAAAATCCACATATAAGTCTTATAATAAAATTTATCTGTCTAATAAATTTCTACCGATTTTTTTTTTTTTTTAATGTCATCGAAACATTGTGCAAGGTCATGTAAACTGGATAATATCTTTAACAAAACTCAAGCTTTGCACAATACATTGCAGTGTTCGTTATCTTGATTTCTTTGAAAAATGAATGATAAACCTTTGTTAATCTATATATATAAGAGATTGTAAAACTGTGAAGAAATTCCTTGCAAAAATTTTGATTTGGGTAGAATGAACGTTGACGTCTTAAACTTGATGCAAATAATAAAAGTACATAAATTAATAAGTATAAAAATATATCTGGAGCCCATCTCCACACCGAAGTCCATATTATGCTAGTATTATAGGGATCATGGATAAATTTTTATTTTCTCCATGATAGGGATCTTCTTGCTCGTCACCACGGAACAATAGATTATCGACCTCAAATTTTTTTTATTGCAGAAACTCTGTTGCAGAAATGGATAGAGGGTGCAAAAGTTATGCTACTCTGATTTTTTTTTCCGATTTTTTAGAGATCAGGAGCTATTTAAAAAAATCATTAAAAGTACAGAGAAAGTGACGCCTCTGGACACCTCTCTTACTAAAAGGATATGACCTAAAAGAGGCGTGGGTTCGAACCCGACTTCGGCAAAGCTTTTTAGCAACTTTCCGGGCTATAAAAAAAATGAAAAAAAATCATGCAGTGTAACATAACTTTGCACCCTTTATTTATTTTTGCAATAAAAATTTTTGAGGTCAATACTCGATTCAAACGAACAAACAAGAATCGGGAGATATATAATATTTGCCTACATTAAATCCAAAATTAACCCCCTAACTCCGCGGCCGTGCTGACTGTCGTTGTGTGGTGGTGTTGCAGCGAGAGCAGCATGTTCATCTCGCGGCGGCGCTTCATCCTGAAGACTTGCGGCACCACCACGCCGCTACAGTGCCTCAAGCCGCTGCTGCTGCTCGTGAACCAATACGCCGGCTTCGACGAGGTCGAGGTGCGCCTGCCCCCACGTCAATTTTGGGGGCTCACGGGGGAAAATTAGTTAGAGATGGTAATTAGTGCATATCGATGTACATATCTGATGAGAGAGGATGGTGTGGTAATGCATTGTTTTTTTATTCGAAAAGGTGGATTTTTAATTTATCAAAGTAAATTTTATGATTAAAATAATATTATAATACATAAATTTTGTACAGAATTGTGTTTTAAAATTATTGCAATACTGCAATATTTATAGAGTCTATTGTTAAAACAAAAACTATTTTAGTTGATGTAATTATGGATCTATATAATCTGCTTGACATTACAAGCTACAGTGGGTGTCACATTTAACCATTTAACTGAGTTATGGTCGTGTTTGTAACGCTCTCAGTCATTGGTAGCCGGTTTGTAACGAAGGACATCACTGGCCGAGCCGAATGACTCCCGAGCGCTTGCGACCATAACCAAGTTAAATGTGACACCCACTGTAGTATTGCTGAAGAAACCGTGAAAAAGATGTTGATATTGGTGTGTTGTTGCAGGACGTGTTCTACTCACGCAAGAACTTCAAACGCCCGGATCTGCAGCTCTCCCCGCACCGCAACTTTGAGCAGGAGGTGGCGCTGCTGGACACCTTCTTCAAGGGTGAGCACCTGCCCCCTCTCTCTGCTGGTGGAGAAAGAGGACCTCCAAAGTTATACACATATGTGTTTTGGATATTATGGAAATTAATCTGGAAATAATGACGTAATAGGCACAGCCAAAAATTAGATTTAATCTATTACAAAGAAAAAATAAGTCTTCTGTTGTCACAAACATTCATTAATATTGGGCCTCATTTTTACAATTATTATCTCACTGATCACATCAGTCATCTGTTTCTCTAACTTTTAAATTCTTTGCAATTATTTGAACTGTTGATAATATACTTTGGATTGATATATTAAGATATTTATGCAACGGTTTATTTATTTATATTTTTATTGTTGTTAAAATTGTCTGACCATGCTACAGACGGGGCTGCGTACTGCCTGGGCACGGTGAACCGTGACTGCTGGTACCTGTACACATTGCACCCGCTGCACGGCCGCAGTGGAGAGTTGCGTCGCGTGGGTCCTGCCGAGCCCGACCAGACCCTGGAGATTCTGATGTCGGACCTCGACCCAGCGGTCATGAGCATCTTCACGCGAGAGGAGAGCTCCTCGGCTGCAGAGGCCACCCAGGTGAGGTCTGCGAAGGTCTGATGTGACCAGCTTACCAGTAACTACCGGTAATAAGTACAGTCTATGCCCCAAATAATTTCCACCACTGATGGTAATGGACAAGCTAAGTTAATTTTTTTACTGCGGAAATGAATAGAGGACACCAAATTGTTTGATTTTTTTGTTTTCAATTTTTTTTTATAGGCTGGGAAGTATTGCTAAAAAGTTATTCAAAGTTCAGGTTTGAAACCACACCCCTATCCTGGGGATGTCTATCGACGCCTCCTTCTGTACTTTCAATAGTTTTTTAAAAATAGTTCCCGAGCTAAAAATATGAAAAAAAATTAGAGTATCATAATTTGGTACCCTCTTTTTATTACAAAAAAAATAAAATAGTGTATTGTTTAGCCAATAAACTTATCAATGCTATTTTCATTTATTAATGTTGGAAATATTCCAAGGTAGGAAGTATATGTTAACAACTAGCCAGCGGCAAATTAGTGGTGACCAAGGGACCATTGAGAATTTGCTAGCAGTTGTGGAGATTTTTTTTTATCAGTTGTTTACAACAGAAAAATCTACTTGTCTGGAGGCACTTTTACTGCTTGATCCACAGACCCCAAGTCAATACATAAATAAATTCAATTCAATGCCTGGAGACACAAATATTGACATCTTTAGTTTCCATACTAGTTGAAACTTGTTATCGTCAACATTGCATCTCTACATTACATTTTCATTACAAACATTTTTGTTTTCGATGTCCCTGTCTTGGTATTTGTTTTTATATTTTCGATATTGATTCAGCTCAAAAATATTATTTTTCTAGCTACATTTTGACTTCAAAGTGTATTTTATATTGTTTTTAAATAATTAATTTTTAAAAGAAATGTATAATCTGACTATTATTGTTATAACTAATGTTTATCTGTAAAAATTACTAGATAATTTGTTTTTTTAAAATAGGGATGAAAATAAATTGTTTTATTCTCATACTATAGATCTTTCCACATATATGTATATTAATTCTGCATTTAATAGAGGAAAATTTTATTGAATAAAATTAAAGTGTTTTAATTACTTGTGAGAAAGTCTGTAAATCTTCAAGGTTCAAACACTTATGATGTCTCTGTATGGTTTGTTAACAGAAATCTGGAATAGACAAGCTCATGCCAAATATGGTGCTAGATGATTTCCTGTTTGAACCATGCGGCTACTCAATGAATGGGATTTCCAAGCAGGTGTGTATGACTTCCTCAATTACAGTCTGTAGTTGAATGCGTTAGTGCAATCAACATCATGGTTATATCATCATGGTTAATGTAAAAAGTTTTTTTTTTAATTTGAAAATAATAATTTAATTTGATATTATTATAAAATAGTTTTTTTTTTAAAGCCTTACTAAGACTACTATAGTTCATTGATGCATAAATAATATATACAGTAGTATAGAGGTAGCCAGAATAGTACTAATATTTTACCAAATAAAGTAAGTAAATTTTTAATGTGATGTTAAATATTAAAAAAAGTACATGTACTTGATGCAGTTCTGGTAAAAGTTGCAGTACAGTACTTAATTTTTGCTAACAGCTGCTTCTTGTAAGACATTTATAACGGGTGTTTTTTTTTTTTTTTTTTTTTCAACAGCTGATTTCTAGATTTCTAAAAAAATATTTTTTTCCCTCACCCGCTATTCAATTATCGTCTCTGCGCATGCACAACAAATATTTTAAGAATCCAGAGTTGTATCTCTAATATTGTGAAATATTTGGAGTGGTGGGGGAAGCAAATTCTAGGATTTTGGTTTAGAAATATAAAATCGTAGCCAACATAGACTGAAAATAGCAGCCATATATAACCTCTGTGGTATGAAATATTTATGTTTATATTGTTTATTTTCAAAATGTAATACATGATGGTGTACATGGTGGTTGACATTCTTTTTCTCTCTCTGTCTTATCCTCAGGACGGACCTGAGCTAGCTTCTGTAAGTATGATCAACTGACTGCCTTACATTGCCGTCAGTTTAGCGTTTATCGAGAGGCTGGTAGTACACGTGCTGGTGTTGCAGGGCTGCTACATGACCATCCACATCACGCCCGAGCCGGACTTCTCGTACGTCAGCTTCGAGAGCAACGTGCCACAGTCTTCGTACAAGGAGGTGATCATGAGGGTCGTCCAGACATTCAGACCCGGCAAGTTCGTCCTCACCGTCTTCGCAAACAAGGTGAGTAGTTTGCCATAGCCAGCTTTTGGTTGTTGGTAGGGCAGGGCAAGACTAGCGTTTGAAGCAAATAAAGTCAATTCTACCTGCCTGCTTTTGCTGAACTTGAACTTTCCAACATTATTTTTATATTACGAGTGAGAGAGTTGTGGTACGAGAAGGAGGAATCTTTGCTTCAACGCTAGACTTGTAGAGAAGCTAGCATTAGCCTTTTATATGTTATATTTTATTGTAGTAGGGGAAAAAAGTGATTAATCATGGCTTATATTTGTGAGGATAGAGTCAGATAATTTTGTAGGGTTCCCACTGTCCTCTATCTAAACTATATTAAAAAACACACAAACTTATTGATTCAAAATACAGTAATAAGATCCCTAAAATAGATAGACCTTTCAAATTAATATCTAAAATATTTTAACATTGAGGCTTTCTGAAGAACATTTTCCTAATGAGGAATACTAAATTGAAGACTTGTTGAAGTTTAAAAGTACGAGTAATAAGTAGCAAAATCAAAATCAATATGTTGTAGAATTTATTTCGAATTTTTGTTTCATTTTTTTTTTTTTTATTTATTCAGTTTATTGAAATTTTGTTCAGTAATGTAAATTCCACATTTCAATGTTTTTAATTACTCAACATTTCACTGTCGTGTCCCCAGGCATCTGTGGCAGTGGACGCACCTCGTGAGCTTGAGAGAGCAGCTTCGTTCGGAGAGTGGATCCGTCACGACATCCAGTACTGTCGCTTCAAGAGTTACGACTTGACTTACGCGCTGTACAGCAAATTCCCGAGCTGAGGGTCTGAGGAGGCCCGTAGCCCGCTGACAAACTTTGTTGTTGTATTTGCAGCATCAAAGAGTCAGCGGCGCCTTTCGGGGCCATCCCCTCCTACTACTCCTTTCTTTTTCTGCCCCCCTAATCTATCGTCTACCCACTTAACTGTTCCCTCTCTTCCTGCTAGCCCAGCAGCGCTTCTATTACTTCTTGGTTCCGTGGCGTGTGAGGCCTCGGTTCCTGCTAGCCGTCCTTCTAAATGTTTAGTGTTATTCCCGCAACCTGCTTGCGAGGCCGTGTGGCTGGCTCTCGCTCTTTGTGCCGTTTATTTACCATTCCTCGCTAGTCTCGCCATAGCAGGCTGGCTTCTTCCCCCGGCAACCATACCTAACCCAAGCCCCAGACTTCTATTCTCCTGGTGGAGAAACAAAATCTCGTGAGCCCCTCCTCCCCATATTCCTCAAGGCTCGAAGCATTGAACCCCAGGAACCACCTATGAGGGTGGCTGACTGGTAGGCAGCAACTCAAGTGAAGAACGACACTGGTGCCCTTGGTTTTGTTTATCATACATTACGGGCCCAGTATATTTACTTTTTTTGTTGCGTATGTTACTTTCATGATTATTATTTCTTTGTTGTTTGGAGGTGACTGAGCTGTGATTGTAAGCCTTTTCTTGCCTTTTGATGGTAGGAGGGGTGGCCACGATGATGGTTGTGTTATTAAACAGAGAATTGTTGTTATTGGGGGCGTAGGCTGAGGTTAAAATTTATTTAAAGTTTTCTCAGCTTGTTAAAAAAAAAACAAACAAACAGATTTTATATTAATGGAACAAGATTGGTTCCAAAGAGAAGAAAACAAACATCCTTTGTGCAGGGGATTTTTTTAAAGCTAGCGGACACATTTTATTATATTTTTATTGTGTCTGTTTTTATTTACTTAATCAATATCGTTTTAGATTTTTTTTTTTTTTTTTTTTAATGTCATCATGAGTATTGTCATATTTTTTTTATATGTTATCTATTTTACATTTATTGTCCTTTTTTTAACTTTGTTAAACATTTTTTTTTTAATTAATCAATTTAATTTGATCCACTTAATGTTATTCATACTTATTATTATTACCTTATTAATTAATACATATTATGTAATATGTTATATTAATCAAATAATTATATTATCATTAAATGTCTTTTAATTACACCAGTGGGTTTCACAAGAGTTGAATTTGGGAGGTTGCATTGCAGTGTAACTTTGTTATGAGTGGAGGTTGTATACCCTTTAAAAAAATTACTCCTATATTCCTCCTAACTCTTTCCCTAAAACTACCATAAGCAGCATGTGCATGCTTTTCACTCATCCATTCTTACTCAAATTTTAATTAATAAATAATCTTTTCATGTAGTATTTTGTAGTGGGGGCACCATTAAAGTTTATGGATTAAAAAAAAAAAAAAATTGATTTTTTCTTATTTAAAAATTCCCTCTCCTTTTTTTTCTTAAAATGGTTATTTATTGCCTTTGTTACCGTAGCAACCAGAATAACAGCTAGCTTCATAGTGACTATATAGTCAGCAGCTTGAACCACTTACAGTATTTATTTTAAGTTTTAATGATGGCAACTAATGTTGTACATAATTTAGATCAAGTACAATATATTTATTCAAGAAGAAGACGAGAATTCGGACGTAGATGTAATTTTCAAAGAGATAAAGCTCAAGTATTAGATTCTATAAATTCAGATCCTGATTTTTTTAATAAAAATTACATTTTAAAGAATCCATTAGATAAGGCAACTCAGACCATGGGAGGAACATTGGCCGAGTGTGACAAAGTAAGTGTCTGATTGGTCAGATAAGGGCAAGGGTTTTGATCTTTGGGTGCCGCAGGTCAACTCGAAGAGGCCGGAGTATGACCAGCGGGGGATGAACCACACGGAGGGAGGATGGCCGAAGGACATCAACTTCGCAGACCCTGAGCAAACAATGCGCTTCAAGAAGAAAATTGAGAAGGATGAGAAATATATTCATACCTTTTTACAACTCTCGCATGTAAGATTTAATTCCATCTCAAGTCATAACTATGATGATGATATAATTATAAGTTATTTATTAACATATATATTATAGTGGTTTTCATTTTGTTAATTTTTTATCTGTCAGGGATTATAATTCAATTAATTGATAATTAATATAATGATTAAAATTATAGTTTTGATGGCAGGCTATTAAGGGTAAGATAACACGAACAATCTATTGTTGTAGTCCCATTTGATTAACATGTAAACCTCATAATAGTTCTGAATTTTTTTTAGAGACAGTTCTTAGCACCAAAAAAATGTGGAAAAAATTTCAAAACAATCGGACGATTCAATTTTTTTAAATTAATTTCTTAGTTTAGGTCTCCATGGGAAAGCCCTATACTGAAAATTTAAAAAATTAATTTAAAAAAATTGAATTGTCCGATTGTTTTGAAATTTTTTCCACATTTTTTTGGTGCTAAGAACTGTCTCTAAAAAAAATTCAGAATTATTATGAGGTTACTAAGGTTTACATGTTAATCAAATGGGACTACAAACAATCGATTGTTCGTGTTATCTTACCCTTAATTTTAGCTATAAAAATTCATAACCTGATGATCCCTCTAAACTGTTTGGCAGGCGGTATAGAAAAATTATAATAAGTATAATATAGAAAACCGGAAATTAATTATATAATTTTTCAATCTTAATTTTTGTTAATAAATTGTGTATCAAAATACCTAGCTTTTTGGGAAGTAAAACATAATTAATATTATTACAGTATAAAATATATTAAATATATTTTATATATGGTAAAAAATTTGTCTTAAATTTAAATTAATGGAAAATAAGAATATATGACACAAAATTAATTTAACCACATCTGAAAGAATTATTTTAACTTCATGAAAACAATAATAAATCAGGCAATGGAGCACTGCATTCTCCAAAACAACACCCTGGACCTCTATGAGAACTACTTCACGCCCAATGCCGAGGCCATCCAGGGCGAACCGAGCTCTGCTCACGGCCTCAACGTGTACCAGGACCCAAGCCACATCAAGCGTCCGGTGCACCACATCTCGTGGGCTCCGGACGGAGGGTCACGTATTGCCGTTGCTCACTGCAGCCTGCAGTTTCAACACACGGTCAACGTTGAGCTCAGCACCCAGACCTTCATCTGGCACGTGGGTGAGGAAATACTTTCCAGTTAGGAAGTTGGAATTAAATATTCAAATTTAGAAGAGGAAAAAACAATGTTCACTGATAGAGAAACAATTAAACAGAGCTAGAGGTTTAATTTTAAATGCTTGAATTAAAATAAAATTATAAATATTAATTTTTTAAGTTTAAAAATAATTCAGCATTATATTTACAATGTAAATAAACACAAATTGTTATTGCATAAACAATAAGAAATTAGAATCAATTTTTAAATAATAATGCAGTCTATATATAATTTAATGTACATACATTAGCTGAGAATATTAATTTGACAATTAAAATTTAATATTTCCCTTTTGATTAAATCAATTATATATTTAAATACATATCGCTCTCTAGACAAAAAAAAAAAAAAAAAAAAAAAAAACTTCTGAGATTTTATTCTGTAATCTATAATATTTTGTATTAAAAATGACTGCTTGAAATAAATTTGCAACAATCATCTACATATAGAGAAGCCGAACCAGCCAGAGTTGATTCTACGCCCGCAGTCTCCGCTTGTTTGCTTGGAGTATAATCAGAAGGACCCCCACATTCTCGTCAGTGGAATGTATGATGGGAGGGTAGCATGTTGGGACACACGCAAGGGCTCCGAGCCAATAGAAATGAGTCCCCTGGAGCCGAGTCACCGTGACCCCGTCCACAAGGTCCTGTGGATGAACTCCAAGTCAGGCACCGAGTTCTTCTCTGCAAGCAGCGACGGACAGGTTGGTGATGATTCATGGTGTCAGTAGAAGAGAAATAAACTTTGTTGTAGATATTGAATTATGAAAATGCCTAATTATTGTCAATATACAGTATAAGTGATTTTATCATGATAAAATTGACTTTAACTACAAATAATTTCACTTTAAAAAAAATCTTTTTGCATGATCAAGTTTAAAATTGCTTAATTAATATCAATACATATTATATACTGTAATACTTATGAAAAAAACAACAACAAAAAGAAAACAAGAATATAATAAAATAATAATAAAGTAGCAAATACTCTAGCTTTTGCACCCTCAATTACAAGGGGGGAAAAAAAAAAAGTTTTGCTATTTCCTGTTAAAATTTAAATTTATTAAGCCATGATAATACGTGAAGATATTGTTATCCTCATCCTAATCCTCATTTATTCTGAACTACTGTATTTTTTTTTTATTTTTTTTTTAGGTAAAATGGTGGGATACAAGAAAATTATCAGAACCCAGTGAGACATTACTTTTGGATCCAATTAAAGGACAGGAGCAACAGCTTTGTCGAGCTTTAGGAGCTGTGAGTTTGGAGTATGAGCCAACGATTCCAACGAGATTCATGGTGGGTACGGAAATGGGTAAGTTTTACTCATTGACGAAGAAGTATTTTCAAATATAACGCAATATTCAATTTGAGACCCTCTCTGATAATATAAGAAAGACTGACAAGCAAGGAACTTTTTAAAATAAGTTTTAAATGAATCTGTCTGCAACAATAAACAATTAAAATTAAAGCATATTTGATTTTAGCAAAAAAAGAGGTAGAAATAGAGATTCAATGAGACAACTTGAACTTTCTGAAAAATAAAATAAAACATTTCACCCTTTGTACTAGCCTATAACATTTTTCCCAAAAGGCTCAAAATGTTTCACTAGGGGTTGCTTTTTTTTTAATTTTAATGATGAATTTCTCCTTTAGGTGTTGTCTTAAATTGCAACAGAAAAGGTAAAACTCCAGCAGAGAAACTTGTGTGTCAATACAGTGCACATTTAGGACCAGTATATGCACTTCAAAGAAATCCAGCATTTGTTAAAAATTTCTTAACAATTGGAGATTGGAGTGCTAAAATTTGGTCAGAAGATGTAAGAGAGTCTTCAATAATATCAACCAGGTAATAAAACAAAGAAAAATTTACACAAAAGCTAAAATATTTTCAAATACTTTTCTTTAAAAGTCAACAAGTATACCTAATTAATTAATTTAATAGCTCAATTAATTTATGTATTGACTTCAGGTCTGAAAACCAAGCAGCTAGTTAATTGATGCTTGTATATCATCATAATAGCTGTTGCAACAAAGTCATGACTGTATCATCACAGAATTCAAGTTAATTAGTTGCAAGAAATATTGATAGCAGTTCGACCTTCCATGCAATTTCTCTCTTATTTTCATGCATAAACTTAGAAGTCCCTTAAATTTGGTATGTTTGTTCCTTTATTGAAATTAAATTTCAATACCGATGATTTAAAAACATACCGATGATGAAATATATTAAAAAAAAATAGTCAGACAATAGTTTTCTTAGACAAAACATTTAGCTAATTGGAGTTTTAAGACACTTTGTTTTTCAGCTACGGCCGAGCAATGCTCACTGACGGGTGCTGGAGCCCCACTCGGTTCTCCGTGTTCTACACAACTCGTATGGACGGCTGTCTCGACGCTTGGGACATTTTACAACAACGGAGACAAGCCTGCCTGAGTGTCAAGGTGAGTCGTGGCGAGTATCAACCTCAAAATTTTTTACTGCAGAAATGAATAGGTGCAAAGTTATGCTACTCCGATTTTTTCCAGATGTTTCTGAGTTCGGAAAGTAGGTTAAAAAGTTTTGGTGAGGTCAGGTTTGTAAACTATGCTCCTTCAGCTATAAGGGGTAAAAATATGATACTGTGAATTTTTTCAGATTTTTCTGAGACCGGGAACTATTTTTAAAAAATGATTGAAAGTCTATTTTGATGACGTCCTTTAAGAAAAAGGATAGGGCAGTGCCGCCCGTGACGTCATAAAATAGACTTTCAATAATTTTTTAAAAATTATTAGGAAAAGTCATACTTCCAATAATTTTTTAAAAATACTTCCTGATCTTAAAAAAGTCTGACAAAAATCAGAATCGCTAACTTTGAACCCTCTATCCATTTCTGTAATATAAAAATTTGAGTTTGATACTCCATTGACGTCAGACGAGACTGACGTTTGATCTCTTAGGTGTGGGACGTTCCCCTACGGTCTCTACGAGTGCACGAGCAGGGACAACTGGTGGCTGTCGGAGGAGACACGGGAACTCTGAGCCTCTTCCAGTTCTCAGAGAGCCTAGCTGTGCCGCAGAAGAATGATAAACCTCTGCTCACTGAGGTGATTGTGGTTGAAACATAATTAATTTGACAAAGGTTGCATCAGTTCTGATATAAATACATGTATCATGCAAGATATAAATTTAATACATATAGAATGTTAACTTTTAAAAGTACTTGTACAATGAGATATTAAAATGTGAAAATTTTAGTGGCTTAATCGAAAGAAGGGGTAAAAATATGATACTGTGAATTTTGTCAGATTTTTCTGAGACCGGGAACTATTTTTAAAAAATGATTGAAAGTCTATTTTGATGACGTCCTTTAAGAAAAAGGATAGGGCAGTGCCGCCCGTGACGTCATAAAATAGACTTTCAATAATTTTTTAAAAATAGTTCCCCGTCTCAGAAAATCTGAAAAAATTCACAGTACCATATTTATACCCCTTCTTTCGATTAAGCCACTAAAATTTTCACATTCTAATATCTCATTGTATAGAAATTTTCTGTTTCAATTATTTGTGGCAGTCAGAACAAAAAGCTAGTCAAACCTAATACTTTTACAAAGTGTTTATGAATAGGTTGATGGTAAATTTTAAAACCATATGCATGCAGAGAAAATTTATGCTGATATATTATGTCATGAGTTTATGTTTATTTTAGAAATTTAACATTGGAATTTAATTTTGTTTGCAGATGTTGGACCGAGAAACTCGCAGAGAAAAGATTGTTGAAGCTCGCAAACGTGAGAGAAGAGTTAAAGGAAAAGCGAGAGGTTGTCAAGATGAGAGTGCAAATCGTTCAAGCCAGTCCAATCAAGCAATACAGCCCTTCTCAAACATACAGGATGATCCACAACTAGTCGACGCTGAGAGACACTTCTTTACTGCCGTCCAGCCGGTATGTTAAGCTTAAAAATTTGTAGTTATGTATTCATTGTCATGTTGATTTTTAAGAAAATTATATATTATTAATTAAAAACTCGTTATTATGCAACTTGTTATTAGGTAAAACTTGATTTTGAGTAACAGAGATAGCGGTCCCATAAAAAATAATTAGCATTGTGTGAATAGGAAAAAGGTAAACATAATTTCCTGGGTCCCTTGACTTTACATAATAACAAGCTTTTACTGTTATATAAGAAGAAGAAGAAAGAAACAAGGACAAAGAAAGCAGGCAATTATAATTTGTTTGATTTTGTAACTGAGGGGGAAAAAGTGGAACACAAACCAACAAAGAAAATTAAGGTAGTTGATGGTAGTTTGATGTTTGTGTTTTCAGGACGAGAACATACCAGCGGCGGTAGAGAACGTGGTAGCAGCGGTGGTAACGTCTCGGAGACGAAGCTCACAAGGAGGAGACAGACTTTTGCAAGTCCTAGCAGAGGCCAAGGAACAAAATACAAACACAGGATAGAGCACAGGGCATGTCAAAACCAATCAAATGAGTACTTTAACTTTGATATCTTGGAGAAATTTAAAAAGAAAAGTTTATCATGGGCATTTTGTCTCATTTGAAATTGTTGCAAGGAATCAGGGTAACAAAATACAGAATTCCAGTGAGTGTTTTTTCAAGGGTTCTTAGACTGAGACAAAATGTCCAGAGAAAGTATGGGAATTTCTCCACACGAGAAAACAGAAAGAGAAGCCAGATATATTAAAGATGTTATTTCTGCTGGTCAGGTTGTAGTTCATATAATAATTCAGCTGAACAAATAACAACGGTGTCTTCATTTGCTAATCTTGAAGTTTCAAATCAGCAAAATATATTTATGATATTTTAATGGCGTCATGTTATGTATGTAATGTTAAATTCTCTAAACATCATCACACTGAAATATTAAGTTTGTGTTGGATTTTGGGCCATTTTGTGTTGAATAGTTGAATTAACTGTACACTGTCTCTTCACTATATTTTTCTTTTACACAAAACAACAATTAACTATTTATAAACTATATAGCTCACAAAAATCTGTATGAAAAAATATTAATAATGGAATAACCAACAAATAGACAGTGTTTAAAACATCCATTGTGAATAAATACACAGCACTAAAAAATATTTTACTCAATATGTAGTGCAGAGACTTGATTCACCTCTTTGTATCAGCTATCTTGTTGAAATTATACTTGTTACAATAACTATTATCTCCAAAATAATTAGCAACTTTGAAAATTAATATACGTAAACGTAGTTAATAGATACCCACAAAAATAACTTTTGGAGACTGTTTACTACCAGTTAAAACTAAGATATAGAACCAATATTCTTATGAAGGTACAATCATCATCACGAAAAAATATTCTTCAACAATGAATAGCATTAGCGTTGACACCATTTCTATTTGTTAATGTCAAATGTAAGATAATAGATCTGCGTACTAAGTACCATCTATTGTTAAGGGAAGTTTTGTGAGGCAAGGAGGAGTGTACAAGAAAATCTTCTAAGTATAGAAAAGAATTACAGTAAAAACTCATTATGTATTACATAAATTGTTGCTAGGCAAAACTCAATTTTGAGTAAAAAAGATTGCGGTCCCGTTGTGTTGTATAGGAAAAACTCTATATAAGGTAATACTTTGATACAAGGTAAACTTAATTTTACTAATACAAAAATTTTAGTGTGAAAATAAATAAGTGGAAAACAAATGCAGCGAAAAAATAATAAAAATCTGGGATAAAATAGAAAGCATTATTATGTTACTACATATCAATATATTTTAGACATTAACTACTATAATCACAGAAATATTGTACTTTAAAGCATTTTTTTGAGACAAAAGTACATTTTACAATATTAACTTACAAGTTAATGGAATTATTATGGCCACAATATATATTGCACATATATAGATATGTTTTTGTGTGTTTGTTTTTCATGTAAATTTAGCTACAGTTAAGTATTATATTATTACTTTTTTTTTGTTTGTTAATTAATACTCTTAAGCAGGTTTTACTAAATTCCTAAGATATTATCTTCAACATTAAAAACAGAGCACAAATATTTCATGCAATAAATTTTACCTTGTGAAAATTTAGACCTGTTTATTTAACAAATTCTGCTCTGATTTCATGTTATAATTATTCTAAAGAGTTTAATAAACCTATTCCCACTATTATTAATACAATATATATTTTTTTTCTTCAATTATTATGCATAATGTATTTAACTTGTATGTACAATTGAAATGCTATATATCTACATTTTACTTTATTCTGAATATATAAAAAGAAGCAATTGTTTAATGCACATGAAATTTAATGTGTTTGTTTGTTTTTTGTTTTATAAAATATAAAATTGTGGTCGAGTTATTCAAATTAAATTTGATTTTTTTTTTTTTAATATCATTAGAAAGTAATGCAAGATTGATTGTCATCAGTGACATGATTAAAATAAACGAGTTTCCTTTAAAAATAGATTGTTAGAGGACAAAGTTATGACTTTTTGACAACTCTAGATTCTAATTGATTACATATATTTTTTATGTAAAAATATGTTACAATATATTTCCATACTTAAAAAAAAAATAATATTTATTATTTTTTTAAAACTAATTTAGTAACAACTGATAAGAACTTGAATAATTACAGCCAAAATTTGTGTTCACAATTCTTTCTTTACAGAGATCTTGTCTAAAAATAGTTCAAAAGTTAAACAGTAAACTTTTGTAATAATGAATTTCTTTTTTACTACAATATTATCATTATCTTATTTATTTTATTTTTAAATTCAAAAAGATTTTTTTTTTAGCAAACAATACATTACATGTAAAGCTCATACAAGAACTAATCTGAAGGTAAAACAATTTAACTAAAAACTACAGCACTTTTTAGCTCTAGAGTTGTCATTTATATACAGATTGAACAGGTGTGTGCTTCAAAAAACGTCAGAGATATAAAATTTCTAATTAAAAATATTTGAGACCTTGCCAATAAAAAAAAAACACAAGTAAAAGTTGCTGATTCTTTGTTGGTATTTAATTATTTCTGAATGCAAATGCTAATAAATTGCCTGTACTGTATCCTGGGCTTTTAAAAGTTTTAAAGACGTGACAATGTTGTTTTATACAGTTGGTGGAGTCAATATTAAAAGCATTCAGGTTTAATGTCGAAAAATATTTGAAAAATATAAGACTTTGATCTTTAGTAGAAAGAGGATTTATTTGATTTTGATTGTCAAGATCTCATTTAGTCTTTTAAACTAAACAATGCAATTAGAAGGTTATAACTTGTTATTTGACCAGTTTTCAAGCACACAAACTTACTCATTGGACCCATAAAAAGACTCCAAAAAGAGAATACATATGATGTACAAATTACCTTTTGCTACCTTTTGTTAGGGCCACGGCAGTGGGGGGAAACTTTGTTGGTAACATATTTGTCTACCATTGGCCATCGCAACTAAAATGCAAGATGGCTGCCCCTGGCAATGGGCAGAACAACGCTAGGGGTTACCAATATTATTTAAATTGCAAACTGTGCTAACTGGGGTTGTATTAATGGTACTGGTTTCAGTACTAATTGTACTAACGGCAGCACCTATAACACCACTCATTGCAGAACTAATAGAACTTACACTATTACTAACATGTTTACGAAGATGATGGCTTAAGTTACCACTGTTATTAAATGTTTGTCCGCATGTCTGACATTGATATGGCCTTTGAGATGTATGCGTCAAGCTATGATTTAATAAGTTACTACTTTGAGAGAAACTCTTACCACATACATTGCACGTATGTGGTCTTTCCTTAGTATGAACACGATTATGAACCATCAAAGTACCAGATCGAGTAAATCTCTTCCCACATACCTTACATATGTATGGTTTCTCGCCAGTATGTATTCTTTGATGAATTTGTAAGTTACATTTTTGTGAGAATGCTTTACCACATACAGAACATGGATATGGTTTTTCTCCTGAATGAACTAACATATGAGTTTGTAAGTTACACTTTTGAGCAAAAGCTTTACTACAAACTTTACATATAAATGGTTTTATACCAGTATGCGTTAATGAATGTGAAAATAATGTTGATTTTTGTGAAAAACATCTACCACATACTTGACAAGTATAAGGTTTTTCACCAGAATGATTAACTTGATGTACTTGTAAATGACATTTACGCATAAAACGTTTACCACATGTTTCACATTCAAAAGGTCTAGGTGCGGAAGACTTTGATAATCCTGTAATATTCGGTTTGATGTCTTGTTCGTCACCACTCACATCCCCTAATTGACAGTGAGGTGTGAATGGTGAGCACGTACTATCTGGGGGCATGCTCTGTTGCTCTAAGGTTACGTTGGAGGGGGAAGCGACGCCAGGACTGCTACCACTGCCCTCTAGAACGGGCTGTACGAGATCGCAGTGTCGTACCATGTTGACGAAGACAACTTCGTCGTCACAGGCGGCGAGGCCGGGGATGTCGGGATGGTCACGCTCGTACTTTACCTCATGGGTCCAAATGTCGTAAGGCTCTTGCTTGATGATGGGGATGTGGAGGTCCCCACTCGGAGCATCACCAACATACTGTGGAAACAACGAGAAAATTAGTGCATTGTGCAGAACTATAACTAATAATTATTAACAATGATAGATTAATGGAACGTGGGTGGTATTTATTAGCTTAAGGATTAATGTCAGTGGTATAAGAAATGGGCTTAGTAGATGGTAGAGCTCTCTGAAAATTCCAGCAAACCTTCCTGACACCATCTAAAATCGGTGAAACTTTTGAGATATTCAGCATTTAAGATTAGCATTGTTTTAAATGGGGACTACTGTGGCTTTTAGTCAAATTGGCATATTTTCCTTTATTGTCCTTTATTTTATGGACTAAAAATATTTTCAGTTTATCATCAGAAAATATTGAGCATGTGCGGTGACATTAATCCTTAATAGCCAGGGGTTGATTAAATAACAATTTTTTCAAGAAAAAGTTCCAAGCTTGACACTTTCAGCATTAGTCCTAAATTTATCTTGGCTAGAATTTTTTTAACTTTTTCCTGTTATTTGACCCCCCCCCCCCCCCCCCCCCCCCCGGAACATTTCCATTTTCGTTTCTGACTCCTTGAATTATTTCCCCAATCAAGATAAGACTTCAAACATCAATGCCTATAAAAAGTTCTATCTTAGATTTTTTTTTATAAATAATGTTGATATTTGAAGAGCCAAGTTGATACTGTAATTGAAGATCTTTAAGATCACAAGCTTATTTTGGCAGATTTTATTTATTTATTATTATTATTATTATTATTATTATTATTATTATTATTATATCACTGGCAGATATTATTTCTTTATATAAATAACATTTAACAATAAAAAAATAAGAGGAAAGGGTACCTACACAGAAAGGGTACATTTTTTCAATGCTGAACTTTGTTGGTGTAAAAAATAAATAGCTAGAAAAATATAAATATAACAAAGTTTAGTTTTTACACATACAGTATGGCTAAAGGAGGACTTTTCAATATGAATTTCATATAGAGAAGTGCACACCTTTTTAATGTGTGATACAACATAGTCTACCATACATTTAAATACAGTACATCTTGGGGCAGCTATAATAATGCACTGATTTACTGCATCTACAACTATTTTAATGCCAAAGGGGTGAGTTTTTTTTTTTTTTTTTTCTTATATATTAGTGGGAGTTGAACAGAGTAAAATAATATTCATCTCAGCTGAGTAGGCTGCCAGACAATACTCACAACATGAGCAAATTTTCTGACTAACATTGTACAATTTTAGACAGTGGGACCTCACTTGAGAGTACAGTATTTCTCTTTCTTTAAATTTACTGGTAACAGAATGAATATGGGTTTATAATTTTTAGTTAAATAAGTCTACGTAGAATACACCAAGATCAAGTTTCCCATGTCTTCAAAGATTGAGTTCAAATACCCAGTAGTTGTGCATGGCCCAGGGGGTTGAATATAATATGATACATCAGTAATTCCAAAATTATTGTAAGTACACTGGTGGTCAAGCTAAATCTCCCATCACAAATGAGTGCCGCCAGTTGATGGAATAAGGTAAAATCACGTAAAATTTAGTGATGTTGCCAAATAGTGCAGCGCCTCTATTGTTGGGCTTCAAATGTGCCACCAAAATGGCAACCTTGCACCTTTTCTATTGACTCGCAGCATCGTTTGATGGGAATTTTAGCTTGGCCTCAAGTGTACTATAACTTAATTTCCCAAAAATTAGTTTCTGGGTATAATACCTGGTGAAGCTCTGTATAAGTGGGATGATTTTGATTCATGAGGCCAATATTTTCTTGTAGGAAGACTTGAGTGTGCCGGCAATCCTGCTTGAAACCTTGCCAAAACTCCACGACACGGACACAGCTACCACACACCATGCTAGGGAGAGCCTCTTCCTCGACAACCTGTGAAAAAACAAGCAGCCTTCTCGTCACAAAATGGTCACGTCACTTCCTCAGTTATAACAAAACTAAGATCCTAAACTTAAAATAAAATTCAAACATCTAGAAATAAAAAGAAAAGAAAAGCGCTCCATCAACAATTATAAGCAGTCAAGAGGAACAAATCAACATCATTGCAATCACGTAAGTTCAAATTAGATGATTAAAGTAGAGTGAGTGAAAAATTGACCGATGGTAAAGCTCATTCTCTTGCATGTAAAAAGTTACTTTGGAGCACCATAAATAAGGATCTGAAATCAGTTGAGACCGTCCTTCGTAAAAATTCTGAGCATTTGGGTCTAAAAGTCGATGACTTCGTCCATCTACTCCATGCTAACGCTCGAAAAACGTGGCTTCTTTTTTGTTCGAACTTTAATTTCTTTCGCAATCTCCCGTAAAATGTGTTTAAAAAATATTCTAAGATAGAACATATTATGGTGAATCAGAAAGTGTCATAACCTTTATTAGCCCTTCATAAAAATTTTGAGAAAATTCCGATACAATACCAAAATCCGTGGCAAATTTTCATTTCAAATGATGCGGTCTACGGGTTAACAGCTGACTGGATCAACGGGATCAACAACACTATATAACTTCAGCAGATGCTCGTATTGCGCAACTTGCATAAATTTCTACTGCGCAGCTTTTGAGGAGCCGACGTAACTTTTTCGTATGCACATATATAGTGCGTGACGTCATTCCCGTCATGCACTGCGCACTCAACTCGCTGACTCCTCTTTAAAAGTATTTTTGATGCCAGTAACCAGTATTAATTTTAATACTGTACCTGGAAATTTGGTCAGATTTCTTTTAGATTTTATATTAAGTTTAGTACCGGTAATACTTTTAGTACTGTACTTATGCCTGTACAAATGAATTTTAATGTTCAAAACTATTGTACGCATTTAAGCAACAAATTTTAACTCGCTTGTTAAATACTATAATTAATTAAATACTATTATTAATAACAGTTAATGGCCAAGCATGGTTGTTGTATTTTGAAAGGTGCACATAGTTTCGCCTTGAGTCGAGTGGACATCCAAAACTATGCTGATAATGTTTATATTTGTGAGCTACATACTGGATTCTGCACATATCTTTTGTGCAACATTTAACGATATATAAATTATTATTACTTGTATAAATCTCTCATTTAGACGATAGAACGAGGCACTGAAGTAGGCATAATACCAGGGTAAGGCAATGCATTTGAACTTCAGCTACATCCGAACTAGAGTTCGCACAAAGACACTGTAATACGAAATTTGTTTAGCATCAGCATTAGCATCGGTAGAGAAAGTGCTATAGTATGCCATTTTAAGTATGTACAGTATAATATAGCAGAGACTATCAGAGACCTCTGTGTTATACCAAAAAAGCAATCAAAAGTTTCTGAGGATAACAATCTCCAAAGACGTTAAGCCATGTTCACATACTGTACTTGAAAACTGTTACAGCATGCCGTAGCAATATCAAGGTCTCCTTGATTTTCTTATGGAGCTAAGTGTGCAGTTGCTACAACGTCCTACGGCATGAATGTCATTGAAAGCGCCTTTGGTAACGTTTTTCTATTCTGACGCCGTTTTGCTCTCAAAAGATCTCAGGCCAATATTGGAGCATAGAGACCGATTTGTGGGTGCAATGTGAACGATCTCAAGGGGGAGAATGAGCACGTACATAGCAGCGCAAATGGAGGGAGGGTAACGCAGGAAAGTTCTTGATATTAGGCTGAGGAATAAAGAAACGCAGCCTTTAGTACCAAATACAGTATGCCTAACTTGGTGCGGGGGAGTAATGCACATATAGCATACCGGTATTGGCCAACTCTTACGTTGTTGTCTGATAAGTCTCTGAAGGTATTGGTGATATAAGCCTTATTAGAAGCAGCTTCTAAAACCTTCAAATTGTTGAACTTAATGCCTCTCATTTCTATTGAAGGAGCCCTGTCACTGGCAGCTTGGATGCTTGCAAGCCGCATGTTTGCAGGGCATGGAAAGATACCAAGAATTTGTAAAAATTGTGCTAATTTATTCCTCATTGACTGCCAGGGAACACCTACTTACTTTTATATCTAGGTGCAATGATAATAAATCCTTTAAAGATCGCCGTCGACCCTCTTCACTAAAGACGCAAACATTTTGTACAGAGGATTTTCCGCACAGGCGGCATACTAAACGCTGAGGCTGAAGTAACCTACCCAACGACATTCTTGCTTTTCTTGCTCAAAATTGAGCACACGTGTCCTTCAGATGCTGAAATATAAGTATTAGTAGTCTCTGGAGTGAAAATGTTTTGTATTTGGCTGAAAAATTATGGTAAATAAAGCAGAAAACGGCTTCGGAATTCCACCCACTTGACAAGTTCACCGTGAAGCAATCACAAAAACAATGTTTTCGAAACAGCTGTCAGCTGTTTGCTACGAATTTGTTGACATTTCACTGTCCACGTGACTTTGACAGAAGTAAAAAACGAGAGTTGTTTTTATTTTTCATGTTGCTTTTGCTATATATAATCATTTATCAAATTAATCTGTGAATATTAAAGCTTTTCTATGGCAGCTGGAGCATACAGTGATGTTGCAATTTTAGGACTCACGTTTGCTGAAGACGTAGCAAGCTCGTTATATCCAGATTCAGATCCCGATGTGGCCTTTGAAATTTTGAGTCATGATCATGAGGACCAGATAAGAACTGCTCCTTTGGACACCCAGGTAAATTTCATTCAAAATATTGCCCAGGGATTACAGAATGTTTGGTTTTTAGCACGATAGCATATGACAAAATCGTGGGTCCTATATGCTTAAGACCTAAAACTGGCTGGCAGCTTTACCTGTGATAAAAGCAAAATTTATAAGGGAAGAGAGAGTGTGACCAGAATGATAGAGCAACTGGGATGGGAGGATCTGGAGGAAAGGAGGAAGCAAAGTAGACTGACAACAATGTATAAAATAACTAGGAACCAAAAGGGCTGGGAGGAGCTTAGCGATCGTACTGAGGAAGGGCGTTATAAAGGTAGGAGGGACCATGATTGGAAGCTGGAGTATAGGAGAAGCAAAAATGATGTGGGCAAGTATTCCTTTTTGAGAAGAACGGTGAGGGAGTGGAATTTGTTGGATTCTGGGCTTGTGGATGCTCGGAGTGTTGGTGAGTTCAGGGAGGGGCTGAGGGAGTCAGCCGCAAGCAAGCGAGCCACCGTGGTGGAATACCCACAATAGCCGCAAGCAGTGGTGTATGCATGTAATGTGTGTACACACTGCTATTTAATCTTTAATCTTTAATGAGCACGAGAGAGAGCACGACGCGTACACTGCAGACCCTGGCTGCACTGAAGAAAGCCAGAAACTCTCGATCCACGTACATATCATACTGTCCATATATGGGCTCTTGGGTCCGAAAATTCAGGGCCCCTAGCTTGGCCCCCATCAGTGTTGTAACTACAAATTGTATGCATATAGGCCCGGGGACTAAAAGCCTAAGTTTTGGGCCCCCTCATCGCCCGGGCCTATAATGTGCATTAATTTTACATATTGAAAAAGAGATTGATTGATTGGTTGGTATTTTGGGGCATGACATTTTGATCATGCATGCATGCCCCCAATTGAAAAAGAGAAAAAAAATTATAAATCACATATCCCTTTTTTGAGGGACATGTACAGTACATATTTTGTTTCTAATTAAATCTAAATAAAAGGATAGGGCTTCAACGCTGAAAAAATTCCACCACACTATTTTTGTGGTTGTGCTGTAATGTTATTGGTTTTGCAAAGTAAAGTGGACACTGCAGGCGCGGATCCAGAAAAAAAATTTCGGGGGTTGCCCTCTTCATAAGGCCCAAAAGGTTTTAAAAATAAAAATTTGGAGTGTGGGAAATGCCTATATATTGCCCATGTTAAATCCAAAATTTCAGGGAGTGCCACGGCACTCCCCCCCCCCCTTCCCCCCCCTGGGTCCGCGCCTGGAACACTGTATTAATGATTATATAAATATGCATACTGTACTTCAAATTTTTGAGATCATGGCAGTAGACTTAATTTGTGGTAAAACAGCTATACTATAATGGAAATAAATAATATTACTATAGTTATTTTGTTAATACATGATACAAATGACTTGCAGGGTCCATGCAGCTGCTCTGACGAGGACTTCATCATATTTTCTGAATTCTCCGAAGTACAGGGACCTCTGCCGTTATTGACCATCCCCTCTCATATTCAAGAAGATGACAAACTCGATATGAACGCTTTTATTCTCAAAATAATGTCTGTAGATTATCAAGCAAATCAAAGGTAAACTAATTCTTTTGATTAAGTAAGATACATATTTTAAGATGATGTTTTTATTACAGTGCACATTTTATATTGAATGACGATGCTCAAGTTCTACAAACCTCAGTAGTTAAAAATATACATGCCTACGTACATTACTTCACACTTCATGATTTAAATGCAAGAGGATTCGTACGACCAATGTGTCTTGCTTACGTTACGAGAGATAAGACAAAATTACATAAAGAGTTTCCGTCATTACGAGAGAAATTCTTGAAGGTGAACTATTATTACAAATTTAAGCACTGTACTTGATATCATTGATTTTTATTTTTTATTAATGATTTTGTTTTTTAGGTGACATATTTAATAAAATTCAATAATCGTCAAGGATTTCAAGCAGAGCTAGTTCACAATTTACACAACTTGAAATCAATGCAGGATAGATATTTTGAATGGAAGCGGGTAAGTTAATATTTTTCAAGGCTAGGTTTTTTTATTTTAACGCCATATATTTAGATATTACCTCCATAGATATTCCATTAGAGTCTCTGTGCATGCACCTCAGATATTTGAAGAAATTGGAAAACATTGTCCAACATTGTCAAAAAGGAAGCAAATATCTAGATATTTGGCGTACAAATAGAAAAAAATATTGTAGCCCTAATACTGTAGCCAAAAACCAAAAAACACACATGGTTGGATGGAGGGAAAGCTCCAATTCAAAAACATTGAGGAATATGGCAACTTTATCCCCCCTCCTCTTGGTCACAGCAATGACTCTGTTTTTTCTTGCAGCAAGAAGAGGAGGAAGGTGAGGCGCTGACGGCAGACGACCACCAGGCCATGCTGTCGACGGAGATTGACCAGCTGGTCCAGCAGTACACCGAGTGCAAACATCTGCAGCATATCGTGGAGCCTACCCTGGTGAGTGAATAAGTAAACAAAAATTCAAAATTAAAGAGGAAGGAGGTGTCAGATATTGTACCAACTTTTAATTTGTGATTTGAAATCCATGATTTACAGTATTTTATTATTATTTGAACCAATATTAATGAAAAATTCAATTTAAATTTCTTTGGTTGATTGCACAAACATCAAGCAAAATGTTTTATTTCCCTATAAATATTTACTATACAACACTTAAATACTTCAACTTTTAATTTGCATCTCTGTATTGAAGCATCAAAACAAATTTTAACAAATGATTAAAAGTAAAAAGAAACAAATATTTCTTCAAGGTGATAGTTAAAATTTTGTTGCCATTATTTTTATTATTTGACACTAAAAAAAAGGGACTGTGTTACTGGTTGGCAGAATATAAAGTTGAAAAGTTCTTCTCAATGTTATTTTTCTTTCAGGAAGATCCGTCCACAACTACCTACATTGCTCAATGGGAGAAATTATTCCAATCATCAGACTTACGTGAGGCTCGTCATTTCATAAAGAAACTCTCTAGTCACCAATATGTTCCTCGACATGGAAGTCCCGTACGTGCCAAGCACATCCGTCCCATCCTTGCAATCAGTCCCTGGGGATGTCTGGCAGCTCTCTGGAGTCTGGTGGACATCAGACACCAGGTTGGTGCCTGTTCTCTCGAGGTCCAGTTCAACAAGGTCCTCAGCAGCTTCACACCAGCACCCTCTAGTGAGGAGTCCGAGAAACATCTCCAGAATGTGGAGCAAGCTCTGCAGAACAAGGAGTTTCTCCAGCTAGTCCATAACTTGACCTACCCCAAGGAGTGGGGGGAAGATGAGAATATGGATGCAACAGCTGCAAGTCAAGATGACCTTGATTATCTGGAAGCTCATTTTGTAAGTACTTAAGAGGAAAAAATATGATACTTAATAAGTTAACGGAAATATAGAAATATCTCTTGATAAATTTTTATGTAATTGCAGTAATCCGTCATGTAAATTTAATTCTCCGTGACATTACATTACAGAACTTTGAAGATAAAACATAACTTCATATCTATTCTGCTTTTAACTTCAAATTTCTGAAGCTGAGGTAAACATTTTTAACCATCCCCAAATTCTTGCCATATCAGATTATTATTGTTACCAGCTACCACTCAGTCTAAGCTCTTTGATTAGGACATTTTAATGTCTGTTAAATGTTCTGCCTCCAAAAAATTCTAACTACTGTACAGTATTCTGTTAGCTTAAAACTGTAGATAGACTACCTTCAAATTAAAATAAACAAACTTATTTCCTGTCTTTGAGGGATTCTACTTGTATCAACTCACAGTCAGCTGGTAACAGTGACCTCCTACCTTCACAGCTGACTAGCGGAGGTGAGGGCAGTGGCAGCTACCACTCGGCCCCAGGCTCTGTGGGTGAGCTGACCCCCACTCGTCGCCCCTCCAGTCAGCTGGCTGAGTCTCCGGACGACGTTGGCTCCTCGGACAGCAGCCAGAGCTTCCACGACCTCACTGAGCAGACAACAAACTGGAGCGGCAGCAGTGAGGAGGAGGAGGGGGAGCCGTGGATTGGCTGTTTGTGGGGCGAGAGAGAGTTCGTGAAGCACAATAAACCAGGTGGGTCCGATACAACAGTTTTCCTTTTTTCTGAGAACAATTAATAGAGACTTTCCCCATTACTTAATTTTTGTGTTAAAAAATCATTCATTCATAATCTGATGCCACATCCATGCAGGGTAAGTCAGCAGCATCATTACATTGATGTCCAATGTAATTTTTCTCTACTTTTTATTAAAAATTAATGAATTAAAAAATTAAAAGTACTGGACTTATAATGGAGTATTGACCTCAATTTTTTTTATTGCAGAAATGGATAGAGGGTGCAAAGTTATGCTACCCTGATTTTTTTCAGATTTTTTAGAGCCCTGAAAGTATTTTTAAAAAATTATTGAAAGTCCATTTTGTGACGTCACGCGGCGTCTCTCTTTAAGAAAAGGATAGGACTTGCCGCCGCGTGACGTCACAAAAAGGACTTTCAATAATTTTTTAAAAATACTTCCAGGGCTCTAAAAAATCTGAAAAAAATCAGGGTAGCATAACTTTGCACCCTCTATCCATTTCTGTAATAAAAAAATGAGGCCAATACTCCATTGTGTTTAGTTTTAAATAAACCTTCCAAAAGCTAAAATACGTTAACAAATTGGTCACAAATTTATCCTCAACTTCTATAGATTCTCGTTGCTATGCAAGTCTTACAATATCTCTGATTCCCAGGACGCCACATCCTGCAGTTCTTCCTGGATTTCCCGCAGTCGGCCCAGCACATTCTGTACTCTATCCTGATTGGTCGCTCAGTGGTGCTCTCTGGACAACGTAATGACAAACACAAAGCCTGCAGGATAGCAAACTCTCTGGCGCCCCTCCTGCCAGGTGCAAAGCCAGTTGGGGTGCTCAGGTGTGTACTTGATATTGAATTCTACTGTAAATGAGTGTTTGAGGAAAAATTATTCTAGTCGGAGCTGGAAAGCATGTACTGTAGTCAAATCATCCACATACATAATTATGTTTTAAAGAAACCCATATTTTCTGATTGTGAGTGCAGATAAAATGGAGAAATTTCTTTTGGGCTTCCCAAGAAAATAAAAAAACTCTACCTTTGATCTGATTCTATATTTTTGCTCTCTGTACCATGTGATAATCTCTCAAAACATTGATTTTATTAAGATATATAGTAAGGTACAATATTTTTTACAGATGGCACCAAGGAATTCTAGTTACTGCTCATATAGAAAAGTACAAAATAATTGGTCTCTGTGTACCTGAACGACTTTCAGTCCATGACATGATAAGTCCAAAAAACAAGGTGAGCAAAACTGTATCTTTATTTCATAGATTTAGTATGGTTTTTGTCATCAAAACCCATGCACCCTATCCCCAGTTGTCTGAAGAAAAGAACATATAATATTATCAATAAAAGGAATAAAAGAAAACTTGATACATTCAATTTGATGCTTAACAAACTGTGATTGCTAATGGCTTTATCAGCTTATTAAATAAGTCATTAATAAATGATCGCTCTTTATTGATAATTAATTTTTGGCAGAAGGCTGTTGTACTTGCAAATATTATTGATGTCTGATAAAACTGTTACATATGTAAGAGATTGCAAACACAACCACAGTAATGAATACAAGGATAATCTTCTCAGTCCAGTTTTCCAAGGACAATGAACAACCTGCATGATTTTTTTTTTTTTTTTTTTTTGCAGAAATGAATAGAGGTACCAAATTACGCTATGTACTCTGATTTTTTTCAGACTTTTTTTGAGTCCCAGAACTATTTTTAAATAATTATTAAAAGTTCAGCAACGTCCCCTGAAGGCGTCTAGACCCTATCTTTCTTATTAAGGATCAAGAATTAAGGGTGGCAACTTAATTAATTTACAAAACTCAATAAATATTTCAAAATACTTCTTGTACTAAAAAAAATCTGAAAAAATTCAGAGTAGCATAATTTGGTGTACCCTCTATTTACTTCTGCAATACAAAATTTTCAACAGGTTGTCCATTTTAAAGAATAGGAAAAAAATTGAAGTTAGTGTAATTTCTAGTGATTAAAAGTTTAAAATCTCCCACAGAACAATGTGACCATCCTGGACCTGTGCAGCAGTCAGCTGTTTGGTCCGGCCTACTCCGGCACCCTCCTTCGCTCCCTGGAGTCATCCTGCATGGCCATGATTCCCTCAGACCAGACCCTGTTACTGCTCCTGCAAGCGGTCTTCACTGAAATTGACTCGAAGGTGTTTCTGTGCCGCACCATCGGAGCAGAGTCCCTCAAGGAACTAGAGGTCAGGGGATGTGACCTCTCCATCGTGAAATATCTTGCTTCCATATCAAGTACCTGAATTTAATGAATTTTATCATTCAGTCGTTTCTAAAATTGATGTCACATGTGCCTCCTACAAGGACTGTTATACAGGCTTCAAGTCAGCTGACTTTGTGGTGTTCCCACCGTCCTATCTAAACCTATTGCTTTTTTTGACATTAAAGAAATTTTTTAGAGGAAAATAAGCTCTTGATACATTATCAGAAGACCCTTAAATGGGGGATAGGAGATGGTTTTAAATTAATAGCTTCAACAGCTATTAAAAAAAAAATAAATAAATCAATAAAATTTTCTAACAAGGAGAAAATTCTCCTGCTGGGGAAAACTTGAAGTCTGAGCTATTGTGTTAAGGAATGGAAAGTGGAGGAGGCACGCAAAACATTGGTAAAGAGTTAGGTCAGATTGCCTTTATTTAGGGTTGCTTTGACTGAACATGGTATTTTAGTCAGAAATTCATTGTGCAGCTATATCAAACTGTAGGATAATGTTATTAATATGTTGTTGGCTCAGAATTAAATTTTGTACTGTAACATTTGAGACCGTGAGATTTCATCAGATAAAATTGGATTATCAAAATTTCTTTCAATCTACAATTCTGAGCTGACCGTGTGTTCTATTTATATTTTTAACACATGTATTTGTTTTGTTTAATGCATCTAATAAAATAAAAATAGATCTGCATTTTTTACCTAGTAGAACTACAGACATGCAAAGACTTGCTGCTAGCTATGCTATGGGGTGAATGATTGTTAGTTAGCCCCTATTAGTACAATGATGATCAAATAAGATTTTAAACAAGAGAGTAATTTCTGAATGATTATCCTTTGAGATCAATCTTGCCAAATTTACAATGAAATTTTAAATTATGTACGTATTGTGTACATGCTGTTGTTTGCAGAATAATGGTTATGATAAAAGCTGCGCATTATGATAAAATCATGTTATATATGCATTGTACAATAAAAACTCTAATCTGTCCATTTTTTGTGGGGGTTCATATTAAAAAATAAGTTAGAAATTTTAAACATTTTATCATAGGTTAGTTAATATGACAATAACTTTTATTATATGAAAGTAAAAAAAAAAAGAATTTTTATATGAAATAATGTTATGAAGGTATTACGGTTTTAAGCTGCACCCAAAAGGTACCAATACTGCGCTATTATTGGTCTGTGGCTTTTAATGACTTTTTACCACCGCAATAAAGTTTGGTTTCTCCTATCCTTTAACCAGCGTGGAAATATATAAAATATATTACCAAGCTATTTTTTTTATTTATAACTCAATTTCTTTTATGCATGCGGCTGCCACTACATTTGAACACCATATGTCATTAAAAGGTGCAAAACTGAAAATATTTTACCCAATATAATATTATTTTGTCTTATTTGTTTTACAATTATAATATTTTATTATTTGAGTAATTAACTTAATACATTCTTAATTTACATTTTTTACATAACTTTATATTTACAATAACTGCATATGTTAAATGAAAAAAAAAAAAATAAATAAAAAATCTAAAAGTAATGCCGCGCGTACATAAATAATTTTAATATAAAAATATTTTATGTAATAAAAAAAGGCAACAGTGTTATAATTTTATAAATGTGTTAGTCATTATAGATAATATTTTTTTCTTTGAATTTTCAACCTTTATTTTGTTTATATCTCAACAGTAAAACAACTTGCAATTTTTTTGTACTTAGTTTTAATATTTTTCCTACAACTTTATTGCAGCAAAATTCCCTTTTGTAAAATTTAATATATTAATTTTAAAACGAGAAATATATTATTAACACGTTTGCCAGAAATATATTTCAATTACATGTTTTTTATGTCTCTATGCCTTCTGTACAGTTAAACTGTGATAAATAAATAATTAATAAAAAATCTTGCATTATTTTATTAAAAAAAAAAAAAAAAATCTTCGTCACCACCACAACGTAGCTAGTTTCGTGGAAATTTCCACCGCACCACCTCTAAAGTATATTACGTGAAAAATGATATTACACGGTAATTTTTCATAATTTAAGCGTCTTTATTCTCACACGCCTGCATGAGGCTGGCTGGAGTTGTCAGGACGCGTGGGTAGAGAAAAGAGGGGGTTGTCATGCGCCCTACCGTCCTTTACCCCGGCCTGCCGCTCGCTCGCTCGGTGGCTGCTAGCATTGATCACCTGTAGCCTCCTGCGCGAGGAGCCTAGCTGCTGCACCTCTTTCCTTTTACCGCACCGCGTCATCTAAAGGTGAGCATTCTCATCGCAATAAAACAAATGACATTGCCAAATATATTGCGACTTACGTAAAAAAAAATAATAAATAAATAAACAACGAAAAAACGATTTGTTTCTTTTTTTAATGCGAAATTAGAATATAATTAATTATTGTTGGATACGTACGTATCCTATATTGTATATAAGTAAATATGTAATGCATGTTTGATTTGTTCTTATATAAATATTATAAAAATTGCGTTAAATTATTTATAAAAAGGTGCATAAATATATAAATATATATATTTTTTAACTTTTTAAAAAATATTTTAATACGATAGTTTATTGTAAAAGTTTTTGATGCGAATTCAAACAATAAATGATAAAAAAAATAAATTTGTTCTATAACATTACCCATTATATTTGACTGAAATGCCAGCATTAAGCGATGAAGAAAAAAATAGAATTATTATTTTTAAGAAAAATTTAACGAATTAAATTTTTATAACGAAAAAACAGTTGAATGAAACCACCTATGGCTTCCACCTACACAGTTTACGTTGATTTCTTATCTCCTTTCAACAAATATAAATTTTATAATTATATAAATAATGCCTATACTATTACTATTTTTGGGATGATCAAGTCTTTAATAATTATTACTTTATAGTTTTTTATTGCACTAATCTGTAGCATAAAATTTTTTAAAGACAAAGAAATAATTTTTTATTACATCATTTAATAATCCTTAAAGCATGTTTTTATGTTCGTTCTTCAAATATTAGTTTAACTACAACGAGTTCATTAGTGCAGGAGGAAAAAGCACCGCTAGCAAATTAATGAATGTTATAAAGTTACGTCACGTTTTCAGATAACTCCTTTTTATTTTTATAAAATAGAACTCTGATTAGAAATATATTGGAACAATTCTTAAGCATATCACGTAGATAGTATAAATTTATTTAAATACTTTTTTAGAAAATACAATACAATCATATATAATTATAATATATTATATATTACATATAAAAAGTATATTTATTATTTCCCTTAATAAGGATAAGGTAACACGACCAATGTTAAACAAAGTCCCACACATAAATATTATGAAACATATATATCTTAAAATGTTCTCCTCTACATATACCCTATCTGTAGCTAAAGTATCAAGTATACAAATTAATTCGATCTATTTTTTGAGTTATTAATTTTTAAAGTTTTTCATGATAATTTATAAATTTAACATGGAAGTTCTATATCTCCATGTTAAATTAGTCAACTTTAAAAAGTCATAACTTGAAAACTACACATTGAATTTATATACCTGATATTTTAACTACTGATAGATGATGTAGAGGGGAACATATTAAGATAGGTTCCAAAATTTTCATGTGTTATTATTATTATAAAAAAGTAGAATGTAAAAATTATTTTTAAATATTTTTTTATAATTTTAAATTTAACTCTTTTTTATAGTAAAAAATTGAGAGTCTGTGGATCAAACAAGTTTATTAAACATGACCGCAATGAAATTAAAGGTTAATTTCTTATGTCTTTTCATTAAATATGAACCATGTTGAAAATGGTGTTGAATCCTCTATTTAGAATGTCACGTAATGTTATAGTCGTAAACGGTTCAGTATGACCAACTTTACACTTGTATTTAACAATCATTATTATTACTCTCTAGGACATTATTACAAGAAAATGTAATAAAATTTAACATTGTCCTTGACCTGCGTTGTTGCGCGTGGGGGAAATGTAATATAAAATCGATGTATGAAAGCATCCCACGCACATCTCCTTTCTATCGTTTATTCATCATCTGTGTATACGCCTACACGACTTTCATCGAACGAAGAACGAACCCTGGAAAGTAGGCAACTGTTTTAGCAGTCATGCTGTGCGGGTTGCATATGTTACAGAATTCAAAAATTGTGTAAACTGAATCTTTTATTGTAATTGTGTTTTATGAATACAAACCTTTTGAATATGAATAAAAGAACATATATAAAGGTCAATACATAAAAATAAAATATATTAATAATGTATATATGAACAAAAAAACGTTCATACTCTGCTTTTCAGGTTATTGTTCCATGCTTTATTTTTCATTAATTTTTTATGGAGTTAAAAAAAAAATTAATCTATAAACGTTTTCGTTCATATATGATTTTTTAAAAGAATAAATTTATCCTCTAGAGCATCATTTCAGATAAAAAAGATATCTGATATATCTTATTGAGGATGAAATAGAAATGAAGTCTTTATTACTTTCAGCGAGATTGATAGTTTTTTGGAGGTAAAAATAAATCAAAAGATACGGATAGATAAGATAAAGAAGGAATTCTTCAGTTAACTCGAAGAATGTTATTGAAAAATACTTCATCGACAATTTAATTGATATCCATTTACATTTATTCTTTTTAATATAACAATTAATACTAATGCTAAGTGATGAAAGAATAATTTGATTTTTAGTATAAATTGAACAAAATCACCGGTTTTTCTGACAGTAGTTAATTTCATAAAGTAGTAATTGCACATGAATGGTTTTCCAGGCTTTGTATCATTAGCTTCGACTACATTAAAGTAGTCGAGTCGAGTGAAAAACACACGTTAACATTTCACACTGATGTAATGCATTACGTTACTGTCAATTAAGCTGTCACGCATCGAGTGGCTATAAAAGCTACCCATGTTGTTTATATATTTTCTTACCTAATTTAAAAAAGAAAGCTGCAACTACTAGATAAAATTCTATTAATATAATAAATGTATGGGCATGGAATTTAAACAAAAATTAAAATAATTATGTATTGAAGTATAGCAAGATGACAAACTGAACTTAGATACTATTGGATTCAAAATGATATGCCTCTCTTTTTAAGCTTTATAGAGAGTGGATTAAAGTGAGTGCGCCTCGCGATGCTCGTTTGTGTCGCTAAGGTCCATCTTGCACTTGAAAATGAAGCAAAGTATTTTTTTAACTTTTCTCAGTAATACATTAATTAAAAAATCTAATTCCTGCATTATCCACTGTATTTTTCGGTTTGGACCGACGTTCATCCACAAAGGAATTTTCCCTAAAAAATCTTCTTAGTGAAAAACAAATCCCCCCCCTCCTTTTTTTCATAGGTTTAGATAGAACGGTGAAAAAACCGAAAATTTAGCTGACTTGAAGCCTCTATAGGATTCATATCTTATTCAGGGGCATATATTAATATATAATATTCACTACATTTTTGCAACTGATAATAAAACTCCATTGATTCTATATAGATTATTCATACTTAAAATATAGTACATGCTTATTTATTTACTCAATGATATTGAATATTCTACTAGCCATGCTGAAAATATATTTCCATATGTTACGACTTTTTTTTATGAGCTATAGGCTCATTGCAAGTACACCTGAGTTCTTCGTGTATGGGTTCGCAATGTTCACATCCTCAGAGCATGTTTTTATGCCTTATATTATATATTTATATATCATGCCTTACGAGCAAAATAGCTTGCTATATTACTTATTTATTATATAGAAATTAATAACATGAAAACTGTGCTAATTATACAATAAACTATGATAAAATTTGAAAATTTACTATAATACAAGTAATATAATAAAATATTTAGTATTAAAATTTTAATATATACTCATTTTAACTGTATTGAACACGTTTTCATGAATGTCATATATATTCAAATATTTAATTTAATGCTGCACGTATTTTAGGAACTAAAACATTATAGAGGTAAATACAGTCATGAAAATGTGTGGCTGAACATTTAATGTAAATATGGGTTATCCTTTTTTAGCCAACCAATTTAGCAGAGTTGTTCATGCTTATATATCATGATAACATGTATAAATTAATATTTCATAATTCTTGTAATATTTCGTGTTTTTGCTGAATTAACATTTACATTATTATTAAACATCAGCACTGACGTTATGAAAATAATTAAAGTAAAGTTTGATTTCCTATTTCAGTTCTTACTTTAAAAAGGTTTTGTCGTATTTTTTTAAATCATTTTTTACTCGCTTATTCGTCTTCTTTCAACAACTTTTTAGCAATTTTCTGAACACCGAAGTAAAGAGGGTTGACGAGACGTAACATTTAGAAAGTGCGTCATCCCCCCTAAATTATAAATTCACCATTTTGCATTGACGCAGGCAAGTCACATGACTTGAGTGTATGCACCTCCTTCGTGTTAAAGACCGTGAAGGCGCGATAACCCCATTATATAGCTATTAACTATATAATGGGGGTGAGTATAAAGAGTATAAAGGACGTTGCTCCCCCGTGGAGCAAAACGGAGCGGAAGAAATTATTTTTAAATTAAATTTGTCGTCGACTCTGTATGTAAAATAAAAAATGCACTTCTTCTTTATAGGTTGTTTATTGACTATTTCCGCGTATGTCCAATATTGAAAATGACTGTCATGTTTATACTATAATTTAATTTTGTAAATAATTAAATTAGAATTGTATATCCTGTGATAAAAAAAATATAGTAAGTACTAATAAAATATTTTATAAAAGAACATAACATAATAATTCAACCGTATTTTCTTTATTTTTCTTATTTATTTGACTCGTACTTTGTTTTTCTTATTTATTTGACTCGAACACGAATAAAGGAGGTGGAGGGCCGACTTCTTTTAAAAAAAATGAATTTAACTTCAGCAATATAATAATTATAGATTTCCTCAACTTTATTTTTTTCTGGACCCGCTTGCATCACAAGAAAAATTATAGCAAGAATAATAGACATAACATAAAACATACACAAAGCGTAAAAACACTGTATTATCAGATTATACATTTCTGTTATTGTTTTCTAAATTTTAATTTTTAATAAAAATCTTTAATAAAAATACTGAGTTCCGATATAATTATTATATTTTATTAAATCATAATTTGTTGAGAACGAACCAAAAATGAAGGTATAATAAATAAATAAAAATAGCCTATAATTACAAATTTATAATATATTTATTTATGAGCCCCATTATGCCGATGAAAGTGATACAGTGAATTTTTATTAATATATTTCTATACTATAAAATCAGTTAGAAGTGAATATTTTTTGGACTTCTTGTTCATGTCAGTTTGAAATTTTGCAAACAAGTCAGTATAGTAATTATATAATTTAGTAGAAACTCACGCGTGCTTGCAAAATTTCAAACTTGAAATGCAAATAGAAAAGACAAAAACCACCCTATTTGAAAAATTAAGTCTTCCTTTACACGTCTATAAACCACTGAATTACTATAAACCTAATCTTTTTATCTCAAAAACACATTATTTTCTACTCGCTCAAAGTGAGGATGAAATGAAGATAATTCTTCTAACATTCTATGCTCAAGAAGAGGAAATAAGACGTAACCTCATATTTCCCCCTTTTTTCCCTGTCTAAAATGATGCAAAATAGGAGGGAATTAGAAGAGGAGAGAGCTTAATAACTAATAAAAGATTAAATTTATTTCAACTCGTGCACTCCCAGTTGTAATATAAAATTAGTTTTACTGTGTACGAAGCACACGTGACCTCGGCCTGCAGGTATTGTCACGTGAACTTATTCTCTTGTCACTAACGAATTGCCCTGAGCACTTCATATATAGCAGTGAAGCAGTCAAAAAATAAATAAACTTACTTGAATAAATTATATTGTAAAACAGAAATAAACGCAGTTGAGTAAAATAAGTTTGCAGCAAAAACTCGTAGAGTAGGAATGCACTAGCTGTAGATCACTATGATATTAATTTTTTTCCAAAGCCTGGGGAACCACACACAAGTGCATCACTGTACTGGGTGGAAAGCGAGACGAATTTACCTCAGCGAGGGAGTAATGTAATTTTTACTTGAAACGGTCACCCATCCAAGTACTAACCACGCTTGACGTAACTTGACTTCGGTAATCTAACGAGAACTGGTCAATGCAATGCACTGCGCTACGCTCAACCTCAAGTTAATTATATTTTTTGTAACAATAAACACATTACATATAAAAATCACCTTTTCAATTCCACCTAAATATTAAAGTCTACCTAAATTTATTTTAGAGTTATAAAGCCAGCAAACTGTCAGAAATATCATAGAATAATAAATCAAGTTTTATTACTACATAATATAAATAGCTGTGTATGTATATTGTTTTACAGAAGCATGGTTCACCAGCACGCAGCAGCTGTGTGGTGCGTGCTCGCGATGGCCATGATGACGTCAGCGGTGCCCGCGAGCGTGTTGCAGGGAGCAGCTGATATGACCGTTGATAAAGGTAAATTAAGTATAATTATAAACTCAGTACTGCACCGTTCAATCTGCACGTCATGGAATCTAATACACTTGTTATTGATTTTTTACGTAAGAGATTTAAATATAATTAAATGCCCAATAAAGTAAATGCTTACATAAATTTTAGAAATTGATATTCGATTAAAATCAACCATATATAACTCTGAGAAATGTTATGTCATTGTAAGATTTGTAGTTGGAAGATTCTGATCATTTATATAATTTCTTCAACAGAATATAAGAATATATTGTCATAATGGTTTTATATAAGCATTCAAGCAAAATGGAAGAAAAATATTATACAATTTTACTGAAATTGGTTTCTTAAAGAAAAAAAAAACGAATTATTTTTACTCAATTTGGATTCCTATAGCCACTTTAGATTGTTATAAATAATAAATTTACAGAGATAATTACACATAACAAATTATTTGTATGCTTCTATTTAACTCAATTTACTTTCTTATATCCACTTTAAATTTTTTGTAAATGAATTTGTGAAGATAGTCGTATATATTTATTGATTTCTTTTAATTCGAAACAAACATAGTAAATTCTCTTATCAATAATAAATAATAAAACTAAAACAACAACAATAAAGATTCAGCTACAAGGTGATTGTGCAACATGCAAATCATGATATTGGTGCCATCTGGCATGCACGCTCTTATTACGAGTACATTGCTCAAAATAAATATTTATTAAAGTTATTTACCCAAGAAAACTTGCAGTTATTTTGTCATTCACATTCTATAAACTGTAAGTGATTTTAGTTAGGACATGGTCACTTTTGTTCGTACAAGTTTCAAGTTTACTGTAGCAATTCTGTTGCTATAATAAAATAGTGTTGTTAAGTTTGAAGGCTTATATTGACATAAAATGCTGCAGTAAAATAACACTGTAAAAAAAAAAAAAAAAAAAAAAAAAAAAAAAAAGAATCAAACACCAAATCAGAGTATTTTTTTTTAAGTGTTATTACACAGCTCATATATCTTCATTACCAGGTGAATACCTCGGTGTAGTACAGTACCACAAGTTCACAACAGTCTTTCTTTCTATCCTCATCATCCAGTCATCTTACTCTTTTCATCCCAAGGGTTGTCGGGCACCAGAATAAGGTGTATGGGCTCCGGCTTTTCCTGTCCGCCCACCGTCCCAGATTCTACTCTTTGAGAAAAGAATTAAGCTAAACATATGGTAAAGCAATAAAATATAATTATACATTGTCCCTCAATAGAAATGCCGTGAGAAATAATAATAAAAAAAACACTATATAGTAAATTTGTATTTTTCGAACGTTTTCTTATATTAATATTGCAGATTTTTAGTGTTATATATATATACAATATGTATAGGAACTAATTGTTTCAATTAAGCTTTACAAAATTATTAAATGTTTATTATCAAATACCTTGTTATAAGCACATACAAATTTACTACATAATTATAAACACGATTTGATATAAAACATCAGCTGATGTATCACATAAATAATAATTAATTGAATAGTTTAATACTGAACAATGAAAATTAATTATAGCTATGTTATATGTGAACTGGAACAAATGAAGCATGATATCCACAATATTTCACGGTTTATTGATTTTTCTCATTAATTTTACACGGTTAAGTGTTGTATAAGCTCAGGGCATGTGGTGCGTTCTTTTTTTATCTGTGGAGTGGGGCTTCAAAGCCAATTATTATCTCGCGGTTTCTATAGCAACCGTCCACAAGCTATTACGTGTTCGGACCATATGACGCCACACAAAAATTTAACATTTATCATAAAACCAATCAGTGGGCTTGGCCAAATATTGTGGGAGCAAATTGAATTATTTATTAATTTATTTATTTATTACAATGAGCTTGTAGTTGTAATGAGTGGTTAGTATTTTTACACCAATTAATTATATATTCACACCTAATATTTGTTGTCATCATAAAATAATTGCAAACTCATATTTAAATTAATTTTACGGAACAGTAATGGATTGACGCTTAGACTTAATTGCTTTTACCAGTTTGAACTAAATGACAATTTTATCGTTTAAAATATTGTATTTCATTAAAAAATGATATATAGTTTGTTAATAATATAAAAAATATACATGAATAATAGCATATTGATTTATTATATTATAAAATACAGTGATAAAATTTCGTCACAGTATTTCAGATTTTTCAAAGAAATTTTACTAAATATATTATGATATGAGTTTGACTCACCGGCCAATGCTTTTTTCTTAAGATCCTTGATCCTTCGATATTTTCTTATTATTTCCAATACATTCTATATAAGGTGAACTAATAAAATGTTTCATAATTTTGGTACTCCTTTAGCAAATTACGTAACAATGAGCACCAAAATGGCGTCTCAATTTATCGTTAGTTTCCCTCCAGCAGGCTTCGAGAATAAGGAAAGATAACTCCCAGCCGTCGACTAGATTTCCTGGCCCGGTAATTGAGTTTTGTTTTGTAGCTCCGAGTGCGACGCCTGCTGCTGCAGAAGTGCCGGCGACGTCGACCTCTGCTCCCGGGCACCCCGCCGTGACACCGACCCCGGCGCACAAGCCGAGCGAGCAAATGTACAAGGGATACAAGCACGGACATGCCAGCATCAGTAAGAGGAATGAGAACGCAGTCCTTAAGTCAGAACTCTACTCGGAACCTCGTAAGTATAGAGGGGTGTGAAAAAATTTAATTGAATTTTGTTGGGGGGGGGGTAACTCAATTAAATGTTTTATTGAAAGTCTTAAAATAGAAATTCAATTAAAGTTATAAAACTGGAGAAATGTTTAAATGTGTTATTTCAATAAAATATATTATAACAAATAAACAAACAAAATATTAATATAGGGACTTAATTGAAGACCAAAAAAACAAACACAAATTTTGGGTGTTTATATAGTCTATAAAATATAATTTCAGTACTTTGAAATTAAATAAATTGATGTTTGAAATTTCAACATCTCTTACTAAACCTTGAACTAATTGTTAAGTAGCAGTTACACCTAAAAATGTTACAAATTTTATAGTTTATTACACAAATACGTTGCAATACTTTGGCAATGCAGTTTGTGGAACAAATTTTATGTGGTTACAGCTGGTGGCGAGTTCCGTTACTTCAAGGACGATGACCGACGGCGAAGGAGTGCGAGGATCGTTCGTGGGCCCGTCAAGCGCAGGTACGTGTCTCTACCTCACCACGTACTTAATTACCCTTGTTAAGAGAACCCTCGCATGTGGATTAATGGATACTAATGTAAAATCGATCCAAGAATTAGCTTGTAAGGAGAGTAATAGTAGCTAAAACACGCAAAAAAAAAAAAAAAAAAAAGCATCGTATAGCAGTGTCATTACTCTTGGTAATTTTGTTGAGAGTTTTGTATTTTTTTTTACGTAATTTATTTATAGTCATAAGTTAAGATGACTCAAATTAAAAATCTTCGTAATATGCCGTCCAATATTAAAACTATATACTATTTTTGAGACTGAAGCTTTAAAAATTGAGGCAAAAGTAATTAACATTGTGATTGTCTTGAAAGATATTAATTGTTAGCAGAAAATGATTTTGAATGTATTAATAATAGGGGGAAAAACATGTTACTGATGAATCTTTGTCTACTTGATATTTATATGAAAGTATTGAAAAGGTATTTTTTTATGTCGAAGCGCCGGGAGGTTAGGCAAATTGTTTTGCATAAAAATGGAATGAGTTTCATAATTAATTAATTACAAGGTAGGGGGGACTAAAATGGCGTGGCGGTTTCAAGTCAGAAAAGAATTAAGTTATAGTGTTTTAGTAAGTAGCATTTAAAGGGATAATGATTTTTTTTATTGTAATAAAAGTTAAGCAATCAAATTACGAGAATAGAAAATGTAAACTTTCATTATTTGTAGCTATCGAACATGTCTCTTCCATCCATTTACTGTACAGTATATTGACTATATTGATCTACCAAGGTAGATATAGAATCTAGATTAAAAATTAATATTAAGAAAAATATTTTCTATATATAAATCTAGGAAACTGCAGGCACAATCAACGTAATTAAAGTTGAATGAAAGGTAAATAATAAAAAGCTCTACTTCTCTCAAGCAAATTACGTTTGTTCTTTCTTTGTTTTTAATACGAGATGAATAATAAAACAGAAAATAAATATCATGAAGCTGTAATAATGTAAAAGAAAATCTATACATTTTTAATTGCAATTTTTTAACAAAGCAATACATACAAACATGATGCACTATCATATATCCAACAATTCTACATCCTACATTATAAAAAAAAAACTAATTAAAAACGACACAATTCTATTTCTCATTAGTATAATATAGATAGACTCATTTCAAAGCTTGTAGTTATTAATATATATATTATATATTGTACAATTTCTATGTTTATTCAATGTATTTGAATAGACTTTGATTAAATACATGTACTTTGATATATATGAATTGCATGATAAATAATGTTTTATATAAAACAGAATATATTATGTATAAAACCTTATTCCTATATATATATATTATAGCAAATATTATAAAAAAAGGAACTTCAGATAATATTGCATGCTATACTTTTACTTTTATTTTCTCGTGCCATTATAAAGATTAAAGGGACTTTTCAACGTTCTGCAAGGCCATTACGATGATAGCTGGACGTTTCTCTTTATTGATCGACATAAAAACCAGCACAAATAAAGCTTGCCTGGAAACTACACATTACCTGTTGCTGCCAGGTCAATGTAATATTTTATCTTCTCACCGGCATGTAATAGCCATGTTAATTTGTTCAAATTTATGAATATTTGAATGTAAATTTATTTCGTATTATGTATTAATTCTTTTTACAAAGAAAATCATGATTTCATTTGTTAAAAGGAGGCTCAGTGTGATATAAAATTTATTGCACCCATACTAAAATATTACAAGCATTACTGAAACGTTTTCATCTTACATTTAATAAAACTTTGAGGGATATTTCTCAGGGTTCCCAAAAGGGTTTCAATTTTCATCTTAGGAAGGATAGCTCGAACAATATTTCTGCCTGGAAAACAAACAAGGGGATGGTTTCTATGGTTTCGACCTCTCTCTCTCTCTCTCTCTTTGTCTCTCTCTCTGACACGCAGCATAAGACATATTACATGGAAAATGGGTGAACTGACCCTTCTCTTAACACACACCCCATGATAAAAGTCTTGTATTAGAAATTTTCTGAATATGCTTTCTGTGCTTTGCTGGAATTGCTGTTTTGAGAAAACTAAAATAAACACAGATTTTTAATTTTTAGAATGGAAAGACTCATTCTAATTCATAAAAATGTTTGTGCATATTCATCTCACCTTTATATTGTACAGTATATAGACTATACGTGACTATTCTCGCATAAAGAGCAATGGCAAAGTTCAAGCTGTCCCGAGATGTAGGTATATGCTTTTAATATTTTATATATTAGAATCGAAGGATTAAGAAAAAAGTTAAGTATATTTAAATACAAAAACAGTATAAAACTGAATCACATCGTTTTTTTATCTGTTAATAAAAGAAATTGAAAAAGGCAATTTAATTTAAGAAAAGTGTATTTTGTCTCTTTGTTGTATTATGTACTGCAGCCACAAGAGAACAAATTAAATAAATTCAATGATTTATAATTTTAATGTATTGAAAGAATATTTTCAAATTAAAAATATAAAGATTTCAGTACGCTATTAATATATTACTTTTTAAATATCATTCGTAAATATACATTGCATGTTAATTTTGAATAATTTAAAACCATACTTCAGTAGAGAAAGTTAAAAAGAACATTTAATAACTTTATTAATTAAATTTAATTGTAAAACTTCATACTGTCTCATATCTTAACAATTTAAATTATTTAAAACAATTAAAAAAGTGTCATTAAAACTTTTGAAGTACTAAAAATATTTTATGTTTTAACCACTTGAAGATTTTGTTTAAACAACGTTGACCTATTCTCTGCTGCTTATATTTTTGTGTGCATGTGTTTTCTGTCTCAAGGGTAATATGAGAGTGGTGCGTTGCCTGGCAACCCCCGGGGAATCACAAGAAGTACTGATGACTATGACAAGCCCTGCCATTAAAGCTCAGAACTTGCAGAAAAAAAAATAGCGAGAAAAAGATTTCCCTTAGGAGTTCAAATATAAAAACCCAACGAAGAAGCATGAAATTCGAGAAAGTTGTTTTTTGTTATTAAAGAGTATTTTTTCGTATACTTTATTTTATTCGTACATCATTGAACACAAAATAAATATATATTATTTTGTTTTGTGTTGAAAAGGAATTATAAAAGAAAGAAATTATTATATTTTTTCAAAGTCTACCTTAAATAAAATATTTTGTATAGAGATTGGTTTCTATTATAAGTATTATAACATACAATTTTGATAGTACACTTAAGCTCTAGATAAAATAATGCCCTTCTAGCTTTAGCATCTTATCCTGAGGTTAGGCAATTTGTGCAGCACCAAAATAGTGATAAAATAGGGATAATAGCTGCAATATAATAATATAATTATAATGCTATATATAGTAAGTTAATAGGTTCGCCGTTTGGGTCATGCTGAATAAATTGCCAAACATTAATAATTTAGCAAGAAGGTCATTCTATCTGAGTGTACATTTTGAATTTCATGTAAGTGATGTAAGATGTAATGTAAGTGATGTAAGTGATTGAATAGTCTCGAATCAATAGTTGAAAAATTACATCTTCCACTCACCCTTCTTTACAAGTCTAAATCTAATCTTATAACGTCTTTTTACCTCAAAAACACATCTTGTTTATTTTCTTCCTCGATCAAAGTGAGGATAGACAATATTTCTATAACATTTTATACTCAATAAGTAGAAGACGTTATATCTCATTTTTTCCTGGTGTAAAATGGTGCAAAATAGCAGGAAATTAGACGATAAGACAGCTTCATAGCGAATAAAAGTTGAAATTTATTTCAAATTGTTGTATCGATCGAGACACCAGCATGGATTTTATTCCTACTCTGTGGTTTGTAGGAGATGTTGCCTCAAGGTCTATACAGGCGCGATGAACTTTATTTATTTATTTGGGGGGGGATGCCATAGACTGGGTGCTCTTCTTACCTGCTACAAAATTATAAATCATGTCTCTGTCTATTGAAGCTGCAGCTCTAGCAAATCAGGCAGGAGTAAAGTTTATGCTGTCTCGATTTGTACATTAATATAAAGATTCTATACGTTAACATGTTATAGTGTAACAAGTAATATCTATTGACTTAATCTCTTCTGTATAGTTCTTATAGCACATTATACAGTTACTAAAAGGTTCATATTGTTTACCAATATGCCAAGATGTTTGCACACCTGGAATGAAATAATGATGGCTACGTGAGGTAGTTTTAGCGATGAAGCTTTGGTTGATAAATATCAACCAGTGATATAATATACAATATAGACAAGCAATCGATAGGATATAACTATTATATGACATGCGTACAAAGCAATCTCTCTCTCTCTCTCTCTCTCTCTCTCTCTCTCTCTCTCTCTCTCTCTCTCTCTCTCTCTCTCTCTCTCTCTCTCTCTCTTCATCTGTTCACCTGTTCGTCCAGCTTCAGAAAATAATTGAAACCCGTCCACCTTAAACAACACACTAATGAGGGTTTTATAATGAGATGAAATAAATATTTTTTAACAGCTAAAAAGAGGTTTCATTTTATCTTTTTCAAACTGAAAAACAACCTAAATTAATGATTAATGTCTTTTCCTACATGTATTATATAAATTTACTAAATTTAGCAGACATTTAAAAAAAAAAAGTTATTTATTTATTTATTTATTTATTTATTTATTTATTTATTTATTTATTTATTTATTTATTTATTTATTTATTTATTTATTTATTTATTTATTTATTTATTTATTTATTTATTTATTTATTTATTTATTTATTTATTTATTTATTTCTCATGTGGCTGTACATAATACAACATAGAGACAAAAACACTTAAAAATACCTTAAAAATTAAACATGAAACAATATTAAATGCACTTAGAATTATCAATAAAAATTAAAACAGACATTAAATAAACATTTATACACATATATAAATCATGATAATACATCATAGTAGCATTGATCCACTATGTTAAATTTCTAAGACTTATATATATTCTTTTACGTTAAAATTATATGTCAAGGTATATCATGCTATATAAGCAGTGAGGACGTAATATAATGAAAAAATAAAAGTATTATAATTATACTTTTATTTTAATTATAAGACAGAACAATATAATCATCATATAGAGCTGCAGCTTTAATACAAAAGATAATGTAATGTTGTAAAATTTAGTGGCGACGCGCCAGATTAGCCCCTGTAAACTGGCAAATGCAACCCGTATTGCTCCGCGGTATTGTGGCGCTGCCTATATTACAGGCGGCAAAGGTATCAGCGTACTTTCAGGCACTTTAATTCGGACATTACCACACCACGAGTTCGGACAACACACTCATTTGTGGGTATGCAGTTTATTACACGGAGACGTTAAGAAGAATTTAATTTTTTAGGAATGGCTACAAACTTTACAAAGGAATAAAGGACGTTTTTCTTTCTTCTCCTAAAATTTCACATATTGATGTGGTAGCGGAAAAATATGCTGACTCCATTGGTAAATTGAAAAAAAAAAAAAAATAAAATAATAATAATAATAATAATAAAGAAATAACTGAATTGGTAAATAAAAATGGAGTTAGGTTAATCTAACATGCGCGCGCCTATATAAAATATCGTAACTTCATTTTTACTTAAACTAATGGAGTTTGGATATATTTTTTTTCAGCTTACCAATGGAGTTTGGATATTTTCCCGTTACCACATCGATATGTCTCTTGGAGCTACATGTTAAATCAGGAAGCATAACGTTCGTTCTGTCCCGAAGTCACTCTGACGCCTTGTTTGTGCCCCCAGCGTGATGCGGCCGCTGACAGGTCGCAACAAGCGAGACCTGCAGCTGGATGCGGACGACGCGCTGGCCCTCCTGGCGCTGTGGGCGTCTGCGGCGGCGCCAAACCAGCGGGCCTTCTCCGACTACCGGTGAGACGAGGACAAGATTCTCTGTTTATCTTTATTTTTACGATGATTGCTCTCCTCAGGCTGGAAAAACAAGCTGTATTTTTATTAAGGATTAAAGTCAGTGGGCTTAGTAGATGGTGAATCACTCAAAATTTCAGCAAACTTTCCTCACACCATGGAATAATTTTTTATGAAAAAAATTAGACCAAATTCGGTGACTTTTAGTCATATATCAGTATATCTTTTTCACGAGAAAAAATTAATTACTCAAAATTTACACAGTTTTTTTTTTTTTTTTTGTATACAACAGCAAACCAACAGTTATTTTGTCCTTTACTTTATTAGCTAAAAGGGCGCAATTAACGAACAGAGTTATCCAGGTTTCTCACTAACCACGTTTAGTGCCATTGAATTAGACTGGCGCAAACCGCGGTTAGCGAGAAACCTGGATAACTTTCTGGATAACTCTTTCGTGAATCGCCCCATTATTTTCAGTTTATGATTGGAAAATATTGAGCAACGGTGACATTAATCCTTAATTGAGTGAAATTAACGCGTAAAATACGCTGTAACACATTCTTTATATAAGGAATGTATTATTTTATATAAAAAAAACTTAATTATGAATGGTCGCACGCAGCTAATAACGTAACATGTACCAACATGTTCGCTCTCAGGGAGGGCTACCCCGGCCGCTACGTACCCGCGGACCCCGTGGATGACTTCACGGCCTCCGAGTACGAGACCCCCGAGGATAATGAGATCGATGACTCGGACGTGGTCCTGCCCAGCGGAATGAACGATGGCTACCCGGGGGGGTACGGAGGTGAGTAGTGCCATCTCTGAGTGACCAAGTTGTGCAACGTCGAGTGAAGTGAGCGTGAAAGATTTGTCGATTTGCCATACATTCAGGTTCAGGTGAAAGAAAAAAAAAAATCGTGATATAATTAGAAAAAGGTTGGACGCTCCCACTGTCTGTATACAGTCCTATGCCTGCATGGACACTTTTGATGGTTGTTCTAACCTGTAAATTTCCCTCTCGTCTACTTGGATTTTGAGGAAATTCAGTAGCAAGAAAGAACTAAATGATAAAATGATAATAAACTAACGCTACTGAATAATTTTAATGTGCAAGTATTTTCAAGGATAACTATATTTTATTTTACATCAAGGTATTTCATTATATAAATTATACAACTTATTTAAATAAATCGTCACTATACACATCACACCCTCAAGCTAATGTTACTCCCCCGTGACCAACAGCGTGGGGTGGCGAGGACTACGCAGTCCCTGATCGTTTCAACGTGATGCGCCGCTCGCCCGCCCTCTACCCGATCTTGGCGTCCTACAAGCGCGAGCCTGGCTACGCTGAGGTAGCCGCCCCCTCCGCAGGTCGCTGGGGAGGATTCGCGCCCTCCCCTCACAAGCGCTTCATGGTCTCTAAGCGACGCTCACTACAGGTATATACCTAACATGAGATATACTCCCTTCATTTTATCAATAATTAATTTGCCAGTAATTTATTCGTTTAAGTATATTATTAGGACGCTTTGGTTCATGGTATCAGACCACGTTCACAGTAATTGAGCTTTTAAATACTTTGGTATGCAATTTTATTTTAATCGGGTATTGTTAGTACAAATGTATATTATTCTTGAATGAATACAATGCACAACCACGAATATTATTGACTATCATTGTGCCTGCTGAACTCCAAATAATACAATAATTTCTTTTCAAGCCTTAATTTGCCTGAAATTTTTATGTGCTCAAAAACATAAATACCAAGGCAACAGTTGTTTTTAGTGACATGAAGTAAGGCGTTTGCTCTAAAAGTGCATTTCCATGGAGCGATGTCGAGCAGGGCTTGGTGGGGCGAGAAAAGCGCACTTACTTCAATCTCGTGCTCATATGCGACCATGTTGGCGATAAAATCGCTCCCCGCAAGGTGAGGAAATTCCGAGCCTCTGATTGTAGGCTGCGGCACGCGATTTTCTCGCTTTTCCCGCTCCATGGAAATGCACCTTTATATTCTGCTATTTTAATAATTCTTAGTGGCCATGCAGATATACACACTAAACTTTTTAGATACTGAATGGGTTTTCAGTACTTTTATTTTCACCTTACAGCAAGGACTTTTTAGAATTCAGTACATTAAATGGCTGAATTAATCCTTAATTCCAGTACTTTTCACTCTTTTCAGTACAAATTTTGTACTGAATTAAACAGGGTCAATTTAAGTACAAAAATTGTCCTTAGATTCAGTATCTAAAAGTTAAGTGTGGTACGTATGTACTGGAAGCAAGACAATCGAAAATGCACTTTAGTGTTGTAAAAGTTTCATATATATGTGATTCAAGTGAGATTAATTTACAAGAAATTTAATATTTGTTGTACCACTAGTCGACATATTACTGGTAGAGTGCGCACTAGAATTTTTGTGTTGTGCGCAGAGCGGTGGAGACGTGTACTCGTTGGCGCAGCTTCTAAGCGAGCAGAGCCCGGAGCCGGCCCTCCCTCTCTACCGCCGCCTCATGCTGCAGTAGTCAGGTACAGTAGTGATGAACAAAAGGGCTTATACGCCATTCTCAATACAAGTTGTAATTATTCAGTGAAACGAGATGAGGAAGTGACCTTCAATGGTCTATTCATGTATCGATAAAAAATTAGATGAACCGTCAATATGTGAGATGAAAGGTTAATGTGATTTTGAAAAAAAAATTGTACGTTTAATGAAATTAACAATTAATTAGTGAAATTGTCCGACTTCTGAATTTTATTGTTCATATTTAATTCAAATAATCTAGAAGAAATATGCAGTCCTAAATTATGGAATAGAATTACTTTAAAATTAAAAATAATTGAATAATTTTATTGAAGTTATTGTACCTTGCATGATTTTATTTATTTTTTTTTACTTTCAGCTGATCATATCTGTCCATGCGGCCTATAAAAGAAGCCGTAAATAAGTCATTGACTTTGTTTGTCTGACCTAATACCCTAAAAAATGAAATAATAAAATATATCATCACTCCTTTCTATGTTCTCACACTGCACTATGTAATCTGACTGTATTATAAAATAAATTAGGCTCTGCCTTACAATGAATTTTATTTAAAAATACACAGAATATTATTTGTTTTATTTAAGTTCAGTCACCGCAGCCGCTGCCAACGCCTGCTTCCCCTTCTCAATCTGCTCCTTGTACGCGACTTTGATGAAGTCTATACCGTCCTGATTGGCCTCTTTGTAGCCTTTCATGCTCGACTTGGCCTTGGAGAACCACTTGGCAATGTTGGGGAACGAGTCCAGGTCTTGTCCTCCTACCTGAAATGAGAGTATGCATGTACTGATCTCAAAGTAAAATAGAACTAAAAAATTTTTATTGCAAAAATGGATAGAGGGTGCAAAGTTATGCCACCCTGATTTTCTTCAGATTTTTTAGAGCCAGGGAAGTATTGATAAAAAGTTTTCCCGAAGTTGGGTTTGAAATCACGCCTCTTTTAGGTCCTAAATCAAGGCGTCACTTTCTCTGGACTTCAATACTTTTTTAAAAATAGTTCCTCGATTCTAAATAATGTGGAAAAAGAAGAGTAGCATAACTTTGTATCCTCTATCCATTTCTGCAATAAAAAATTTTAAGGTTGATACTTCATTGCACAGAACAAGGTTTAGACGAGATGGCTTTACAATAAAAATTAATTAATATTAGTTTATTTAATAATATCTTTTAAATATATATTAAAAAATTATACATCTCATAAAATATATTATGGCGGACACTAATTTAAAGTTAATTTCTTGGTTACACTATATTTTTTACATTAATTGTTTGTCAATTGTATTCTAAACGACAAAGGCATTGCTGAGAAAACTTTAACTACGCATATTTATATAAAATATATATAGTTATGTATACATATGTATGAAAGTGTGAACTACTACTTTTGACTGGCCATATCCCTGTGAAGGACTCTCACCACACGCTGGATCTTACCTCGATGGTGCTGATGGTGGCCACGAGAGCAAAGTCCGCGATGGTCATTTGATCACCAGCCACCCAGGCGTGTCCCTCTAGCAGTGTGTTGAACAACGCCAGTGCGTCGTACAGCTTCTTAGCGCCATCTGCCACCTCCTTGCCTTGCATCAAATCTACACACTGGAATACAGAAACATGATTATCATATTTTTTTTATATAATTATAATATATATAAAAAAAACTCTGTAAGGTGAAAAATCATCTCTGTCTGTTGGCTCTACTCTCTACTCCTGGAATAGAGAAAAGGTGAAATAAATCACAGCAATATTAAAAAAAGAGCAGTTATAAATACTTACGTAGTCACTGAACCTCTGGGCAAGCGTCCCCTGGTCAAAGTTAAGTCTGGAGTCAACGACCGCTCGCTTCCTGGGGTCCTTGGGGTAGAGAGAATCGTCCTTGGCGTACATGTTCACCAGGTAGGCGCAGATGGCGCGGCTGTCACAAAAAAGACAACGTTAGGAGATAGCCAAGACATCGGGGGAGGTGCTGCAGTACTTGCCTCATAGAATTCTACTATTTATGAGTTTTGCCAGTTGTGAATGCAAAGACTTTAGCTAATAATTTACACCTGCTCCGTTTGGAACATGTGATTAGTAAAAAAAACATCCACATTTACTAAAAGAAATGGATTTTTTTTTACATGATTTTAGATTATAACTTACATTTAATAATAGAAACCTACGCAGCATGAAGGAAAACTAGGCTCGGTCTTTGAGCCAAATTCAAACAAGCTGAGAGTAGACATTAAAAAAAAATATATATATACACCTTCAAATCCCCTATATTAAGTAGCTAAAATATCAGGTATACAAATTCAAGCTAGTTTTTGAGTTATGAATTTTTAAATTTAACATGAGAGTTCCAATTCTCCATGTTAAAATAATCAACTTTAAAAATTCATAACTCGAAAACTAGGTCGAATAAAATTTGTATACCTGCAGGATATTTTAGCTACTGATTGAGGATGTATATATATATACTTATATAGGAGAATATTTTAAGATATGTTTCATAATTTTGATGTGTCGAAATATTTTTAACTTTGGGAGTGTTACTTTACCCATAATGTCATGAACCCATAATTTACCCTTTGACTAGACCCGTGCTTCAAATATTTAATGGAGTATCGACCTTCATATTTTTTTATTGCAGAAATGGATAGAAGGTGCAAAGTTATGCTACCCTGATTTTTTTCAGATTTTTTTGAGACCGGGAACTATTTTTAAAAAATTATTGAAAGTCCTTTTCGTGACGTCACGAGACGCCGCTCCTTAAGAAAAAGATAGGACTTGCCGCCGCGTGACGTCACAAAAAGGACTTTCAATAATTTTTTAAAAATAGTTCTCGGTCTCAAAAAAATCTGAAAAAAATCAGGGTAGCATAACTTTGCACCCTCTATCCAATATCCATTTCTGGATTAAAAAAAATTGAGGTCAATACTCAATTAATTTACTTGATGAAACATGTCTTTGTGATATAATCTTGGTTATTACCTCTCCCACAAGATGAATCCCTCGTCATTCAGAGTAGGGACACAGTGTGCCGGGTTGATCTGGAACGTTGAACACATCCTTGAAACTGAGACAATAACACAATAGTAAGCATGCCCCAGAAAATTTGGTCGCCATTTTGTAACTGAACGATGTTAGTTTGCTGATTTTGACTTCTGCTTAACAACCAACAACCTTTCTACGCAGGTTTTCTCGCTCCAAAGTCAGAATATAACTACCGCGAAATTATTTAGACTCTCTTTAATTAAACTGAACTGAGGTTAATAATAAAATAATTATATATATATTAGCAAACACGAAAGGTTATATAGTGCCAATACGTATAATTTTAAACTTGCAAGCACAACTTATTTTGGGAGTTAATAATTTGCGATCGAAAAATTGCTCCGTATAGAATCTTACGGGCGCCTAATCGATTCTTGGTAGTAAATGACAGGACAAAGGGTTGGTGGCGACAAGATAGATGCTCACCATTCCCAACGTACCTTGAGGAACTCTGGCTTGAGTTGGTCACCGGCGTGGGTATCCAGCACCTTGAGGTCCAGCTTGAGGCCGAGGGCGTGTGCGGTGAGCAGCACGGAGCGACATGGCGGGCTGGTCGCCATGTAATATAGCTCCAGTTTGCCGGGGATCCTGGAGCAAGGTTGCAAACAGGTTAATTGAATATCCACCAGAAGTGGGATTTTAAATATTAAAATATATATATATATATATATATATATATATATATATATATATATATATATATATATATATATATATATATATATATATATATATATATATATATATATATATATATCAGGGGCGGCTCGTGCCCCTTTTCCGTGGGGGTGCTGCCTGACATGGGACCCGCAGAACACCATGGGGGGGTTTGGGGGGCGGAGCCCCCCAATGGCCCGCCGCAGGCGCGATTTATTTTAAGGACACGCCCCTTTTTTAGGGTAAAATTATGACAAAATCATATAATAATGCTCTCAACAACGAAGCAGAAATTATCTAAAATCAAAAAATGCATGCATTTTATTTATAATTTGTTATGACATGCACTTAATATGCGAGCCCTTTTGAAATCGTGATTGAATGTTTCAAACTTAATATAATATCCAATTTTTAATTATTTTTTTTAATTCATAAGTCCTTTCACGTGGTAAGAAACATATATTTATATATAAAAATAAATATTGTTTTAAGCCCTTTTTTTTTAAATAATAGTGTCAATCAAACTGCATTGTTAATATGAAACCTGAATGTCTGGTATAATTTTTACGCAATGTATATAATGAACATCAAATAAATCGATCATGGTATATACAATATGTACAAAATTAGGCAACAACCAGAATCTAATATAAATTTTTAAAGACAAAATTTAATAAAAAAATAAAAAATGAAATTTATATAAGAAAAAATTGCATTATTAAACATTATTTCAATATTATTAGTATTTATTTAATTGAGAAAAAAATAATCGTAATCCTGTTAAGGTAGAGATAACACGGATCAGCTGACCTAATGCTAAAAAAATCTCAGCCATGAAAATTACGAAAAAAAAAATAATAAAATGTTCTCCTCTACATCGCCTATCAGGTATCCGGCATTTTCGGTGTAAGACATTTCGGTGTAAGGAATGTTCGGTGTAAGCGTTCGGTGTAAAGAGATCTTGGTGAAAGGAAGATTCGGTGCAAGGAATTTTCAGCGTAAGGAAAATTTGGTGCAACGTTAATAAAACTGTTAAATATAAAATAATGTAATTGTTTTTCAATTTATTAATACTTTTTCTATTTGAGGTCAGAATTAGAAGAACTAGAAGAACTTATGCTATATATATCAATAGTCAGTACATGTTGTCAATATACACCGAACGCTTAATACACCGAACATTCCTTACACCGAAATGTCTTACACCGAAAATTCCTAGAATCCCTCTCGAGCGGTATAACAGATCAAAGATCCCAATTTTTTTATTATTGTTTTATATTTTTTTTTAGCCATGCAATATTTCTTTGATTACTATCGCATATTTGCTGCTAAATAATGTACTGCCGGTACACGCAAACCCGGGAAAATAAGCTATATATTTTTCTCATCCTGGAGCAGTATAGTTAACGACGTTTTCTTATATTTTGTATACTCGTACACTTTTACAACTTGTTTTTGTTTTATTGTTTTATTTTTATGTTTGAATTTTCACATTAATGGTATAAAATGCTGTAGTGAATAATTAATAAATAAATAGCTCCCATGTATAATATATCGACTTGTTCCTGGTAAACTTATAATTTATAATAAAATACATGGGCGCGATCAGTGGCGTAGCCAGGATTTGCCCAAGGGGGGGGTTCTTCAGGAAAAAGATTGAGAAGAGCCCACTGGGGGGTTTGGGGGGCGAAGCCCCCCAATAGCCCGCCGCAGGCGCGATTTTTTTAAGGACACGCCCCTTTTTTAGGGTAAAATAATGGAAAAATACTATTATATTAGAGGGTAAAATATATGGCCTGATGCAATTTTTTTAACATTTTATATTTTTTTTTCACCCCATTTTTCAATTTCTTTTGAATACGTGCGTATAATAAATAAAGCTTTGAGTAAATCATTTTAATTAAATCAAGTAATTCATGTAACCACTTAATATTATTTTTATAAAATCAGTGTACGTGTCATTTAATTGAATTTGATTTTTAAAATTTATTTAATAATCCGAGTTCACATCATTAAGATATTGTGAAAAATAAATAAATAAAAAAGGGAATTGTTTCTCTTATTTTTGTTAAATTTTGTCTGCACCGGGCGCGTGGAGCAACCAATTAAATGAAAGTGCGGCACACGTGAGAGCGTTTTAATTTATACAATAGTAGTTATATGCACATGCAGTTTGTAAGGGAAATAAAACATTTATTTATGAGTCGCACTTTTTCCTGTTAAAATTAGAAACTAACTTATAATTTGTTTATTTTAAAGAAAAGACTACTTGATACCCCTAAATTTCAATTTTTTATTTAACTTTTTTTTTTCAAATTTCTATAATTTTTCCTTTTTTCTTCTTATATCCAGTCACTACTCGATCTTCATGGGGGGGGTTTAAACCCCGAAAACCCCCCCCGTGGCTACGCCACTGGGCGCGATTCACGAACGAATTAAGTTATCCAGATTTCTCACTTAATTAATTCGATCGACGTTTAGTGCCATATCGAGTTAGACTGGCGCTAACTGCGTGGTTAGTAAGAAACCTGTTGTTGTCGTTGTTCGAACGTGAGATCTCACGATTGTTTACATGCATGCACCACTTAATTTTCAAAAGACAAAAGTGTTGGTTCTTTTGGGACAGTCATATTTTTATTAAAGTAAAATAAAAGTGCTGGTCTTCATTCCTCAGATGCTTCAATATATTTAGTCAATCTTTGTTAGTATATTCACTGATGAATGTAATTAAAATTTTGTTAATCTGCTCAATGAAACCATATTACAGGAAAGGTCTTCGAAGTGTTGTTCAAAATTATTCCCGCATGTCAAATACCACAAGCTCATTGGTTCTGTTGAACCAATGAGCTTGCGGGTACTGCCGATCGCACAGTCCCCGATCGCTCCAAAATCACACGGCTTGAGTGGGAGTTGAAGAGGAGGAGAATGAGGGTGGGAACACTGCTTTGGGCTACTGCTAGTAGTGGCAGTACCTTCCGCTGGGCAGCGCTGAGGGAATAAATTTACGCGGCAGCGGCAAAAATTTCATGATTTTAAATGTTAGAACTGATAAAAATTTGCTGGAAAGTGCAGAAAGATTATAGGATTATTTGATATTTCTAATTGTGTGTTTGTTCCCAAAATTTCTGGGGGGGCTGCAGTACCGCAGTACTATAGTACGAGCCGCCCCTGATATATATATATATATATATATATATATATATATATATATATATATATATATATATATATATATATATATATATATATATTATATATATATATATATAAAACAACTTAATTACGATAAGAAAACTTAGTAGTCCTCAACCCATGTTAATATTTTTCATGAAAATATCAATTTCTTTGTGTTTATAAAATGTGAAAAAGAAAGCCTTAATCCTCGCGTGTCAACCAGGACATTTTTATACATATATATAAAGGTCCTGTGTCAACCTTTCACTTGATATTTTATGAAAATATAATACAATTCCATGATATTAAAATTTCTCTTCCCCAAACAATATTCTTGGTAACATAAAGATTTTATATAGGATTAAGATTTTTCCTTAGGGGGAAAAATCTCGCCTACATGAATTGTTGTCTCTTTCTCTTTGATCTTTTAAGTCCCTGCTGCCATGAAACTTTTCCTTTGTATAAATTAATTTGGTTGCCGTGCATTTTCTGCAATAAGTTGTGCTGTAAAATAGAAGTTTAAAAGGACAAAAAAGATATGTTTTTATAAAATTATAATATTATAGTTTTACCACGAAATGAAGGTTCACAATTTTGCTTCAAAGAACACGTTGCAAATAATGTTAATTAATTTATGTATATTGTGTTAATTATAATTTTAGCAATATTTAGTTAAAATTTATAATGCAATATTTTTCAGATCATCAAAGGAGTTGTAAGTCCAGTATATAAATTATCTCTTTAGTAGCAATAAAGACACCGTCACTGTATATACTTGAAATTAGGTTCAATTCTATAATTATATTACTACTGTTTAAATTTTAAAGTAAATTTTGAGATGTTCCTTAAATAAATAGAAATATGCGTAAATAACACACTTATAAGTACTAGGGTGAAAATGTTAAAAAAAAAAAAAAAAAAAAAATTGAAAAAATTGACGATACAAAACTTGAGGTCCTCAGTCCAAATATTTAATAAAAAAATTCATCCAGAAATGCAACAAAAAGCTCGACTCGCGGAGCAGACATATTTTAATTATAATTATTTATAAACTGTCGATCTGTATGAATATTATAAACTATTATAAATTTAAACTGCTATTATTTACTCATTGACCTGTCGAAATTAATATATCCATTCTTATATTTTAAACAATATAATTTTATATAGTATTATTATATTACATCATAAAATGATCTTAAGCCGGTATTACACGATACAATTTTGCATGATACAATTTTTTCTTTTAAGAAAATTTCATCTACATACAAACAAATGGAGTTGAAGTTTTCTGGTAAGGAAAAATTGTATACAATAATTATAGAAAAATTGTATTGTGTAATACCGGCTTTATGTGTTTAAATGCATGCTATTGTAGTAAAATGTACCTGAAGTTTTGATTAAGTTTCAGTCCAGTGTCATAATTTCCTATAGAATAATTATTATTTTTCATTGTAGTAGGTAACAGCTTAACTAGATGTACACTCGTCACCTCGGAAAATTTTCCTTTGCGCCCTTGATAGTCATCATGCCCCATTAAGAATAACACAAGACATGGTAATTACAAGCCTACGAGTGGAAATTTTTCCAAAGCGACGAGTGAATAATACACAATTAATTTTAATTGAAGTTTTGAGATAGTATCTTTGGAAGATATCAAAATCAGAGTCTCGTTAACTGAAATAACTTTTTATTTAACTTTTATAAGAAATTGAATCCTCATAAAATTGCTGTTATCATAATATATTATCGGTGGCTACTTAATGCAATTTTCAATTACTGAATTATTATTTTTGATAATTTTTATCATTACTTTAAATTAACTTTGCTACGCGGGGAGTGAGTAAAGATTCAGCCTTCCGTTTCAAACTGCACTAACTAAAATAATGCTTTTATTCGATTGTCACATTTTGAAGGGACTTACCTGGAAGCACTGCAGCCCATGTTGGTGATGTGAGGATGACTCAAGATTCTCTCCACAGTTTTATCTGAGCTGATTAATCTTCTTATCAGTGACGTCACAACCAATCAAAGTGCAAGTCATAAAAACTCTGGTGTTTGATAATAAATGTACTTCAAGTACCGTACATTTAAATCACATTGATTTTTATAACATAATCTCACGAATTAAAAATGTACAACAAATTCTGAAAATGTACCAATTTTGAAAGTAAGTTATTGAAATTTATTTTCTGTCTTCTTGAAATTTAATTTGCATAATGTTATCTTCCTTCTCTTTCTACCTGCATACATTAATCTTATCAATTTTTATGTGATCTTTACTTTTTAAGATATAATACTCTCTTAATTAATAATGAGATTGCAATGATTCATTTTTTCATTAATTCATTTAAATAAAATACAGTTTTTTCTAATATAATAAGCGCTGGAAATTTTAAACCATATTTTGATTTAATAATTATATTTATTTATTTTGATTTAAGTTCTATGACATGATGTGAGTCTTCGAAAGTCATTATTTCTTGAATTTAAAATCAGGTTTTAGATTCTAGGTAATAAAGTTTGTTTTGTGTTATATTATTAGAATTCCTTTTTTTTCCAGTGGTGGAATCGAAAGAACGTGCCAACCATATTAAATTCATAATTTGTTACTAAATACAGAGCCGTCTCCGCTCTGCTGAATATATTAATTATTTCCTAACATGCGCTGTGGTCTCTCTCTCTCTCTCTCTCTCTCTCTCTCTCTCTCTCTCTCTCTCTCTCTCTCTCTCTCTCTCTCTCTATTAGAATAATCAGATAAAGTAATCACAACAAAATTATCCAATGAATAATACAATTTAAAAAATATTATAATTTAATTATATTTTTTTATTTGAAGACTGAAAAGGAGACAAGATTTGTAGCAACGATTTTTTTTCTATCAATCTTCATCCTATATCTATGATTCCTATCCTTTTTAAAATTATTTCAGCTCTTTTACCATGGATTGTCACAAAGAGCTTATATATATATATATACATAAGCTCTGTGATAGTTATCATAAAAATCTCAATTAGTGTAATCGTAGATAATGGTGATATATGTGATATTGAGATAAACTATAATTTTATTGGCTTAAAAATCTTATTTAAATTATGACGTATTTTACATTTGAAATCAGTTTTCCCCTAAAACAAATCAATCTAGATAACTAAACTATTTTTTTTCATAAAGAGATGTTGATATTGTGAAGGCACTGGAATATAGTTTTCAAAATAGAAATACTTATTTTAATACAAAATTAGGACTTAATTTATTTCAAAGATAACGTGGAAATTTTCCTCGTTGGAGGCTTAAAAGTGACAAGTGACTTTTTCTTCAGTCGTTTCCGTTTTTGGACTTTTTCAGTCGACGCCTTGAATATTTCTTTCAGCTGGTCCACACCGTCCTGGTTCGCCTCTTTGTAGCCCACCATGCTGGACTTGGCCTTGGAGAACCACGTGGCCACGTTCGGGTACGAAGCCAGGTCCTCGTCTAGTAACTGAAATCATCATTGCCTTGGAAAATTCTTTGTCCCAGATATCACAACATGACGTCAACATTATATTATTAAGGAAGTGTAAAAAGGTGGATTTTCATGGGCGGCAACGGCGATGCGGCGCGATTTGACGTAAAAGCTGGGAAATCCTATGCGGCGGCGAATTCGCCGGTAATCGCGTTAATTACGATGCTCTTTTTCTTTTAATCGCCCAATATGGCCGCCAATGGATGTTACAGCAAATGCGCTTTATTCGCAGGCTGGGAAATCGCTCGTGAAAATCCACCTTTAATCATAGTAACATCAATATTTAATATTAATAGCATCATATTCATTTTAATTATCCCATTTTTTTCTGTGGTGAACCATATAGTGTAATATATATGTCAAATTTTATACAGTCTATGTAAAGAGTGGGACATGACGTTTGATACAAAACAAGAGCTTATTTAGCTTCTTCTAATGTGGACCAGTAAAAATTGGTTGTATTTATTCAAATGGTTATATATAATATTGAATTCTGATGAAGTGTAAAATGCGGACGAGGAAAAATTTAACATAAATAAAATAAATGTAATAAACATAGGTGATTTAAGAATGCATGAATAACCAGGTTTCTCTCTCTCTCTCTCTCTCTCTCTCTCTCTCTCTCTCTCTCTCTCTCTCTCTCTCTCTCTCTCTCTCTCTCTCTCTCTCTCTCTCTCTCTCTCTCTCTCTCTCTCTCTCTCTCTCTCTCTCTCTCACCAGCCTAGAGCAATGACACAAGCCGCGGTTAATGCATGCCATGGGTAACTCGTTGGCATCCTTGACGCACCTCCACGATGGTGCTGATGTTGGCTACGATTACGAAGTCCGCGATGGTCATTTGTTCACCAGCCACCCAGGCTTGTCCCTCGAGCAGCGTGTTGAGCAGCGTCAGAGCGTCATGCAGCTTCTTTTTAGCCTCCTCGGTCGGTGGAATTCCGTGTGCCATTCCTGAGAACTTCAGCCGCAATGTTTGTAACCAAGATTTTGTGTTAATTAATAATAATAAGTATATTATTTATTTTCATTTTGATACCATTTGAAAAAGGTACCATTTGTATCTCCTATTTCTGCAAGAACATCAAATTACCAGCAGTATTTCAGTAATGATATGGGTTTGAATTGCCTGAATATAGGACATTTATATTTCATTTTTGCATTGCTGATTCAATTTATAAAATATATAACATTAAATTTTAATTGAAACTGGAGTCAAATGTACAAATAAAAGTTTGGGAATCCTTGAATTGTCTGAACCCATGGTTATATATGTGAGAACCTTATATGATCCATCTTTATCTACGACTATCTTGTATTATATTACCTTTCCGGTACCTCTTTTGTCAATTACACGTATTAAGTTTAATAATTTGGTTTGAAATTTAAATTTTTATATCGAGAAAGGGATATGACAAAGTTTACAATAATTTCATTTCAGCATCCTTTCTTTGTTTGTACGCGTTTTATTTATTTTATTTATAAATCAATTCATTGAGATGTGATAAAGTATTACATATTTTCTGGAAATTGCTATACATGCTATCGTATTTTTACATTTCCCAAAATTGGTTTGTATACGATACTTTTTATATTTACGATAAAGCTCCATCAAATAAGCTATATAGGTTAAATTTCAGGATCTAAGGCACACTCGTCGCCTTGTAAAATTTCCCTTTTGCAGCCTTGTTAATCACCATGCTCTGTGTTATTCTTATGGAGCATGGTGATTAACAAGGCCGCAAAAGGGAAATTTTTCGAGGCGACGACTGTGCATACATATTCATGAAGGCTCTGGTAGAGCGTTCCCTGGTCAAAGTTAAGTCTGGAGTCAACAACCGCTCGCTTCCTGGGATCCTTGGGGTAGAGAGAGTCGTCCTTGGCGTACATGTCCACCAGGTAGGCGCAGATGGCGCGGCTGTCGGACATTATGGTGCTCGTCAGCTGTTTATTCTGAGGTACATTGAGGAGTCAATGAATTAGTTAGACAATGGAGTATCGACCTCAATTTTTTTTATTGCAGAAATGGATAGAGGGTGCAAAGTTATGCTACCCTGCTTTTTTTCAGATTTTTTTGAGACCGGGAACTATTTTTAAAACATTATTAAAAGTCCTTTTCGTGACGTCACGAGACGCCGCTCCTTAAGAAAAATATAGGACTTGCCGCCTCGTGACGTCACAAAAAGGACTTTCAATAACTTTTTAAAAATAGTTCCCGGTCTCAAAAAAATATGAAAAAAATCAGGGTAGCATAACTTTGCACCCTCTATCCATTTCTGCAATAAAAAAAATTAAGTTCGATACTCCATTAAGCCTAAATTTGTGTTAGCCATTTTAAGCTGGTCATAAAATCACAAAACGTTAGTAGAGGTCAGAGAAATCTTACTCGTTTCTATGATAGAGTTGTGACAAGGAGTAAAAATATTTGAAATTGTAAAAGACTATATCGTAACTCTATATATCATAGAGAAAAACAGATTGTAATTTTTAAAAATATGAATTATAAATTAATCGATTTAAAATTAATAACAAACCTTTCCCATAAAATAAATCCTCCATCGTTAAGTGTGGGAATGCTGTGGGCCGGGTTCAGCTGCAACATATTTAACACAAGGTGATGGGAGCGTTGATTCAAGAAGGAGTTTTATCCAGAAAAAGTTGGATTACCTTCTTGATTAGCATCCATTATCTTTATTTCTCTTTGTCGTTAAAAATAATTATGCTGTATTATAATAATTATTACTTTGTAATTGGTGATTTCAAAAACAAAGTACTTATATACACATATATTTTTTTTAATTAATTTTAAAAGAAAATTTAGTTTTTGGCAATAAGTTTATATTCATGTTAGTAGGCTAGAAAAAATATATTTAAAAAAAAAATCTAAATTTTGGTCAGTATTTTACTATAATTAATTTAATGTTTTACGTGTTCAACCACCTAGTTAAACGTGGTTAAGCTAAACGTGGTTAGAAACCTGGCTAACTGCTTCTTGAATCGCGCACAATATTAATATTGTTTCATATTCTACATGTAACATATATATTATGTCAGTGATTTGGTTATCATGCAATGAAACAGTGAGACAACTTATCAAAGTAATTTTAATCAATGTACCATAATTCGTACCAAGTTTGTAAACCACGTTATCATGCATGCTATTTTGTATTTTTTTTTCTTGCTTTGAGATTAATGTTTATTATCGGATTAAAAAAGATGTACCCCTGAATAGCTACAAGTTCCATAAGAAGAGGAGTATTTGTTTTTCATGGTTTTGATAGCAGTTTGTCTTCTCAAGGAGTAGAATCTGTATATTAGGTACGGACGGAAGGTGGCCAGGAAAGGCTGAAGCCCATACACCCTCGGGTTCCGAAAACCCTTAGGATGAGAGGATTAAGGTGACTGAATGATGAGGTTACTAGGATAGGAAAGGAGGTGACTGTGGCTTTGTGTTAGGACCTCCCAAAAGATATCTCGCACTTACAGTAATTATATATAAGCCTGCTTGCAAGCTAAAGACGAGGAGAAGGAGACGAGTAGGGCATCTTTATTCCCGAGGGTCATAAATATAGGGTTGGGGTATACAGAGTCGCAAGTAGAAAATGTCCTCTTGAGGCATAAGGTGGTAACCCACCTTTTTCATTCAGCTGCGTTATTATTCTTATCAAACAGCCAAGCAGGGTAATATTTAGTGTAATATTGCAAAATTATCGTCTGTGTGAGACATTTTCTTTTTTCGTCTCGTCTCATGAGATACACACGGTTGCGAGGGTTATAGTTACGTGCGTGCATAATTTGACTACGAAGCCGCGCGGTCTATGATAATAATATATAATATAATAATGGGATTGCCTAAACCTCGCCGAAATAAAGCAAATTTCTATTTTCTATTTCTATAATGTATTTATAAGGAACCATTGGGGGACATTCACAAAGCACTTTAACCCCCATTTTAGCCCCGATTTTTAACCCTGGTGCTAAACATGGTACTAAACCAGGGGCTAACCATGTTAAGCTCATAGCTTAGCACCATGTTTAGCACCAGGGTTAAAAATCGGGGCTAAATTGGGGGTTAAAGTGCTTTGTGAATGTCCCCCATTGTGTCCTTTAACCTCTACGCCTACTTACCTTGAGGAACTCCGGCTTGAGGTGGTCATCTGTCAATAAGTTCACTACCTTGAGGTCCAGCTCGAGTCCGAGGGCGTGTGCGGTCAACAGCACGGAGCGACACGGTGCAATCGGAGCCATGTAATACAACTCTAGTTTGCCGGGGATTCTAATTGTGAAAATAAAATAACAAACAATCGGAAAAATGATGCTATGTCGTCGTGCATACCAGTATTTTTCATAACGATAAGCATATTTTTTTTTTTAAATAGAATCAAAATGAATTTAACCGTATAATATTAAGGTTGTCAATTTTCAATTTATATAAGAAAGAGATCGAGAGAGAATGAATAAATTACATTTTTGGAAATTTTATTATTATAAATTAATATATAAAAGATTGTTAGAGAGTTTCGCAACAATATAAAAGACTTTGTCAACACAACATAAAAATGAGATTTATGTTGTGTGAAATTTGTGTCGTTTTTTACATTACTTGTAACGCTTGTACACTCCTCACCTCTGAAAATTTCCCTTCTGCAGCCTTTGTTAATCACCATGTCCCGTAAGGATAACACGGAGATGAACAAGGCTGCAGAAGGGAAATTTTTAGAGGTGAGGAGTGTATATGTTCATTAAAAAATATATATATTTGCTGATTAAAATAATATCAAATTTAACAACAATCTACTTTTGTTGATGACACATACCTTGAGACGCTAACACCCATGTTTCTGTTGTGATGTATAGATACGAAGTCCTCTACTTGGGATTAATTCTCGCACGTCTCAAAGCAGATTACCACCATTATCAGCTGCTATAGTACTTTCACAATCTCAAAAATCACTGTAAGTCTCACTCCTTATATGGTCTGATAACAAATCTACTTTAATTGTATTCATATGAGTAAATAGCACAGCTATATTTCAACCGAAGTTACTGGAAAAGGCATCACACTAACATGACATTATCATGCACCTCGTTTATCACGAGATTTACAAATTTACTTCTCAGATAAACAATATAAAGATAACATTGTTTATCTGACAGTGAGAAGTAAATTTGTAAATCACGAAATTGTGACTGCTGGGATATATATATATATATATATATATATATATATATTTATATATCCGGCAGTCACAATACCATAGTTTAATTTTTGATTAATATCATCTTTATAATTATATGTGTAATAATATAATAAAAGACTCAAACGATTTTCATTCTTTAGTTAGTACGTTCATAAAAAAACTTTTGATGCTCGTGCTTGTGTATTTTATTTATTACCTATATTCTCTATCATTTCTTAATTAGCATGATTTTATTAATAGAATTAAATAATCAAAACGAATGAATTATTTACGAAATATTTAGTTTCAATTTTCAATATGATATAAAATGCTGTATTAGTTACTAAACCTGGTAAACCAATTACTTCCTTGTATTAATTCTAAATTTATATAAAAATGCAATGACTGCACATATCACGGTAACATCTAAACTAATTATATCACGTTCATTTTAAAGAAAAAAAATATTTACAAACAAAGAACATCATTTTATTGTTCTCATCATCAATACATTGAACATTTAGAATCAATATTGTAATATAATATTGTGAGCATTTAAATTATATTGCATTGATAATACCATCATGATTAAAAAATTAAAAAAATAAAATATAATTTTGATGGAGATAGGACGAAATAAGTATTTTTGTTTTATTTTAATATGGCCTAATTTTGAAAAAAAAAAATATTGGAATTAAAGAATTCCAATTTACTCAATATTGGACAATATAATGGGGGATGAAGAAGAACATCCTTTTATTTTCCTATGTCGCCTCTGTGGGTACAGGCGTGGTTTCTTGCTGCGGGGGTGATGGCAAGGTCGGATGTACAGCTTGAGCACTCGCCTGCTGTGCCTTGGCCAGCATATCGTTGTAGAATCCCTTGAAAACATCGATGCCATCCTGGTTAGCCGTCTTGTAGCCTCCTAGAGTCTCCTTGCACTTGGCCAGCCACACCGCCACTTTTGGGTAAGGGTCCATGCTGTGGCCCACAGCCTGAAATAAATAGCTATTGATTACGATCACTCTCGATATCGTGTAGTACATTGTGTGTGTGTTATAATGATATTTAACGTGATGTCCCTTCACAGCGGCTTTTCGGATCGGTTCAATCATTTTCTGATGTTATCGAACGTATGTTGGCAACTTGTAAATAACTACGACCCTTCACAGAGCGTGTGTCAGATCATATCGCTTTGTATGGAATTGGCAAGATCCAATAGAGGCTTCAAGTCAGCTGATTTTTTGGTGATCCCACCCGCTATACCAAACCTATGTAAAAAAAAAAAACGTGAATTCGTTTTTTCACTAAGAATAAGATTTTTCAGGGAAAATTCCTTTACGGAACTTTGGTCCAAACTGAAAAATAAAGTAGATAATTCAAGATTTAGATTTTTTACTTGATTTATAACCGAGAAAAGTTAAAAAAACACTTTGCTTCATTTTCAAGTGCAAGATGGACCTTAGCGACAAACAGTTGCGCAGCGAAAGCGCATCACTTGAAGCCTCCATAGGCGTGATTCACGAAGAATTGTATCCAGCTTTCTCACTAACTCTGTTTAGTGTGTCATTGAATTAGACTTGTGATAACCGTGATTGTGGGACAGCTGGAAAACTTGCTGTTAATTAATCGGAATATTGCAGGCTGACCATATACTAATAATTAATTATTCAATGTGAACATTTTATCACAAATAGTTGAACAGAGTTTAAGGGGTATTATATATTGCTTATCATTTCTGCACTCTTTTACACCAAGAGCAGATCCATGTAGTTTTGTTCAGTTCTGGATAGCAGTGGGTATATAGGGGTATTCTGCACAGCAAACTCGGGCGTTACAAAAGTAAGGGAGTGGACAGATAACGAGTAGGGGTGTTACTACTCCATATGGTACTTCACCAAACTGTACCTCGATGGTGCTGACGGTGGCCACGAGAGCGTAGTCCGCGATGGTTACGTGATTGCCTGCCGCCCACGAGTTTCCCTCGAGCAGAGTGTTAAACAGAGTCAGAGCGTCGCCCAGCTTCTTCTTGGCCTCCTCGGTTGGAGGCGTGCCTTGCATCATGCCTACGATCTGAGTAGAATGTCACAGGCACTTCAAAATAACGGCATATATTTGGTTATGATGCTAAGATTTTTTTTTTTTTTATTTCATTTTAAATAAACATGATACATTTCATTTATACAAAAAAACATTTATACCTCAATGAGCTAAAGCTCGAGAAGAGGAATGAAAATTTTGTTTCATCTGGAAAAGAAACATGATGACAGAAATATTTCACTACATAATTAACAATAAAAATTTAGTTAAGAAAAAAAAGTTGATGTAGCTTATTCAATTGTGAATATATGAAAATTTACTGAGAATTTTGAGCAATTAGGGAAGTATTCATAATTTTTTGCCTTGCATGTTTCAATTTTCGATGCACAACAGTATTCACTTTTACAGTATTATTACAGTTTATTTAAAAATTATTATTATTTTTTTTTTTGCCGGCCGTTTATTTCGTATACCAAATGTTTACTGCACGCATTCAATTTTTTTATTTTATATTTGGATATAGCAACTCGTGTTATAGAAAACTTCATTATTAACCGGCTCTTTGCACTTTCTGATAAAGTCTAAAGTCATGAGTTGTGATAAAAAAATATAGCTCTTATTAGAAAAGTGCAAAGAGCCGGTTTTAAAGCTGCCAGTCTTTATTAATATCTCGCGATCATGACGAAAGATAAATAAATAATACCTACAGTACTGGATTTTAATTAAGTTAAACTGATAATAACTGACTTTTTTTTTTTTTTTTTTTTTACTTTGTCATCTAAAATTAAGAAAGCGTATAATATAGCAAAATGTAAAAAAGTATTATATTAAACTGTAAAGTATATTAATATATTAACTATTCAAAAAATAAATTAATTTAGATGTGTATATATATAATTTACAGCACAGTGAACAAAAAGGAACAAAATAATTTTTCTTTACTTGAAACTGTATATTGTTATGTATATAATATTTTATATTATTATCACGTACTGTTTCAAAGAACCTCTGGTAGAGGGTCCCCTGGTCAAAGTTAAGTCTGGAGTCAACGACCGCTCGCTTCCTGGGGTCCTTGGGGTAGAGGGAGTCGTCCTTGGCGTACATGTTCACCAAGTAGGCGCAGATGGCGCGACTGTATGTGAAAAAGTTTAGTGAGAATTAATGCAACATTTAAGGTTAAAATACAGATCTCAAAAGTCGTCGTAAGTTGGCTCATGCAGAGCTAATTTTAAGTTTCCAAGCAATAAATTTTTTCGGCTTGCGCTGAGTTTTCTAGATCCTGATAAAACCAGGGCATAAGGGCATAGCAGGAACGCGCCAAGCCGAGAGTTTAGCCAATCAGAACGTTGTCTAAAAGTTGAAGGCCGAGACTGATCCGAAAAGCTCGTATTTTAACCTTAATTAAATATAGAACTCATTAATTCAGAAAGTTATAAATTCCAAGTTCATGATATATTTTTTTCCTGATTGGAGTAATCAGCATGCAACATAATTTTATTGTTAAAAATGTTTATTTTTTTTTATTATTGCGCAAAGACTAAATATTATTACACAATAATAATCTTTGAATAAGAAAATTTTATTTATTTAATTTAGATATTGATAAGAAAATTTCTTATCTTATTACATGTTATTAAATTATTTCCATGCATATCTTTGAGTTTCTCAACAATTTAATTAACGAAAGAAAATAGCAAAGAAACTTAAGTTTATGCACATATATATTATTATTACACACAATTCATTTTAAATATTGTAATTTAATTGAATACTTACCTTTCCCACAAAATGAATCCCTCGTCGTTTAGTGTTGGGATGCAGTGAGCTGGGTTGATCTGTAATAATATATCCTATTAGATTTTGTATCTCTGACAGCTATCGACATAATTAGGAACATCAGTGTTGGGTACTTAATACACTTTTGGTTCTATGTAAATAAATTTATACTTTCACATGTTTAACCTTCTCATTCCATCACTACCATCATATGACGGTGTTTAATACGAATTCTTTGACGACGGATAATGATGTTCTTATGAAATAACAAATACGTACTAAACATATTGAAAAAGATATTGATATTGATTGAAAAAGAGTTCTATTCAGTGAAATCATATTTTAGTAACAAAATTAGTGAAAGTGTTATGATTAATGTACCTGTTAATAATTGACTTTTTTATTATTGTATTTATAAATGGTTAAAATTTATATCGATTATGCAATGTTTTATGTTTTGTTTTCAGTGTCTGACGTGAACCATGTTGTATGTACAACCAGTTGTTCCAAAATAAAAATAAATAAATAAAATAAAATAAACACTGTCATGTGAACGTAGTTATAAAATGTTATTAATATTTCTTCTTACGAGGCGTCGCGCGTTAATGACGTTAACGGAAACGCATTAAACACCGTCATATATATATATAATATATAAGCCAAAAATTTAACATTGTTTTCCTATGCAACATTTTTCTCTTCTTGCTACTGCAAAAATTCAATCTGTGTATATGTCAACGACAACATTCTTTTAGTATATTTGAAAAATACTATCAAAACTGCCCTGGTAAAATTTGAACATTCCAGAATTAAAATTATGTCCGTGATTGCAGCTAGAGTGAACCTATCTTTTGCAAGGATTTCCCTATACCGTCGCCGCAGACTGGGTACAATTGACGTCACAGGTGCCTTTTCATCGGCTATTATCTCTGATATTATTGCTGTGGAATAATTTTTTTATGCAGCCGTATCATACTGAGGCAATACTAACTGTGGGCTTAATACTGTGAAATGGTCATAGGGCCTTTAATTACTGAATTTATTTATTATTTCACCCATAAATGCTTATTATACCTTTATTTTTTAAGACTAGAAAAGAGCAGCTGCTTAATTGTCTCATAACTCACTGAAAATATCAAACCTAAATCATTGTATATATTAAAGGTTGAATGCAAATTTACAACTATCTCTTTTGATGACTATTATATAATATTAATTATCTCAAGGAGTCCAAAGGCACTTTTCTTAGATGTTGGTGATAAAATATATTACATTTTTTAAATTTAATAATGCAGATATTTTTCAGTTATACATTTGGAAATAAGGTATAGCACTTAAAATATATATGATAAAAGAAATAAAAAATGCTGGCTCATTCCAAAAACTTTATCATTTTTATGATATCATTAGCTGTAAGAACTCTAGGTATAGAGTATTTATACTATAAAATATAATTTTTTATCTAATTCTGTTCCAAGTTTATTGGGGTGAAGCTGGTATCAATAATTCTTAGGTATAGAATAATTTCATTTCCCTTTCTTGCACGGAAGTAACTTTTCTTCATATAATAATTCTAGAATTTTTTTTTCGTCAGTAACCAGTCAACGTAAATTGTGATTAGTGTTTAAGAAAAAAAAAACATTAAAAGCAATAAAAACTTCCCTTGCAAAATCACAGCCACATCGTTAGGCAACTTGTTCAGTTTCAGTGCAGAGAGGGTTGCATATATTATATATTATATACAGCAAACGATTTTTCCTTCCATTCTGATACTTCAGTAATACATGTTGCACTTATCTGATAAAAGAAATCAAAATGCTGGCTCATTCCAAAAAATTTATCATTTTTATAATTAAATAAATCAAATATATTTTTTAACATATAGTTATAATTCAACTTTAACAGGAAGAATTATTAAAAGTTAAAAATTAAATTAGTTTAAAATTTGTACCTTGATGAACTCCGGCTTGAGGTGGTCACCGCCCATGATATTCAGCACCTTGAGGTCCAGCTTGATGCCGAGGGCGTTCGCTGTCAACATGACGGAGCGACATGGCGCACTCGGAGCCAGGTAGTGCAGCTCAAGCTTGCCGGGGATTCTACAATTGTCAGAGTTCTGTCATACATGTTCAGGATATTGTGTATCATCTACACTGCGAAACATGGAGTTATTAAATGAATACTTTATGCATTAGACACGACAAATTTCAAGCGTTATATTTTCATCAGATCCGCATTTCAAGGGTTAGGAATTCAACACTTCAAGTGCTTAATAAGCCAGCAAATTATTATTGCAGTATTATTATTAAGAACCAAAATTGAAATTATTTTATTCATCCAACTCTAAATAAAAGAATGCAATATTATTTATATGTCTCATAACATTTGCATTTAAAGAGCTCTGTATTGCACAAATATGCATAGTGAATGTCAGTACCATGTTTATAGTAACATGTTAATAATTGATTTTATTGAATAATTTTAACGAAATTTGTGCAGTCAGTATTAGAGGAAAGGCCTAGGATGTTCGCATTTCTAAAACATTATATAATTAATAATTAGAAAACTATACACACTTGTTCAGCAATACTGAAATAACATAAAAAACTATAATAAATATAATATCCAGTAACCTAATGCAACCTATTGATTGTTTTTTTACCAAGAATAAAACGTAATCTACATAGACTTGATTAAAATGGTGTAATTTTTATTGCAATACAATGCATCATTGAAGTACCTATAATTTATATTGCTAAAGAGGTGTATAATTAACAATGGTATTCAAGATTATATTATACGATAGTAACGTAAACTATGTCGATAAAGGGCTACTAAAATATGTTATCATATAGTCTGACCTTGAAACGATGAGGCCTTTTGATTACGGCTATATACCGTATTAAACTTTAAAAAAAATGTATCATTCTATTTCGTAATAAGTAGCTTTTAAATGGTCATGCTTTTTAACTGACTTGAAGACTAATTTAAATGTTGTCATTTTGGAATAAATATAAAATAACAACTAACTAAAAAATAAACAAATTAAATAAATTGCGTTTTGTGAAAGAACACTATTCCATATAAGGCAGGCTTTGGAATATTGCACTTCCGGTCCATTAACAAAAAATGTAGCGTTTATTCTGATTAAGATTTTCAAGTTTCCATCAGTCAAAGGTAAATTCAGGGATGTATTGAAAGGCCGTGAACGATTTGTTCCAAATGAGCCCAGGAAATTGCTAAGAAGTTTTATTCAAAGATCTTGGAAAAGTACTTTTTCATTATAGGTGTGTACGTATTACAGTCATCATTCAAATATCTAAATTCTAATATTGCCAATTTTAGTAATATTTAATAAATTTTTAGTTTTATTTTATGCGATTTGTAAAAGGAAAATATGTAAATTTGTTACATACCACTGTAGTATACTTAATAACTTTGACTTGAATAACTTTGCAACCAAAAAAGGTCAAAATATTAGAAAGTTTAGTAAATTGACAATTTATAATATACTGTATACCCATTGTGGAAAAATAATAATAAAAAAAATGTTGTTTTTTTTATAAGTAGTATAAGCATATTTCGGTCGTTGTTCGGTTATTCATTGATATTCATTTTACCGGCATAAAGGTACAAAATTAATTAACATAGACTAGCACTTACCTGGAAGCGCTGCAGCCCATGTTGGTGATGTGAGAAGGACTCGAGATTCTCTCCACAGTTTTATCCGCGCTGATTAATCTTCTTATCAGTGACGTCACAAGTAACCACTCTGCATGGTGATCGCTCTGATAGCGATTAATTATCGAGTTTAATTTTTTTCCTTTCTTAGAATTTGTAATAAAGAGTTTTTAAGACATTTGAAATCTCCTAGTTGATTGTTATATGTATCACAATATAACTTAATTCTATTGTATGGTAAATGCAAAATATAATAAAGAATAAGATTTTCCTTACATTCTCCGTACAGTAGTTTTCACAGTAACAAAAGATTAAATTTTAACGAAACATGAAGATATTTGAACATTTTGAACCACCTTACAAGTAACTTAAAGCCTGCATTTCACCATGCAAATTTTCTTAATTTTTTACTATAATATAATGTTATTTATTTATAATATTATCTTGTTCTGTAAGAATTTGTATAAAAAAAATTTACTAGCATTGATTTAAAACTTATTGATTTAAAAAGTGAAAATATTGACTGGAAGTCGCTTTGAATTCCTAAAAAGAAAAAAATAAGGCTTCTATTATAATTATTATAAATGATAATTTTGCAAAGAAAAATTATAAAGCATAAATTATGTTAAAAAACTAAATTTCAACTATGCACGATGTTTTAATATAACTTATTGTTTCTGGGACCTTCTGATTGGTACTCAGAGTAAAAATCAGAAGGTCCCAGGTTCAATTCTTGGCAGAGTTCACTATCTTCTTTCCAATGTTGATAAATACTTAGACTTATATGATATAATACTTAACGGAAAAGCACATTTTGGAATTAGTTAATAAAAACGTCATCTGATGGAGATAACATCTTGTCTATATGGACTAAAAATAGTATAATTAAAAAAAAAAATGGTTATAAAAATAAAGAAAAAGATTTGAGCATTAAGAATTCGTTAATATTTAGCTTTTTACTCTATAATATTTTTAAGTCTTAATTAAATTTGAAATTAAACATGCAAATATTACAAAAACCAAAGGAGTTGTAATAAAAATTGTAACATTTTTTTTTACTAGTTTTGAAGCAATTACTTACGTAATTGCTAAAAATAAAAACTTGAAAAATAACAACATATTTTTTTAACCTTGAACAAATTACATAAGATATTTAGTTGACACAAATTAGACAGTAAATTGTTTTTGAGTTAAAAAACAAAAATATTCACGTAAAAAATGCAATGTCACGGAGAAACTCCCTACGTCTATTTACGACTATTACCTCCCGTTGCAGAAAAGCTGACAACGAGTCACGCGGTCTTATCGCTTCTTCAAGTTCATCCTACTGGTTCGCACTGGTCACCGCACCTCCGCAGGTACTTAAAGCCAGGTGCGGAATTGTGTTCTTCAGTTTTATGTCACGATGAATCTACTGGCAAGGAGGCTGTTAATCGTGGTGCTCGTCGTGGCCGTGTGTCTGCCACTCGCGTCCGCAGCTCGTGAGTTTTTATTTGATTAAATCCTTCAAATGCTAAAAATATGGAATACAAATTAATATAAATAGAATTTATAGAAATTAATATGTTGCATGTAATATAAATATTTTATTATGATGAAATTTTATTAAAAACAATGAAATGGTTAAAATCATAAATTTGTTTTATTTTTTTTTTTTACAATGAAAGTGCGACAATTCAAAACATTTTTCATGGACAAAAGTCAATGAGATTATTTTTTTTCAGGGATCAGTTCATATCAATATATTATACTGTTTATTTCAACAAGCATTTTAGACTGTATAAAATAATACTTCTCTTAAACTTAAAGTAATTTCTTGAATCTTGAATTTTATAACATTTTCTTTACAATTTTAATACTTCACATTTTATTAAGATTTTTTTTTTTTTTTAGATGCAGCTTTAATTAGGAAAATACAATTTTTTTCGTTTCAGTTTACAAGCATGCATTTAACATATTGAGGAGATATAAAAATACTCTATTTTCTTTGATGCAGTTCTAAATAATTGTGGTAAATATGAAAAGTAATTACAGTTCTATTTATCATACTTTAAGAATAATTATTATATAGGCACAATTTATTTAACATTTTTGTGTCGGTAATTTGAATTACGTATTTTCGACTGGTCTATATTTTTTTATTTTATAAATAAGGGTTGCATGGAAATGCAAATACCCATAACACATTTTGTTGAAAATTAGTTTTTTGTTTAATTTCCAACTTTTATTAGCATGACAACTATTTGAGAAGTTTGCCTGCCATGTAATTATTTTTTTTAATAAATGTTTTTTTACCAAATTAATAATTATGAAGTAAATAATTTTAAATTAATCACTGTCTACAAAAAAATATTTATGATGATGTGGTCATTACAGGAAGGAACAGGTATAAATATAAATATGAGGATTAAATTTGTACTTTTACTAAAAAAAAAAAAAAAAAAATGGAAATAAAAAAAAAAAAAATGAAAAAAAAAGAAAAAAAAATAAAAAAGGGGGAGGTCAAAACGACTTTATATGATTTTAAAGTGGTGAAAAAAATTAAAAATTACTTGATAGAAATGTGGAATAATTAGTAATGTTAGCCAACCAGCAATGTGTTTCCGTAAATCAAATAGTGAGATAAAAACTTTAAAATAATTTAGTATTTAACCAGTGGGTTGTTTGAACCGTACCCTCCATTGATAATGCGTTGGATAAAAGAGACCCTGGTAATGTTATGGTTGATATTTCAGCACTGTTGCGACCCTCAATTTTATTCGGATCGTATTTAAACGTGTTGTTAAAAATCAATCTCTTATAATTTTCTTCAACACTTTTTTACAATGTTAATTTTTTGACAAGCCAGTTATGGCGTTTTTATTTTATAAAACTATAGCAGCCGCGTATTTAAAAGTGCCACGCTACCGGAAACAGGCAATTCAAGGAATCTTGGGAGTTGTATTGAAATCACGTGAACGTCAGGAGAAGACGAGACTCCCGTTGATCTGTGCTTGCAAGCTGAAAATGGCAGTGATTTTGTCGGTTAAACATACTACACTATTTATGCGGTTAAAACCAATATTTAAGTCGTCCAAACTCGTTATACAATCTATTCATTTATCATACAAATATGTGAGTATATATTTTAACGGTTTCAGTGTCGTAATAATAATAAAATATGTGCATGAAGATTTCACTGTCTACTTGAAGAAAACGAAGGTACGAAAAATGGCTATGCTGGTTATTATTTTACATTTTAATGGGTCCTGTATTTTTGTATCATGGTGTAAATTAGGATCTTATTAAATAAAATATTACAATAAAAATATAGTAAATTCTGAATGTAATATTTTGATAATTATTAAGTATTATAAAATAAAGTTTATCATGGTTTTATTTAATTATTATTTAACTGTAAAATAATTATATATTATAATTTCTATTGGTCCATCAGACTTATTTATCGTCATTTTAATATAAAAATAATTAAAATCGGATTTTGAGATATTTCTTCTATAGATTTTATGCTCCATGGTCAATAAATATTATATTAAATATATGATGCAAAGTCCAGTATAAAATCTATAATTATGTAATTGATGTGGTCTATGGTGAATAATTATTGTGTAAGATTTGCAGTTTAATTTATGTTTCCAGGAAAAATTAATAAACAAAAAAAGGATATTATGTAATATATATTTAATTGAGGGAAAACATCACAGATGGCGTTCGTGGGATAATAAGTTACGTAAAATTCCGCAAGAGGAGCTGCACCCCGCCCTCTTTTGCACACGATACTCTACCCCGCCGTGCTTTTTGCACACGGTGCCCTTCCCCTCCGCCTATGTCCCCCACTACTAAATATTCTATTGTTTCCCAGGATATAAAAGGCTTGCTCAGAGATAGAGCGGCACACTCGGCCGGCTTCGGCCGGACCACACACACACTCTTTCCAGCTCTACACTTGCAACTCTCAAACCTTTCAGCTCTCTACACTTTCAGCTTACTACTCTTTACAGCTCTCAACACTTTTCAGGAAAATTCTCTTCCAGCTTACACGAGTTTGCAGCTGCTCACTACATTCTTTCAGCAGTCGACGAGCAAACAAACTACGATATTTTACATGAAGAATAAAGAAGTCTGCCATGTTTATGATTCAAGCTGGACAACATTTCACCGATGGAATCAAGCAAGAATATTTTCACAGAGTAATACAGTGACACCACATATAACACACAGCCATAGCATACACATGATTTTAAACACGATTAGCTGAGAGTAATACCACCACTACATGACAACAGCAGCGAATACGATTTTTACAACGATGGTTTCCCTGCAGTAAAAGATTCTCCTTACACTCTAGCAAATATACTGTCATGTCATCGATGCTTCGAGGCAGTAGTAACCATTGCACACTATGGGCTTGCTCATTTATGTAGCTACACATGGTTAGGGTACAGTATATAGGGTGATCAAGATTGAGAAGAGAACCAAGTAAATCGTATTTAACATCATGGATGTCTACGGTAGAGCGATACAGCGCGTGTCTTCAATATATAATTTCCCCTTACTTCAAGATCAACCTCAAGTGTAATGTTTTTTCAGATATTATTGTTATGATTTTTACAGGTAAAATTGACATTATCAAACTGATCTGTATACGAGAATGTAAAATAAACAGTGACTTAAATGTATTTTCTGGTATATAATTCCTAAACTATTTTCCTTTCCCAGTCAGCTTATGTAGCATTGTGAATCGAGTCATCTATGATATGTTAGATCTCCTCACATATGCTAGTAGGTTTGGCTGATGTGAGCTATAGGTAGCAAAGTTTAGCGTAATTATTGTTTTTAGTAACACACCAAATTCAACACTTTAGACTATACTGGCACCAACAACCAACTATGAGTCACATACCCCGCTCATGGGTCAGTATAGGTCTAAAAACAAGCAACACTAATTTTGGGGCCGTTACAATTGGGGGCCTGTCCGGGATTAAAAAGTTTACTGACAAAAACACCATTTTGCATAAATTTTGCCTGGGAACACTGTTTACTCGTATACAGTCAGTCATTGATTTGTCAAAGCGTTTCTTCTGTGTTTTTCATTTTCTAGGTTTACACAAATTTCTAGGTTATAATTCCAACAATATTTTCAGTGTAAAGATGGAAATAATGTGTGAGTGGGAGAGTGATAGCTCTCTGGATGTTTTACGTAAAGCCGAGGATGTACATTTCAGCGTTATGGAAAGCGTATGGTTCTGCTGCCTGGAGAGTATATTTTTATCTGCGATATTTTTGTATATATAGTATGTAGTATTAGTATGTAGTATGTGTTATGCATGCAACCTCGTGGCTCCGATGGGTTTCCGGAGATGCGATTTGATGGACTGGATGAAGTCCGTCACATGGATGTGACGGCAATATACATTTGTAGCTGAAAAAGTGCCTGCTCGACGGACTGAGCAGGGGAATCGACTGACACCGTTGCGGCGGAAAAAAGGAGGCGAATGCGTAATGGCTCCACGACATTTGGGACCTTATTGTCAGCTGGCAGGCACCCCTGGTAGTGGGTGATCCTGGTTTGCGTGTACCTGGAGATTTTAGCCAAGTCTTTTCGAGGGATAGCAAGTTCCCTGCAAGTATTTAGGTTTAGATGCAGCCTTCCCCTCCTGGTGTAGGGATGAAGACCTGCGGATTTTTTTTTTTTTTTTTTAAACAAGGTCCATGAGTGCCATGGGGAGTACGTATAACCGTAGCTTGCCCTCAAAGCTCAGAAGAGTAAAACAGCATATTTTTTTTACACCAAGGTCCATGGGTACCATGGGGAGTACGTATAACCGTAGCTTGCCCTCAAAGCTCAAGATGGCTAGCAGCTTCACTGTTGGTTTGTGTCCCTGCTTTTTGAAGAGTGGAGTGCACAAAAACTGGAGTTAGAATTACACCTACATGACGTCAAGTTTAGAGCAAGGTTAAGCTACAGAAAGCTTTTTCTACACGTTCATTCTTGGCTGTTTAACACATTCTTTAATTTTCTCTCCCAATGTAACTAGATCAAGTCAGTTACGGAAGAAAAAAAAAGAAAGGTAATTTTCAGCGTAAGAGAAGTCAACCCACTGCTATTCTACATGGACACGAAACGAGTCTTAGTCTTAGCAGAGTTGTAAATCCAGCGCAATTTTTAGGTTTTAGATCGGTGTACTACTCAAATTTCCATGAACGGCATATAGTTTACAGATAAAATTTTTTTAGGTGGAGGATTCCCAGGAAGTACGATGTCTGCTCTACTTTTTGTCATCTTCTAGTTGGAATAATTGTAATGTAAGGAACTATTGATCAGCGGGTTCCGCTACATACATTCATTGTATTATTAGTGAAACTTACATGGAATGTTACATAATTGAGTGTGTCAACAAAGATCTTCTGAGATGTTTCTTTAACAGGTTCTCTCAAGCCTACAGAGTGTATGTATGATGTTTATTATTGCGGCTCAAGATGGAGGAGTCGGAGGTTGCGGATATATTTTTAACTGTGAAGTTGTCAGTATACAAGGCAAGTTAAGATATTTCTGTGATGTTGGTGCTAGGTGTTCATCAGGTGTAACTACAACACACATTCGCACAAAACCGAACAAAAAACATAAAAAAAAATAAAAAAAAAAAATATAAAAACTAAAAAGAAAAAAAAATACAATTATAACATAAATACAAACAGTACACGTAAGAAGTAAAAAGTATCACATGTTGGAGTTCTTGAATACAAGAAGCAATATTTATAGGATGAAGCAATTTTATTTGTGGAAGACCATATATTGTTACCTGCGTGTCCTGCGTGTATGCTGAGAAAATATTTTTGAATAAAATTTTTGACATGAGTTATTGCAACTTGAGACTGACATTGTTTTGTATATGTTAAAATTTTTAATGTGTTATTTATAAATTTAAATTTTACTGCTAATTGAAAATTATAAGGATTTGATTTTTTACGGGGGGTACTGTTGCGACCCTCAATTTTATTCGGATCGTATTTAAACGTGTTGTTAAAAATCAATCTCTTATAATTTTCTTCAACACTTTTTTACAATGTTAATTTTTTGACAAGCCAGTTATGGCGTTTTTATTTTATAAAACTATAGCAGCCGCGTATTTAAAAGTGCCACGCTACCGGAAACAGGCAATTCAAGGAATCTTGGGAGTTGTATTGAAATCACGTGAACGTCAGGAGAAGACGAGACTCCCGTTGATCTGTGCTTGCAAGCTGAAAATGGCAGTGATTTTGTCGGTTAAACATACTACACTATTTATGCGGTTAAAACCAATATTTAAGTCGTCCAAACTCGTTATACAATCTATTCATTTATCATACAAATATGTGAGTATATATTTTAACGGTTTCAGTGTCGTAATAATAATAAAATATGTGCATGAAGATTTCACTGTCTACTTGAAGAAAACGAAGGTACGAAAAATGGCTATGCTGGTTATTATTTTACATTTTAATGGGTCCTGTATTTTTGTATCATGGTGTAAATTAGGATCTTATTAAATAAAATATTACAATAAAAATATAGTAAATTCTGAATGTAATATTTTGATAATTATTAAGTATTATAAAATAAAGTTTATCATGGTTTTATTTAATTATTATTTAACTGTAAAATAATTATATATTATAATTTCTATTGGTCCATCAGACTTATTTATCGTCATTTTAATATAAAAATAATTAAAATCGGATTTTGAGATATTTCTTCTATAGATTTTATGCTCCATGGTCAATAAATATTATATTAAATATATGATGCAAAGTCCAGTATAAAATCTATAATTATGTAATTGATGTGGTCTATGGTGAATAATTATTGTGTAAGATTTGCAGTTTAATTTATGTTTCCAGGAAAAATTAATAAACAAAAAAAGGATATTATGTAATATATATTTAATTGAGGGAAAACATCACAGATGGCGTTCGTGGGATAATAAATTACGTAAAATTCCGCAAGAGGAGCTGCACCCCGCCCTCTTTTGCACACGATACTCTACCCCGCCGTGCTTTTTGCACACGGTGCCCTTCCCCTCCGCCTATGTCCCCCACTACTAAATATTCTATTGTTTCCCAGGATATAAAAGGCTTGCTCAGAGATAGAGCGGCACACTCGGCCGGCTTCGGCCGGACCACACACACACTCTTTCCAGCTCTACACTTGCAACTCTCAAACCTTTCAGCTCTCTACACTTTCAGCTTACTACTCTTTACAGCTCTCAACACTTTTCAGGAAAATTCTCTTCCAGCTTACACGAGTTTGCAGCTGCTCACTACATTCTTTCAGCAGTCGACGAGCAAACAAACTACGATATTTTACATGAAGAATAAAGAAGTCTGCCATGTTTATGATTCAAGCTGGACAACATTTCACCGATGGAATCAAGCAAGAATATTTTCACAGAGTAATACAGTGACACCACATATAACACACAGCCATAGCATACACATGATTTTAAACACGATTAGCTGAGAGTAATACCACCACTACATGACAACAGCAGCGAATACGATTTTTACAACGATGGTTTCCCTGCAGTAAAAGATTCTCCTTACACTCTAGCAAATATACTGTCATGTCATCGATGCTTCGAGGCAGTAGTAACCATTGCACACTATGGGCTTGCTCATTTATGTAGCTACACATGGTTAGGGTACAGTATATAGGGTGATCAAGATTGAGAAGAGAACCAAGTAAATCGTATTTAACATCATGGATGTCTACGGTAGAGCGATACAGCGCGTGTCTTCAATATATAATTTCCCCTTACTTCAAGATCAACCTCAAGTATAATGTTTTTTCAGATATTATTGTTATGATTTTTACAGGTAAAATTGACATTATCAAACTGATCTGTATACGAGAATGTAAAATAAACAGTGACTTAAATGTATTTTCTGGTATATAATTCCTAAACTATTTTCCTTTCCCAGTCAGCTTATGTAGCATTGTGAATCGAGTCATCTATGATATGTTAGATCTCCTCACATATGCTAGTAGGTTTGGCTGATGTGAGCTATAGGTAGCAAAGTTTAGCGTAATTATTGTTTTTAGTAACACACCAAATTCAACACTTTAGACTATACTGGCACCAACAACCAACTATGAGTCACATACCCCGCTCATGGGTCAGTATAGGTCTAAAAACAAGCAACACTAATTTTGGGGCCGTTACAGCACTTTCTTGTTTCTTGTTTCAGCGGACCGCGGCTACTGGAACGGCGGTGATCGCTGGTACAACCGCCACCGCTACATGTCTCGCTGCTACAGCTACAACTGGCGTTCGTGTTACTACGGTCACTACCACCCTTGTTGCTACGGCAGGGGCTGGAACCGCTACAAGAGAGATGCAGACCCAAAACCCTGAGACGGAACATTGTCAACCATTAATTTATTTCTGAAGATTTTAAGTACTTAATTTCCTGATTTTACATTTATTTGTTAGTTAATTAGTATTTATTGTTGTATTTTTTCTTGTATTTTTTAATCTTAAATTAGTGGTTAATACCATTGTGAATTTAGGTAAAACATAATATAATTATACTATTTTCATAATAAAATGTTTGATTACAATATTCAATTTTAATCACCAAGTCTTATCGGTTGGTAATTCAATTTTCCATTAAAGTTAGATATAAAACTACAAGACATACAAGGATACACCTAGTTATATAAACGTAAAATTTATAGAAATTTACAAGGCTGTAATTTACAGTACATTTTTTGGTGAGAAGAGTATAATATAATAGTCTTATTAGACACTTATGCTTCTCCTATAATATTGCCCATGATTGGTCTTCGGATCGTTTTCATTTCTTTCATTCGCATGTTCTGATATTAGAATATTTCAAATTAATTAGTGGGTTCATGCAAAAATAATAAATTTTATTCATAATTTTCATTTATAGAGTCACTGGTATGGAAAAGTTCCTGTTTTTTTTTTTCATAACATAATTTTCAACTTTAATTCATAAAACTTTTTAAGTATTTTGGTTGTTTCTTATAATAAGCCTTTTGGAATCGTAATTAAAAAACACTGGAACAGAATGATAGTTCTAAAATTTTATCGTGGATTTTGGATATCAATTATATACACATGATGTGCCATTGTTATAATTTTAACCCTAGCATTACTAAACGGGGTGGACCAACACAGCTTTTAAGGCGTTAAAAAAAATGAAAAAGACTGCTACAAAAAATTGGAAAAACAAAAAATTTAGTCCGTCACCGGCCGTCATTTCGATCCTACCTTTTTTTTTCCCTTGTTAATATATGAGGAAAAGTACTTGATAATGTTTGGGTTAAAAGATGATTTCATATTTTCTTGTTTTATTTGAATAAAATTAGTTGCAAGTGTTATTTTTGTTATTATCATATTATAGAAAATAATTTTTCTAAATACACCTGATGTTTAAATTTGTAATATTACATTAATAAATTGAGATGTTATCAGCAAGAATGATAAAATAAACAAAGGCCTCCGTTAATTAAAATTTTATTGTTTTAAAACCATCGAATGCTTTAAAAGTGAAACATAAATATATTTATTAAATTCACTTTTCGGACTTTTACTTTGCTGGTGTTCGATGTAATCTTTATGTATATATATATGTTGTTGTAGTATGTTACGCGATACTGAATTAGTAGGCCTGTTCGTAAACCCTGCTCGGTGTACACTTTCTACACCCAATCGACCTTATATCGCATGTACATAAGGTCGATTGGGTGCAGAAAGTGTACACCGAGCAGGGTTTACGAACAGGCCTAGTATTCATGCACGGTACTATTACTTATACTACACATAAATTTCGAGAGTCAACTCTTCTCTTCCTCATGTGATCTGAGACTGATTTATACCTTTTTTTTGTATTTACAAGTTAGTGTACTTGGAGTTCCCTAATGTAAAACATTGAGAAGGGAGAGGAAAGGAGAAGTGATAAAAAAATATTCAACACGAATTCCCTTTGCACGCAAAAGTTACTTACTAATATAAATATTATTTATATATTTTATAGAAAAATTATTTTATTTTATTATAAATCTTTCGTAGGCTGATAATACAGTAGTAGAAACAGAAATGTGAGAGCTTATGGGGCAATATAGAAAAGGCTACATAAAAACAACAATAGAACACAAGGAAAGATTGTTATAAGAAATATATATAATAATGAATAATGATACTAATGAAGTATCGGCCTAAATTTTTTTATTGCAGAAATAAATAGAGCGTGCAAAGTTATGTTATACCTGATTTTTTTCACATTTTTTACAGCCTGAAAACTATTTTTAAAAAATTACTGAAAGTCCTTTTTGTGAAGTCACAAGGCGGCAAGTCCTATCCTTTTCTTAAGGAGCGGCGCCTCGTGACGTCACAAAAAAATTCAACATTTTTTTAAAAATAATTCCTGGGCTCTAAAAAAATCTGAAAAAAAAAAATCAGGGTAGCATAACTTTGCAACCTCTATCCATTTCTGCAATAAAAAAATTGAGGTCAATACTCCATTGGGAGTTTAAATTTTAAATTGCAACTTTACTGCAGAATTATATAGCAGTATACAATTCAGGATACATAATATAGGTATATATATATTTTTTTTTACACTTAGGAACAGACCAAAAGTTACTTTAAGGTAGGGTAACGTTCATAATTTTTTTAGGTGCATATTGAATTTTCATAATCTAAAATTGTTCATTCTCACATAGTACACGATGCAGTATAATTAAGATATTTAAAATGTGTTGCAAAAGAACGCTATGTGGGGAAATATTTAATATAGCGAATGTTACCTTTTACCATTAAAATTATTTAAAAAACAAAACGACGCTACAGCCATCTATTGTTGATCAAAATTTTCCACAGTGTCTGTATAACACAATTTTTGGATATTTTAGACAAATATTTGAATTTTGATAAGAAATTTTTAAGCCAGCCACAGTCGCACTTCTTACCTTGTCCATCCTATAATCCTATATATTTTTATTCCCGTACTCAGGATGGTTGCGGAAAGCTCCCTCTTGTGGGCCCTATAATGAGTGAGTGTGAAAGCACTCACTCATTATTAATAAGGCTTTCATCATTGTGAAAGCCTTATTAAGGCGGTTGCATGAGCAACGCAATCAGTCTACTTTACAGGGGCTGAGTGAAGACATGCGCGCGCATTCTGCCATGCCGGTGGAGTGGTAGAGAACTCTGCATGCAGGCAAAAGATTAAAAAAATACATTATAAATTATTTAAAATGAAAATAAAAAATGTGAGGTGAACAAAATGTTTAAAATAAAATTTACAAACTTTTGCTCACCTCAGAATTCAGAATATTTTCTTTATATATTTTAAAATTTTTTTTAATATTTTCTCCTATATGCTTGTACATTGCGGAGTTCCACCAGGCCACCATCGACGACTGGCGGACGACTGTTGAAACTCCCGATCCAAGGTCACACTGACGTCACACGCAAGCGCCTAATAGGGTGGCGTCATCGCCTATAAGGGCTGTAAGCGTCTCCCTGATGACCTTACCAAAAATCCTGAGGAAATTGACCAGGTCTATGCTCCAAACAGACCAGCAAATAAAAAAAGAAGATAACGTGTTTATACCCAACTGCCAATCATCTTGATAGCAATGAAATTATCATTGTATAGTTTAATATTTTGGCATCTCAATATATTTTTTTCTATATGACATAATAAATTATCGTTTTAAAATTATTATTGTTTAATCAAAAATTAATTAAGATCGATTGACTATTATGTTAAAAAAAAAAATCTGATTGAGATAGTATAAGATAATCAAAAGAAAAAAAAATGACCTATTTTTTACTACAAAATGAGAAACAATGAATATTATATTTATTTTATTTACTAATTTTATTATTGGTTGGTACAATCAGAGAGCGTTAATTTTGAAATTTAATTAACGCTCTCTGTAAATCTCGGGACAGCACTAATTGTAAGTTTTTATGTATGCGTATCAGGGGCAAAAACATTAAATATCAGTCTCATATTTCGTTATACTATATAATTATACATGTATGTAATATGTATAATATATGCATTATATATTTAAGTATATTTTATGCAATATATCTTCTACTCTCACTATAAGTTCTTAATAATTTAAAGATCCAATTATATAGAGTTATTTGTATTGTAAATTTGAAGAGATTGTAAAAAAAACCTATATAATATATGATTATGCCTATATCCTATATTAAAATGCTATAAGTATAGAGACCAGATTTTTAAACTGTAAAAACTTTATTTTAAGCGCTTAATTAAGCCCTATTTATTGTGCAAATTAAGCTGCATTAAGCTGTTAACAATTAATTAAGCCTGATAAGGCTTTTTGCTTTTTTTTTTAATATAGACAAAGATAATACTGTACCATATTTTTTTTTAATAACAACAAAACATATATATATATACTAAAATCATTATGATTATAGGATACTTAGCTATAATATTAGTATGTATATATTTATATTATATATAACTCAAAATGATATTTTTTTTAACCTGGCAGTATTCAAAGTGTCAAATAATCAGTATTAAATAATATATCCTTCTAGTTATAGTGAAAACTATTGTAAAATATCATGGATTTAGAAATAAATATAATATATTTATAAACATTTATCTATCTTAATAATTTTATCCTATCTTACCATGTACTCCAAAAATACATTTTCTAAAATACACTAAAATTAATTCAATATTCCCGCCAAAATATTTCACTTGATATTGGTCTAAATTGAAATTATTTTTATTTGTAAGATTTTTAAATACATGCATTTACGTAATAAATAACAGGGATAAATACTTTTTAATACTGTGTACCGAAGGGGGTTTAAAAATTATTTATACATAGGCCTTATGGGAAACGTCATAAAAGACGTTTGACATCAAGGTATGAGTGATAAGAAAAGCAGCATTGACTGACCTTCACTTCACAAATATAATACATATCATTGTCGATACGATGTAAACAAGACACTTTTTAAACCCCCTCCGGTACATATACATAGGGCAAAAAACAAACAAACATTTCCGGAAACACGTTTTACTTGTTAAAACAAGTTTTCCAACCTTGAAATTGATAAGATAACCTCAATGTCGTTTTTGGGCCAATTTACGGATAAATGGAACTTGAAGAACTTGACGAGTCATCAGTCATGTCTCGTCTCTCGACTGCAGTGAAGCTCGGAGGAGTGTGGTTGGTAGTAGCGGCCATCTGCATCGCGAGCGTGACGCCACAGGGTATATATTTTTTTATTTTTATTACAAGGATTAATGTTAGTGGGCTTAGCAGATGGTGAACCACTCTGAAAATGTCAGCAAACCTTCCTTACACCATGAAATAATTTAAATATACCAAATTCGGTGAAATTTTCGAGATATTCAACATTGAGATTAGCATTGTTTTAAATGAAGACTCCCGTGAATTTTATTCAAATCAGTATATTTTTCACGAAAAAATTAATTACTCAAAATCTACAACGAATTTGTTGTTTTTTTTTTACATCAGCAAACCAACAGTTATTTATTTTATCCTTTATTTTATGGACTGAAAATATTTCCAGTTTATCATCGGAAAACAATGAGCAATGAGATATTAATCCTTAAGGCTTAACCTGAGAAATTTGGACGAAAAATTCGCTATACAGATTTTCTTCAAATTAATTTGGTGGACTTACATCAATCGTCAAATTAGTTCTAAATTTTTTCGGAATTTTTTAACCGTTGGTTTAATTATAATTAATTTATTTAAATGAGAATTTTGTATCCTTCCAATGTTAAATTTGTTAATTAGCATTGCAAAAAAACTATACAACAGATTCTTTTACTTTTTTTTTTACTTAAACCTAATTTTTTAGACTATTTTTCTGAATTGTTTTCATATATTTTGAACCGTGGCGATGATCGTTTCCTATATGTGATGAGAAATGTGGCAACGTTCTCAAGGACTGATGTCACCACCCCCTCCTAAAAAATTATTCGCATTCCAATGCAAACAGTGTTGCCACTATAGCCACGCCTCTTGACCTTGACAAACAAATTCTCAGGTTCTCAGGTTATACTTTAAGTAATTATGATTGATCAAGTTTACAATATTATAATATTATATGCAATTTATACTCTTCAAAAAATTGTTGAATTTCTTCTAAGTATATTATTATCAACCGAATGTCAGTAAAAAAAGTTAAATATTTATCATCGCTATTCAGGTGTATTCACTGTAAAAATACTAAAAATTATTACATTAAAAATTAGTTAAGATATTTATAAAATTCAGCCTGTTGGTTAATAGCTTAAAAAAGATATTGATTGAAAAAGAATTCTATTCAGTGAAATCATATTAATTTAGTAACAAAATTAGTGAAAGTGTTATGATTAATGTATACCTGCTAATAATTGACTTTTATTTTTTTTTTATATTTATAAATGGTTAAAATTTATATTGATTATGCTATGTTTTATATTTTGTTTTCAGTGCCTGACGTGAACCATGTTGTATGTCCAACAGTTGTTCCAAAATAAAATAAAATAAATAAATAAATAAATAAATAAATAAATAAATAAATAAATAAATAAATAAATAAATAAATAAATAAATAAATAAATAAATAAATAAATAAATAAATAATAGTATCTGCATGGTAATATTGATCTTATTATTCATCAGGATCGTTTATTACCATCTGCAGTTAATTTTTGATAAATTTGAAAATACACTACCTGCTAACGAAACAACTGGCAAACATTTAACGAATTAAAAACAGCTAAATAAAATATTATGTCAATGCTTTTTCAAATGCTTAAATTTCCTAAATCAATAAGGAAATCAAAAGTTTCCAAGATTTAAGGTTCCCCCGCAGTAATTACTATTTTAAAATTGAAAACGCTGAGTAAAAATTCAAAAAATTAATTTACATATAATTCATATATACATTAAATTTCCCATCTCTATTTACAATTAATTATATTTAGTTTTCAGTTGTAAACAAGTAAACGATTTTTATTATAACACAAAAAGAGGCTTCAAGTGTTCCCCACAGGAAAAAAAAATCTCCACCATGTTAGAAAATTTGAATTTTTTCTCAGTAACTATTAAAGCTATTAATTAATTTGAAACAGACTTTTGGATTTAACAAGAGCAATATAGGCATTTCCCCCGCTCCAATTTTTTTAACATTGGCCTTATGGAGGCAGCCTCTCCCCCCCCAAAAATTCTGGATCCACGCCTGATTTGAAACCATCTCATACCCCTTCATTTAGGGGTCTTCTGATGAAAAATCAAGAATTTATTTTCCTCTAAAAATTTCTTTAATGCCAAAAAAGCAATTTCGAGTTTTTTTACATAGGTTTGGATAGGACTGTAGGAACACCGCAAAATCAGCTGATTTGAAGCCTCCATTTATGATACTAAAATTGTGATTGTAGACTGGCCAAGCGACTGGTGGTTAAAGAAGTCACTGCGTGATCGAAACTCAGGTTACGACCCTCCAGTGAACGAGCGTCTATCGGATTGTCCTTACAAGGTTTACATCACGGACCGCCATCTTTGTTACAACTACTGGCAGTACGTGAAACCCGCGGGTGGCACTGACCAGTCCGACTCCACAGCGAGGAAGTTCCAGTTCATACTGGACAGCACGCGACAACACGGGAGAGTAAAGCTGGACCCTGGCAGTGCAGGGGGAAATAATAATCGGGGAATGATCGGCAATGTTAAACTTTACAAGGGATAAAGTACACTGCACATGTAAGTTTACGTTTTAATTAAGGTGGGTCGCACACAGACTCATATTTCTGCGACCGTAATTATGCAATCGTACGTTTCTCATTTAGAACTGGTTCTAAATGTCTCATCATACGAAGGCATACAATACGAATCTGTGTGCGCGGTTTTTGCAGCATATTTCTTTTTTAAATCATGCGCTGCGAAATCATGCGATCCTGTGTGAGGCAGCCCAAATTATTAAAGTCATTATTTTTTCCCATTAGGTTTTTCAGATTCAAAACACAACATTCCAAAATATTTAATAAAAATATTAATAAATTTGAGGTATGACGTTATTTGTTACTTAAACAAAATGATCATCTTTCATTTGCTTTGTTAAAGATTATTAATGCCTAAGATGTTATGTCCCATTTTTAACATTTTCCATCTTTAAGCAAAAATTTATTCTATTATAATACGATTCTTAAAAAATGTAAAAAAATTATTTTCACATATTCTTACTATGTATAATAAAAAATATTTTCATTATATTGTAAAAATAATGTAAAATAATTCATAAACAAAACATTTTTCCCTTGTTATTATCCTATTCCTTATTAGTTAGTATAATATATTCTTACAGTATGCAAACTTCATAGTAAAAATAATTTATATTCTGGGTCAGAATTACCTGGAAATTAGTTTTTTTTTTTTTTTTTTTTAAATATAATGAGAGATTTTTTAGAGCACCTTCGATTGAAAACTGCGCACTCAATGGTAAATTCTATGGCAGCCATCTTTGTTTATGTCACAACGTGGCAAGACACATCACTGTAATGTAAAACTTATGGCAAAGGAATATACATGAGATGCGGTTACCACGAAATGTCGACTTCAACATATTTGCTGAATTCATGAATTCCTTAACTCCTCAAATAATAAATATAATATTATATAATGAATAAATATAATAAATAAATAAATAAATAAATAATAAATAAATAAATAAATAAATAAATAAATAAATAAATAAATAAATAAATAAATAAATAAATAAATAAATAAATAAATAAATAAATAAATAAATAAATAAATAAATAAATAAATAAATAAATATATTATATATCATTAAATTAGGGTATTAATTATTAGTTTTTGTTTTGTTTTTTATATTATATTTACCCAATAATAATAAAAATTGTCGACTTTTCAGTACATAGTGTCAATATTAATCAATGTTATTTTATCATACAGCTCATAATTTTAGTGAAAACTATTATTAATTGTAAAATGAATTCTGGATTGACCTGTTTGTAGCTTTGACTTAAATGTGCAGGAACTGCAAATTTGAAACAGGAATGCCTACTTTTTCAATTCCGGACGAAGTATCATAAAATTTGTCTTTATATTTTAATACCTAAAACTGTCAATGATGTTGTATTTTTTATAATTATTTTGTTACGAAACAAACCAGGACAATTAGCCGTGAAAGTTAAACTAAGTTACCAAACATTATTACATAAAGATATGCAAGGTATTACAGTTAGGATAAGTAGAAGAATGGGTATTACCGAGTGCGGGTGGACTGGAAAACGAACCCTGGCCTACGACAATTTAGATGACATACCACTGGGAGTTTCATTGAACTCTGTGATAAATCACTATAATTTTTTTACTTATTAATTATTCAATATTGTATTATACGCTTAGATATTCTGAGCTGGAAGAATTTGATAATTTTCTTTTATTAATTTATTGTGACAGATTTCTATGAAATGTTAACAATTTATAAAATATCTTGCGAATATCACCCATATTTAAAAAGTTAAAAGAGAAAAAATTCGTAAGTGAACAATAATAAGTCAATTATAAAAAAAAATATATATATATATAATATAATATAATACAATTTTTCTAGTAAAATAAAATAGCATTTCTTAAGGAAAAATATAAAATCGAACAATTTGTATTTAGTTCAACAATCAGTAGATCATACTAGGTATTATCAAATTATTTTACTTTAATTTTTTTTATATGTAATCCGACTTTAAGCAACTAGCCCTGAAAATGGATGGCGCTGAAGCGTTGTGCCTATACCAGGCCGCCGGTGGCAGAAGGCGAGTGGCTTCGGCCGCTCGCTGCGAAGCCTCGGTGAGTAGGAGGGTCGCGACGGTGAGCGCTGAAGGGTCTGGGCGTGAGCCTGCCTGGAGCCGCCGTTGGTGCAGATCTTGGTGGTAGTAGCAAATTCAATCAAATGAAATGAAATGTAATGAAATGGTAAATTTCAGATGCGAGCGGATATGTGGAACTCCATTATCGCGAATACCCATCCTTCTACTAACCCTATGTACAGTATATAGGGGTAACGAGCGCATTTTTCAACTCATTATTGACAATGTCTCGATCGTCCGCAGTCAAGCTGGTAGTTTTCCTGCTGTTGGCAGCTCTGTGCTCAATGTGTGCTGCTCAAAACGGTAATTAATTGTTGTTTAATTAGACATAATACCTTTGAAGTGTGAGCATGTGTTTTTTCTGTACTTCTAAATTCTGATTTCATGTAAAACTAATTTATATAAGACATCATTATTATTATTATGTTTTGCACAATTTTCTAATGTCATATTATAAAGTCACATATTTCATTCAAATATTCCTGCATCAATTAATTATATTAATACTGTTTTATTATAATCAATATTTTATACTAGGACATTATAAAAGTGATATTTATTGATAAAAATGTTAAACAATTAATTGATAGCCATGATATATTGACTGATTCATTGTGACAGTAAATTTACTGCTGTGTGTGTGTGTGATTTGTTTTATAAAACTAAACAAATTATATTAATTTAAAATAAAATGTTGTGTTCTTGCTAAGAAATCACATGACTTGGTGTTTAATAAATACGGATTTGTGGACGACGCCTCATAAGAATAACACGTTCGTCGTCAAAGCATATGTATATTAAACACCGTCATGTGAACATATAGTGTATGTTTGACATGCGAATTGAAATATTTACAAGACAAGTCGACACAGTTGATATTATACTATACTTCATAACTTAATTTCAGAAAAATAATAGTCAATATTCTACATATAATCAAATTAATTAATTAATTATGGTTAATTTTCTCATTTTGATTTAACCAGAAATAGCTCCTAAATTTTCGATGCCACATTACTCATGCAACCCTTTACATATTTAAACCTTATTAAACTTGTTTTCTGTCGACAGACTGGCCCAACGATTGGTGGTTCAAAAAGTCACTGCGAGATCAACAAATGGGCTCCGACCAACCTGAAGCTAGACTGGACAGTGGATGTCCCTTCAAAACCTACGTGACGCAGCGCCTTCTCTGCTACAACTACTGGGCCTACACTAATTTTAGTTGATTTGAACACTACGACATTTTTTTGTGGTTCTATTGATGTAAATAAAAATAAAATAGTATCCACCATCTTATGCTATTATAATAAAAAAAAATCTTTGTACTGTAATACTTGTAATTTTTTATTTAAAAAAAGACATGAATAAATTCTAAAGTAAATGTACGAATTTAGGTAAATTTCTTTTATATAAGGATTTACATATGAGAAGAAATATTTTATGGTAAAGGAAAGTTAAAAGCAAAATTTTATAATCCAAAGATTTCGAGAGTATATAATAAAATTTATATAAATAATATATTTCAGACTTGTGTTATTAAATTTTTTTTTCTTGATTTTTTTTCTTTATAGTGTTGCATTCATTAGTTTTCATTAATTTGTTTAATAATTATCTTTTTGAATAATTTTGTTTCAAAAAAAGAACGTTATTTGAAAAGAAATAAAAAAATATCCATATATCCATACATAATTAAATTAAAAAAACGAACAAATATTTAACCTTAAATATGCATATATCCTTATGTAGAAACATATGATATGTTATATTATATATATATATATATATATATATATATATATATATATATATATATATATAGATTTATTTCATATGAACTAAACTGAATCACTGTATACCAAAATAAAGCAAAAATGTTTATGAATTATAATCACTAGTTATTTATTAAAAAAAAAAGGTATTTATAACTTAAATTATTTTAACAATTTAAAATCTTTAAATATATATAATATAGCTGAAGCAAATAATATATAAATTAGATTTTTAACTTCAAATATAATATACAACATAATGAAAATTAAAACTATACTAGCAAGTTATCCTGTCTTTAAATTGACAGTATATCACTTTTGAGTTTGGTTCTTTATGGAGTTATATAATTTTAACAATATGATTAAATTGTGAAATATAAATTCACTAAATTTTTGCTAAATTTAAAACAGCTGTTAGCTCACGTAACTTTAAGCCCGCAGCTCAACGGGGGGTACAGATTTGACATAAATAAAATATAAGCCAGTTAATATAATTACAAAATATTAAGCCTTCTCTTTTAACACTTGATATATAATTGTTAACGCAGTGACACAATAATAGCTACAAGATATTTAAAGATAAGTGATATATATTTTTTGGAGCACCGTCGAGTGAAAATTGCGCACTCACTGGTAAATGCTATGGTAGCCATCTTTGTTTACGTCACAATGTGGCAAGAAACGTCACTCACTGCAATATAAAACTTTATGCCAACGGTGAATTTACATGAGCTGCGGTCACCATGCAATGTAAATTTCAACATATTTGCCGAATTAACAAATTTCACATTCGTCTTTTCAAATTAAATATTAAATGTCACTTTTTTATTCTGACGATATTTTGTCAATGAAATTGCAGCATCAATGACAATCCCTATCAAACAAAATCTCACAGAAAACTTTCAATATTCGAGAAATGCTGCTCCAAAATATCACCGCGGGATTTATATATATCTTAATTAATGGGGAGAAATGAATGGGGCATTTTGACCGATTGAATCTAACAACGATGACGTCACATTATATAATAATGATAGTTCAAATTATGATAAATTCTATAGTCTGTGCTGAAATTATAATTAAATTTTAAAAATACACTTTCATAATTAATTTCATAAAAATGAGGTAATTAAAATGGTCATATTCCATGCGACGTTGCAACAATATAGCAATTATTACACAAGTAACAAAAATACTAAAAAGCACCGACTCATTATATGACGTGACAACAATACCAGACTGTACTAGCCGACTGACACCTTTACACTGACTACAGATAAAGTCTCAAGGTAGATCAGGTAGACGCTTACATTATAATCACAAGAAAAGGGGCGAGTTGGTCAGTACTGTTCTCGAAATGGCGGTGCACACACGTGTCTTGATGGTGCTGATGGTGACCTTCGTCCTTGGAATGACCTCTGCAGATGGTGAGAAACTTGAACTTTGTGTCTTTACGAACATAATTTGTTGACACTGAAAATATCCTATATAACATATTGAGCTGACATTACCATTCCTTTCAGCTTCACGCGCGGATCCAGGAAGAGGGGGAGGGATACATTTTGGATTTAACATGGGCAATATAGGCACTTCCCCCACTCCATATTTTTTAACATTGGCTTTATGGTGGCAGCTTCCCCCCGAAATTTTTTCCTGGATCTACGCTGTTCAGCTTGTATTGTTTGAATTATCATCACATCTTCGAATAATTTGTATATACTAATAATTCATGTATAGAATAATTATTATATAATAATAATTTAGGGTGTGTGACGTAAGGGGCGTGATCCAGATTTCTCACTTACCATGGTTAGTCTCATGGAATTAAACTAGCATTAAACGTTGTTAGTGAGAAAGCTGGATACATTTCTGGATAATTATTTTTTGAATCGGCATGGTTGACTGAGTGTAGAAAAGTGAGCCCTGAGCATTTGTGAAGAGGTTACAAACACACTTTTTCAATGGAGGTTTCAAGTGACGGGAAGTTTTTCTCCATAAGCCACCATCATAAAAAAAATTGAATTTCTTCTCCGCTATTAAAGCTATTAATTTTTGAAACCATCTCCTAACCCTCCAATTAGGGATCTTTTGATAATAAATCAAGAACTTATTTTCCTCTAAAAAATTTCTTTAGTGCCAAAAAAGCAATTTCGAGTTTGTTTCTTTTTCATAGGTTTGGATAGGGCGGTGGGAACATCATGCACAAAATCAGATGACTTGATAACCTCCATTCTGTCGAAAGGAGGTATATATTTATGTACCCAATTTTTGCATCTTATTTTCAATATTTTAGATCGTGCTGGCGACGAGGCCGAGGCTAAAAGTCGCGGATGGCCGTACGAAGGTTACCGGACGTGGCTCGAGTGTCCTCCGTGGTCCCGGGTGAACCAGCCACCTTGGTGCAACCGTGACGCCTGGACCTACCCTTGGAAGACCGAAGAACCATATGAATATTAGCCACGGGACAAGCAGGAGAGACCGGGAGCAAGATCACGTCAGACTGACGTGGAACAACTCTTGAGAGAAGGAATATAACTTTTTGACCAATTATAAGATGTGTTTTATTAAATTTTAATGATATCATTAATGTATTTATCAATGAAATTTACTGTGATTTGAAATACAAGATTTTATTTAATACTTGATTCATTCTATGTATGTATATACCTCAGGACAGTATGAATGTTATCCCTGCAAAAGAGGTGCATTTCCATGGAGCGGGAAAATCGAGAAAATCGCGTGCCGTAGCCAATCAGAGGCTAGGAATTTCCTCACCTTACGGGGAGCGATTTTATCGCCAACATGGTTGCCATACAAGATTAAAGCAAGTGCGCTTTTCTCACCTCACCAAGCCTCTTTCCACATCGCTCCATGGAAATGCACCATTAATGGCTGGCGCTGCAGAATGGATTGGGAGACATTATTGAAATGCAGTTTTACAACTTTGGGGAAAGTAAAAATAGCACCATAACAAGAAATTTTACCTTCAACAGAGCAGTGTAAATATCGTGCTTTCCTGAGGTTTACTGTAAAGAATATTAACTAACAAGTGTCATTTTTATGGGTGCACTGTTTTGAATTTAAATATTTGAGCAAGCTAGGGGTGTGAAAATTTCACCCTAGGTACTTGGAACAACGTATCCACTCGTTAAAATTTTGGTTCGCTACTTTTTTAAAGGTTGCAGTACCAAATTATTTTTCTCTAATAAGAATTATAGGAATTCAATATTAAAAATAGAGTGATGTTAAAAATAAATATATCATTCAATGTACCAAATTTTATTTTACGGGTAAAGTGATCTGTTAAATTCACTGGTGCTTTTTTTAAATTGATGGAAAATATTTGACTTAATTTTATGATGAAATAAAAGAATTGTCTTATATTTGACACTGCTTTTAAATAAGAAATTATGAATTTTGGTATTTCACTGGCGAATAAGTAAGCCAATATTGCTATAACGGCCAATATTAAAAAGAATACATGGAGATAAATTGAAATATAAGGAAAAATTGCATATCTGAGATATATTTAAAATTCACGAATTATTAAAAAAAAATGCTATTTCAAAAAATGGTAAAATTAAAATATTATAACTAGCACAATCGCTTAAAAGCTTCGATCCAGTGATTTAGTAGTTGCTCTATAGTAATGCCAAGTTATGTCACTGTTAGCGAATTATGAAAGGTAAATTTCTTTTGGAGAGATGTCAAGCGGGAAAATTACATGGCACAGCCAATCAGAGAATCAAGATTCTGTCGTCTCATCCACAGTGGCACGAGGAGTGATTTTATCACCAACATGGCCGTCATACGATATTAAAGTAAATGCGCCCTTGAGATGTTTTCTGATTGGTCAAGAGCTTTTTTTTTTCTTTTTCCGAAGCAGGTTTGGACAGGGCTTTATATATCTGAAGTTATTGACACCATAAAGTTGGCAGCGAAGCTGGTGGTAACAGGTGGAACTACGTGTGTCTGGCGAGGATAGATTGGATACATTGTTAAATCATGAAAATATGCTCTGTCAGCAGCCACAGCATAATTTTACAGAAATGACAACACCATAATTATAGTTGTCAAATACTTTCGGACAAATATAAAAAAAAATATTTCAACTTTGTAAGTGATGTAATTCATATATATATTTTTTGGTTTTTGTGATTGCCCCAATGCTATATAGGTATTTGCCGTATCCTCGGCAGAATAAGCTCAAATTTTCAGCGGTCAACGCCATCTCTTGGTCCTTTATGTACTCAATAAAATATATTTTACATCAAGGTATCAGTGATCAGAAGAGGTACATCGACCTTCACTCCACAAATTCTTTAATACACCCTTCACGACCCCCGTCGACAAGTTGCGAAAATGATAACAATATTTTTAGTAAACAAGGAACGAAAAAGTACATTACTCATCGTATGACGTGCGCACTGGGTTGACAACCACACCAGATTATACTGCAGTTTCATAAATTCATCAAGCTGGTGAGGAAGTAAGAAGTGTTCGACATGACATCTAATACGTACAAAGCTTTATCATTGTTAATTGTGATGTTCTTCGTTATTGGCATTGTCCTTCTCGTACAGCAGGTGAGTATTTTGATTGTTTCATGAAATCAAGAATTAGATGAAGAGACGCCATTTTGATCGTTTCAATGGAATATCGACCTCATTTTTTTTATTGCAGAAATGGATAGAGGGTGCAAAGTTATGCAAATCTGATTTTTTCCAGATTTTTTACAGGCCTGGTCGTATTTTTAAAAAATTATTGAAAGTCCTTTTCGTTACGTCACGAGGCGCCGCTCCTTAAGAAAAATATAGAACTTGCCGCTTCGTGACGTCACAAAAAGGACTTTCTATAATTTTTAAAAAATAGTTCCCGGTCTGTAAAAAATCTAAAAAAAATCAGGGTAGCATAACTTTGCACCCTCTATCCATTTTTGAAAAAAAAAAATGAGGTCGATACTCCATTCTTGTACTGCCATTTATATTTTACAATTAATAGACAACCTTCATGACAAATTTTTATTGCATATTTGAACAGACATGACCTCGAGTTAAGTTCTATTACTATTTTGTTATATTTTTTTAAGCCTCTAACACCCTTAAAATCATACTGCAAAACGCTGTGACGTCATAGTTATGCAATTATTTAACACTCAAGCATAGGGCGTTGCATGACTATGACGTCACAGCGTCCTTCCCTTCGATTTTGAGGGTGTTAGAGGGTTAAAGAAATCTGAAAAAAATTGACAATACATAACTCGAGGTCCTCTATCCAAATATGCAATAAGAAAGTTTCATGAAGGTTGTCCGTTGTTATTGAGGACTCATTTTTCACTGCTATATTAACGAAACTTTTTATTTTAACCTAAATTTTATTTTAAAAATACTCATCATGCATGTGATAGTATTTTCCAAATAAAACTCTCATGACGTCATAAATAAGATTTTAACTTTTTATCCACGTATATTTTAATTTCTCTTTTTAAATAATACCATAATCGTTATCTCTAATTTTGCAGAGCATTCAATGGCAATTAAATTCACCTGCTGGTAAAAATGCCACTAAGTACCTCAAATGTCCGCCGGGGTATCAAGTGATGCCGAGACAAAGGTCATATTTATATTTCTACAAGGATGATAAAGGGGACTTCTTCTGCAGCCGTGTGTCATGACTCTCCCCGCAGCAACATCATTTCAGATCCCGGCGAGAGGTGTGACCACAAATAAAACTTTTTTAATTAACATATTGTGTGTTTTATTTACCTTTTCTGTTGTTATTACGGCACTTTTAATTATTTTAAACGAAAAATTTCAAAAAAATCTTGTTTTCGATTATTAACATAATATTATATATTTATTTAACTATGAATAATAAATGTTTATATATATAAAATATTATATATTCTTTGAAATTGGACTACCTAACCAATAGTCTGTCTTGAATAAATAAATATATTGCATAAAAAAACTTACTTAAATATTAAAATGAATTTAAATTCTAACTTAAAGTATTAACAGATTAGTCAGATTACTATGTAAATAACATGGATCTAATATAATAAAATATCAATTTAATGTTTTGCTTCTTTTATAAATGAAAATTTACAATAAATTTACCAATCTTCCCCCTGAAAAAAATTTCCCACTAATTTATGTAACATAAATTACATAACTAATTATTTATATTAAATTTATCCAGATATTAATTATCAACAGATCTTTAATTCCTTAGACAAAACATCCTTTTTAGGGGTTGCAGCACCACACTTATATTTCTGTTGTGGAAATTCAATGTTAAAATTACAGTATTGCTAAAAATAATAATGCTATTCAATATACACCAAATTTTATTTTAGTGGTAATCTGTTGTTTTACCTGTTGATTTCACCTTTTTAAAATTGATAAAGTTAACCACTCTTAATGGAAAAGATTTTACTTCATTTTCACAAATTATTTTATGTTTGATATTAATTAATTACCATTAAATAAAAAAAATGATGAATTCTGATTTTCTGATATATACACTGGCAGATAAATAAGCAAAAATTTCTATAAAGATCAGTATTGAAAAGAATGCATGGAGATAAATTTGAAACTGAAGGAAAAATTTTGCATATCTGAGAAATCTGAAATAATTAATAAAAAAGAAAAAAAAAAAAGCTTTTTTTAACCATCTTAAAATTAAAACATTGTAACAATAGTTTAAAAGCTGTAAGTGATTTAAAAAACAGTTTTGCCTAATTCTCAGGGTACAATTTTTTTTCCAAAACACCTTGCGTGTAAAATTGTAAATATATAGCAAATGATGATCTTAGGGTAAATTTCCTTCGGAGCGATGTAAAGCAGGAAAATAATGTACCACAACCAATCAGAGAATCAAGATTCTCTCGTCCCGCGCCACGGGGAGTGAATTTATCACCAACATGGCCGTCATACGATATTGAAGCAAAAAGCCCTTGAGGCGTCTCTATATACGCCCCAATTGGCATCTCTCAATAGAAATCTACCCTAATGTTGGCTGAAAAACTTGATTTTAATAAAGCACTACATGAAATTCCATCTTAACTGTGAAAAAATTGCATCGCCTTTGCCGTGACACTGATATAAGATAGAAATTAACTTCATAGTTAAATTCATAAATAATGTGGTAATATTATTGTCCCCTCTATACAGAACATGGGTGATGTTTTAAAAATAAAAGACGTTTGGCATTAAGGTATAATGTGTAATAATGATAAGAGGAGGCAGCATTGACAGAACTCTAAAAATTCAATACACACATTATAATAATAATAATAATAATAATTGTTTATTGGGTTAAAAATACATAATTTGGAGGGAAAAATAATAACAAATAAATACCCATAACCCAATTGGTGAATGTAAAAGACGAAAGTCCATACACAAAATGCGTTACCTATTCGTCGTAAACAACAAAACCCCGCTGGTACCGAGCTATAACATTGTGAAAAGATAACAATAATTAGTAAACAAGTAAAAAAAGTACATTACTTATTGTATGACGTTCGTATACTGACAGACACTAGATTGTACTGCACTTGCATTTTTATAAAGCAACAAGCTGGACTTGAGTGAGGAGGTCAGCACAGTGTTCGGCATGGCATATAACTTCAACAAATTTTGGAATTGCTGTTTTGTGCTTATCATGGTTTTTATCCTTGTCATTTTCGGGCTATCCATTTGGCAGCAGGTGAGCATAAAATGATGTTTTTATGCAATCAAGTATCAGAAAGAGGTGCCTTTTGGAAGATAACCACAGATCGTTCCTCTTTAATCACGCCGGTTAGCGTCAGCTTACCTGATTAACCAATATTTATGTAACTCAATGGACAACCTGATTTTTTTTTATTGTATATATGTTTACAGTGTATGCAATTCAAGACGTGAATTTCCCAAGTTGAGGCGACGAATATATAGTGTTAATAAAATTCATGCTTTTCTTGGATAGACAAACCTAAAATTTAAGCTTTAGGGCGCACTCATTTTTCACGATATAACTGCAAGCCATGGTAAACGAAACCTTTAATTTTAACCTAAATTTTACTTGAGAAAATCTCATCATGTGATGTTAGTGTTTCTTAAATAGAGAACTCTCATGCATAACGTCATAAATAAGATTTTAGCATTTTAAATTTTTTATCCATATATATTAATAACTAATAACATAATATCTTCAATTTTGCAGGTCGACTTCCATCAAAAATCGATTAGTCGTAATAACATCACGAAGAAGCTCGAGTGTCCACCGGGGTACCGAGTGGTCTCGATATTCTTCATCTGGGGAGAGATGTGCCACAGGTATCACAACTCTGATGATTGGCAAAATAATCACAGATCCTGGTGAAAGCCATCAATATATATAACGATAATATATTATACAGTGGGAGTCCCAGTTTTGGCTTACGGACCGGAAATGAATTGCCCGTTTTCCGGCCTTCTATATTAAAAATTTAATAATAACTCCATCAATTTGCAGGCTAGAACTTTGTAATAAAGGACCCCTCGCAATGTGTATTAGATTGTATAATAAGTTACCACTTTGTGTAAAAGAAATTACAAATTACAGGGATTTTAAATATTCTGTGAAAATGTTACTTAATGATTGTGGTTTTTATAGTGTTAGTTCTTATTTACAGTTTATTAAGTTCTAATATACAAATTTTTGACGTGTCTAACCTTCATATTCAAAGTGCTTGCATTATCAATGTTTGTATTTGCATATGTGGAATTTGACGAATAAACCATTTGAATTTGAATTTTTTGAATTAATTTAACTGTATGAAAAAACTGCATGGGTGGTTGTGCCATACGTTCACAAGGTTTTGTGTCAATTCTGACATTGATTTTTTTTATCAAACAACAATATTTCAGTATATTCAGTATTTTTATTTCTTTCTTCGTAATATAAAAATTACTCATTAATAATTCTGAAGCCCCGAACCTTCCAAACCCCTTTAACTTGAACGTTTTTTTGTGGGTTCATTAGGAACATGCATTATACACTCTCTATCCATTTTTGCAATAAAATTTTTTAAGGTTGATACTCTATTTTAACCCTGTGGGTGTAAAACGCTATTTTGGTAGAAAATGATTCACTATCAAACTAATAACTACTTGTTTGACTTCAGTGTTCTGATGTGGCCCAGTCAAACGCACTGCACTACACATCTATCACTGACTTGAATATTTTTTTTTAAGGATACACCCCTAAGAGCTTACAGTTCGCGGCGGGGTAATGGTTAGGGATAAGGTAGGGAACAGATGGTGGCCAGCCACGGCCTGTTATGCGTCCCAGCATTCGCTGAGGTGAAACTGAGGGAATCGTGGAAAACCTCAAGCTGGACGGACACCTCTACTTTTTCTCAATGGATTAAAGTGATGTTCAAAGCCTGGGGAACCACACACAAGTGCATCACTGCACTGGGTGGAAAGCGAGACGAATTTACCCCAGGGAGGGAGCAGCGTATTTAACCCATCCAAATACTAACCACGCTCGACGTAGCCTGATTTAATTGATCTAACGAAAACCGGTCAATGCACTGCGCCATGCTCAACCTTAAACTTTTGGAGAAATCTGCGAGTTTTTAGGATATCTGTCAGAGTTAATTTAAAACAACAAGTATTGCTCAAGATAACAAAAGCGTAGTGCAAGTCACTCATTTTTGAAATTGCAGTGATAATTACTTCATTTTTCTGAAAAACGAAACCTCATCACGTTAGATAACAGTGGAATGTTGACACCAACATTACCAGACCGCACTGGACTGACTGACCGTGACTACGCACAATTTTCAAGGTATATATCAGGTGGATGGGGGCCAGGTAGTCAGTGTGGTTCTCGACATGGCGGTGCATACACGTGTCTTGATGGTGCTACTACTGGTGACCTTCGTCCTTGGAATGACCTCTGCAGGTAAGCACCGCGATCAAAATATTGTTAGGATCTTCGATGACACATATGATTTATATATCGTCCGGAATAATGAGCTATCTGCCTACCATGATTTCGTTGTAATAATGAGCTATCTACAATTTCAGGTGAGCGCAATTATGAGCTGTAAATAGGTATAAAATAAAGCTCATGGCTGCGCTCACCTGAAAAAGCAGATAGTTCATTATTGCAACGAGATCATGGTAGGCTCATTATTCCGGATGAGGGATAATTTGTTATTATGTAGGTATTCCGTAATTGGTGTACATTTCTGCAATAGGTCAAGTGCAGAAAGTGGCAATGGGGAGGGTATATATATGCAGAAGTTGCAGAACGGTACTTTTTGTTTGTCTTCTTCAATTTTTTTGATCGATTACTAAAAAAATAAAATATTTTGGTCAATAATAAATTTGAGTAATACTGATATTTTATTTTATTACTAAATATAAGTAATATTGGCTCTACTATTGTGTGTGCCATGATACGTTATTATGATTAATTTGTTATAAAGCAATAAAAAACATTATTTTTAAGTTGCTAGTTTCAGTAATTCAGTGAAGAAAATATAGTTTTTTATTAAATTACGACATGGCTTAGTTATTTTATATCAGCGTATTAAGGAGAAACTAAGAGAGAGAGAGAGAGAGAGAGAGAGAGAGAGAGAGAGAGAGAGAGAGAGAGAGAGAGAGAGAGAGAGAGAGAGAGAGAGAGAGAGAGAGAGAGAGAGAGAGAGAGAGAGAGAGAGAGAGAGAGAGAGAGAGAGAGAGAGATTTCTACGTCTATCATTTGACTCGCCCAATTTAAACACCAAAATGTTTTAAAAAAAACAATATAATATGTTTGAAAATGTGTAGTAAAAATATTGTAAAAATATATACTGTATATATAAATAATTGAATATTGAAAGGTTAAGAGCTGGAACAGTTAAAATTTAAAAACATACTTGTAAAACAATTTAAAAATCAGAATAGCTTCGGAAACAAAAATTACATACACTCTAAGGTTCAATATAATTTAACTTGGTTTTTGTCGGAATCGCTCGGGCGTCCTTCGGTTCGGCTCGGCCAGTAAAATTCTTCGTTACAAACAACACACCAATGACTGAAGACGTTACAAGCATGATGAAAACCAAGTTAAATGTCAACCAGAGTATAGTGACATGATAGAAATATTGTAGTAATTGTGATCTGTTTCCAGATCGCTCTGACGACGAGCGCGAGGCTCGAAGTCGCGGCTGGTCGTACGAAGGTTACCGAACGTGGCTCGACTGTCCTCCGTGGTTCCGGGTGAACCGGCCACCCTGGTGCTACCGCTACTGGCGCTACTTCACCAACTTTGACCCGTGGACTGCCGGAGACATCACGGACAATAGCGAAAATAACTATGACCGAAATTACTATGACAATAACCGAAATGGTTATAATCGTCGAAATAACCGAAATCGCTATGACAAAAACAATCAAAATAACAATAACCAAAATAGACCGGGTAATGATAGGGGAGGAAATTCAGTAAGACCAACGCCTGGCTACCGTCTTTACAAATAAATTATTATGTTTATTTTATTAACTAATTATCTGTATAATAATGGAGGCACAATTTGGCTTTGTCACAATCAAGAATAGACTGCTTTATCTGACTATGTAAAATGATGCAATTGTAGCATTATATGTCTGAATTGCAACCAGGTGGTTTTAAGTTTAAGTTTATATAATGGAAACTATAGGTCTACTTATATTATTAATTTTTAATATAATTTATACTTATGGGATTTCTGTAACTACCATTCTGACTGAGTTTTTCATGTTCCCCAGTTAAATGCGCTTACTTCGTTGTGGCTGCAAAAAAACTTTCCTATACTAATTTCTCCTCGCCCCGATTGATAGAAATAAAAAATGTACCAGATTGTGGATTTTCAGGTTTAAACCTTGACCTCATAAGTCCATTTAACATGACTTCCTTTAACTTTGATTCTTTTTCATTTCTTATATACGCAAATAATGAATATTTTAACTCTAAAAGTATTATTTGTAATAATGTGATGAATGTCTTACATTTAGAGTTATTTATTTTATGTACACTTTGGAGAAGCTTGAACGTTTTCTCTATACCTCATTTCCTGACGCTTCAGGTCATTTTTTATTTATTTATTTATTCATTTATTATTAATATATTTATTCAGAACATTTTGTTATTTGTTAAAAATACAGAGGATATATTGAAATTTTGCACAAGAAGACCATACATTATAATACAACAGACTAAAAACACTCAATTATATCCCCTGTGTATATGACTAAAGGTAATTGTATTACAGTACACATTACTCTATTGCAGGATGTATTTTTTAACGATGCAAAGGGGATATAAAATAAACAGAATATATTGATACTTAATTTATATTCTCTGAAATAAGTCGCAATTTAGACTTATAAATATATTTAATTTTACTAATTATTTTCTCCCAATTTAACACTAAATTTTGAGATACTTATTTAAGAACAATTTTTGTACTTTATATACATTATATTGAATCTCGAATCTTTAAAAGCTTTGATCATTATAGAAATTATTCTTAAAAGTACAAATACGAGAAGTACTGGAAATATGGTTTATTCAGCATATTTAAATTATCATGAAAATTCTCTTTACTGTACGGTGAAAATAAAAGTACTCAAAACAGCAAAAAAACCATTCAGTATTATATACTGTATAATCGTGAATATTTAGTTAACAAATTATAATAGCGACTATAACTGCTTTGAAATATAATCTTTAATACTCATATTGTTGTTTGTAAAGTACAACGGTGTTCAGTTTGTATACTCTTATTTTTGAATAAAGAGAAATTTAAAGGAAAACTCATTTTTTTAATTATTAAGAAGACAGTTGTTAATTATAATTTGTCATTAATTTTTATCGCTACTTTATTATTATTAATAATATTATGATCAGACAAAATTCAATACATATATAAATATTTCATTACTGTAATAGTATGTACAAGGATTTTAAATAAGAACTCAATCAAATTGTTAAAATAAATTTCCATATAATACAAAAATTATATAAAGACAATTAAATATTGAACAGATCAATTGAGACATGTCTCAGTTTTGAAATATTTTGACTTGCATGAGGTTTACTTCTTTAAAAAGTGAATATTTTACACTATCCATCTTGCCTGATAATCTTGCCATAAGGTTATTTTGGCATCTTTTGTTTACGTTTAGCATCAAAAATTGTATTCTCACTATTCTCCAGACGTCACCTTGCCCCTGCGGCATATGCATCCCGCTGTGATTGAGTTCTGAACAAGTAGCCTAACCTCAAGGCGAGATGTTCTCCGATTGGGCTTGCCCGTGTTGTGTGATATAGATCCTAGAACTCATTTTCGTTTTTATTTTCATTTTTCCGGCAAAAAATATGCATAAACGTAATATATTGTCAATTATCAATTGTTTAATTTCTGTTGAATTATTATTAACACATCTTTCCGGATATTTTTTTTTAATGCGTACTTCGTCCTTCGTCCAGAAAAAATGAGCTATCAGTTTACCATGATTGTGTGCAGCCATGATGAGCAGTCTATAAGGGCGTGATTCACGAAGGAGTTATCAGGAAAGTTATCTGGCTTTCTTACTAATCACGTCAATGATTTCGACTGGACCTGGTTAGCAAGAAAGCAGGATAACTCACATCGTGAATTGCGCCTTATATCAAGTAATTGCAACAATGAGCTTTTATTTATATTGTAAAGCTCATAAATGCTCTCAACTGATATAGCACACAACTCATTGTTGCGCATTATCGTGGTAAGCAAACTTCTCACTTTTTTCCGGACGATGGACAATATCATTTTGGCAAATATTAAATAAGAATTTACATCTATACATTTCCAGTTAATTTGAAGTCTTTGATTCATCTTTGATAAAACGTACAAATTGTATTAAAATATTATATTATTTTTACCTAGTATTATACTCAATATCTTTAGTACTCCTACATACAAATTTAAAATAGGTTTGCTTAATTTTTATTTTTGTGTTGTTTTTAAATTCTTTTATTAAATTGCTCTTTTTTTTTCTTTTTAAGTTGACGTCGTTTCACACAAATGATATAATATGCTAGTGAAATGATCAATAAACAAATAAATATAATATATACTCGTATTTATTATATCTTATATCGTTATCTTGTCATGTGCAGAAAGTATTAACATTAGCCCCTTTCCTCCAGACCTTTAAATCCTCCAGCTGACACGTGAATTTGGGTCACGACGTCTAATGGCAGTATTTAAGTGTCGGGACGGAGGGAGTCAGGCTCAGTGGAAGAATGTCCTCGAGTCGGGTTGTCCTCGCCTGGGTCTTGGCAGGTCCGTGCTTGCTGGCGATGGCGGCACCACAGAATGGTAAGAATATTATTACTACGTTCACATGACGGTGTTTATTACGGATCCGTTCACGACGTCTCACAAGAGTAACATTATCCATCGTCAACGAATCCGTATTAAACCCCCCGTCATGTGAACGTATGTAGTGCAATAGAAGGTTTTTATTTAGCCCATGGTCCTATTTTTTGTAGCACGGTTTTAGAAGAAAAATATGTTCTGAATTACAACACAAAAGACCCCTTGAGAATAGGGATGGGGGATGAAAGTTTTTGGATAAAAATTTCCTACCTGTGAACACTTTCAAGAAACTTTCATTGAAAGTTTGTAAATAATAGTTTTTTCTGACTTAAGTTCATACTAAGAATTTTAAAGCAAATTTTAAGATTTTTCTGATATAAAAATTATCTTATGTGGAAATTTATAAGTTTTATTGTCACAGAGAGAGATATCGTCCCTCATTCGGTATAATGAGCTATCTGCTATTTCAGGTTAGTGCGATAATGAGCTTTATTTCATACTGATTTACAGCTTATTATTGCGCTCACCTGATAGCTCATTATTCTGGACGTGGGTGATATATTAACGACATTATCATAACATTAAAAATATTATAATTAATTTAAAAAGAAATCATTCTTATTTTCTGTATTTCCAGACGCCCTCGAGGATTGGTACTATGACCGTGCTCGTGGAGGACCCAGGGTCGAGGAGGGTCAACCTGATGACCGGATAGAGCGCAAATGTCCACCCGAGCTCTACAACACCAACCGGGTATTGTGCTACACTTTCGAACCGTACATCGAGATAGAAGACGCAAAACTGGACCCTGATTTTCTACCTAACGATCAACAGAGAGCCTTCCTGGAGAACATTGGCAACCAAGGTAGTCAAATCATACTGTACCGCGGGAACAAGAACCGTTTACAGCAAAGGATACGCCAAGGAGGTGGAAACAACCCTAATATTGTCCTCTATAAAAATGGTGCTCGTTCACAGAACAGTGGAGGGCAGAGGTCACAGTCTGGAGGTCAAAGGTCACCACAACGAGGAGTTGGAGCACAAAATTCAGGAGGAAAAAGTAACGTTGTACTGTATAAAGGATAATTAAGATAACGAGAGAAATAATGCAACGGTGAAGAAAATAGAAAGTTTCTTGACTGATTTATTATTTAAAAATTTTACTTGTAGTTAAGATAATTTCTTATCACCTTAAAATTTAATGTTGCATTACTCTCTTTTATGCCAAATTGTGTTAACACATATTTTTGTATTTATTTGTTTTTAAAAAAAGTGTACAATAACAAAATTTACAATGTAAAACATAAAGTATTTTTGTAAATTAATGCACTGATGGTCATCAATTCATGAGTAGATGAACCATCTATACAAAGAATAATTTGTTTAAGTAATTCTTGATTCTGAAGTATTAATACGCATGGCATATACACGAAGAACTGTGTAATAATTTATTGTTATGGTTAATTTATTTTTTATTTTAAATATTATTTGTTTGTCAATAACTTCCTCCATAAATGGAGAATGCATACAAAAATGTACACATTACTTGCGTTATGTTGTTTACTGTAAATTGTACTAAATAATAATAAAGAATTACATAATTAAACTGTGAGTTGTATAATATTTTAATTACTTTTCAATGCTACGATTGTAATACCCGCATCTCAGCAGGTCGAGCTACATCCGGCAATATTTCATGTACAATAGTAACGTTTACCGTATTGTTGTCACAATTTCCCCTCCGTCCCCCCCCCCCCCCTTACTTCTAACAACTTGAAGCTAAGGAATTTATTCAAATATCAAGCAAATTAAAGTGAAAGTTATGAAATTATAGCTTAAAATTAGGAAAATATGATAATATTTATAAAATTGTACAATTTCTTTAGTTTATACTGATGTACATTTTTAATATATATATATATATATATATATATATATATATATATATTAGTACATTTTATATTACGGTCATAGCACAAATGTTAATTCATCTCGAAATATATTGATTACATTATACACAAAGATCGTTAATTTAGAAGTTTTATTATATAGTACAACATTACTTGTTCCTGAATAAAAAAATTTATAATTATTTTTCTTATATAAAATGAAGCAAAGATATTATATTTATAATACATATAATATATAAAGCCTATATAAAGGTAATATAATTAATTAATTATGTATATTTATGCATGTATTATTATTTTATAACAGATGCTAGAATGAGTTTTCTTAATATGTTAGTTGGTAATTTGAAAGTGTAATATTATACATATTAATTATAATAAAAATATTTTCCCATTATGCGTATTTAATTTATTTATTGCTACTTTTCCTCCAATACAAAAATGGTGAAAAAACAAGTAGCTATATTTTTAAAGTTATGTATAGCAAACTTCAAGTAAACATTAAGAAATTTGAAAAGGCAAAGATTTAAAGTAGGTAAAGGAGTATGGAGAATTACTTTGAAAATGCATTAAGGAATTTAAGGATTAATGACGTGTCATCAATCCCATATTTTCAGTTCCTTTCATAAAAAATAAAAAATTTGGGAAGAGAAAACAAGAAAAATTAGGATCAAATTCTGAGATATATTTTTGAAATGACATTGGGACTGCGACGATTTTGGAAAAAAATTAGTCAAATCAGCATATCTAAAAAACACTAAAAAATTAATAATCAATTTTATTATCATGTTCAATTTGTCCTTTATATTTTTTATGTGTAAAAATATTTTACATTTACCATCGCGGTAACAATAGAGTATCGACCTCATTTTTTTTATTGCAGAAATGGATAGAGCGTGCAAAGTTATGCTAACCTGACTTTTTTCAGATTTTTTAGAGCCCGGGAACTATTTTTAAAAAAATTATTGAAAGTTCTTTTTGTGACGTCACGAGACGCCGCTCCTTAACAAAAAGATAGGACTCGCCGCCTCGTGACGTCACAAAAAAGACTTTCAATAATTTTTTAAAAATACTTCCCAGGCTCTAAAAAATCTGAAAAAAAATCAGGGTAGCATAACTTTGCGCGCTCTATCCATTTCTGCAATAAATAAAAATCGATGTCGATACTCTATTAGCACTGATGGTGGCATTAATCTTTAAATTATTAAATAATTATTATACTTATATTAAGGTAGAGATAATGCCGAACAGCTGATCGACGTAATCCCCTTTGATTAACATGTAAACCTTAGCAAATTGACAAAAATTCTGAAAATTTTTTGAGAGGCAGATATTAGTGCCTAAAAGCCATAGAAAAAGTTTCAAAAACATTTAACGAGCCGATTTTTTTAAATAAATTTTTTAGTTTGGCTCGCCATGGGAAAGCCCTATGCTGAAAATTAAAAAAAATTAATTAAAAAAAAATTGGCTCGTTAAATTGTTTTGAAATTTTTTCTATGGCTTTTAGACACTAATATCTGCCTCTAAAAAAAAATTCAGACTTTTTGTCAATTTGCTAAGGTTTACATGTTAATCAAAGGGGATTACGTCGATCAGTTGTTCGGCGTTATCTCTACCTTAATATATTTAAATGAAGTTCGTTCTAGAGACTAACGAACAACCGAATACAAATAATTTCATTAAATGTTGTGAAAGAGACTTCTGCTGATTGAGGTGTTATTGACTCGATCATGGCTGCAGGAGACGGCCTGTCCTTATATTTGCCTAATTGAGACTAAGGGAACCATTGTAATCAGGTCGGTAATATATTAATATACATTATGACCTTTTAGTGACTCATTTTTAATTGCTCCAACTATTACAGTTTTCTTTCAATTACTTATTTAATTTTATACTTAAATTATAAGGTATATAATTTTATTATTTACTACAAATGAGTTTTGTGTGTATTTCCTACAAAAACATAATTTTTCTCATAATAAGTATAATATATTATTAATTTTTAATATTAAATTAAATTGGCTCATAACATTACGAACACCACTTTTTTTTTTAAGTAGGTTAATACTTTTTATGAATTATTTCTGTTTTTCAAGTTTACAAACAAAAATTCAAGGCTTATTTTTAAACTTGTCATATTTAATAATAACTACTGCACGGCATGAATTATAAATTACACAATCTTGTTAATAAATATCGCAGCGGGTTGGTAAATTCACAGCTGACGTATCAAGGGTAGATAAGACCAATAACTCGAAGGGTGACACCCCAAGGGTAAGAAAGACAGTATAAGTGGCAGGACGGATGGAGAACGCTCAGTTTGTGTCCAACATGGTAGCGTGCTCGTGGATGTTAGCCGTCCTCTTGGGGGCGCTCAGCTGTCTGATGGTCACCGTGGCTGATGGTGAGTGTAGCAAGTTTTTTTTTTCATTCAATGTGAATGGATAAGATTAACAAATTAAATTTAAAACGAGAAAATTTAGATTTTTGTAAGAGATATAATACACGTTAATTAAAGCCAAGAAAAATATTTCTCTTTTATGAGAAATTACAAAGGAAAACCGTTATGAATTTTTATTTCATATGTGAATAGAAGTCCTCGAGTTATTTTTCTGATTTTTTTAAAACCCTTAAATACGTTCTGCAAAACGCTGTAAATGTTTAAATCTTTAAATTAAAATACATAATTGCATCACTATGTAATTTTCTTTGATGGTGTTAAGACACAAAATTAAAGAGACTTCTTTTATCGTACGTGGCTTCACATTTGTCATTAAAATTCCTGATTTTGCAAATAATTTTATCAAGAGCACTGGTAAGATGAGGAGAGTTCCCATACAGCATGAACCCACAATGTTATTTGTCCACAGACTACTGGGGCTATGATGACTACGATGGCTCGGTTTACGGTGACTGCACTTACCACTGGGCTGGAACGTACGGTTGCTACCCCTTCCAGTACAACGACCCTGGTACCGCAGACGAGCTCACCTACTATCAGGGTGGTGGTGACTACTATGGAGGCCTATATGGAGGCCTCTATGGTAGATATGGAAGATTCGGACGTGGAAGATTTGGAGGGCGCGGTGGTTACAGAGGAGGTCGGGGTGGGAGGAGAGGATTTGGAACTCGCGGAAATAGGGGTGGGAGCCGGGGAGGTCGGGGAGGGGGGCGCGGAGGGGGGCGCGGAGGTGGACGTGGATTTGGGGGAGGTCGTGGGGGTGGGCGAGGAGGCGGTGGGCGAGGAGGCGGAGGTCGTGGAGGAGGTGGGCGGGGAGGGGGAGGCCGAGGAGGGGGCGGGCGGGGTGGGGGCGGGGGTGGACACGGAGGAAGAGGATAAACAATGTGAGGTAAGGATGGTTTTCATTTTAAATTTTTCTGTCGTATTTAGTTATTTACATGGTGCATGCTAAAACAAAAGGTTTAGCATATAAATTAATATTAAAAAAAATTATGTATAGCATGGCACAAGGGTCTATTCTGAAATCATGTATTTAACATAGAATAAAATTATAATATGCATTTGTAAATGGGTACTTTGTAACGGCCTGCATGAAACGTTGTTTCGTCTCATGCAGACCATAAAGAAATTAGAGGACAATTTTTATTGATAAACAAAAGGTATATTTATTTTTTTGGTGGCTGATTGCATTTATGCAAATAAGACTGCATAAGCAGCTTCATAAGTGGAAATTATGCTTTAGTTATTTATATATATAATTTTTTTAACTAAATTTCTTATGAATTTCTACAATCATATATTAATTTAATTTAACTAATTTGAGACACATATTTAGTATTCAGATTCAGCATAAAAAACATTTATTGCTTTATTCCCTCTTTTTCACTTTTTTTTTTTTTTTTTTTTTTTTTTTTTTTTTTTTTTTTACTCTGCAAATCAATCGTATTTATTTAAAATAGTAGATAATGAATAATATACGAAAACTGAGACACTTGCATCTGTGCATGTATCCTAAATAAATCTATTTAAAATTAATAATATGAGCTATAATAAACAAACACAAAATTATTCTGAAAATACACGCTAAATTAATAATTTCAATGAACGTTAAATCAACGAGAATTAAAATTACTTCACACGTTTTGTCAGACAACACTCCTCACATTACCTCACAGTGACGGTCGTTCTGTATGCAGGCGGACGTAATGTATATAAGTCACAGTCAGAGCATCATGGGACATCATTAGTCATGAATCAAGCAAGACTGTTGGTGCTCATGGTGCTCATAGCAGTGGCGTTACCGATCGCCTCTGCAGGCTGTAAGTTACTTTAATTATCGTAAAATGTTCATTATTTTACAAATGTGTTGTGTCGTGTTTTGAATTGTTTATAATTTTAAAATAACATTTGTGTTTACTAAAATGGCTTTTCTTGATTTTATATATTTTTTTTTTCGTATTTTAAACTTTTTTGTTATACATTTGATAATTTTGTAACATTAAAAATTAATACCTCGTTAATTATGATGTATAACCACCATAATCACTTCTGGGAGGTAAAATGCATTATTTTTCATATGAATTAATTGATTTCACTTCACCGCAAAAATATAATTTTGGTGACAGATTAATTTTTAATAATTTAATATTAAAATATTTTTTAAATTAATTTAGGATACAATTAATTAAGGAAAGTTACTTTATACTGAAAACTGGATTCATAAAAGAGGAAAAATTGATACCTATAGATATATTACATAATTATTTATGTTACATGTACACTATAATAGAATATTGACCTCAAAATTTTTATTGCGAAAATTAATAGAGAGTGCAAAGTTATGTCTTTAATTTTTTTCACTTTTTTTAGAGACCAGGAAATATTGCTAAAAAGATTTGCCGAGGTTGGGTTCGAACTCACTCCCCTTTTAGGTTCTATCCTTTTATTAAGAGAGGCGTCCAGAGGCGTCACTTTCTTTAAAAAAAAAAAAAAAAAAAAAAAAAACGAGGTCAATACTCCATTAGCAAAGTAACTTCAAAGTAAAACACAAAACTAACCTGTTGTCTTGTCTCAGGGTACTACCTGGACCCGTCGTACTACAAACGTTGGCGGAAGTTCCCCAAGAAGTTTGACTGGTTCTACCTGTGGAGGTGGAACCGCGACAGTCTCATCGATCCCGCGCTGGTGCCGCTCAAACCACAGAAATTTTTACCGTGATAACATTACCTCTATACATTTACCTACAGTCTTTGTCATTGCTAGATGGGTTGTCCCACTTTTTATGACGAAGTCTGTACTTCTGAAGCAATAAAAAAGTGCAACTTATATTTTTTTGTAATAAAATAATGTACAGTTTTATTATGAATATTTTTATTTATAAATTATAAAATTGTAATTCTAATTAAACAATTTTGTTTAAAATTTGGAAAAACATTAAGGCATTTAAATTCAATTTAAAAAGTAAAGACAATCGTTGTTGTTAACATCAACGTTCCTTTATACCTTGGTTAACATAATTAATATGGAAATTTGACCTGCAAGTCCTGCAACTGAAAAATAAAGAGAAAAGGTTACATTTAAAAGGATTTGAAAAAAGTTTATTACTATAAAAAGGATTAGTTTAGTCAGCTCATATTAATTTGAAATTTTACCATGTTTTGAAATAAGATGTGAATATTAATTTGATTCTAATTCGTATCATTTTCTTCGGTCTCTAAAATCAATGAAGGTCCCTAGCAGAGTAATAATATTATTCTATTTTCTCTGCTACCCTATTATAGGTTGAATTTAAAAGTTTTATATAATAACTACCATCCTTTCCCTCCTTTATCTTTATCAAATATCCCGTCTCGAGCTCCAGCTCATTTTGATGTAACCTGTAAAAAAATTATAAATATTATTACACGTCTATATACAGCTATTACCTAATTCTTAACACTTAATTTCAATAGCGATATTATAGTATTTCTCACACGAGGAAGAGATTACATTGCATTTAATGGTGAAGAATCTCAATTAAGTAAGCAATAATGAGTGCGATCCACGAAGCAGTTAGTCAGGTTTCTAACCACGTTTAGCTTAACCATGTTTAGCTATACCTGTTTTACGTACGTGTTAAACCACCTAGTTAAACGTGGTTAAGCTAAACGTGGTTAAAAACTTGGATAATTGCTTCGTGAATCGCGCCCAATAAATTTAAAAGATAATTATTATAAGATAGGTGACAAATAAGGAAAATTAATGTTATTTAAAAGTATATTACATTTCTTATAATTATTTACAAAATATGAATTTAATTGCGTATACATTTGGGCTAGTTAAGTCTGCTGAAAAGCTAAATCAATTTCATACATAGTGGGAAGCATTCTGTTTTGTTATAATTTACAATCGTTAAGTATTTTTTCTGGACTGTAGAATAGAATAGAATAGAATAGAATAGAATAGAATAGAATAGAATAGAATAGAATAGAATAGAATAGAATAGAATAGAATAGAATAGAATAGAATAGAATAGAATAGAATAGAATAGAATAGAATAGAATAGAATAGAATAGAATAGAATAGAATAGAATAGAATAGAATAGAATAGAATAGAATAGAATAGAATAGAATAGAATAGAATAGAATAGAATAGAATAGAATAGAATAGAATAGAATAGAATCGTCTTTATTAATGGCGAGGTTAAGACATTAATGTCTTTTCTCCACCTTATCATGAATTAGAAATACAGAAATTGTACAAATATGTTTACCATAACATTGCACGGGGATAATTATTTCAACAATATGCCATGATTATCAAAAATGTCAATTTTGCATGACAGTGTCAGTCTCTTGATGTGATGTAGATTATGTCCGTGACTTAAGTTTAGAACAGTTTGGAGCAACATACAAAATTAATATAATTAGCTGTATGCTTTCACTTCACACTTTTTCACTTCACTTCACAAACACTTGAAAATAAATATGCATTACATTTTTATATAAAAAGTATTATAATTTACATCCATAATGAAAATATTTGAACAAAATATTACTATTTTGTAGTAAGCTCTCTTAAAATAATAAATAATATTAATTGTACCGAAGTAAAATTATGATAACTTTATAGCTAAGAAAAAAAAATGTAATATACTTATGCTCATTGCACATTTATTTTCATAATTATTATATAACTGTTTTTCCAGAAGTATAGTATAACAGGTCAGTTATATATAGTGTAAAAAATAAGTGTTTATACTGTATAGTGCAGAAAATAGAAAATGGAGCATATTTCAGTTTAAATGTTTATTTTTTACTAAAAGATGTTCTTGAAATTGAAATATACTGTATTCATTATATAACAATCGAATGCTTAAATCTTATTTTATTACAAATTGTGCAATTTTCCTAAAACAGCAATTTCATTACATTAACTATGTATTTTCTATAATATATAAAATATTTTTTATAGTTAATATCCTACATCAGATTAATTTAGTTCATAATAATGGGTGCGATTCACGAAGCAGTTAGCCAGGTTTCTAACCACGTTTAGCTTAACCACGGCTAAACACGTAGGTAGCTTAACACGTAAAACAGGTATATATAGTTAAAAGTGATTAAGCTAAACGGCGTGGTTAGAAACCTGGCTAACTTCTTCGTGAATCGCACCCATTAATATTATGAAAACACCACAATGTTTTGAACTGTTTATGAACTATTTATGCTTTTCAATTTTACCAACAAAAATTCAAGTTTTAATTTTAAGCCTCTCATATTTAATAACTATACTGCACGCCATACACTTCTGGACAGCACGAACTTTACTCCTACCTCACTTGCTAGAGTTGCAGCTCCAATAGACAGAGGTGTAAATTTGCTGTGTGAAGTATAAGAAGAGCACCCAAACTATCACTATCAAAACAATATAAAAAAGTGTTGTCTTTTATACGCACTCGTAGACCGCGTAAAGTAAGTCTAAAACAAATCATTATGTCCAGAGGTATACAAATGCATAATCTTGGTAATAAATATCGCAGCGGGTCGGTAACTTCATAGATGACGTATCAAGGGTAGATAAGACCAATAACTCGAAAGGTGACACCCCACAAGGGTAAGAAAGACAGTATAAGTGGCAGGACGGATGGAGAACGCTCAGTTTGTGTCCAACATGGTAGCGTGCTCGTGGATGTTAGCCGTCCTCTTGGCGGCGCTCAGCTGTCTGATGGTCACAATGGCTGATGGTGAGTGCTCACGTACACTCCATTTCAATAAAAATGTCCAATCCGGCCATGTTAAAGTGTAGTTGGATCGGATGGATTTGACAAAAAATTAAGACATAATAATAGAGAGAGAGAGAGAGAGAGAGAGAGAGAGAGAGAGAGAGAGACAGAGACAGAGACAGAGACAGAGACAGAGACAGAGACAGAGACAGAGACAGAGACAGAGACAGAGACAGAGACAGAGACAGAGACAGAGACAGAGACAGAGACAGAGACAGAGACAGAGACAGAGACAGAGACAGAGACAGAGACAGAGACAGAGACAGAGACAGAGACAGAGACAGAGACAGAGACAGAGACAGAGACAGAGAGAGAGTAAGATCATGAACAATGTATTTTGCTTTAATAAAGCAAAGAATCATGCCCATACAGCTCATATTTTTACGTTGATGTTCAGTAAAAAATATATAATATAATTTTATTTGGTGCATATAGAATCCATTGAAACTCTATAGCAGCCACTGTTGTTTCTGATATTAACTTAATTTAAAAGATTATTTTGTCAATTTTAGCGATAACATACAGATATATTATATAGTAACTAAATATATAATATTAGACTATAATTAATATTATTATAATGATACGTAAAGACATCCAGCTTAAAACTATACAAGATGATGTACTTCAGAATACAAATCGTCCACACTATTGTTGCATCCACAGACTACTGGGGATCTGACGACTACGATGCCTCGATGTACCCTTTCCAGTACAACGACCCTGGCACTGCAGACGAGCTCACCTACTACCAGAATGGTCGCTTCAGAGGGGGCCGGGGTGGGAGGAGAGGATTTAGGGGCCGAGGAGGGGGGCGTGGGGGTGGACGTGGAGGTGGACGGGGAGAAGGGCGAGGGGGTGGACGAGGAGGCGGCGGGGGCCATGGAGGTGGGGGCCACGGGGGCGGGAGCCACGGGGGCGGGGGAGGCGGGCACGGAGGAAGAGGATAAAAAATCTGAGGTAAAAAGTGCTTTAAATACTCGTATTTTGTATTTCATATGTCATATAATATCCGATAAAATTTTTATAATAATATAACCATCAAATTAACAAAAATAGTAATGAAAAAAAAAAAAAAAACAAAACATAAATAAAGAAACAAATAAAAAGGCAGGCAGGTAGCCTTTTGAATTTAGATTAGTCTGCTCATAATTATATTAAACTGAATTTAGCCTCATGCAGTAGGACGGATATCATGTTTTTGAATTTTCGATTTTTGTTATAAGAATTAATGTAATGTTTTTCAATTACTTCTACTTTCCTACAATAGTTTAAAATTTTAACTAATTTAAATTAATTAATTGTATAAAGAAATTAAGTTTGCAAATAGTTTACATTTATTTTTAATTCTTTAAACTTTTAAAACACGATTCAGACAGATGAATCTCCCGAAAACGTGAATGAGAGTATATAAAAAAAAAAACATGAAAGCAGTTATTTCATCCTTGCATATATCTCAAGCTTGTGGTGAAGAATAGAATACAAGCACTTAATATTAAAATAATTAATATTATTAATTAAGTCCACATAAACTAAAATTTATCAGTATTAATGGTGACTTTGGCTTGTATTTTGTTTTTATTATTATTGTCAGTGATTGTGTTTGATAGTGTTAAATAACTTATGTAAATGTGTTTAAGTTTGATGTTTTTATGTTGTATTTTGTCCAATTTTGACTTGAACATATGTTTGTCTTGTACAACCAAAAAGAAGTTCCAAAATAAAAAAATAAATAAATAAATTCTTCAATTTAAAAATATTTACTGAAAATACTCACTAAATTAACAATTTCAATGAACGTTAAATCAACGAGAATTAAAATTACTTCACACGTTATGTCAGACAACACTCCTCACATTACCTCACAGTGAAGGTCGTTCTGTATGCAGGCGGACGTAATGTATATAAGCCACAGTCAGAGCATCATGGGACATCATTAGTCATGAATCAAGCAAAACTGTTGGTGCTCATGGTGCTCATAGCAGTGGCGTTACCGATCGCCTCTGCAGGCTGTAAGTTACTTTATGTTTTTAAAACTGATTCTTGCAAATATATTGTGTTGTTTTGACATATTTTTTAAAAGTAATTGCCTAATGGACAACATACATGAAAAAAATTATTACAGAAATGAATAGAGGGTACCAAATTATGCTACTCTGAATTCTTTCAGATTTTTTTTGAAACCCAGAACTACTTTTAAATAATTATTGAAAGTGCGGCCACGCCCCCTGGAGGCGTCAATAGGCGTCCAGTCTCTATCCTTTTTATTAAGAATTCAGGGGTGCCAACTGAAATCACAGAACTTTCAATAATTATTTAAAAATAGTTCCGGGTTTCAAAAAAATCTGAAAAAATTCAGAGTAGCAATTTGGTTCCCTCTATTCATTTTTGCAATAAATTTTTTTCATGTATGTTGTCCATTCTATCTTATTATATTGCATGCTAATTTTTTTTATCCAAATTTAAAATTTTTATTTGCATTTCAAGTCCAAATTTTACATTTTTTACTGTAATTTCTATAAACTAAATTGTTTTTGGGATTTTTTTAAACCTTATTTTATAAATTTACTAAATTTTTGACAAATTTCCTTAAAATATGTAAATTTTAATCTCAAACTAATAGAAATTTAGTTCTAAAAATAAAAGTTAAAAAATGTGTGGAAAGTCGAGCAATTGTTCACAAAACTATATATTTTTTGTGCTTATGTATTTTATAAGCTATGGATTATCCGAGGCATATAATAATATTGTAGATTATCCATTGTTAATTTAATTTATACTCCCATTTAAGTGAAGGAATTCACTTAATTATACCATGCATAATTATTATAATATAACCATTTTTAAAAATTGAATACTTCTTTTAAAATGGGCGATACTTTATGGCTTAATGCAATTTTTACATTTTCGTGCATTTGAACAAGAGAATATTGACTTAAAAATTTGCATGCAGAAGTGGATAGAGGGTGCAAAAATATGCCACTCTGATTTTTTTCAGAATTTTTAGAGACAGAGAAGTATTGATAAAAAGTTTTGCTGAAGTCGGATTTGATCCCACACCACTTTTAGATTCTATCCTTTTATTAAGAGAGGCATCAAGGCGTCACTTTCTCTGTAATTTCTATTTAAAAAAAAAAGTTCCCGGGCTCTAAAAAATCTGAAAAAAATCAGATTAGCATAAATTTACACCCTGTATTCATTCCTGTAATAAAAAATATGAGGTCGGTATTCCATTTGTATAATTATAATTATTTATACTTCAAAACCAATACTGATATATGTGTCTTGTCTGCATTCAGGGTATATTACTGTGACCTGACAATAAATATCACAAAACTAACCTATTGTCTTGTCTCAGGGTACTACCTGGACCCGTCGTACTACAAACGTTGGCGGAAGTTCCCCAAGAAGTTTGACTGGTTCTACCTGTGGAGGTGGAACCGCGACAGTCTCATCGATCCCGCGCTGGTGCCGCTCAAACCACAGAAATTTTTACCGTGATAACATTACCTTTATGTACAGTGTTTGTCATTGTCAGGGGGACAGCACCAATCGCTGTACAAATTACTATGTCCCACTCTTTATGGCAAGCTGTGTACTTCTGAAGAATTAAACAAAGTGCAAATCATATTTTTTAATAAATAATGCAAAGTCTTAATATAATTATATGCTTGTTTTTATTTATAAATTATAATATTGATAAATATTTGTACAAGCAAAAATATATATGTATTGTATGGAAATTTTGAATAAGATATATATATACAAATAAAATAAAATCGTAACTATACATATAGAGACAGTAACTTTTATCACAAAAAATAGTAAGCCTGCATTCTCTGCTTAATCATTTGACCTGCAAACTGTTTACGATAACAATAAATAATCCAGAATGATATATGTACGTTTTTGAATTTGGTTAATATTATGTTGATTAATATGATTATTATTAAATTCACAGTAATTTACAGCGATTTTATAATATTGGTTATTGAAAATAATACACCCTCACCCCTATTTAAAATGCGGTAAAGGTCGTGACCAAAATTCACAAAATTTTCACCGTAAACTATAAATTTGAGAATTTGAACTGCTTAACATCAAGCTTTCCTCTTTTTACTCACTTTAGTCACTTTAGTGCATGTGCACTCTCTTCAACATAACTAAATTAAAAACAAGGTTATAAAATAATAATCAGTTTATTTTTTTTTCTGTTTTTATTTATAAAAATACATTATTATCATTTGATTACGGATTGCGAGGTTGAATAATAGTTTAAAAAACAAATGAAAAATTATAAGTGTCAGTGATTCTTTTTTATAATTAATTTTATGCTATTTTTTTGTTTATTTTATATAGTAGGTATCACAATTTTAAAAAATACTTTAATTCAAAGTGTGACAAAATTAATTACAACAATAATTACATTGAAGAGTTAGTTACGAGCGAAGAAAGCGGCGGCCGCTGCTAAAATGAGCACCACTGGCGCTGCAGCGGGTGCTGGTGCGGCGCTGTCGAAAGGAGGCATGACCGCGAACATACCCTCTGTGCGAGCGGTGGTGAACTTGCTGCGGTACATACTGCGCATCCTAGCCTCCACGTCGATGGACATGTATGCACCTTGTTCGCGGTGGTAGGAGATGAACTCAGGAACGTCCTTCACATCATCTCCTTCCGGAGTAGGGTGTCTGCAGAGCAAAGAGGTGGATTTACATGAGTTTGGTTATTGCGCACTTGCTGTAAACTCTTATGTCAGCCATCTTTGTTTTTGTCGTCACAAAATGTGTAGCAAATTTGATTTTAAACATTTATGTTATATAATTTCTGTCAAAATCTTATCGCATACACCTTTAATTTAGAATAGAAGTGAGCGAAGTTGAGAGATTTTAACATATATATTTGACAAAGTGAGTGAAACTCTGTTGTGAGAGATCTGTTCACTTAGCAAAAATATGGCATTAACAAAAATAGCGAAAAAATAGCGACCATAGAATTTGACAGAAATTATGCAAAATTTACATTTTACGTTCATTGTTAAATCAGTTGAAAAAAAAAAAAAAACTATTTGATTCAGCTCCAAACAGCTATATGAAGATTCAATTTTATTTTATACTATCGATGGATATAAAAAGAAAAGCACTCAAATTTTCCATTCTTAAGTCATTTTCTATACATTCATATTATACTCTGCTTGGGTAACATTCTTGCTGTCCCGCAGTGTACAATCAAGAAATTTATAAAAAATTATTTTTTTAAATCTGCATTATTTTGTACAATTTTCAAGGAATTATTGATATTTTTTGTCGAGTTTGATCCAGTTTAGCTAAATCTTAGTATATCGAGTGATAGTAAAAGAAGCAAATCATTGTGACGCAATAACAGCTGATAATAATACCTGTCCTTAACGAGTTATCAACGGTTTGTTTCCTGATAAAAATCAAGGTTACGGCAAATTTAATATGGCCCATTTTAGCAAGTTGAAATTAGAAAATATAATTTTATTTCTACTTTCTAGAAGTATGCATAAACATAAACCATGGAGTATAGAACTACATGTCCCAAACATTTTTGCGCTTGTGGTTAATTTAAAAAATAAGCCCATGCATAAAACCAATAAACATGATAAATTATCATCGTGGCATAACACTCTCTATCAACATGATAACAGTCCTCGTGATTTAGCTCTCTTTGTCCATTGGTTGTTGAGTACGTTACCACCCATTTTATATAATAAAACAAAAGATTAAATTTACAATGGTAATATGGATTTTGTATGAAAAGTGTACTGTTTACTATGGACTTAAAAATTTTATAGTTTCATTCGAATGATTATATTTAAATTTTGATCCTCTACCAAGATGACATGACGAATTATTATTATTTTCTTGATTGTCTTTTGGATTATTTTTTCATATAGTCTCAAAATGGAGAACGTTTTAATTGATTTAATTTGATTTTGGATTTATTATCGTATGCATGCCATGATATTATGTAAAATGCTTTGATTGACTTTTATTTGGAAAAATAAATATTTTCCATGCAACAACGATATGAAATCTTTTAATTTATTTTGAATTGGTTTATGGATTAAATTATAGCATGCAGTCACAAAATGTGCTAACAGCAGTAACAGTCCACTTACCTAATAAAATGTATAATATATGTGTAGGGATAGACACTATGAAGTCTATGAACTATAATTGTTTTATATGTAAAAAACTACGTAAATCACTATTATGTGTTTAAGGCTTAACCTGAGATATTCGGACGAAAAAAGTCGTATCGACAGATGTTCTTGAAATTAATTTGGTAGACTTACAACAATGGACAACATACATGAAAATTTTTTATTGCAGAAGTGAATAGAGGGTACCAAATTATGCTACTCTGAATTCTTTCAGATTTTTTTGAGACCCCGAACTATTTTTAAATAATTATTGAAAGTCCTGTGATTTCAGTTGGCAACCCTGAATTCTTAATAAAAAGGATAGAGACTGAACGCCTATTGACGCCTCCAGGGGGCGTGGCCGCACTTTCAATAATTATTTAAAAATAGTTCTGGGTCTAAAAAAAATCTGAAAAAAATTCAGAGTAGCATAATTTGGCACCCTCTATTCATTTCTGCAATAAATTTTGTTCATGTATGTTGTCCAAATACTACTGATTTTTTTCAGATTTTTTTAACCGTTGGTTTAATCATAATTAATTTATTCAAATGTGTATTTTGTATCCTTTCAATGTTAAATTTTTCAATCAACATTGCAAAAAAATGGCTCGAGAATTTTTTTAAAATTTTACATGGATTATAAAAGCTAATTTTTTGGACTATTTTTCTGAATTGTTTTCATATATTTCGAACCATGGCGATGATCGTTTCTGATATGTCCTAAGAAACTTGGCAACGCTCTCAAGGACTGTAGTTACCACCCCCTCCTAATCTATTATTCGCATTACTATTACAACAGTGTTGTCAGATTTGCCAGTGTAGCCACGCCTCTTGACCTTGACAGACAAATTCTCAGGTTATACCTTAAATATAGTGAAAAGAATATTTCATTACCCAGAGATGATGAAGTTGGTGAACAGCTGGACCATCCTCTGCGCGATGATTGAGTCGTGCTCGTTCAGAGGCATCGCAGACCGTGGGAAGATGTACAGCGTGTCATCGCCATGGGTCAGACCTGCGAAAAAATGACACATGGGTGTAATAAATATGGATTTTATGGAATTTTGAATTCATAATTAAAGAGGATTGGGATAAAATCATTCATGAAAAAATTACACGAAAAAATAATAATGTATAACATGTGAGAACTTGTGTATTTTACTATTTATAAATATGACTGCGAATAGACGACTTGCAAAACCCCATTTTTAGCAAAAAAGTAAACAAAGAAAAGTGACCCCAGTTCATTGTTGTTTTTATTATGTGTATAAATTTTGCTTATACATTAGACCTTATGGGAAATTCACGATTTTCACACAAAGATTTCAATATGTGTTCCAAACCTACGATTCTAAATATGAAAATATCACCAGAATCTGCAGTTTTTGGCCATTTATAATGCTGAAATGCATAACAGAAGAAGTCTTATTTACTTTAATATGGTAAATTTCATATGATAACAAATCAGCCAATTGCATGGGAGAAGATATGTAACCAAGCATGCTCCATATTGTTGATTATTGTAACAGTTAAAATCAACAAACTGGAGTTTGCCTGGTTACGTATCTTCTCCCATGCAATTGTCTGATTTGGTATCATATAAAATTTACCATATTTAAGTAAAGAAAACTTCTTCTGGTATGTATTTCAGCATTATAAATGGCCCAAAACTGCAGATTCTGGTGATATTTTCATATTTAGAATCGTAGGTTTGTAACATATTGAAATCTGTGTGTGAAAATCGTGAATTTCCCATAAGGTCTAATGTATAAGCAAAATTTTTACACATAATAAAAACAACAATGAACTGGGGTCACTTTTCTTTGTTTACTTTTTTGCTAAAAATGCGGTTTTGCAAGTCGTCTATTGTGTATCGTAATTTTTTAAGATATATTTAACTATATCTAACACTAAAAATTGTAAAACGTTTTAACGTGATCATGCAGAATTCATGCTAAATATAAATATATGCTTAATATATACTGTATGCGTGAGTATGACTTTACAAAATGATTCAAAATTATTTCAAAAGCGACAAATTGTTAAAAAAATACACAACATAATGCACGAGGTCCTTTGTCCTAATATGCAACAAAAATTTATGTTCAACAAACAGTAAAATGTATGCATGAATTATTTTTCTGTTATTGCACTGCAGATATGGAGAAGTTATGTGAACTGAACTTTTATGATAATTATTATGAATCTTCTTAATTTATTCCGTGATAAAACAATTTGACAAGTACGGGGGACCGTCTCACCATCAGGGACTGGCACTGAGGAGGTGGTGTTCTTGAAGAGGGTGTGTTCTCCAAAGTACTCGAAAGAGTAAAGGAAGGTGCGGGCCTTGAGGGCGTGCAGCTCAGCCTGGCGGAACACTGCGCCCTTCAGGAAGGTCACGCCGGTGAACTGAAAGGTCATTAGCACCACGTCAAATATCGAGTCTCGTAAATACTGTACATTGTACACTTTTTGAGCTTGATTGACCTCATATTCAAGTATATATAAAGAAATTTAATGAATTTAAGGAGTTGTAAACTAATCTATAGTATTTTGAAAAAATATAAATCTTCAAATTTAATAAATAAAAAGTAAAAATTGTGACGTATTTTTTTATTATTATTTCGTGTGCTCTTTATGTGGTTTTACTTAGTACATCTATTCATATATTATAAACTCCTGCTAACCAGAGAGAGAGAGAGAGAGAGAGAGAGAGAGAGAGAGAGAGAGAGAGAGAGAGAGAGAGAGAGTTAACGACTCTGTATACGTATAGTAAATATTTCTTGAGAGATAGTAGCTGTGTGTAATTGTACATCTCAGAAATTCTACAATCAGTCAACTAGATTGATTGTTAGTAATTTTGCTGTATCTTGGTAATGTTAGTAACAATACATTTTTTTTTTAATTTTCTGTCACTCACATCGACCAGTCCGGGGAGCATCTTTGTGAAATCTCCAAGTTCATCACCCGCGAAGTACCTCCTGGTGCAAGCGTCCGCCATCACCCTCGAGTTCTCGTCCACGCCTGCAAATAACCGAGTTATAAGGAGGCTGTATTCGAGTTTATTTGAAGCAGGTGCAGATGCAGGCCTCTCAATACAAACGAATAACACAAACATGAAACTCCATGGTTTACTTACCATAAGCATTAAGAATTGCAGGCACTATCTCAGTCCTCAAGAACAAAGTGTCCTCGACCAAGTTATTTGGTACCATGTATCCCTGGTAAATAACTGAAACAAAGCAATACAACGTGTTAATTTATAGCAATAAATTTTTTTAGATAATTTCTTAATTTTATACTAGAGAAGTTAGGACAAAAAATTTTTGGTACAATTTTATCAAATTATATTATGTGAGAGTAGAATAATTATTATTGATGCCAATTTGATTGATTATTGAGCTCTAATCCTAATTTATACGCAGCATTACAAAAATATAAAAATCCCATCGTATTGAACATTGCAGTCTTGTGAATCTCCACTTCTGTATAATTCCGAAAACTTTCTTGTCGTGGTGTACTTTTAGGTGTAGCAAAAGTTGCATATCTTTTAAGGCGTTATGCTAGATCCCTATTTCATCAAGAGTATGAGTGCCTTTTTTTTTTAAGGAATTGAAGTTCGTAGAGAAAAACAGATTGCAGATTTTTAAATTTTTATTTGTATAAAAAATTAGGGTCCCACCATTTTGTATAATGTAAAATTTGCGTAAATTTTTTTTATTAGCTAACAGTTGTTCGGTTATTAAGCGGAACTTGTTACTCATTTTTTGTTTTTGATCAAGACTTTATATAGTTCTATCATGGGTGAAGCCAAGCAATGCATCCAAGTTGTCAGGAATTTTTCGCTTCTCATACAGGAAACTTCATATGTAGGCTTTGAGGTAATATATAGGGAATAGGGACAATATGATAGCTTACCGTCCAGGGCGAATATTCCCTCGTGCTTGGTGGCTCCGATCATCATCGGGACGGGGTTGTAGTCACCAGATTCAAGGAGGTCCTGAGGAGACCTGGTCAGGATGGGAACCACTCCCTCAGCCTCCTTTTGTAACACTGGCACCGAGGCACCCATGGCCAAGGTACCGTCCTGCAGCTGCGCCGCCTGAAGGACATGAACAGTACTTGTTATAGATAACATGTTGAATAACACAGAATTTTAAAGTAAAGTTTATTTTTAAAGTTTAAAGTACTTTAAATTTTAATTTGAAAGTATTCATGTGTATCATAACGTTGAAAAATAGTAACCTGGGATGATAGAGTATAAAATATATACGTTAGCCATAAGTTCTATAAAAATTTGGTGTGAAAATTTTCTGATTTTCTCTTTAAATAAGATTAGATAAATTGGTCAAATTAAAATTGTTATATACAATCGTATCAGAGCCTGGAAATATATATTATTTCCCTTATATAGAAAATATTTAATATCACTCTAATAAGAGCTTCGTTTTTATTGTTTATGTCAAAAGACAAGTTGACTAAAATACAGATTTATTTATACTTTTAAATATGAGACTGCCTTTTTGAGGAGGAGATGTTTGTTTTCTAGAAATTTAAATATTTTTAAGAAACAAGAGGCTTGAAGTTTGATGGGAACGTATATATTTATGAAAACAAAGATTCACATTTTAAGCAACAGCGACGCAATTTTGTCACACAAGCTATGAAATCCTATGCTGAAATCAAATTCGCCGCATTGTCGAAACCGCTCCTTAAATTTTGATGCTCCTTTCAATTGTCAAATATGGCCGCCAATGGGTTTTACAGCAAGTGCGCATTATTCACGTCGCGTTCGCAAACTGCGAATACCAAAATGAAAATTTCTCGTACATACCGTGTATGTAAGACAAGCGGTCAGTAAGTCTGCCACGTCCTTGCCGCGCATGCACTCTGCGAGAGCTACGGGGTCGCTCTCTGTGCACCCAGCCATCATCGCCACGTCTCTGCTGTGGTGCTCGCCGTGCTGCACGTCGAAGGCCCACGTGGAGAGGGCCGCGCCACTCGAGGACAACACGCGGTTGAACAGACCTGACACAACATGGTGTTATAATATCGCTAATCTTTTACAATGTTCCTTTATATAACAGGTTACGCTACCGATTTGACCAATATTAAAGGGTTTAGCCAATCAGATTCAAGTATTTCAGGACCCATCGTGCCACGAAAATTTGAATACGCCCATCATGCAATGCTATTTTAAAATTTTGCAGTGCAATGGGTTAAAAAAAAATGACGCACAAAATTCCCGTGTGTCTTAACTTGGTATAAAAGAACGTTGATTTTTTGTTTACGATAAAAATGCATGAAAAATGTTGTAAATATGTACATTTTAATTGAGACGAACATTAGTAGGTTGCAGCCAGCCCAACGAGACAAAAATATCCTACTAGTAGGTATTTTTTTTTTTTTTAGGAATGCACCCTGTAAAAATTAACACCCCAAAAGATGCAGGAGCAAAGATTGTGGTGTCTCTCACACCACCCATAAATTAAATAGTTTTAATTTCTTCCCCATATTAAATCACTGCATGCTTTGATGCTAGTTGTACAAATAATAAATTTTTGCCTAAATCAATATATTTTATAAATACAGGGTTAATGTGTTCGTCCTTAATATACACGTGGATAAAAACTACTAATGGACTCTAAAAAAATGTAATATTTAACTCCATTTAATAATTTAAACAGTAATTTTGAGGAACTACAATGCTTTAATTAAATTCTGACGACTAAGGGAACTTGACAACTGTTTACTCACGGTCGGTCTCCATGTTGAAGAGCGGACTCAACATCTGTAGACTGACACTGGCTCCTCCTGCGCTGTTTCCAGCAACTGTGACTTGTCCCGAGTCTCCGCCGAACGCCCCGATGTGATCTCGTACCCACTTGAGGGCCAGCCATTGGTCCATCAACCCCATGTTACCGGGGGCGTCAACAGTATTCAGGTAGAAGAAGCCTGCGAGAACGTCAAGTTAGCTCTATACTTTGTTTGGGGTTCTGTGTTATAGTTTGATTGTGGTGAAGATTTCATAAAAACACAATATTAATAATCTATTATAATTATTAAATATACTTTTCTCCTGTAAAATGATTTTTACATGAAGTATTGTAATATAATAATATGCTATATTTCCATAAAAATGAACTTCAGATTTAAAGTTTAAAAATATATCTGCTTGCAATTATACTGATCTTTATTGACAATGGATTTATTATTTTCCCAAAAAAATTCAATTTAATTTTAATTTTGTCTTTCTTCAAGGTTGATTTGTAGTCACCATACAATATTATTTAACAGAGTACTTAATAATTGTTTTTAATACGATGCAATTCATAAGTAAAATTTTTCAAACAAATTTTAATGTTTCTCTTAGATATTTTTTTTATCAATTTACAAGCGACTTCTTTATATTCAGAAGTATATTTTTTCTATACAGACCAGTACTAAGAGGACGTACCGAGAGGCCCCAGACGGTACTGCGGGACCACGAGGATGATGTCTTTCTCGTCTAGAAGGAAGCCAGGTCGCAGCGCCGCGGAGCTGCCGGAGATGAAGGAACCTCCGTGGAACCAAACCACCACGGGCAGCTTGGCAGACGCGTTCGTCTGTGGACATATTAAGACGTATGAGACCCTGGGAGGTATGAGTGGTGGTAAAGTCCCTGAAGATGTGAGTTACTTATCGACTATATTAGTTGGTATTCTAATCATTGCCAAAATATGGCTGCCAGAGAAGTATAGGATTGCAACGAAAGGGAATTTTTATTATATTTTTCACAAGTTATGCAACCAAATCACAATTAAATGTTTCTGCCGAATATAATGTACACGTACACTCAACACTAAATAAAATGTCTTTGAAACTATATTATTTCACATTGAGGTTCATAGACAACTTGTCCAACATCAAAACAGAGAGTTACATAATGCAGAACAATTATTTAATGTTTCAGTAAAAAACAAGCTGTTCAAACTCAGGGCGAGATGATGCTTCAAAAAGAGGTCATTTTATCTCTGCTTGAGTGTACTTACGTACACAGAATGGGAAATCTTAAAATTGACCCCTGAAAATACACTGAAATAAAAATATTTTTATGTTTTAACTGTCTTGTTTTTAATTTCCATATTATTCTAATCGCAAGATTCACAGTTACAAAAATACAATTATAATTTTCATAAAATATAACAAAATGCAATAGTTTATTTAAAAAAATTGATTGGAGGAAAAAAAAAATCATGATAATTTTTTTAATTGAAATTTAATAATTTGAACTTTGTATATTAACATGCTCGTTATATAATTCAGTCATTACTCTTATGATATTATTGTATTAATTGTAGTAAGATTTCAAATATTTTTAATATTATGGAACCTCACAATCCAAAATATTTTGTTATATCTATAATTATATATAAAAATTGAAGTTAGGAATCGTAATCTGTCACACTTATAAATCCTCAAGAACTGTATTTTGTGTTTTACTAATCTAATCAGTGATTTAAAAAATTGATTTGACGCACCCTCAAACGACCTCCAACTTTATTTCAAGCACATAAGGTCACATGTTGTTGTACGTACAAGTTGCACTATCATTTGAAATTTGAATGATAAGAAAAGTGATTATCAGAACGTACCCATCAATCATAAGAGCCTTGCGCCGAATTCTAAATAAAAATAGTCCAATCAACAAGCTGCATATTTTTGTATCAGATTAGATCAAAATGTGTAAATAACTTCAAATTTCTTGACAGAGTTATTTTATATTAAACATACAGAAAAAATTTGTGAGAAAAATTTAAGATTAATAAAATCACATTTAAATTATTCAAACCATTATTTTTAATCAAGTGTTGTTTGCTGTAAATTGATAACACTTTTACACATTAAACATAAAAATTAGAAGAAATATTTTACTCCTTCGAAAATGGAAGATGGAGCCAAAAATCCGCGGAAAGAAATAATAAAGAGAGGGACACTCTATATAATCGAGATAATTAGGTTAGGTTACTTGAGAAACGTAGCAGAGTTTGCTGCTGTCAGAGAAAAGTGTGTCGTACTTTCTGCTGAAACCATTGCCCTTTCTGCATATTGTAACCCGCTTTGTGTTGGTGCTGAAAAAGTTGCCTAAAATCAAGGGGAAATAAGGCTGCTTGGCTTGTGGTTTTTGTATACAAATATCTCTCTGAAAAAACGCTCTGATGAAGAGATGGCTGTAGCAACGAATTGAAATTATGATTCAGTTTATTGACAATACCTCACTCATAAATTTATCAAACCTTATATAAAATACCCAAATCCATAAAAATATAATACAATATGTACAGTCGTCACCTCTGAAAAGCTTCATTTGCAGCCTTGTTAATCGCAGTGCTGTGTGAGTTCATCTCGGTGATTAACAAGGCTGCGAAAGAGAAATTTTCAGAGGCAAGAAGTATACAACCGACATTTCACGCAATGGACAACATACATTAAATTTTTTTATTTCAGAAATGAATAGAGGATATCAAATTATGCTACTCTGAATTTTTTATATTTTTTTGAGACCCGGAACTATTTTTAATTAATTATTGAAAGTCCTGTGATTTCAGTTGGCACCCATGAAGCCTTAATAAAAAGGATAGAGACTGGACGCCTATTGATGCCTCCAGGGGGCGTGGCCGCACTTTCAATAATTATTTAAAAATAGTTCTGGGTCTCAAAAAAATCTGAAAAAATTCAGAGTAGCATAATTTGGTACCCTCTATTCATTTCTGCAATAAAAAAATTTCATGTATGTTGTCCATTGGTAAAACATTTTTTTTCTTTTTATATGCAGTAAAATTAATCACTAATAATCATATATTTGTTTTTCTAGCCTTTGACGTTCCTTAACCATGAGAATGTATAATGCTTTATTTATATAATATAATACTTGTTATAATATATCGGTAACAAGTTATGCTTTAATATATTTGGTGTTTGACGTTTTTGTTTTTTAAATTGAATGCTAAAGGCCATTTGTTGTCGAGAAAATATTGCTCTGGATGATAATTATAAAACAACAATAAACATAGATCATTAGAGACCTCCGTGTCTTTGACCAAAAATAGTAGTATTAGTTCCATCTTTCCATGGGACGTTAGCGTCTCTACCTCTTGTATTATCATATACAGTAGAGTCATCGGCTCGAAAAATTTCGCTTTGAAGACTTGTTAATCACCATGCTCCGTAAGAATAACACAGGGTATGGTGATTATAAAAAGCTTCAAGTGAGAAATTTTCCAAGGCGACGAGTGTACTACAGTGGCGCCACTGGAAACATGGTGGCTCTATTATGGTGCAGTCACGATCTCCAATTTTCAAATTTCGCGCTTAAACTGTTCCACTTTGTATCAAATCACCGGACTTAATTACTGTCACGTGACAAAAATTACGCCCTCTGATTGGCTGAGCCTTATACATGGGTCTTATCCGTGTCACCACCATAGTAAATAGAGCCACCATGACTGAAAAGATAGAACTACTATAACTTTTGGTAAAATTTCTGCCCATAAGACACGGCGGCCTCTGATATTTGAAGGACGTACGGTCGGGGTGTGCACGTCCAGAGTAAGACAGTCCTCAATGTCAGTGGCACGGGCGGCGCGGCGTTTCTGCATGGCCCTGGCCTCGTCGTCAGGTTGCAACACGTTGTTGAAGGCGGGCATCATGGCCATGTCGGGCTGGGGACACGCCTGGGCGAACTCCTTAACGTCAATCGTGCCCGTCCAGTTGGCGTACGGCACGGGGTCCTGTCAGAAACCAAAGAGGATCAGAACAACGTTAGGTAAATCTATCTTAACATTTTAACAATGGAGTATCGACCTCAAAATTTTATGTTGCAGAAATTAGGATGCTACTCATCTTTTTTTGAATCCGGGAATTATTTTTATAAAATTATTGAAAGTACAATGAGAATGACGCCTCTTGAAGCCTCTCATAATAAAAAGATAGCATCTAAAAGTGGCGTTGGTTCAAATCTGACCTCGGCAAAACTTTTTAGCAACACTTCCCGGGCTTTAAAAAATCTAAAAAAAATCAGAGTGGCATTAATTTGCACCCTCTGTTCATTTTTGCAGTAAAAAAAAAAAAAAAAAAAAAAAAAAAAAAATAAGTCGATATTATACTCTATTGTGTTAAAGACAATATTACACGATATAAATTTTCTACAATGCTCAATAGTATTATAGCGATAGAATAAGACGCATAAAAAACAATTAAAATTTTAAGTTGCATTTATATTCATTAGTAATTTTTTTACTGCCTTGAGAAGAACTTAATTGAAATAAGACGATGGACATGGAATATTTTCTGTACAAAATAATAAGTTAGCCTAAATTATTTGAGATTTTTTTAGAGTTTAGGAATTAAAAGAACTATATTTGCATGTTTTTGCCAATTTATGTATTTATGTTGTATTTTTTTTTCTGCTTAATATTTAATTTTCTGCAAAACTCACTGTAATGTAATATAATTTGTACACCAGCACTTACCCATAAGGCTTCCTTCCTTGGTAGGACTGTAATCTTATTTTCACTAATAAAACTATTAAAAAAAATAAAATAAAAAAAGAAATACTGTATTCAAAATTTCTACAATTAAGTTGGTACTACCTGACTGTGACGTCATAAACTTGGCTGTCTCTGATGTCACAAATTACCTTGAACCTGAGTTCATCGGTAGGTGGTTCAGCGTACGGGATTCCTCGATACTCGTAGATCGTTCTCCCGCTCCATGCTGACTTAGACGTGGTTCCATCGACAATACCAAGGTCGGGGATGTTGACCACGTTAGCTGAGGCCGCGGTGACCACAGACAGGACGACGAAGAGTGCAACGCTGGACACCATGGTGCTCACTGGTGCTCAGTAACAAGCGGGCCTGCCTTTATTATCTCGCAGCCCCACCCTATATTTTGATGATATCTCAAAATAGAATCTTAACAAGCTTAGCTTATCTAAAAACACCTGCTGATAATATTGAATTTTAGAAACAGTTGAGATCAAATCGAAAAATAATTGATAGCCAAATTAATTAATTTAATAAAGAATGATGGTTGGAACAAGCTAGGTAATGTTTATGAGCATTAAAAGTGTCAAAATTTTAATATATATTATAAATAAATGACAAAATAGACTTACAACATTTGCAATAATTTCTGCTGTGAAATGAGATTACATACCATACACAGTACGAAATTTACGCTTGGTCTTATGGAGGCGTGAAAGTAAACCTTTGTGGGAGAAAAAACTGGGACACCTCGGGACAGCTGGAAAGTTATTATACCTACCAATTATACTTTTCTGAAATTGTAGCTCTCGAATCGAGACAAATAATAAATTTTTGATTATGTTATAGATTTGCAAATTTGATATAGGAGTAAGGAAAATAACATATTTCAGCTATCCACATAGCTAACAACGCCAAATTCTCACAAAAAAGCAGTGGTAACGTTCGTGCTGTCTCGAGGTGTACATACATCATTGATATATCGTTGATGGATGTTAGTTTCTCAGAGTTTTTTTTTATTAATTAGCGGATTGTTTTTTATAACATGTTTACTAAAGAATAAATACATAGGTTACATGAAGCGAAACGAGGCTTTAAATTTAGATGAAAAAGTTATGACTTTTGAAATACATTTTCGAACAATGATTTATTATAACATTATGCAAGTGACATAATATAAAATTAAGGCATTGGCTATCACATTGAAAAAAAAAAAATGTTTCTTCGTAATTATAATTAAATTTCCAATTAATTGAATTGAGTGTTGAGTTAATTATTGTTAAAATGTTTTCTCCAAAGGTTATATCATGATAAAAAATTATATCTACAATTTCATTCGGTTAGTAAATTTCATTTAACTGCAGTAGTGTACTAAAAGTGTACTTTGTATTACTTAATGTAACACTTATTAATTGACTTTTTGTGTACATGACTGTCACAAATTATATTTTTATGGACATTTTAACAATCAAGTACGAAGTAACAGAGTGCTCCGATAACACGAGAGCAGATAACGCCTGCTGATAAAAATGTCATATAGCTGATATTGATTTCTTAATTATAGGGCGTAGTAATGATACACAATAAAAATTAATAGAAACAATGTATTTAATTGTATAACTATTACATAAAATTATTCGTATTTTAATTCAAGATATTATTGCGGATTGAGATTTGAGGATTTTTATTCAAAGAAACCCGGAACAAATGCGTTATTTATATTTATTTATTTATTTATTTATTTATTTATTTATTTATTTATTTATTTATTTATTTATTTATTTATTTATTTATTTATTTATTTATTTATTTATTTATTTATTTATTTATTTATTTATTTATTTATTTATTTATTTATTTATTTATTTATTTATTTATTTATGTTTAAATGAATAAATGAAATGGTTTTAGATCAAGGATTAATATAACTGCTCAAAAAAATTCTGATGGTAAACTGAAATTATTTTTGAAAAGATTATGGTATTCCTTGATAAAATAAAGGACAAAATAACTATTAGTTTGCTGATATATATATATAATTATATGTATATTATGTTATATATATAATTCGATGTAGATTTTGAGGTATTAATATTTTAACTCAAAACTACAGCAGTCCCCATTTAAAGAATGCTATTTTTCAATGCTGAATATTTTTGTTCTAAGTTTTGTCATAACAAATTTATTCATGGTGTGAGGAAGGTTTGCTGAATTTTCAGAGAGCTGTACCATCTACTAAGTCTATTTTTCATACCACTGACATTACCCTTTAAAGTACAAAATTTGTCATAAAAAAAGTACTAAAAAATCCTACAATAATTTGAATCATCATTTTATCCTGCATTTTACACCTGCATTTTATCATTCAAAAAATCATACCGCAAATAGCTTTGAATTCATAGTTATGCAAAACATTTTTCTATATATATAATTAATCGTGTGCATTACAAATTTAATGACTATTATACGATATCACAATGATAGGATGTTAACTACACCTCTCCAGTGACTATTACGAAATTTTAATTTTACGATATAATTTTTAATCCATAAAAAAATGTACAGTCATCGTCTCGAAAAATTACTCTTTGCAGCCTTTGTTAATCATCAGGCCCTCTGTTTAATTTTACGGGGCATGGTGATTAACAAGGCTGAAAGTGGGAAATTTTCCAAGGCCACCACAATTTTTACAATTTTTTTAACTCCTTGAAATTAGGCAACTGTCTTAGCAGGAATGTAGTGCGGAACAGCATATATTGAAGGATGCATATTTGACGGGAAACTATAATTATATATATTTAACAGAATTTTTGTATACTGCAAAATTATTTGAAATTGTTTTTCGTAACTGTGACATTCCGTATTTTTTGTCCCAGTTGAATAAAGGAAGAATTTTCAGGATACAAATTAATTTATTCCAAATACATTTAGGCATGATAGATATATTAATAACAGGTATATTAAATAAAATATTATGCATGGGTAAGACACTTTCATGACTTTCAACATAATGATGCTATATTAATATCAATGGATAAATTTTGTATATATCACAAAATTTTATTAAAATCTTTATGTTGTGATGTTATAGGAATCATCTTAAGCCGGTTTCACGATAAACTTTGCATGCAATTTTCCCTTGAAACAAGAAAATTTTATTTCCATAGAAACAAATGAATTTGTAAATTTCTTGAAGGAAAAATTGTAAGCAATAATCAGAATTATATCTCGCAATACCGGCTTTACATAAATTAAATTACAATTACATATATTATTTTTATATATTAAGATTGAGAGAAATGATCTGCTGATAATATAATTAATTGATGGACAATATACCTACATGAAATTTTTGTTGCAGAAATGAATAAAAGGTGCTCTGATACTCTGATTTTTTCATTTTTTTTTTTTTTTTTTTTTTGAGCCCAGGAACTCTGTTTTTTTTTTTAAGTATTGAATTTGTGACCACGCCCCCTGGAGATTTTAATAGGTACTTAGGCCCTTTTCTTTTTATTAACAATCCAGGGGGCTAACAGAACTTGAAGAACTTTCAATAATTTATAAAAATTGTTCCGGGACTCAAAAACAGTGAAAAAAATCAAAGTATAATAGCATAATTTGATATAATCCATTTTCGCAATAAAAATTGTCATGCAGGTTTCCATAGTAAATTACCAATACAAAGACCATGAGTTGAAGCCACTATCCCTTGCGTCCTCCGCCGCCATATTGGGTCCGCAACTCGCATGGCGTACCACGCACCACCTCCACCGTGGAAGGTGCCATGAAGACTCGGAAGTTGGTGCCGGTGGGTGGCAGGGTGCCCAGGAAGAAGCTTTGGAAGCGAGTGCCGATCACCCACAGTCGGCCATCCGTATCCACCTGGAAATGAACAAATGAGTATCGAGTATCGACCTCATTTTTTTTTTATTGCAGAAATGGATAGAAGGTGCAAAGTTATGCTATCCTGATTTTTTCAGATTTTTTAGAGCCCGGGAACTATTTTTAAAAAAATTATTGTAAGTCCTTTTTGTGACGTCACGAGACGCCGCTCCTTAAGAAAAAGATAGGACTTGCCGCCGCGTGACGTCACAAAAAGGACTTTCAATCATTTTTTAAAAATACTTCCCGGGCTCTAAAAAATCTGAAAAAAATCAGGGTAGCATAACTTTGCACGCTCTATCCATTTCTGCAATAAAAAATTTTGAGGTTGATACTCCATTAATTCATAATTCATTAACGGTGTATAGTCTTGGTCTAATTATTACGACACGGGTTTGAGGTCGTGAGCAACACAATGTCCCTCATCCGCAAAAATTTGCTCTCTGCTAGCAAGATTTCGTGTGCAATATCTGCTTTATCATTTGAGTGCAATTAAGAGCTGTAAATAGGTATAAAATAAAGCTAATTATTGCGCTCACCTGAAATAGCAGAAAGCTCGTTATTGCACACAAGATTGCGGTAGGAGAAATTTCATTATGGCGGACGAGGGACGATTATTAATGTTGCTATAATCAAGACTTGCCTTTCAGTTTTTCTGAGTCAAATGATGAAATTATGGTTCAATATTAATTTTTGCTGTCAGTATACAAAGAATTTTAAATATAAATAAAGCAAAGGAACTGGCTGGCTCACCAATTTGATTGAAGTGTCCCAGTTTTTTCCTACTAAAACTCTATACATCTTTGTAAGAATCAATGAGCATTGATGGTTATAAACACTAACTCTTCTGTAAAATAATAATTTAACAATAAAAATATGAAGAAACATAGAAATTCAAATAAAATATAATTATGCAATTAAAACACCCGTATACTGATGATTATTTGATATTTAATTTAATTATATTCTTAACAAAATAGTAAAAATATTAGTCACGAAATTTTTGTATTAATATCTGACATTCTCACATTTGCTCCACCAAGATTCTTAAATTAAATCAATCATTAAAATACAAATTTATCTATTTTCTTACCTGCACTGACACAGGGAACTGTAGTTTCTCGTCGTCCTTGAACAAGGTCACGAGGTTTTGTGACTCAAAGTTGGTCCCCGTGTTCCAGCACTGGAGTGCCTGTTCTCCCAGCAGACCGATGAACATCACCCCCTGCTTGTCCACTGCGCAGTCGCCAGCCTGGCTGGTGCGCAGCTGAGCGGCTGTCCGGAAAGAGCTTGGGCTCTCAGTGGCTTCAGTTTCGTTGCGGAGGACGGAGATGGCCACCCAGCGCTGGTTGAAACTTGACATCGTGTTGTAGTACAGCCGGCGACCGGAGTTTGGTGTTTCCCCAGAAGGACCTGTGGTAATTATAGGTATGTTCGTAATTAACCCTGTTCAGAGTACACCTTGCCTTTACAGAATCACATTGTTCTTTAATAGCTGCAAGCTTAAACGCCTTCAAGCCTTGGCTAACATGTGTGATTTATATAATGTATCTTTATTATATTTAATTAAATTACTTTGGGATGTATGTAAATAAATTAAATATAAATAATAATGAAATAATTTGAAGCAATTAACTAATTGTTAAATAATTTTAAATTTATGATTAATGTACCTGTTAATATTTGACTTTTTTATTATTGTATTTATAAATGGTTAAAATTTATATCGATTCAATCGATTGTGCAATGTTTTATGTTTTGTTTTCAGTGTCTGACGTGAACCATGTTGTATGTACAACCAATTGTTCCAAAATAAAAATAAATAAATAAAATGAAGAAAAAACTAAAGAAAAAATGCAAATTATAATTTAAATTGACTTGCATCATATATAGCGAATAGATCTATAGATCTGAACTAATAACAAGTGCGTCTAGCGAGGATAGATTGATTGCTTAACATTGTAAAATCATGTAAATGCTCTGACAGCAGTCACAGCATAATTTTACAGAAATGACAACACCATATTTAGTTTTCACATTATACCTTCAGATACGTATTGAAAAAAAAAAAAAAAAAAAAGAATTTCATTAGTGCTGCATTTTATATTAAATTTTCTTGCTTTTGTGATTCTTCTAATGCTAATAATACTATTATAGGTATTCAATTAAGAACTTTTTACTAAAAGTATGCAGTCATTTTTAGGCATTGCCGTGTCTCCGGGAAAAATTGCCAAAATTTCTGCACACAGAGCCATCTATTGGTCCTTTACTCAATTGAAACTATTGTGCACCTCTCTCACTTACTCAGGGCCAGTCCGAGGACTCCGTCCATAAGCTCGAAGGTCTCCCCCGCAACGTTGAAGGTCCCGGCCTCCGGCGAGGCGTACATGGTCTTGTCCTGCACCTTCCAGGCCTTACCCGAGGACAGTTGGACCACGATCAGCGCGAAGCCCACCGTGTCCGCCACGTACAGCACCGCGTCCGAGGGCCGGCCACACTCGCCAGTAGGGTACTCCACCTCGATCGTCACCAGTTGGGAATTGTAACTCAGCACGGACTGTGGAAATAAATACATTTAAGTTAGATGAATTTAATATAAAAATAAACATTTAAAAACCAGTTACTTTTTAAATATCTCAGAATAAAAGTTGTTATAAAAATATAAGCTTATTTAATAAATGGCATGTAAATATTGTAATTTAACAAAATAGAAAAATGTTGTGTGTACAATACTTTCGAAAAATTATATTATTTTCATTCAACGAGTGCAATTTTGATGTATTATGTATATTGTATGATGCATGGTGGTTAGCAAGGTTGGCTTTATACAGGAACGTTGGTGGTTAGTACGTATAGTAAAATATTTTGAATTTTGAATATATTTTCATTTTTTACGAATTAACATTTTTTTTTTGTAATTTTCATTATTTTTGTAAACTTTTAGCACGTACGATCTAGATTATGAAAAGCTCAGTTCAATTCCTACCTTGGTAAATTAAATAATTCATTTATTGAAAAATATTTACCTTTAAAAATACAAGCAATTAATTAACACACCTGATAAAGTATCCAAGGTTTCCAAATTGTTGTGCTGTCTATTTTTTTGTTAGTTATTTTGTTCATAATCCCTGAATAAAATAAAAAAAAATTCCCACACCGTGATATTATAATTATTATTCATCACACTATTAAAGATATACGATTATAACTAGTATAACATACAGTTTAACAAATGTAAGATTACCACCGGAAGTAGCCGGAAGTTTCTGGCCTTTCTAGTTAAATTTTGAGCTTGAATCTTTGCAGAGAGATTTATATATTAAGAATGATTTCAAATTACTTGCAAAGATTTAGATTTTTCATGTTTTTAGTTTAGCCCAAATCCTTCCACTTCAGGTAGAAATCTTACATTTATTGAACTGTACAAACTTACTTTTGGAAAGACGAATGTATGCACAATCTGATCATTGTTCAGATCAAACGCCACCACTTTAAAGGGACAAATATTATTTGCATTCTCGAAGGCATTAACAGTCCCGGTATCCAGAACCCAAAGTCGGTTACATTCGTCCGCCTTGACTCGGTATACGGAAGTTAGTCCCTCACAGTTTCCCTCTCTGTTCATCTCCCAACTGGGGTAGGGGGTGAGAAGTGGCGAGGGGTTGTCAGAGGGAAATAGTACCGTACTGAGAGTGGCAGGGACCCCGTTCTTCCAACGAGGTAGCGTGATGAACACACGGTTACCAGATGCCTCAATACTGGCAGGAGCTGATGCATTTATTGGTACGAAAGTACCGGATTGTATTGCTTGTTGTCTTGCATTGGCGTTTGGGAAATTGAAGTCAAATTGACTCCAGTTGTAAACTTCACGTAATCGTTGTTCCTGAGGTCGTTTAGCTCCGAAATTTTTGCCTCCTTTGGTTTTGGAGCCTCCGAAGCGCTGACCAATGACGTCATAGATGATAAGTGAAAGGAAGAGGAGTGACGTCACGCGTCCTGTTATCATGATGTCTTGATGTTCCTGACAAAATTAAATTTGGTTAATTTCTACCATTCATATATTATTACAACAATATTTATCATTAAAGGCATTTTTAAATTAATTTTAAGAACAATAGTTTCTAATCGTAAATTTCAGTTACTTTAATTATTTAAAAAAAAATCTTTACTTAATACACTACTTTTTGATTTAGTTAAAATTTATAGCTGAATTAATTTAAAAACTATATTATTATATAAAGGCCGTATATTATTAATTTAATTTATTAACAGAAAAAAATGTTAAAATAAAAATGCTATAATATATAAAGTACGTACAGTTTTTAAAGTTAAAAATTGGAATACATGCATTAGAATCTTACCTATGAATTCCAAATTTTAACTTTTTTACTGTACACCTCCGGATAGTATTGTAAGACTCTTTTCTTACGTATTTAATTAATTTATCTGTTCCTAAAGGTGGAGGAAAATTCTTAACTGAGACTCGTAAATACTGCTAATACTTAGAGTTTATTGTCTATTTACTACAGGTGTATGCGGCGGCCTGCGTGGCCACCGCGCAAGACGCTCACGCGCCCGCGGCTAGCACCCGAGTGATCAAATAACGTCATCCGGTTCTCTCGCCTTATGCACAAAATGCTGACATGTGGTTCTCATGCCGTGTACAATACGGATCATGGAAATTATCAACCTGCACGTACTATCTGTTGGGAAGGGAACCTTACAGGCCCCCCCCTAAACTTCGTCACTCCTGGGACGACACAAGTTGAATATTTATTGAAGCAGATAGTTTGAATGGGGTGCATTTAAATTAAACCACAATTCATTGATGACTAAACAAAATTTAAATATTATTATGAAATTATTACTTGATCATTCAAGGCATATATAAAAAAATCCCAATACAATATAAAAATTATTTCTTCGTTGCGTGTTGCGATGACGGTGTTCTTGGTCTCTTGATCCGACATCTCCTGAAATATGAAAACAAAAAGGCGGTATCTTGGCTTGACCCAATAACAAACAAAAATTACTGTATTTTACTTTTTGTGTGGCGATATAAAATATAAATATGATATAATAATGTAATAAAATGTGAGCAAAATGCTTGTAGGTTATTTTCCTTTTCTTTTCATTTTTTTTTTATATTACTTTTTGTATATGAGAATACAATATTTTGGCCATTAATTTGATTTTAAACCAACTGAATATTTTTATGTATTATAATATTAGAGCTGTTATTATTTCAAAACAATTTGCTTTTCATAAAATTTATCGATACATTAATTATTATGGTGTATAAAATTATGCTATAATATATATATTGACTTTAACTTTACCAAAACAGTTCTGACTTTATCAATTAGTTAATTTAGTATTTTGCACTGGCCGTTGATATTACTCATTGCACAAATATTAAAAATTGAATAATATTGATTTAAAAAATTTTATTGACATCATCATATATTAGTTTTTCCAGTGTTTCCTGTTGAAGGGCTTACTGTTTCTGTCTAAAGCTTGTTCCTTTGACCTTATCATATTACTTACAAACTTGTCATGTTATACATTATATAAAATTGCTTGTTATGCAATATGAACATACTGATGATTCCAGTTTCCGTCTGGACTTTGGCTTAGAAATATAAGAACTCTAGCATTTTAATTACAGTATGTTGAACATTATTAATTTGGGTATATCATTTTATGTGGGTAATACATGGCATGGCAAACTGAATATTGTTGCAAAAATTTGCACCTAAAATTTTTACTTAAAAACTGTGCAGACTTACTGTTGCTTGTATAGGGGAATATAAATAACAGATTTATTATTATTATATCTCCTTGCATTATAGATTATATGATCCTTTAGTTTACATTTTCAATAACTGTGATCTTAAAAAAAATACTTATAATATTTATGACATATTTTGCATATTAAGTATTGAATTTTTTTTTGTAGAAAATTAAAATTTAAATTAATGCACATAAATTTAATTGACTCGATTTTACATTATTATGCAACATGATAGTAGATTGTATGTATAAAATTGTTTTGTAAAATACTTTCAATGTTATTTTTTTTTAATCTTTTTTTTAATTTTTAAATGGTTCAGTGACTATCTTATGATAATATTGATTTTAAATTTAACAATACCTTAAAAAATTTAGATGGCCATTGGAATTTTAGTGTTTTGTAAAAAATTATTTTTTATCGTTATGTATTTGAGTCAGACAAATTTTTTTTCAAATTACTTAATTTATTTTGGTTATTTACAAATAAGATATGATTTTGTTGCAAAAATATTGAAACCATTCAATTTTTTACTATTTTTTTTCCTCAGAAACATGATTTTGTAGCTTTATTTTATTTCATTGTGTTTCTTTACCACTGAAAATAGTATAAATTATTGATATTAAACTTACATGTCATGAAATTACTTGTTTATTTTAAATAATACATATGCATTTTCACAGTGTTTTTAAATTGCAGCAGACTCAATGTTTTACCATTTGTAAAATTTAATGATTGATTGATAATATTTATATTGTGCAGCATTGGTCGATATTTTGACGTAGACTATTCCACATTTAATTTGCTATTAGCTTAAGAAGAATAAGAAGATCATTTCAGTTATAGTATTTGACTTGATATTATTGTTAATTTATTTTTATTTATACTATTTTTAGGCACATGAAGATAAGTACTTTGAAAGCCTCTATTTTTTAATTTAATATTTTCCCACAAACACTTGATTTGAACCGAAAGACAATCAATTGATTTGAAAATTGCTTATGTTTTTATAAATATTTGAACCTGTAATGGCTTAAAAATTGGATACACAGCTGAATTTTTATTCACTGTTAGTGATTTGATGCTATTTTTTTTTTTTTTTTTTTTTTTTAAATGAATGCAGTAAGCATTTAATAATTTTTTAATTTATATGAATGTAACTATACACTTTTTCATAATATTCTATGATTAAATACCATATTCTGCGAATTTTACCTTTGCGATTAAATGCAATTTAATTGATTATGTATTAATTATTTTATGTTGAAATTAGTTTTTAGTAAAAATACAGTGCTGTAAAAAAAAAGCTGAAAAATAGCGTTATTTATTTTATGTTATGCATCTAGCACTATAGTACTGCTTAAAAATACATGTTGAATGCTTGGCTTACTGGATGGCAAGTTACTCTTTTTTATCTATAGTATGTTGAAAACTGATCTACGCTCGCTGCTTGCAGACAGTGAGTTAATGTTACACACTCTTTCCCAAGTTCATTTACACTCTGCAACTTTTTTGTAGGTACAAATTATATTTAATATTTCTTTTAAATTCAGTTTGTATTTTATAATTAGCCCATATCATCTTGAATTGTGATTGATTTTTGTAATATGATTTGATAATAATTGATTTATGCAGTAAGACTTTTATTGGCTGAATTGATTGATTGTAAATTTAATTTTGAACTGACTGATCGTTTACATGAATTGCTCTGAGTTTCGTTTAACAGATCTTTTTATTGTTGTGACATTATTTTTTTATAGCTAGACATTTTCTTTATTTAATTGATTCATTTTATAAACAGACTGCAAGATGAAACTTATAAATTTATAATTGATCAAGTTTGATGCGTTTTTGTGACTTTTCTTCTGCTTAAATAAGTCTATTATTCACTCTTGAGTAGCTTATTATATAGCTTGTGATTAGCTTACTTGTATTTATTTACTATTCATTACAGTCACTTTACTGAAAATTGGTGCACATAGAGGGAGTGAGGATTGGCTTTTATTTAAGGACTCAGGTATCTCACGAATTACAGCATCGCTCGTTGTACTATAAGAGCGACGGGCGTCCCCTTGTATAGCTGTGACTGCGACGTACTCATTATTGCATTTTTATTATTAATAATATATTTTATTTATTATTGCCTATCAACCTGCAACATAGACTCTGGCTAGTGCAGTGCGATACATCTTATAGGCTTGGAAGTACAGTCGCTATATACTACAAACAGATATACTTGCGTGAATATATATGACACTGGCTGCCCCTTAGAACATTCAATTTTAGGGTTGCTTCAGACGTAAGGTAGATTATGCAATTCTAGCAGCATCAGATGGGTTGGCCTTCCCACAATAAATGCGTTTACATGTTTCTGTACCTCGTGCTAACAAAGGCTGAGTACGGTTTTGATGCCATACTCTATACAATGCGCCACGACTATATAGCCCTAATTTTTACCAATAAATCATTTCATAGCATACCGTCATGTAGTTTGTGGATTCCAATTCCACAAGGTGAGATTCAACATTAACTAGTTGTATTTTATATTTAATATGTATTTGATATACTTGTAAACTGAGTAGCCATTATTTATTATTTTCATTTGATTACCACCTCTGCTTTTTCACCAGCATGTTATTTAACGCTTGATCACTTGATGTTAGATATTACATTTTTTTTTTTACTGCAGTTTAAAGCATTTTGTGATTTTATTATAGTTTTGATGATATTTGATTACTGTTACGGCTTTCTATGTAAACCAATAAGTTTTAAAATAATTATTATTATTATTTTTTTTTTACTGTGTAATTGATTAACTTTAAATTCATACAGTGTAAAGTTCTGGAATTTGTGAAAATTATGAAAATTAAATGAAATCCGACAAAGTTCCTTCGGTAGAATTGGAAATACTTATATATCATGTTGCAATACATTGGTATTTTATTGCAATTATTTATCGCTTTTCCAAAATGTATTTTCTCAAGTAACTTATGCAATTATTTTATCAAGAAATATTGACAGTATAGCGATATATGCACTTCATTCTTAATCATTTCATTTTAAATCAAGCATTATTTATGATGATATATATTATGTGTCAAATTTCATTTTTTTTTTTTTTTTTTTTTACAACATAGAACAGTACATTTTACATCAGAAATTACAATTTACAATTTTTTAATTGATTGAGTTCGACTGACAAGAGATGTATTTCCATTTACTGTACTTTTTTTTTTTTTTACAGTGTAATTTATTTTCACACGACTTTTAATTAACTTATATTAAAAGAATAATTTTGATTGCACATTGATTGATTTTTTTTTTTTTTACAGAATAAAATGAATTTACTATTAAATTGTTAATTTTTAAAATTCCGAGGAAATATTGGCAATGCTGACATAATTTTTAAAAAAAACGTTATGCAAGATATATTTTTTTTTTAATTTATGAAACTGAAACAGTACTACGTTATATAGCAAATAATTTTTCTCAACTCTCGTATTCATTTTTATGTTAGATTCATTGTATGATTTGAAATCTTATAAAAATTGTTTATTGTTTACTTTTACTTTATTTCGATCTATTGTTACGTGCGTATTTGTGCTTAATTCAATGTCTGTCGAAGATTTATATACCAAATTTTACTTGAACTGTTCACAAGGAATGTGCTTTTCTATAGTATAGCCGTTTATATCGATAATAAATAAAATCACTTGCTTATAAAATATTTACATACGATCGTCATTCAATATCTTATATCAGCCATTATCATAATAATGAAATACTTATAAATCGAAATAACAGGGAAACTTCTTTTTTACAATTATAATATGTTCGTTCAACTCGTTTATTGTCATTATATAGTTTTTTTTTTTTTTTTTTTTTTTAGTTTGCACAAAAATATGTATTGCAATCTTATCACTTTTTTTTTTTTTTAGTTGTTTATTGTGTTCTCCCATTTTTGTTGGGAGAGAAAAAAAATTAAGTATATTTTATTACTCAAAAGAAAAATGTAAAATTCTAGCTGCAAAAATATAAAAAATCTTGTTAACTTTATATTTGCGAAATTTATTATTGATTTAAAACACTCATTGAATGAACATATTTGCCACATGCAATTACAAATTGACTTCAGTTAAACTTTGGGTCATAGCCTACCTCTTTTGCTTTCATCCGACGTGGCTCGACGTGGCGTTTAGCTGCTACGGCTGTCGCGCGATCTCTGCAAGGCTCTCTGCACGGCTCCTCTCGACTGCAGACATCCCCAGGTTACTCATCCGGGGGTCGAACATCCTTGGCTCGAAGACTCAGCAAGCCCTCTCGATGTGGGTTGTCTTCTGCGCAGGCTAATTTTGACTCTCGAAATGATGAGCGTTGATGCAGCTTCTTGATTTCTTGACCGTCGAATCTTTTTCTTTTATGTAACACGTCGTATTTTGTTCTAACACGCAGCAAATTATTACCTCTTAGTTAATAATAAAAAAAACTTCACTTTTACTCACGTGAAATTTATAAAACAGTTATTTAATTTTATCCTCCTTTTTAGGAACAGACTTGAGTTCGTTTCTGATTAATAGAAAATCAGTATCCCGTTTCTGACACCACTTGTAAGACTCTTTTCTTACGTATTTAATTAATTTATCTGTTCCTAAAGGTGGAGGAAAATTCTTAACTGAGACTCGTAAATACTGCTAATACTTAGAGTTTATTGTCTATTTACTACAGGTGTATGCGGCGGCCTGCGTGGCCACCGCGCAAGACGCTCACGCGCCCGCGGCTAGCACCCGAGTGATCAAATCTCTCGCCTTATGCACAAAATGCTGACATGTGGTTCTCATGCCGTGTACAATACGGATCATGGAAATTATCAACCTGCACGTACTATCTGCTGGGAAGGGAACCTTACAGTATATAAACTTTACTACTGCCTCACTTGCTAGAGCTGCAACTCCAATAGGCAGAGAGATGCAGATTTACAGTTTTGGGACATATAAGTAGAGCATCCCAGTCTATCAATATAAACACATGTTTTCGTTCGTCATAACGCTTTCATCTAGACTACATGGTAACGCCTATAAACAAAAACAGGAGTAACGATCGTGGTGTCCAGAGGTGTATTATAACAATTTATTTCACATGCGGATCCGCTTGTCGATGTTCGTTTTGTCCTGCGTGACCTAAGATACCGATATAAACGTGTGACGTGGCGATGAGACTTGATTCTCTAGTTGTACCACCGGGACGACTTTGCAGACAGGTTATTTTAACATAAATCCTGCATTTTATAACTGTACTTCAATTACAGAGTACACTCTAACAAATAAATCACATATAATTTCACGTCATCAAGGTGTATGCATGCAGGAAGCGGCATATTTCATATTTTTAGACACAATATTTGTGTACACCCCTCTAGAGAGCACGATACTCCTAACTTTTTGAAAATGCAGTTTCAAGCGATAATAAATAGATGATAAAATTTGCAATACTTGTCAAATTTGCAGTCTACACCCAAAAACAGAAGACAATCGTTAATTTCAACTTAACCATCCTAACAAACAAGACTTCTATGTGACATAGACAGTATGATCAATAAAATTAATTATTAAATATATAATTGAATTATTAATTTTAATTGGATTTTATATTTTATAATTATTACTAGGCAGCTTATGTTTGTTAAAAATTTTATATTATCATTATTATTGTTTTCTGATGTATGACATGTATTTCATAATATCTATGTATGTTCTTATATTTTATTACGTGAATATAGACACTGTATTGACTGTATAGCAATTCTAAAGGTTGTTTTTCAGCCACTTTTATATTTGTCTTATAGGCTCTCATGTTTTTCTTTGTTTCTACTAATTTAATTTCAGCCTGTGAAAGATTTAATAAAATAAAACAGTGTATACAGTCATGACGTCCCGAGGGTTTAATCACATAATCCAACGACTATATACTGGAGGACGGTCTAGAACAACTTATTGAAGAACCTCGATACTCGACATTTCTCGCCAACCTTCGGGGAAGTCCGCTAAATGAGCCACGTGCTCGGGCGGTTTCTTTGAAGACGTCAAAGATTTGACAGCTTGACAGATTTGACAGATGGCTAATAAAGCGGCATCTTTGACCGCGGTATCTTTGTAGCTGACTCTAGGCCAATCAAATGCGCTAGAAAAGTCAACGTCGTGACGTCACTGGGCTAAGGAAATGTCAGCCGGTTGGCGGCAAAAAAGTTAGGCCTCTTAGTAAATAGTTCTTGCACATAATCAGTTTAATGAAAGTCGCCATCAAATAAAATAATTATGTGTATATTAAATAATAACTTATAATGTCAAAATAAGTAATTTCCATTTGGTATAATAATTTATTAAAGTTAATTAAAACTTTATTACAAAATGTTGCTAAGAATGTAAGGAAATTAAATATCCTGCTTGTGCATGCACTGACAAAGGAAGTAAACATCAGGAAAAGCCTTTCTTTAATTTGTCATGGTCACAAGAGTTACAGGAAATGGTTAGTGCAGGGAGAACGGCCAAGAGTTCTTTCATTCAAATCAAGATATAAAAGAGTTTATAGGTGTTTGCTTTAAATATTAAATTTTAGACACAGTGAAATATTCTAAAATAAACATGCATCAATAAATAAACATACATCAATTTAAACATGTAGAGATGTTTACATATTTCTTATAAATTACATCTCGAACGTCACCATTATCTGATTTGTTGAACGTGCATTGCAGCTCCACAAACAGTCAAATTATTTTTTTATTTTCACCGGAAAAAACCGGAAGTTAGAGAGTTATGGCTTTTATGTACGAGTTTGAAAATTTAAAAATCAAGTAAACATCTCTCATTAAAAATATCTCTGTAAAAACTTCAAATGTTATTAGGAAATGTATAAATCTCTCACTTCCGGGTACTTTTGGTAGGAATTTTACTGTACATTCATTCGAATAATGCACATTTTAAATTTTGTTGTAAAGTTTGTATATTACAGTAATATATGCCAAAAAAAATACGTGGCGATGTTTTGTTTTGTTTTTGTGATTTTTTAGCCTTTCTGAAGGCGATTTCGATCGAAAGTCTGTTAGTACGCTTTATCAAAAGACGACAAGTGAAATACATCGATATCGTTATAATTTCACTTATTTTACGTCTTTTCCCCCGCCCAATAACCACCACTTCCCGCCATAGCCCGTATACGTATATCTATATTTATTATTTTTTTACGGTTTTAATGTTTTTCCGACATTTTTTAATGCTTGTTCTTTACTTTACAGGACATTAGAAATGTCATTAGAAAGTTTGGAGAAAATCGGAACTGCTGGAACACGGAAAAAAAAACTAATTGATCATGCGATCCGTCCACCCCACCGGTTCTCGATGAACTGACTCAACTGACGCCTAACCGGCCCATGCCCTTATCTTATCAACAATACCAACCCTTATCATTATGACCTATATGACTGAGTCACGGTAGCGGAGGTGCGAACAATATGAAAAATGAGGGGAATGGTCTGACGTAAAAACACATTTTTTTTTTATAAAATTGCATAATTCGCGAACGAATCGAAAGTGACAAAAAATTCTTGTAGATTCGGAATCAGCACACTCGAAACTCAAAAGTGACGTAAATTTGAAGAAAAAATAAGCTGCTGAACTACATTCATAATAATTTATTAATAAAATTTATTTTGCAACTAATGCAAGTCAAAATTTAATATAAAAAAAAATAATTTTTTATATATTTGCTTGTTAATTTGCATGAAAAGAAAATTAATAAAATATTATATATAACAAATCTAAATAATTAACATTACATTTTACTAAGTGTTCTCTTACCTTGCAGTTCACCTGAAGTGGCTTGATGGTTTTTCCCGAGGAAACTTGTCGACCGAAGGTTGTGAAGAACCTGTTGTATTTTGTGTAGCATACGGTAGCATACGAGATGATATCGGCGATCGATCGCAGCGCCACTGGAGGTGAACTAATAGAACCTTATATGTATGCAACTTCCTTTACACGTAAAAAAAGGAAGGCTCTCATAGGAAGCTTCAATATGAATTTTAAAATTTAGTAAAATAAATTTTACAATAATAATGAGTATTAAATGAGAAATAGTTTATTTACTTCACATTCATCATTGACTAAAGTTACAATAAAAAGAGTGTGAATAGCAGCATATCACACCATAACTAACTGCAGCAACGTACTCTTTCTTCTCTCTCTTTCCATAATAAATTAACTTACTGTCATTTTTTACCAATATATAAATAAGCTAGTAAATCAGTACAGGAATGAAATCAGCAGCTCTTATATTTTGTGTATATATATATATATATATATATATCAGGGGCGGCTCGTGCCCCTTTTCCGTGGGGGTGCTGCCTGACATGGGACCCGCAGAACACCATGGGGGGTTTGGGGGGCGGAGCCCCCCAATGGCCCGCCGCAGGCGCGATTTTTTTTAAGGACACGCCCCTTTTTTAGGGTAAAATTATGACAAAATCATATAATAATGCTCTCAACAACGAAGCAGAAATTATCTAAAATAAAAAAATGCATGCATTTTATTTATAATTTGTTATGACATGCACTTATGCGAGCCCTTTTGAAATCGTGATTGAATGTTTCAAACTTAATATAATATCCAATTTTTAATTATTTTTTTTAATTCATAAGTCCTTTCACGTGGTAAGAAACATATATTTATATAAAAATAAATATTGTTTTAAGCCCTTTTTTTTTAAATAATAGTGTCAATCAAACTGCATTCAAACTGCATTGTTAATATGAAACCTGAATGTCTGGTATAATTTTTACGCAATGTATATAATGAACATCAAATAAATCGATCATGGTATATACAATATGTACAAAATTAGGCAACAACCAGAATCTAATATAAATTTTTAAAGACAAAATTTAATAAAAAAATAAAAAATGAAATTTATATAAGAAAAAATTGCATTATTAAACATTATTTCAATATTATTAGTATTTATTTAATTGAGAAAAAAATAATTGTAATCCTGTTAAGGTAGAGATAACACGGATCAGCTGACCTAATGCTAAAAAAATCTCCGTCATGAAAATTACGAAAAAAAAAATAAAATGTTCTCCTCTACATCGCCTATCAGGTATCCGGCATTTTCGGTGTAAGACATTTCGGTGTAAGGAATGTTCGGTGTAAGCGTTCGGTGTACGGAACTTTCGGTGTAAAGAGATCTTGGTGAAAGGAAGATTCGGTGCAAGGAATTTTCAGCGTAAAGAAAATTTGGTGCAACGTTAATAAAACTGTTAAATATAAAATAATGTAATTGTTTTTCAATTTATTAATACTTTTTCTATTTGAGGTCAGAATTAGAAGAACTAGAAGAACTTATGCTATATATATCAATAGTCAGTATACATGTTGTCAATATACACCGAACGCTTACACCGAACATTCCTTACACAGAAATGTCTTATACCGAAAATTCCTAGAATCCCTCTCGAGCGGTATAACAGATCAAAGATCCCAATTTTTTTATTATTGTTTTATTTTTTTTTTAGCCATGCAATATTTCTTTGATTACTATCGCATATTTGCTGCTAAATAATGTACTGCCGGTACACGCAAACCCGGGAAAATAAGCTATATATTTTTCTCATCCTGGAGCAGTATAGTTAACGATGTTTTCTTATATTTTGTATACTCGTACAATTTTACAACTTGTTTTTGTTTTATTGTTTTATTTTTATGTTTGAATTTTCACATTAATGGTATAAAATGCTGTAGTGAATAATTAATAAATAAATAGCTCCCATGTATATCGACTTGTTCCTGGTAAACTTATAATTTATAATAAAATACATGGGCGCGATTCACGAACGAATTAAGCTATCCAGATTTCTCACTTAATTAATTCGATCGACGTTTAGTGCCATCGAGTTAGACTGGCGCTAACTGCGTGGTTAGTAAGAAACCTGTTGTTGTCGTTGTTCGAACGTGAGATCTCACGATTGTTTACATGCATACACCACTTAATTTTCAAAAGACAAAAGTGTTGGTTCTTTTGGGACAGTCATATTTTTATTAAAGTAAAATAAAAGTGCTGGTCTTCATTCCTCAGGTGCTTCAATATATTTAGTCAATCTTTGTTAGTATATTCACTGATTAATGAAATTAAAATTTTGTTAATCTGCTCAATGAAACCATATTACAGGAAATGTCTTCGAAGTGTTGTTCAAAATTATTCTCGCATATCAAATATCACAAGCTCATTGGTTCTATTGAACCAATGAGCTTGCGGGTACTGCCGATCGCACAGTCCCCGATCGCTCCAAAATCACACGGCTTGAGTGGGAGTTGAAGAGGAGGAGAATGAGGGTGGGAACACTGCTTTGTGCTACTGCTAGTAGTGGCAGTACCTTCCGCTGGGCAGCGCTGAGGGAATAAATTTACGCGGCAGCGGCAAAAATTTCATGATTTTAAATGTTAGAACTGATAAAAATTTGCTGGAAATTAAGTTCAGAAAAATTATAGGATTATTTGATATTTCTAATTGTGTGTTTGTTCCCAAAATTTCTGGGGGGGCTGCAGTACCGCAGTACTATAGTACGAGCCGCCCCTGATATATATATATATATATATATAATATAGTTATTTTTTATGATAATATTTACTTCGTTTTGAATGTAATGAAAAAAAAAATATAAGCAATTTGTTGAGCCAAAATAAATCTTCCAGATAATGATAAGATTTTAAATATAGTTTAATTATAAATTAATTATAAAATTGATAAATTAAAGAAAATGAATATCACAATTTTATACCATGCAGATTATTAAATTTAAACCCACCAGAGACAAAAGTATGCAATTGCTAATTGTTTTACAGGATCGTTTAGCACTTTTGCAATTAATTGCTAGTTTAATTTTTGCAATTTAATTATTTAATAACATTAAAATTAATTAACATGCATTATGATGTTGCAGTTCTGGTTTTCTTAATATATATAAATTATATTATTATTTATAAATATATTGTTAAATTGCAAACATAAATACGTCAGCACTGAGTGACATGTTACAAAATTCATTTATCCATATAGTTCAATAAATGAAAGATACCACCAGAATAGCTGCAAAGGGAAGGATATTAGCTATACTATGAACATGAAACTGCAAAGATTTTACAAATATGTATGTGACAGTCCTTAATATAAATTTTTGCAAGGTTTGAGGTTAAAAACTGGACTAGTAAATCCTCACACTCCCGGCTGCTTCCAGTAGCAATCTTTCATTTGTTGAACTATAGAAAATCTAAATTTTACTTATTTAATTCGACATCACATGTTATTTGAGGCACATCTGAAGTCCATCTAGGCCAACTTTTAATAATATTCAAGAGTGCTTTTCGTGGACTCCCGGATGGCCTCAACTGACAGTGGGCTAATATCTTGTAGTCCTTGGCAACTTGTCCCCTGGCCATGGCCATCTCTAACAGTCCTAAGGCCGCAGTAAGCTGTTCTTTGGGCGGCTCTTTGAAGTCGAAGGAGCCGATGAAGGCGACGCTGAAGCTCTTCATGTTAAATCCCAGGGTCGTTGACCCCCGCACGTTCCAGCCCCGACCTTCGTACACGCTACCGTCCCCGCCAATCAGGAAGTTGTAGGCGATGTCCCACCAACCGCGGGTCTGCATGTGTATGTTCTGGATACGTTGGACCTGAATGATCATTGGTACAGGTATGAATTAGCACGAATCCAGAACCAAATTCATCTGATTTTCTCATAAAATTGGGTCATTTTGTTTTATTATTATTATTTTACAACTTTCATCCCAGCTATGAGATTGAAGCTCGAGGTGGAATATTGGGTAGGAATAAGGTAAGGAAAGGATGGTGGCCACGTCCTGTTACGCGTCCCAGCATTCACTGAGGTGAGACTGAGGGAACCGTGGAAAACCTCAGCCAGGATGGACACCTCTACTTTTTTTCAATTGATGGATTAAAGTGATATCCAAAGCCTGGTCAGACAAGTGCATCACTGCACTTGGTGGAAAATGAGATGAATTTACCTCAGGGAGAAAGAAAAACGTAAATTTTACTTAAAATGGTCACCTATCCAAGTTCTAACCACGCTTAACTTTGTTTGACTTCAGTGATCTAACGAGAACCGGTCAAAGCACTACGCCTCGCTCAATTTCATTAAGTTTAATGATCGAGTTCAGAAAGTGTACTGTGGTTAGAGTGGTTACGAACAGATAATTTACTGTTATTTATATATATATACCCCCTATATACCTACAGACAATTTACTCTTATTTACTAGATTATACCTGCAGGACATTCTCGGCCAGACTTGAGCACCATTCGGTCGAAGTGTCGACGATCACCACCCACCCCAGCTGGTTCGGAAGGAGATTCGCGTTGCTCGGAGGTACCGCACCCCACGCCCGTCGCTCTATGATGCACAGCCTGCCTTGTTGCTTCTGTGTCAGCTGTTCCGGTTCTGGTGGTGTACTGTCTGTGAGGCATAACTTAACGAGCTGTGTGTAATATATATGTAACACCAATTAAGAGAAGCAGAGCTGTGTATATACAAGAGAAAGAAACCATTATGAATATTTATTTTGTTATTGTAATATTAAAAGTAAAATTTCAGGAAATAATAATGTTCAATTGTTCTTAAATAATTATAAGCTACTAAAAATTGCAAAATTATTTCGATTAGCTAATAAAGACAGAAAATAAATAAAATATTACATTTAAATTTAGAATTAAATATATATTTAAGTAATGCAATGGGACTATAAGCAATTAACGTTCGTAGCTTATGAATAATTTGCAGAAACACAAAAATGACTTACGTAGTAGTGTATAATATATGTGCTTTATGAAAGGTCTTATAGGGCATTTTATTGCTATAAGTAGAGCGATTCTGTCATCATTTGATTTTTTTTTTTTTTTTGAAAAATCATTTTTTAACAGTAAGCCACAGACTACGCACGTGTATTAGCTGCTGGTTCCACGTCTCTCTGCACGAGCTGCACCACGGTGTTGATCTGGATTGGCGCGGACACGATCACGAGGTCGCCCACGTGCACGTCGCTGCAGTTGTTCACGTAGGTCACGTGACTCGGCTGCTGAGGTTTGTCAGGCACCACGTCCCACAGAGACTGCACATGAGTGCACAATTGCATCTGCGAAAATAGCAAAGTGTTCACCTTGTTGAAAGTGGATTTTCAAAAGAGGCAACGGCGATGCGACGCGATTTTGACAGAAAAGCTGTGAAATCCTATGCGGCGAGCGAATTCACCAGGTTGCGGCGGCGAATATTACGATTTACGATGTTCATTTTTAAATCGCCAAATATGGCCGCCAATTGATGTTACAGCAAGTGCATATTATTTGCTTCACGTCGTTTGATAAAAATCGCCATGTGAATCCGCCTTTGTAATTAATGCCTTTTATATATTTTGTTATTTTTGTGGTTCTTACAATGCTGTCTATATATAGGTAGAGCCGTATTCTTGAATAAAATATCTGAAATTTCTACGCACAGAGCCATCTATTGGTTCTTTTTTTCCTCAATAAAAGCTGCCTTAACCAAATCTGATATTTAGTAAAAAATAAGTGAAAACTCACCTCATCGCTGTCAGTTTCTTGGCAAGAGCTTGTTTCTGACGACTCTGACGAACTTGATGACATTTTGCCACCTTTGATAATTTTATTACTTCATTGAGACGTATTTTAATTTGATGTGACGGCAATATTGTAAACACTATGAGTTTTGAGAAATTGAGGAGAGTCTACCTTATTTGTTGATGTCTGGATGAGTTTTTATCTCCTATTGGTCCGAAATTACGTCACATACAAAACAGAAGTTGAATGGTGTGTGCTTAAAAATTGCTTAAAAAAATATCAGCACATCAATAGTCTTTGATAAGTACTTATTTCAACTGAATTTTGCATTAGTAAAATGGCTAATTTTTTGTATCAAAATTGATATGCCTATCTTATCTGTATAATAAGTGTCCAGCATTCAATTACGATTTTAAGATTTTGCAAAGTTCATCTACAGTTAAGATTAGCAAAATGAAGAGAGAGAGAGAGAGAGAGAGAGAGAGAGAGAGAGAGAGAGAGAGAGAGAGAGAGAGAGAGAGAGAGAGAGAGAGAGAGAGAGAGAGAGAGAGAGAGAGAGAGAGAGACTAAATACTCGTTTCCATCACGTCAACTTAAAGTTAGGCAACTTCTTCAATATTACAAAAAGTGTGCAGCAAAAGTAATGTCTCTCAAGAACATAATTCAAATTTTGTGCTGAAAGAGTCACGTAACTTAATATTTTTTAACACTTTGAGCTTTGAGTATAAAATTCAGCATATAAAATTATGTAAAGGGTAGAATGAATTGCATGAACCTATAATATAGTCATTTACAATGAGTTTAAAAATATTTTTATTTCGTAGAATACCAATAAAATACAATAATTCGCTTCATGGCACAATTTTTGAAATCTTCATTTTATAGAAGCTATATATGGTTTTAGACGTTCATTGGGAGCTAGCAATTCAGCAAACGTTATATAAGAAGCAATTTAATAAGTATTTTTTAAATAATTTTTCTTACCGTGTATGGAAAACGCATCTTAAAATAATACTTCTTAAATCGCTCCTTTATGTTTGCTGAATCGCTCCCGTTTTTAGTAACCAATTTTTTAGTTTTATGTCTTTGAGTTCTAAAATATGCATATAAATTCACCTACAATCTGTAATGCAGGCAAGTGTACCTGAACGTACTACAATATTTACGATAGTCATGCAGTGTCTATGTAATCAAATGACACGTAGGAAGATTGTAGTAAAGTAGCTCCAGATAACGCAGCGATGTTGACTTGCTTACCGGCAATCACAATGTTGGGAACGACATCAGTTTAGCTCGATCAAATCCTGCAGAGAGATTAGTCCTAGATTAAGTTTACGTTAAACAAACGACTGGTGAAAACAATATGTGATGAAATAAACATCTTCTTCGTGGGTTTAAAGCTAAAATTTAAAGGTATGTGAGTTTTTTTTTATTCTTTCCTTTAAATAGGTATGAAATAAATTAACAATTTGCTGGAATTCTCTTATGACATAATTATTTGAATAAAGGAATTCGAATCGTCATTTTTTTTAATGGCTCGTCAAATCGTACTTCATGCAAAATACTGTGACGTCATAGTCATGTAACGCCTTTCCCTATGTTAAATATATTTACATTTTTTTGTATTACGTACGTCATAAAGTTTTGCAGCACGATTTTAAGGTTGCTCGACATTTTAAAAATGTGAAAAATATTTGGCAATACATAACTCGATGTATGCTATTCAAATATTCCAAGCATTTAATTAATAATAATTTTCAAATAAAGCATTATTTATTTATAAGATCATTTGTGTACTAGTGTACTTCACCTAAAGTATATATATATAAAAAAAAACTATATCTTATAATGATAAAAGAAAATTTAATAATCTCACATATTAAAATTTAAACTTTAAACAAAAAAGGAAAGTAATGAAATTTTGTATATTCTTCAATTAATGAAATTCATTAGATCAGCTAATTGTTTGATAAATGTTAAATTTGTTTTCCATATTTATATAGATATAATATGAAATGTACGTACAGAAAAGTTGTATGAATATATTATACGTAAACATAATATAGTCATTACCTCATTACTTTTATTTACGTGAAATATGATTAGCGAAAACCTTGCGATAAGATATGCAATATTTCACCAGGATAATTATGTTATGGACGCTTTACTTATACTTTACGTTGCTTACGTTTGCTGTAAAGGAAATGTTGGTAAGCAAGAGTTCTTATCACAGTTGTGGAACGATGAAGTAGACTGTAAAGTGAATGTTAACATGGCTCTTTTTGAACATGAAATTTCAAAAAATATTTACCGAAAAGGGAGATTTTCGGAATTACGTAAGGCAAAGATAATTTATTATAAAGCAGTTAGCTATAAAAAAAATGACTGAAAATATTTCACAAAAATAAGGTATGATCATTGAATTAATGTCTTTTTATAATAAAAATAACCAAACATCTTAATTTAAAAAAATAAATCGATTTTCGAGTGTTGAAAATTATATACGTATAACATTTTTTTTTTTAAACTTCTTTTTTAATTTGTAAGTTGTAATAGTTTGTACTATTATTTATTAATCCTGAACTGAAAAATAAATTAAATAGTTGGGAAAATTACATTATTTTTTATGAATTACCTCTGTGAACCTATAATTATTTAATTATGTATATACTATAATATAATATATAATAATCATAACAATATGTGTCATATATAAAAGCACTCCATATAGGGCTTTATATCATTATATATAATTATTATATACTGTGAACTATACAGTATAATTATATCTCATACCAAAAGAGCTTTAAATTTACATATCACTTGAAATTAAAACTATATACCAAAAACGGAGAACCTTCGTGATTTTTTTTTTATTTGGATAGAGGACCTTGATTTATGCATTTTTAATTTTTTTCCGATTATTTTGAACCCTCTAACACCCTTTAAAGCATTCAGCTGAACGCTGTGACGTCACAGTCATGAAAATATTTAACACACAAACATAAGGAGAATGATTTCATATACAGTTTTTCCTTTCAAGTTTGAGGGTGGTTGAGGGTTCAAAAAAATCTGACAAAAATTGAAAATATACAATGGAGTATTGACCTCAAAATTTTTTATTGCAGAAATGGATAGAGGGTGCAAAGTTATGCTACCCTGATTTTTTTCAGATTTTTTAGAGCCCGGGAACTATTTTTAAAAAATTATTGAAAGTTCTTTTTGTGACGTCACGAGACGCCGCTCTTTAAGAAAAAGATAGGACTTGACGCCGCGTGACGTCACAAATAGGACTTTCAATAATTTTTTAAAAATACTTCCCGGGCTCTAAAAAATCTGAAAAAAATCAGGGTAGCATAACTTTTCACCCTCTATCCATTTCTGCAATAAAAAAAATTGAGGACAATACTCCATTCGAGGTCTTCTGTCAAAATATATAATAAAAAAATCATGTTGGTTGTCCATTGACACGTTGTTCCTCTAGATGCTGGAGAAAGTGATCTCTACCTTGTCGGGATGTCTGGGGTGCTCCGGAGAACAAGCGCCTCCCCGAGAGTTCAAAGTGTACCGACGTCGATGGCTGGTCCTCGGACTGTATGTCCTCTTCTGTATGGCGAACGCTGTCCAGTGGATTCAGTACGCCATCATCGCTGACGTCATCGTCAAGTACTACGGTGTGGGGTACTCTGCCGTCAACTGGACCTCGCTGATCTACATGTTGGTCTACATTGTCCTCATCTTCCCAGCTACCTGGCTCTACAATAAGATTGTGAGTTTTCATAGTAGAATATGAAGAATTTGCATGCATTAAATACAGAAATTGACTTTCTATGCAAGAAAAAAAAAATCATAATTAAAAATAACTAAAAAAGCTTACCTTTTTAAAATTATGGATATATTTTAAATCATTCCTGGAAGTAGTTCTACAGTTGTGAACCTTTGATAGGCAGCATTTTTAAATTACGTTTACCCCCTTCTCTATATTTCTAGATATTCTTTTGTTGTGTTGGTTTGCAGGATTATTTGCTAACATATATGTTTTATTGACGTTCTTTCAACTTGTTTGTGATTATTCTTTATTATTACGTATACTTATATTGTTGTACAATCGAAAAGCAATAAAATGATTATAAATTATGAATGATTGTTACAACTTTATATAAAATTGATTAGTTTTGGGAAAAAATTCTTATACTTAAATTTACTTTAATTTATTAAAACTATGCAAGCTTCATTGCGCACGCAGGGCCTACGGTGGACACTGCTCATGGGTTCTGTTGGCAACTGCCTCGGTGCTTGGATCAAAGTAGCCTCGGTGTCCCCCGACCTCTTCTGGGTGACCTTGCTGGGTCAGACCGTGGTAGCCGCCGCTCAGGTGTACGTGATGAGCACTCCGGCCGCCGTGGCTGCAGCCTGGTTCGGTCCGGAGCAGGTGTCCACCGCGTGCGCCATCGGGGTCTTCGGAATGCAGGTGAGAATATTCTCAAATCAGACTTTTTTTAATATTCAACTTAATTAAAGCATTGTGAATATAAGGAGTTTAAAAATACATATTGCATGTACGTACAATCAAAATGATGTAAAGAAAGTGTCATTGGTGCTCAAAAAGTTGCGTAACGTTCAAGGGGTAAAAAATATTAACAGCAGAATATATCTAAGCTATGTATTATATGGGTTAATGGAATTTCATATCAGCATAAGTACTTCAAGCACTTAGAAGGATCAGAATTTATTTATTTATTTTTTCATTATTATATTTTACGGTAAATATTTATGTATGACACGTGTTCATTCTGTAGTGACGCGAGTACTATCATTTCACATTTCAGTTCGGCAACACTCTTGGGGTCCTCATCCCGCCTCTGATGGTGAAGAACGGTACCTCAGAAGAAATCGGACAAGACCTGATGGTCATGTTCCTCACCATCGCGGTGTTCACCTCCATCCTACTGATTCTCACCGCCATCTGTAAGTTTTTCTGACATTCTCTGTCTATAATGTTAAACAACTCTTTTTAATGTTATTGTCACGTATTCAATTTTCAATAGAAAATACAAAATTGAGGCCACCATCTCTAAATTGCATTATTAAAAAAGAAAAAAATCCCAAGTTCCATGAGCAGTCATAAGTAGTAACACAGCTCAAATCTCTTAAGTTAGAGTATGAAGATAAATAACTCAGCCTCTGCCACATTACCCCTGTGCTGCTTTTCTGTCTTATTCCCTTAATTCTTATACTTTATTATTTAAATTAAAATCCCGAGAAGGCGCCTCGGCAGATAGTTGTTAAAACGGATGTCAAGAGACAACATTCACTACGTTTACATGACGGTGTTTAATGCGTATTCGTTGACGACGCCTCATAAGAATAACATTATCCGTCGTCAACGAATACGCATTAAACACCGTCATGTAAACGTAGTGATTATATATCGGAACTGTAACTCTTCATCAACCTCTTCACAGTCCTGAAGGACGCGCCCCCCACGCCCCCCAGTGCTGCCCAGGCAAACCGCGTGGGGGTGACCGAAGAAACTCCTCGTCAGTTCGTGGCGGCTATCGTCCGCGTGCTGAGTAACTTCAACTTCCTGCTGCTGTTCGTGTCGTACGGAATCAACGTGGGCGTCTTCTGTGCCTTCATGACCTTCCTCAACCAGATGGTGCTCGTCCATTACCCGGTAAACATAAAATTAATATCCCTTTTTCTGAGAGAAATTACAAGTTAATTTGCAGCCAGTTCAGTATTTTGTTACATTTTTAACGTCAAATATTTCAATTTTCCAAAAACCTCTTTGCATAATATATTATACGGTATTAATTTATTGTGTACATAGGCACTTATTGAAATACTCCCGGTAAAAGTTGTTTATTTCGCTCTCCCCGCTCCTTTATCATGACTTTCTGTGCTTACAGGGTGGCCAATCTGACGCAGGTAACATCGGGGTGACGCTGATGGTCCTGGGGGTGACAGGTGCTGTGCTGATTGGCTACGTGCTCGACTACACACGCAAGTACAAGTGAGTATGACACGTGCCGACACGTGTCACCTCAGTACTGACGTCATCTCTTTCAGGGAATCGTGCCTCATCCTATACGCACTCGCCACCATCGCTCTGGTTGCCTACACTCTTTTACTTGGGGCGGGACCAATGGTGTACCTCTACGTCACTGGTGCCTTCATAGGGTACGTATATGGTGCTCGTTGTTCATAAATTAAATTATAAACAATGGTTTGCTAGAACCGCTGCGAGAGAGTAGAAGACTTTGGTATGGAGACTATGGACCCAAACGATATTAAATAATGCAAAGAGCATTTTGTACTTGATAAAACTCAAGCCGAGTACTTCCGAAACGATGAAATTTTGATTAGATCTTACGGTCTCTATTGATCTACAGGTTCTTCATGATCGGCTACCTTCCTGCCGGCTACGAGTTTGGTGCCGAACTGACATACCCTGAGGCAGAGTCGACCTCCGCCTGCGTCCTGGCCATCAGTACCCAAGTGTTCGCCTTCAGTTTTACCCTGGCTTACGGCGCCATCTTTGAGGCGTTTGGAGAATCCGAGAGCAACTGGACCCTGAGTGGTGCCCTGGTGCTCGGGACGATATTGTCCGTGTTCACCAAGTCAGACCTGAGGAGGCAGAAGGCGGAGAACGAAGCCAAGACTAAAAACGAACTGGAAGATCGTGTGACTTCGAGTAAAGTCGTACAAAAGTTTTAAATTATATTGTAATGAACTTATTGTTAATTATTTAATTATTTAATAAATAATTATCATGGCTTGTTTTTATAATATATAGTATATGTGTGTTTAATATGAAGTGAACATATTATGTTTGTCATGTGTCATGTACAACCAAAAAAAAGTTCTAAAATAAAAAAGAAAGTAAATTATCTTAGTAGTTAAATTTATAACAATGTGATAATAATTAAGCTTTTTCCTTACAGGTCAAAAACACTGTCAAACTATACGGAAAATTTTAAATTTTCTGATTGGTCGATATCTTTTCCGTTCCGATTCTGGTCAACAGCTATAGGCCTTATGAGTAAAGTTATAAAATACGTTTGAAAATTACCTTTACTCCACGAACTCTTTAATACGCACATGCATTGTTATCGATATGATGTAAACAACAATATCATTTTAAGACCCCTGTCGACGGTACCGAGACAAGTTGTGAAAGTACAACAATATAATTTAGTAAACAAGTATCAAAAAGAACATTACTCATCGTATGACGTGCGTACTGACAACACTGCACTTGCATTTTTATAACTATTCAAGTTGGAATTGAGTGCGGTGGTCAACCATGATGCTCAACATGAAGTTCGACATGAAAGCTGTGATAATATCTGTGATATATGAGTTCTTCAAACTTTTGAAATATTTTATTATACTGTTCGCGATTTTCACCATCGTCGTTTTTTTGCAGCAGGTGAGCATCATGATGTCTTCATGAAATCTGTATCAGATTAAAAGGCGCCATCCAAGGTGTATAGAGGTTTATAAATATAAACCTCTATACACCTTGGCGCCATCATGCATTTGGAAGATAACCGGATTAATGGGCGCGATTCACGAAGGAAGTTATCCAGGTTTATCACTAACCACGTTTAGTGTCATTGAATTAGGCTGGTGCTAACCGTGGTTATAGTGAAAAAGCTGGGTCAACTTTCTGAATAATGGAGTATCGACGACCTCAATTGCAGAAATTGATAGAGGGTGCAAAGTTATGCTACCATGATTTTTTTCAGATTTTTTAGAGTACGGGAAGCATTTTTAAAAAAAAATATTGAAAGTTCTTTTTGTGACATCACGAGACGCCGTTCCTTAAGAAAAAGATAGGACTTGCCGCCGCGTGACGTCACAAAAAGGACTTTCAATAATTTTTGAAAAATATTTCTTGGTCTCTAAAAAATCTGAAAAAAAAAATCAGGGTAGCATAACTTTTCACCCTCTATCCATTTCTGCAATAAAAAAATTGAGGTCGATACTCTATTCGCTCGTGAATCGCCCCTATTTGTTTCTCACTTAATCACGGTTAGCGTCAGCTTACCTGATGATTAACCATTATTATGTAACTCAATGAACAAACTGCATGATTTTTTTACTGCATGTTTAAAAGAGCATTACACACCTCGAGTTAGATATATTTTTTTAACCCTGTAAACACCCTCAAAATCTAAGTAGACAACACAGTGATATATAGGGACTAGGCAAGTGAAGTAGAAAATTAACTTCTTGTATTAACTATAGCTTATAATTTTAACTTGGCGCGTACCGATGTTTTGCGGGAAACAAAATCTTTTATTTTATTTAATGCATGTGCTAATGTTTTTCAAATGGAACTCTCGTGACGTCGTAAATAAGATTTTTTACTATTTATCCGAATTTGTCTCTTTTTAAATAACGTCAATATTATATATTACATGTATACTATTATGAGAGTGATTCAATAAGAGAGTTATCCAGGTTTCTAGCCACGTTTAGCTTTAACCATGTTGAACTATATAGGTGGTTTAACACGTATAATTAAACGTGGTTAGAAACTTCTAACTTCTTCGTGAATCGCACCCATATAGTTATATAGTGTCATTGCGCTAACCGTGGTTTAGTGAGATAACTGATGGATAACTTTTTGGATAACTCTTTCGTGAATTGGCCCTACCTTATATAGTTGAAAATTTACTTTCAACCCATCCTTTATACGTCTATACCTATATAGTTTTTTTACCTTTAAAACAACCTTATTTCCTCTTCGCTCAAAGTGAGGATTAAATGAAGACAATTAGGTGGTATTCACGAAGAGTTAAGGAGCGTTTTAGGGAGAGAAAGATATTTCAAGAAGCGATTTTCTTACCTGTTACCAGGTATAAAAAACGCTTCTTAAAATATCTCTCCCTAAAACGCTCCTTACCTCTACGTGAATCCCACCCATATTTCTAACATTTTATGCGTAAGAAGAGGGTAAAATGTCTAATCTCGTCTCTTTCTCTTTTTTTTTCTCTAAAATGGTGCAAAATAAGAGGAAAATGGAGGAGAGTAGAGCTTAATAGCGAATAAAAAAAATAAGTTTATTTCAACATGCTATTTATCAATTTTGCAGGTCCGCCACTGGCGCTTTAGCCCGGCTTATAGTAGTGGTACCATTTATGATATCACGTCGAAGAAAGTAGAGTGTCCACCAGGGTACCGGGCGGTCCAGGCAACCTTCTTCTTCTGGGGAGAGGAATTCTGCAACAATAAGACGTCCTTTTAATGGTAGCAGTCTGTGGGGAGTTGGGCGGCTTTGTGAAGAGGAATTATATGTTCAATTAGCATGGTGTTTTACTGACCTTTTCTAAATACTGCAATGGAGTATCGACCTCATTTTTTTTATTGCAGAATTGGATAGAGGGTGCAAAGTTATGCTACCCTGCAGGGCCGTCCCATGCGCACGGTGCATACGTTTAATTTTTTCTGCTCTATTATAGAGTTTCCTGTAAATTAATAGCCACGGCTTAGAAAAGCTGCGCAGAAACGAGTTTTAAATGTTAGTAGTCTACTGCGCATGGCTCTGCGAAGTGTGCATGATAAAAAAGCTTGAATCCAAATGAAGCTGCGCAAACGCTAGGTGACTAATCTGCGCACAGCCAATAGCAACTTTGTATGCTTTATGAACAAAGATACGAACTTCTACCCCAGATTGCTTGCGAATTGCAGTGTTTAAAAATTCTTTTAATACGTTACTGCAACCGGTTTGGCTTGTAGTATTGCAAATAAATATCAAATTTGAGATGAGATAAAAAGCAACGTTCTCGCTAATGTGAACAAAAATTCTGCTCCGGTAGGGGCCCCTCGTGCAGCAAAACAGCTGTTTTGAGCTCACTACGTGACGTCACCTTGGGTGTTTTTGGCCAAAATGCGCAGATCAGTCCAAATTCGTAGGGCTGATGGACCTATCTATTATAGTTGTATCATGGCTACCCTGATTTTTTTAAGAATTTTTAGAGCCCGGGAACTATTTTTTAAATTAAACGTTCTGTTTGTGACGTCACGAGACGCCGCCTCGTGACGTCACAAAAAGGACTTTCAATAATTTTTTAAAAATTGTTCCCGGGTTCTAAAAATTCTGAAAAAAATGAGGGTAGCATAACTTTGCACCCTCAATACAATTCTGCAATAAAAAAAATGAGGTTGATACTCCATTTTAAAACGAATAATTTATTTTTAATTTAAACAAATTTTTTAATCTTTCTAATTTAGAGTCTTCAATACATATTAGATATTACATAGTAATTACAATGCACTTATAATTTTGTTAAATATGCAGTCCCTCCCTAAAAAATCGTCAATCTTGCACACATTCTTTAAAAATAAATAAAAATTCACTTTCGTCTTATAAATATGAATTTTTTCTCCAATTTTGATATCTATAGGTAAATTATTTAATAAAACAGTTAAGCTGAGTACATATGCACCCTAGAATTAATTTGCACTTGAGTTATAGGAACTTTAAGAACTGCACAAACAAACTCTGGAAAAGAAAAAAAATCACTACAGTAAAATTAATTTTAATTTCCTGCCAAAAGTGGCCGTAAGTGAGAGGTTTCTGTCCTTTCTAGTCCTTCCTGTTTGAATTTGAGGTTTGAAATTTTACAGAGAGTTTTTTAATAAGAGGATTGACTTGTTTGCAAAAGTACAAAAATCTGACATGAACAGGAAAATCAGAAACTACTCATTTCCGGTTATTTCCGGTGGGAATTTCAAGTAAATTTGACTATACGTTACATAACAGTCGAGTGTTGACAACAACATTACCAGAACGCACTTGACTGATAAGGAGAATGACTGCATGCGCACAATATTCAAGTTATATCAGGTGGAAGTTAGCCAGACGTAGTATATTGCCCTAAGTATAGTCACAGACAATTGTCTGTGGTATAGTTTAAGTATGGAGTATATTGACCTCAAAAAATGGTATTGCAAAAATGAATAAAGGGTGCAATTCTGATTTTTTTTTTTTTTTTCAGATTTTTTAGAACCCGGGAAGCTCAGGTTTGCAACCAAGGCCCTTTTAGGACCTATCCTTTTATTAAGAGAGACGTCTAGAGGTGTCACTTTCTCTGTACTTTCAATATTTTTTTCAAAATAGTTCCCTGTCTCCAAAAAATATGAAAAAAATCAAAGTAGCATAGTTTTGCACCCTCTATCCATTTCTTTAAAAAAACAAATTGAGATTGATACTCCATTGACCTTTTAAAGAATTGTCTTTATTTATTTATTTCTTTGTATGTATATATAATATAATTATGTAACTGTTAGTTAATTTTTGATTATCGATTTATATTTGGAACAATAAAATTCTATTTTTATGTTACATAATAAACTTCCAGATAGTATAAAAAAATAGAAAGTGTACCAGTTTTTAAGAAACAATTTTATTGTTTGGCTTATATCTTATTAAGAAAAATTATTCTATTAATTTTTTGAAGCATTTGTAAATATTTATTTTTGGTTTATCTTTCTATATTAATGTATGAATGCCAGTAGTATTAATTTTCTATTTTTCAGATAAATAGTATTGCAAATTTTAGTATGTAGTAACAATGTACTGTACAACATACCAAATGGTATTTAATGTGAATAAATAAATATAATAAAAAATATATTTCTCTTGTATCATTCAGGACATCTATTTTGTTGTTGTTGCGTCTTGATACCTACTTAATACTTTATTTATTTATTTATTTATTTATTTATTTATTTATTTATTTATTTATTTATTTATTTATTTATTTATTTATTTATTTATTTATTTATTTATTTATTTATTTATTTATTTATTTATTTATTTATTTATTTATTTATTTATTTTATTTGATCCTTTTAGATTATACAGGACATGCTTGTATTCACGTCATGGTTGGTCTAATGGTATAAGGCACAGGTCCGCGATTGACTTGAGATGTGGGTTCGAGTCCCACCTTAGCTAGGCTTTTAAATTTTCTGACAATTAAATTTTCTTTCTTATACCTTGGCGGGTAAACACGGTTGGGTTTAAATAATTATAAAATACCACCAATGTTCCATAAGTTGAAAAACTTACTTTAATTTCAATTATATATATTTATTTATATATCATGCACCAACCACGCCGAGCGCAGACTGATGTACTGAGATTGCCATGGGGACACGAATGATAAACTAACAATTGACTATGATAGATGACATATCCCTGATAAGAAATGATAAGAGAATTTAGTTTACATTTTCAAGATGCCAGTTTTTTTTCTAACAATTTCACCATGAATTTAAATAAATTGATCACTTGAAGAAACACTTTGTAGTCGGTGTATTATTTATTAAGGTAAGTAGAGGAAAGCGTAATGTTGTGGAGTAGCTATAGTGTATTTTGATGTTTTTAAGTCACAATTTTGTTTTTGATGAGCAATCATGTTACAAAATTTTGTTTAATTTCTGATAATTTGACTAAAAGCGTTGAAATTTAAAATTTATATCACCGAACTTATAATTAAACGTAAGTCTTTCATTTAATTTCCTTAAGTAATAAATTGGGGATTTAAACTTAATATATTGTTGTTAATCTTGTGTATGTACATACCCATCCATGCATGCACTCGTATGCAAGGATAATGTAAGTGGGTAGGAAGGCTCATAGTTTAAATCTGAAGTCAGTCGCTATCAGCACCATATCGTATCCTATATTTATATACAGTCAAATTTATATAATATTCCCACCAGAAGTAACCGGAAGTGTAAGGTTTCTGATCTTCCTATTGGTATTTCAGCGTTGCAATTTCACATTTAGGTCAGTAATTCTACTTCAAAACACTCTGTAAAGTTTCAAAACTAAATTACAAACATAATAGCTGCAAATTTCACACTACCGGCTACTTCCGGAGGGAATATTAAATTAATTTAACTGTAGTAACGTGAATACGTCGAGATTTAGGAGTTAATTTTATTGGTTAGCTGCTCGAAAATGGCTTATTTTCATAGGCAAAATGTTCAGAAAGTTGACGAAAGTAATTATAGAGAACCATACTTCTTCAATTTTCCTTTCTAAGGCTCTAAGCCATTCTCACACTTGTATTATCATTGACTCATATCACTCATATATATGTATGTACTGTTGTGATATAAATACATAAAGTAAATAATAAATTAGTTCAAACTTTGATCAATATTTAATTACATTCATACCGAATAATTTCATAATTTTTAAAATGGAATATCGACCTCAATTTTTTTTTATTGCAGAAATGGATAGAGGGTGCAAAGTTATGCTACCCTGATTATTTTTTTAGATTTTTTTGAGACCGGGAACTATTTTTAAAAAATTATTAAAATTGCTTTTCGTGACGTCACGAGACGCCGCTCCTTAAGAAAAAGATAGGACTTGCCGCCTCGTGACGTTACAGAAAGGACTTTCAATAATTTTTTAAAAATAGTTCTCGGTCTCAAAAAAATCTGAAAAAAATCAGGGTAGCATTAATTTGCACCCTCTATCCATTACTGCAATAAAAAAAATTTGAGGTCGATACTCCATTGTCACTTGAATGTTTATATTTTGATAAGAATCAAACTGTTTACTACTTGTTTTATTTTTACAGTCATTGCTACATCGATCGACAGTACCCGATGGACGCGGTAGAAGTCGGACACGACTCTGCCAAGGAGATGGCTGGAGGGCCGGAGTTCACGGTATACCGACGTCGCTGGCTGGTCCTCGGACTGTACGTCCTCTTCTGTGTCTGCAATTCCATGCAGTGGCTCCAATACGCCATCATCACTGACGTCATAGTCAAGTACTACGGTGTGGGGACCTCGGCCGTCAACTGGACCTCGCTGGTGTGGATGATTGTTTATGTTATACTGGTCTTCCCTGCCACCTGGCTACTTAACAATAAGGTCAGATGTAGTTGGAAACTCATCATTGTTTGATAGTTATACCTCTGATGATTCTACATATTAAATTTTATATAGTTAGTGTGGAGTACCTTCTTTTTCTTGTTCTGTTTTTGAGAATAGGTCGTAAATTAGCCATGCACCCAAGAACTTGGTAATATGGGACTATATGTTAATTAGTTGTGTCAATATTGTAATAAGTAAAAAATGCCATATAATTTGTACGCTCAATAATTTGTATTTGGCTTTTCGTCAAAGGTGGATAAGTCCAGTCACCTTGGCTTGTGCCCTAGCTATCTTGTAATGTTAATTATTTGGGCTTTAAATTAAGGGGTTTATGAGGGGATGAATAAGTCGTGTATGTACATGTACTATACTATATAATAATGCATTAAGGGATAAAGCTCCCTTTAACCCCCTACTATATATAGAAAAACCCTTGCTTTTTGAACATGTTCAATTTTTTCTCACGAGTATACATTTTATTGTTAGCATAATTAAATATTTACATTTATCTGTGAGTGTTAACTATTTAAAATAAAATTTAATTTTTAACTACAATTTTTCTTGATATTCGAAGAAACTAAAGATCTGATGACTGTTCAGGGTCTTCGCTTCGTCATCATTCTGGGCCAGTTGTTCAACTGCGTCGGTGCTTGGATCAAAGTGGGCTCGGTGTCCCCTGACCTCTTCTGGGTGACCTTCCTGGGTCAGACCGTGGTGTGCATGGCGCAGGTGTACGTGATGAGCACTCCGGCACCGGTGGCGGCCACGTGGTTCGGTCACAAGCAGGTGTCCACAGCTACAGCCATCGGAGTTTTCGGAGTGATGGTGAGTCTGTTAAGATAAAATGAATTATAAAAATATTTTATAGGTTAATCATTCTAACAATGGACAAACGACATGAAATTTTTTTATTGCAAAAATTAATAGAGGGTACCAAATTATGCTACTCTGAATTTTTTTAGATTTTTTTTAGTCCCGGAACTATTTTTAAATAATTATTGAAAGTGCGGTCACGCCATCTGGAGGTTTCACTAGGCATTTATGCCCTATCCTTTTTATTAAGGATCCAAAATAACTTATATTATAGAACATTCAATAATTATTTAAAAATATTTCCGGGACTCAAAAAAAAATCAGAGTAGCATAATTTGATACCTTTTATTCATTTCTTCAATAAGAAAATCATGACGGTTGTCCATTTTTACGATCAAACAATTAAAGATAAATTTAATTAACTATGACCGTTTTTTACCCGCAGGTTGGCGATGCGTTGGGCTCCCTCCTGCCACCCCTGATGGTTCCAAACGGCACCATCGAGGAGATAGAACGAGGGCTGGCCACCATGTTCTACAGCGTTGCGATATTCGCCACCGTCTTGCTGGTTCTGCTGGTCATTTGTAAGTTTCTGGCCGCGATAGGAGTGAAATGTTAAGAAATTTATTTTAAATTACAACGTCATTTAATAGAAATCACATCTTTTGATATTTTATGAAAAAGTAATTTAGTAATGAAATACGTTATTTTCAACTATAATAATGGTTAATTATATTGGACGTGATCTCAACCACGATTTGAGTAAAAAAAAAAATCTGTAATAAATATGAAAAAGAAATATCCACTGTACTCCCGAAATAATCTTAAAAATGTCCCATGTAATGCCTGATGTGCATGCATCGAGATGCAACTCAAATATAGGCAAAGAGATACATCTTTACAGTTTAGAATACTTTAGAAAGTAAATGAGAAGCACACTCATTCTAGCCATGTAATATCCCATAAAAATTAATTCATCACTACCCCATATGGTGTGTGACAGTATTAAATTCATAAACAGAGCAGGGATAAAGTTTTTGTATTGTCCTAAGCACAAAAACTATAATAACGATATTTTCTCACACGTTCTAGTCCTGAAGGACGCACCTCCCACGCCCCCCAGTGCCGCCCAGGCGAACCGTGCAGGTACGGGGGTGGACGTGGGCGGAGAGACACCTCGTCAGTTCGTGTCCGCCCTCGTCCGCGTGTGCCGCAACCCAAACTTTCTGTTGCTGTTCGTGGTGTACGGGACGTGCGTGGGGGCCTTTTCAGCCCTCCTGACCTTCCTCAACCAGATGATCCTGGTGCACTACCCGGTACGTGGCTGTAGACAGTTTTGGTAGCTCATCAGGGTCAAATATTGTACTGCATATACAAATTTTAGTATCATAAAAATTTTATTTTTAAAATAGGTCTGTTCGTAAATGCATCACAATCGATTCAGGGAACATAAGGTTATGAATGAAATATTTCATTATTTTCTGATTGTGTATTTACGAACAGACCTAAAAATAATGAAGTAAAGAATTAAAATCAAATACTTAATCTGTTTGATCTGTTGGCATATTTTCTAGATAAATAAAATTGATACAGTTTTGTATAAATAGAGCATTTAGTGTCCCTTTTTTATATATTGTAATTATAAATTTTATTTTGACACATATCATGATGTAATTGATATAATCTAATAAACTGATCATACTTTCAATGACATTTTGTGTCCAGGACGGCCAAGTGTTCGCCGGCAACGTGGGAGTAACGATCATCGTGGTGGGCTCGGTGGGCACCTTGTTCTGCGGCTATGTCCTCGACCTTACCCGCAAGTACAAGTGAGTTGGATGAATTAAATATACCTTCATTCTTTTTTAAAACAACAGGTTTTTATTAAATATTGGAACACGACATAAATCTTCACCTGCTACATCAATTAATATGCTGGTAGCAAAGGAAACTGAAACAAAACTGATAAAAATCTAAGATAAAAAAGTAGTGCCAATTAAAAAAAGTGGGTATGACCATACAGTATGTAAGTGTGTACTTTAAATACCAAATTAGGAGTGTCAAATGATTTACAAATGGATTGGAGCCGTATAATAATATGTTACACAAATTTAAGGCGTTCGTTGATCTGCTTCGGTGACCATGGTAAGAATTCATAAAATAATAATAATTTTACTGAAGTTCAATACACAAAAGTTGGCCAATTTTATTGCCAATGCCGCTCTCAATGATACATTTCCAAACCCTATATAACTATATGTATTCTTTCCAGGGAGGTTTGCTTGGCGGTATACGCTCTCTCGTGTCTCGGTTGCGTCGGCTACACTTTGCTGCTAAACTCCACGAGCGACACCGTTTTCATCTACCTCATCTCGGCCTTCATCGGGTAAGTTTAACTTACAAATATCATGAAATTTCAGTATTTTATGAAGTACCGTAAATTATTTTATATTGTGTTTAATTAATTGTATAATATTATAATACATCATAAAGGATAAAATATCAATATTTAAAAAAAAAAAGTTTCTCTTTAAAATGCAATTTATCATGAATGGAAATCATTCCAAATCAGGAATGGTTTCATTAATTTTATCAAAAATAAAAAAATATATTTTTTACAACAGTATAATTTATTGAAATAATTAATTTATTTCGATAATTATATAGCTATATGATTCTACACTTAAATTGAAAGACTGAATGTGATTTTGAAATTGATTGCTAATATATTTCCCTCCCTCGTCCATGCAGCTTCTTCATCGTGGGCTACATTCCCTCTGGCTACGAGTTCGGTGCTGAGATTACGTACCCTGAGTCTGAGGCGACCTCCGCCTGCGTGCTCGCCATCAGCGGTCAGCTGTTCGCCTTCATCTTCACGCTGGTGTACGGCGCCATCTACGACGCCCACGGTGTCTCCGCTAGCAACTGGGCGTTGTGTGGCGCCCTGACGTTAGGGACGGTGCTCTCAGCGTTCAACAAATCGGACCTGAGGAGGCAGAGAGCGGAGAACGAAAGGAGTGTGGACACCACCACTTTGAAAACATAAGAAACTGTAATGACTATAAGTTGCAATAGACAATTTAATGTGTATGTTATCAGATTTTTTTATTGCGTATTTGGAAAGAGAGTCTAGATTTTTTTTTTTTAATTTTTGAATTTTTGGAACTCTCAAAATCAAGAAGAAAGACACTGTGACGTCATAGTCATGCAATGTCTTTCTCTTTGTGTGTTAAATATTTGCATGACTATGACGTCACAGCGTGTTTCTCCTTCATTTTGGGGGTCTATATTATTTAAAGTTTCAGATCCTATTTCAAGTAATAAAAAAATTCTGCAGGTTGTCCATTGATGAGTCTTGGATTAATCCTAATATTTATTTACATATTTATATTATTAAAATAAAAATTATGAATATTAACATCTATGATTATTAGATTCTGAGATTTAGTGGTTGCAAATCAAGGTAAACAGACACTTAATTGATATAATATGTAGTAGCTGAATATTCAAATCATATAAGTGGTGGGTGAGATAATTACGTGTATTTGAAGTGTATTGTGGTGTAACATGATTTTTTTTTTAAGTTATATTTATTAGTATACTGTAAATAATGTTACAAATAAATGAAATGTTTTTATTTATCAATATTTTCATTTTATTAGCAACATATCGTTATATTTAGTGTTATCATTATAAAATAACCCATGATATGTACCTTTTATAAGAAACAATGACTGCTATTTTTCATTGTGTATGAAATGCCATTGCTATAGAAACTTTCCTATGACAATAAAAAATATATCGTTATTTATTAAAAATTTAATAATCATGACATTTGACTCGTGCCTTTAATCAAGCTACATTGGCCATCAGATAGGGTTTCAAGTATCATAAAATATCATTAATTAGTACAAAATTTTGTACTAATTATCAGTTAATAAAGAATTAACTATAATACATTGAAGCGTTCATTATAAGTAAAAGAAAGATGTTCATTTATACAATGTTGCACGTTAGATTACAAAATAATCGCAATCTTAATCATTTAGTGACGTAACTGGTCCATATAGTACTGGTGCTGCATCATGCGGTGATTTTGGAAGTTACAATTTAATCAAGATACGTCACGTGACCTGTGATAACCTTGACTGTCTGAGTGTTTAATGAATTGAACTTTTTGGCTGTCGTCCGCATCGTATCTGCAAGTGAGCTAGTTTGGCCACCATCTAAAAACGTGCAGCTCGTACTGGTGGTGAGTGTGTGGTATTGCGTCCAGTTAAAATTTTTTGCAATCAATTTCAGTACGGCTAACTTTTAATAATCTAATTAAAAAGTATTAACCCGAGATCTGCCTGAATCGCGCACTGAAAACACCTGAACTATTTCGGTTCAAGTTTTTCTCACTATTTCTTTTTTCAGAAATACATTACTCGTTGGCTAGCTAAGGATTTCAGATTTTTTGGAGAAGTAATATTTCACACTTTTTTTCAGTTTAAAATAGTTGCGGATTGTCTCAACTTCCCCCCCCCCCTTTGGTAATGCTGAGATATATGTCTTGGGGCTCAAAATATAAGCATCCAAAATATTTAATGGCTGTTAAATTTTAATAATTTTTTAAATATTTTAAGAAGTTAAAGTAAAGTGCGCGCCAGAAAAAAAAGTTGAGTTAGTATTTTCTAAAAATAGTTCAAGTCGTCCTCCATATCAAACCAAAATTCAAAAAATTCTATCTCAAATAGGTTTGCCAGAAAAAAATTCCAAAGTCAGAGTGAACGCGTCGCTTAACATGGGGCCTTACCTGACAAAGACCCTCGAATATCTCGAAAAAATACACCGTTAGGTGGTATGAAAAAAATATAGTGATATTCTATGACCCAAGCTTTAACCAAAAACCGATTAAAAAAAATTTCGCTCGAATCCATTTTTCCGTAACAAAATTATAAAAAATCTTATGGGAATTAACATGGTAGATTTTCTTGATTTTTTTACGGAAAAATGGATTCGAGAGAATTTTTTTTTAATCGGTTTTTGGTTAAAGCTTGGGTCATAGAACATCACTATATTTTTTTCATACCACCTAACGGTGTATTTTTTCGAGATATTCGAGGGTTTTTGTCAGGTAAGGCCCCATGTTAAGCGACGCGTTCACTCTGACTTTGGAATTTTTTTTCTGGCAAACCTATTTGAGATAGAATTTTTTAAATTTTGGTTTGATATGGAAGACGACTTGAACTATTTTTAGAAAATACTAACTCAACTTTTTTTTCTAGCGCGCACTTTACTTTAAATATACTTATTATAAAAAATTTGAAACATAGTATACATGTTATTCAGCTTAAAAAAAACTTATTAGATGACAACTTTGCTTGAAAATTTTGTTTTTAATTAGTCTATTTTCTAATATCTATAAAACAAAAATATAGAACATATGAATTAGTTTAAAGAGCGCATATAGATTATACAAACTGATTAAATTAATGCATTTAATATCTGAGCTTATCATTTAAAGTGAGGATTTTTTTGTACATAAATTATTTTAAATTAATTATAATATGTAGATGACATAACTAGAAACTATTTTTTTCATTAAAATGTAATTTAATTGTTACAGGATTGACACACACTATGAAGTTCCTAAACTTCTGCCTCCTGTCACTGGCTGCGCTAGTGTCGCTAGCTGGACCAGGTGGTTGCGCGCGCATCCTTGCCCTGATGCCCACCATATCTCGCAGCCACCACATCTGGAATCGCGTGTTGGTGAACGCCCTGGCAGATCGTGGTCATGACATCATCGTGGTGACCCCTGACCTTGAAAAGGACAGAAAGAACGTTCACTACATCCACCTCGAAGATACGTATGAGACTTTTGAGGCAAACGTTTCGGTAGCAGACTGGGCCACTTTTTCTCCTAAAGAAAACGTCGATGGACTTTATGAGGAATGTACTGCAATCTGTCTTCATCAATTTCAAACAAAAGGATTTAAAGAATTGCTTAATTTAAAAGGACCTTTTGATTTGATTTTAATTGATGTTGTAGTTAATGAATGTTTCTTTGGATTTTTACCTCATTTTGGTGCCCCTGTGGTAGCGGTCAGTCCTTATGGATATTCTAGTTGGAATTCTGAACAAATGGGGGTACATGACCCTATGGCAGTGTATCCTCAACCATTGTTACCATACTCCACAAAAATGACATTTAGCCAAAGATTAGATAACGTGTTTCTGACTTTGTATACACTCTATACGAGGGCAAATCATTATTTACCAGCAAATGATAAAATAGCACGGAGCGTGCTGGGGTCTAAAATGCCTCCACTGTCCGAGATTGAGCGCACCTTCAGTTTGTTTTTGGTGAACTCTGGTCCTGAGATCGACCCTCCTCGTGCCCACCCTCCCTCGGTCATCGAGGTTGGTTGTTTGCACTGTCGGCCAGGACAAAAACTACCCAAGGTAAGGTCATGTGCTGTTCTCCATGTGACGTCATAATGACGTCATATCACGTTGCAGGACATCCAAGAGTACCTGGACGGTGCCAAGGACGGTGCTATTTTCTTCAGTCTGGGCACCAATGTCAGAAGCGACAAGATGCCCAAGGAGACGCTGCAAGCCTTCCTGAACGCGTTCTCCAAACTGAAGCAGCGTGTGTTGTGGAAGTGGGAGTCGGACACTTTGCCCGGACAGCCGGACAATGTGAAGCTTGGGAAGTGGCTGCCCCAACAGGACATTCTAGGTGAGTAATTAGGTGAATATTTCAAGAAACAAATTGTAAATTAGATATTTGCTTTTGCTTATTAGTACAAGATATATTATATATTTGAAGGATTTATGTTAAAATTTTAAAGGTTCTAAAAAATTGCAGATCTTTTGTTACCTTTAAAAGACAAGCTCATAGAATATAGAACAAATTTTACTTGGCTAAATTTTCAATGTTTTAATTTACCTTACCAATTCTTGAACTGATCGAGACTGTTGTATATCTTATAAAACAAATAGAAGCACGTAGAGTTAAGGTATAACCTGAGAATTTGTCTGTCAAGGTCAAGAGGCGTGGCTACACTGGCAAATCTGACAACACTGTTGTAATAGTAATGCGAATAATAGATTAGGAGGGGGTGGTAACTACAGTCCTTGAGAGCGTTGCCAAGTTTCTTAGGACATATCAGAAACGATCATCGCCACGGTTCGAAATATATGAAAACAATTCAGAAAAATATTCCAAAAAATTAGCTTTTAATCCATGTAAAATTTAACAAAAAATTCTCGAGCCGTTTTTGTGCAATGTTGATTGAAAAATTTAACATTGAAAGGATACAAAATACACATTTGAATAAATTAATTATAATTAAACCAACGGTTAAAAAAATCTGAAAAAAATCAGTAGTATTTGGACAATTGTTGTAAGTCTACCAATTTAATTTCAAGAACATCTGGCGATACGACTTTTTTCGTCCGAATATCTCAGGTTAAGCCTTAAAATGTGACCTATGGATTGTTTTGGTAGTAACCAGAGATTGCATGATATACTTGGCAAAAATGAAATTCATTATCATCACCATTAAATTATTATAACATATTATAATATAACATATTGTATCCCACAGCCCACCCTAACGTACGTCTGTTCATCACGCACGGTGGTCGACTGAGCTCGCAGGAGTCTGTGTACCACGGTGTGCCGGTTCTCTCTGTTCCCGTGTTCTACGACCAGTACGTCAACAGCCAGCGCACCATGGACATGGGCATGGGGCTGTACGTGGGGCTAGCCAAGGTCACTGAACCCGCCCTCAATGAACGCCTTGAGAAATTGCTGGAGAACGACAGGTAAGGATCCTCACGAGGCAACTCCAGAACTACAATTTCTATAATAATTAATTAAATATTAAATTTTTGTTGAACGGTAATTAATGCAATGGACAATTTGCTTGACATTTTTTATTGCAGAAACGGATAGAGGGTGCAAAGTTATGCTACTCTGAATTTTTTCAGATTTTTTAGAGACCGGGGGAACTATTTTTAAAAAATTATTGAAAGTCGATTTTATGACGTCACGAGGTGTGAGGCGCTAAACGCCCGATTTGAAATAGGAGATAGCTCATTATTCCGTGCGAGGGACGATATTTAATTGTTTAAGCAACACCATGCAGTTATAAAACACAAATCAAATGTCCCCAGTTTCCTTGCGTCATAAAACTGACTTTCAATAATTTTTTAAAAATAGTTCCCGCTCTCAAAAAAATCTGAAAAAATTCAGAGTAGCATAATTTAGTACCCTCTATCCATTTCTGCAATAAAAAAATGTCATGCAAATTGTCCATTTAGGCCAGTCAATATAGGTGAAAATCCTATCTTGACCTCGGATAAATTCCGAAGTTTGTGATTTTTTCAGCATCGGTAGAACTCAATGCCCTGAGTAACATATCCAAAGCCCCCCAAAATCCCACCGGGGCTTTCGCCGCCATCTTGATGGAAAGTTATGCATATAGTACCCTCACTAATTTGCATATTGTGGCGGAACCGTGTTACATAGAAGCAATGTAAATGCATATAATGATAGGCAGATATATTTGCTACAAGAAAATATAAAAATATATTTAATTTTAATTTCAATTAACCCTTAAATTAATTATTTTCTGAAAAGTTTGGTGTTAAAAAAAAGTTTAACGGTGAATTTCGTAGTCAATATATATAAATACAGAAATATTCTTCATTCAAAAGTTTAAGACAAAATTCTTGCAATTTCATAAATGCTGATAACTTTTCCTTAGCTTAAAAAATGAAGAAGATACGCGACTTCGTAGCGCAAGAAACATGCCAGTTGACCGCTCTGCCTGCCCGCCCGCCACAATACAACACGCATAATACAGCGCGCGGGCACTGCAATGAATGCGCTCTCGCGGTTCTCAGTGGCTTGTCATCTTTGTATATAATGTGTATTATTTATTATATATATTATTTATTACATATATAAATTATATTTATATTATATGTTCAACGTGTGTTAATAGCTACAATAGCCCTTCAGGGTGAGGTAACGTGCCCAATGTTAAAAAAATATCCCATACAGCATGACACATGAAAATTATGAAAAAAAAAATTAAAATTCAAATTCAAATTCAAATTTTATTCATCTTCCAAAGACATGTCAACAAAAATGTTCTCCTCTACATTCTCTATAATATCAGTGGCTAAAATATCATGTATACAAATTCGAGCTAGTTTTTGAAATTGACTAGATTAACATTGAAGTTTGATTTTTCCATGTTAAAGTATAGTCAACTTTAAAAATTCATAACTAAAAAAAAAAAAAAAAAACTAGCTCGAATTTGTATACCTGATATTTTAGCTACTGATATTATAGGGAATGTAGAGGAGAACATTTTAAATTTTTTTCATGTGTCATGGGATATTTTTTAACATTGGGCGCGTTACCTTCCCCTTAAATCGTGAAGTTCAAGAGAAAATATTCGTCTATTGGAAATAGGTTACATTAAGGGTAAGATAACACGAACAATCGATTGTTGTTAGTCCCATTTGATTAACATGTAAACCTTAGCAACCTCATAATGATTCTGCATTTTTTTTGAGAGACAGTTCTTGGCATTAAAAAAATATGGAGAAAATTTCAAAACAATCGGACGATCCAATTTTTTTAAATTAATTTTTTAAATTTTCAGTATAGGGCTTTCCCATGGAGACCGAAACTAAAAAATTAATTTAAAAAAATTGGATCGTCCGATTGTTTTGAAATTTTCTCCATATTTTTTTAATGCCAAGAACTGTCTCAAAAAAAAATTCAGAATCATTATGAGGTTGCTAAGGTTTACATGTTAATCAAATGAGACTAACAACAATCGATTGTTCGTGTTATCTTACCCTTAGGTTGTAAATTTATTTGTATCAATATTCTTAATAATTATGCTAAATATCAATCATTGAAGCTTTTTATTAACTTCTCGTGACATTGATTATTACGTATATACAATATAAATTGTAATACATTTTTTTAAGTAAAGTGCAGTAAATTTAATTCTTTGCCCTTTTTGTCAGTCATGCATATATATACAAAAATAATTATATTCCTTCTTTATATTTATAATGTTTGTTTATGTCAGCTAGCTTACAAATAACATAATGTTTCAATAAAAATTTTGCTTCCTCATACCCCCCATATGAGTAAATAATTATGATTATATATTTATATAAATTACAATGTGTAAGGCACAGTGGAAAACAGGCAGCATGAATATTTTGGTGCTGTGTTGATGATACAGTACTTTATTTGAAGTATAATCTTACTAATTTTCGAATTTTTATATGTATAATACCACTGTCGTATACATTTATATAATATCATCATATCCGATCCAACACTTATTATTTTTAAAAATAGATAGAACAATCACAAGTTCAAAATGGATATATTTAAAGTTTTGTAATAATATATTATTTATAATGTTTTAGAGGGGTCACGAATGCATTATATGCGTTTTTATATTATATGTATATTAAAAAAAACAAAAAAACAAAAACATTGTCGTGGCATAAACTATGTAAGATTCTATGGCTATTAAATTTATAAAAATAGCCTCAGCCCTAGAAGCTGAATATACAATGAATAAATATTATATGTATCTTCATGTATCTCATCGATATTTGAAATCAAAATTTATTACATTTAAAAGAATAATTAAAGCGTAGTTGAATAGTTCGGTCAAAATTGAGTATCTTACTTCTTAAATAGCGTCTTTTATTAAATAACTATTAAGGAGTACTCAATTTTGTCCGAACTATAAGGCCCAACATTAAATTTATATTCTAGCGATTGTAAATAATCTTGATATCAAAAATAGTCATACTGATTACATGTTGATATAATATATAATTATATATATATATAGAATGCATATATTATAATAATATAATAACTAATAACACATATATGCATTTGTGATATCTCTAAGTGTTAATACATAAACTTTTTAATAAACCATATAATATTATTATATTCCATTGAACTTGCATGTGATTGTTATTACCTATATATTTTTAAAAATTATGTATCGGATCGGATTTGATGTTGTTAATTAAATATATGTATATTATACGGACAGTGGTATTATACAGTACATGTCATATAAAAAATTGAAAATAAATAAGAGTAGACTTAAATTTAAGTATCATCCACAAATGCAGCATCACAAAAATAACTATTTAATTAAGTTTGCCTGTTTTCTACCGTGCCTTACACCGTGTAAGGAGACAAAGGGGTAACACTTAAATTTCTGCTGCAGGTAATTACTTAAAACATATGTAATATAAATTAGTATAATTATAAAAAGTATATGGAATAATCAATGTCATAAGAAGTTTAATGTTAATTTGATTTTTTTTTTTTTTTTTTTTTTTGCAAAAGCAGAGTGTTAAAACTAAATTTACAACTTTATAAAACACCTTACACGTAGTTATATATAAATAAATAAAGGTAACAAGCCACTGAGAGCCGCGAGAGCGCATTCATTGCAGTGCCCGCGCGCTGTATTATGCGTGTTGTATTGTGGCGGGCGGGCAGGCAGAGCGGTCAACCGGCATGTTTCTTGCGCTACGAAGTCGCGTATCTCCTTAATTATTTAAGCTAAGGAAAAGTTATCAGCATTTATGAAATTGCAAGAATTTTGTCTTAAACTTTTGAATGAAGAATATTTCTGTATTTATATATATTGACTACGAAATTCACCGTTAAACTTTTTTTTAACACCAAACTTTTCAGAAAATAATTAATTTAAGGGTTAATTGAAATTAAAATTAAATATATTTTTATATTTTCTTGTAGCAAATATATCTGCCTATCATTATATGCATTTACATTGCTTCTATGTAACACGGTTCCGCCACAATATGCAAATTAGTGAGGGTACTATATGCATGACTTCCCATCAAGATGGCGGCGAAAGCCCCGGTGGGATTTTGGGGGGCTTTGGATATGTTACTCAAGGCATTGAGTTCTACCGATGCTGAAAAAATCACAAACTTCGGAATTTATCCGAGGTCAAAACCTATATTGACTGGCCTAATTGTATATAAATTCAATTGAAATAATTTTTATTTATTTTTTTATTTTAGAACTTCATTTTGGTTGTACATGACAAGCATATATATGTTCACGTCAAAATTGAAAAAACACAAAACATAAAATACAAACACATTTATATAAGTTACAAAATATTATATCAAACATAAGCACTGAGAATAAAAAGAAAGAAATAAAACTAAAAGGCACCAATAATACTGATAAAATTTAACAACAACTAAAGCAATGGTATTTATATATTTTGTCATTTAATTTTTCCTTAATTCTCGAATACAAATATATCGTTCCTCGTCCACAATAATGAGATATGTGCCTATACTATGCATGATCTTGTTGAAACAATGAGTTATCTGCTATTTCAGGTAACCGTAGCAACGAGCTTTATTTTATACCGATGTAAAGTTCATAATTGTGCTCACCTGAAATAGGAGATAGCTCATTATTCCGTGCGAGGGACGATATTTAATTGTTTAAGCAACACCATGCAGTTATAAAACACAAATCAAATGTCCCCAGTTTCCTTGCGTCAGCTCGCGTGCAGAGCCAGGTGTCACGTGACCAGCCGGAGACTCCTCTGGAGCGCGCAGTCTTCTGGACGGAGTACGTACTGCGTCACAAGGGAGCCCCGCACCTCCGCAGCGCCGTCCTCGACCTCGCCTGGTACCAACTGTACCTGCTGGACGTGGCGGCCGCCATCTTGGTACCCCTGGTGCTCATTGTCCTCGCCGTGCTGGTCGTCTGCAAGAGATGCGTGCGCACGAAACTAAAGACAAACCAAGATAATAAGAAAACTCGTTGATAAAATACATAATACTTATGAGTTAAACAGCCATGTCTCATGCCTCAATTCCATTGAACTCAATTCATTATTTTATTTTGTTAATTCCATTGAAGTTATGAATTTTCTTAAGATGTCAAATCTTGAAGTAGTTTTCATCACAATTATCAAGCAAATATAATTTTAATCATAATATTATATACGTAAGATATTGAAGCAATCAATGCTAAAATTAGAGCAATAAAATATGTGCCATTATATAAGAATCATTGTACATACTTTTTAATATATATACCTTTATTATAATTATCAATACTAAATAACAAGAAAATAAAGAAATCTTGAACATACTTCTGAATTCATGATATTAAAATTATTTAACTCTTAATTAAATATATTTTTTTTTACGACTTTAGAAATGTCATTGATAATTAGTTGTTGAGCGAAAATACACCGCATTTTATTTGTTATGTTCCTTTGGTATTTTCCTCATTTGCCTTAAAGACATATGCGTGTATATGTAATGGATTATATTACAGCTGTCAATTACACAGGAGGCCCGCTAAAGTGTCGCACGTCGTCTCTGATCATTCCTTACCTTCCTATAATATTCCTATGTTGATAGATTTGGTTATACTCCTTTATTCAAGGCTAGGAGATACGAAAAAATTAATATATACATATTTTTATTTGCTAAAAGGTGTATAATGTACGGTCATGCAATTTGTTATAGGTATCCTCTAATGAATCCTAAAGTTTTTGAAAACTCCTTCAAAACTTCTAGTGGTGTGCTCTTTAAAAAAATATTAAGGGTATATTATAGGAACTTGTTATAATACTGTATGGTGATATGTTATTTCTTTCAATGTAAATTAAACATTACGTAGGATTGTAAGAAAAATAGTAAATTCGAATTGACGTGGGGAAAAAAAAAATGAAATATATAATTAATTTAAAATATAATTTTAACTACAGAGGAAATAAATTAAGAAGAGTTTGTGTAATGGTAATTAAAACAAAAATTTTGCAATTTTTGACTAAATTCGAGTAAATTATTATTAAACTTTAAACCTAAGTTGTAATTTACAAAAGAAATTATATAGTAGTCTAACATATCTATACCTGTGCCAGCCTAAATGAATGTTGCTAATAACCACATTTAGTGAGAAAGATGGACAACTCTTTTGTGAATCACCCCAAATATATCTGATGCACATTAAGTTTAATAAATTATTAGCATGCAAAAAAAATCACTAACATGATGACGTCACTGATTTTTAACGCTACTGGTGCTGCATCATGCGGTGATTTTGGAAGCTCGCCAATTTTATCAAGTGGGTCACGTGACTTGTGATAACCTTGAAATGTCTAAGTACTTATAATTCATAATGAATTAAACGTTTTGGTTGTCTGCCGTACCGTATTTGAGTGTGAATTCTAGCTGCAACTAAAAGCGTGCTGCTATAGCGGTGAGTGAACGTGAGAGTACATTTGTTCAAGCTTCTTAATTAACATAATAACGATTGTATACATATTTATTTTTTTAACTAAAAAATTCTAGGCTAAATAAATTAATGTTAAGTCCTTTGCGAATTACCTATTTATAGGTTTTATATAAAACTTGGAGATTTTTACATTAACAATTTGTAGTTTAAAAAATTAAACTAGTATACTAATTTCATATAGTCATATTTATCATGACGTAATAATGAGAGACACACAATTAAATTAAAAAAAAAATGCAAACAAACTAAAAAAGCTATTAAATACCTGAGCGTCCTGATTCAAGATGCTCAGATATTGTAATTGCAATATCAATATTTATTTTGCTATACTTACTTAAATTACAGTATACACCTTATAACTATCACATATTGTCATGGTGCTGGTGCAAAATTAAAATTTTGAAATGTATAATTTAACTGTTATAGGACACACTTAAGATGAACTTCCTAAGGTTCTATCTCCTGATCATTACTATGCTGGTTTCGATGGTGGGACCAGGAGGTTGCGCGCGCATCCTTGGCCTGATGCCCGCCATATCTCACAGTCACCATCTCTGGAACCGCGTGTTGGTGAACGCCTTGGCAGATCGTGGTCATGACATCATCGTAGTGACCCCTGACCTTGACAAGGACAGAAAGAACGTTCATTATATCAACCTTGAGGATGCGTACGAGACTTTTCAGGCGAATGTATCGTGGAATGATTGGGCTACATTTTCTCCCAAGCAAACTGTTGATGGATTTTATGAAGAATGTGTTGCCATCTGTAGTCATCAATTTCAAACTAAAGGATTAAAAGAATTACTTAATTTAAAAGGAACTTTTGATTTGATTTTAATTGATGTTGTAGTTAATGAATGTTTCTTTGGATTTTTACCTCATTTTGGTGCCCCTGTGGTAGCTCTTAGTCCTTATGGATATTCCAGTTGGAATTGTGAACAAATGGGAGTACATGACCCTATGGCAGTGTATCCACAACCGCATTTCCCGTACTCCACAAAAATGACATTTAGCCAGAGATTAAATAACGTGTTTCTGACTTTGTATACACTTTATAAAAGGGCAAATCATTATTTACCAAAAGTTGAGGAGGTAGCTCGTACCGTGTTTGGTTCCAAAATGCCTCCACTGTCCGAGATTGAGCGCACCTTCAGCTTGTTTTTGGTGAACTCTGGTCCTGAGATCGACCCTCCTCGTGCCCACCCTCCCTCGGTCATCGAGGTTGGATGTCTGCAATGCGTACCAGGACAAAAGCTGCCCAAGGTAAATTTCATAATATAATAAGTGTTCTCCATGTGACATCATGAGGTTTCAAGTATTCCCCGGCGGGAAAATTTTCTCCATATGCCACCATGTTATAAAATTTGAATTTTTCCTCAGTAATAATATTAAAGTCATTAATTTAAAACTATCACCTACCCCCACATTTAATTAGGGGTCTTATGATAATGAATAAAAATCTTACTTTCCTCTAAAATATTTTTTTAATACCAAAAAAGCAATATTGAGTTTTTTTACATAAGTTTAGATAGGACAGTGGGAAGACTACAAAATATAAGTTGACTTGAAGTCTATTACAACATATGTTTCGTTGCAGGACATCCAAGAGTACCTAGACGGTGCCAAAGACGGTGCTATTTTCTTCAGTCTGGGCACCAATGTGAGAAGCGACAAGATGCCCAAGGAGACGCTGCAAACCTTCCTGAACGCGTTCTCCAAACTGAAGCAGCGCGTGTTATGGAAGTGGGAGTCGGACACTTTGCCCGGACAGCCGGACAACGTGAAGCTTGGCAAGTGGCTGCCGCAACAGGACATTCTAGGTTAGAGATAGCTTGAATGAAAGCTACAATTAGGTGCTGCTTGGAGAAAGATGGTTTGTGTTTGCATAACTCTATAATGCAAGTAAATGATTGACCTATAACTATATAGGACCTAAGCCATTTGCAACTGAATTTGCCACTCTGTTTAACATCAACCATCATAAAACAAGTGTTAAGCTCAATTAACCTGTATTTTGACCTCAACCTTATATTGTTCACAATATTAAAAAATACATGCAGGTAATAGGAATATTATATAGCCTATAAAATTCAAGAAAACTGAAGCTGTGTGTAAAAAACAATAACATGTACTATATTAACCTTGAAAAATATCCCACTAAAATATGTCGCATTGATGATATCGATGTTCTTTGAACTATTTTTTTGGAAAAGTTGAGCTGACTGCTGTGCGTGTATGTAAAAGAAATACTAACCAACTAACGTGTTCAATCCCTCAGCCCACCCTAACGTACGTCTGTTCATCACACACGGTGGTCGACTAAGTACGCAGGAGTCTGTGTACCACGGTGTGCCGGTGCTCGCTATTCCCGTGTTCTTCGACCAGTACATTAACAGTCAACGCACCATGGACATGGGCATGGGGCTGTACTTGAGCCTAGCAGAGGTCACTGAACCCGCCCTGAATGATCGTCTGAAGAAATTACTGGAGAACGATAGGTAAGGGTCCTTACAAGGCAACTCTCATGTTTCATGAAATTTCCTTTAGCATCAATTTCAATCTATGCCAATGCTATTAATTATTAACGCAATTCAGCACTCTTAGAATCAAAATTTTTCACTGTGCAATACATATTATCAAATTTCCACAGTTTCCTTGCGGCAGCTCGCGTGCAGAGCCAGGTGTCACGTGATCAGCCGGAGACTCCTCTGGAGCGCGCAGTCTTCTGGACGGAGTACGTACTGCGTCACAAGGGAGCCCCGCACCTCCGCAGCGCTGCCCTCGACCTCACCTGGTACCAACTGTACCTGCTGGACGTGGCGGCCGCCATCATGGTGCCCCTGGTGATCATTGTCCTCGCCGTGGTGGCCGTCTGCAAGAGATGCGCGAGATCGAAATCAAAGCCAAACGCGGATAATAAGAAAACACGTTGATAAAAAAAAAAAAAATCTGCTTCGATAATGTCTATCTATGATTTATAATTATTAATGAAGTATCAACAGCGTGTACTTTTTTTTATCAACTAAATGGATACAGGGTGAAAAATTATGCAACTCTATTTTTTTTTAAATAAATAACATAACTTTCTGTGCCCTATAGTAATTTTCTGTTGTTTTTTTTTTAAAAATGTTGTTGTTACTCAGTCCATTTGCTATAAATTTACATCAAGTGGTGAATTTCAGCAGTTTTTAATGTTTTATCACAATTTTCAAGTTAATGTAATCATAATAAATATTAATGCAAAATGTAAAAGCATTCATTGCTAAAGTTAAGTCCATAATTAAAAAGAAAAACTGTCGTCCATATGTTTGTTGTAAATTATCATATCATTCTTATAATAATAAATATAAATTATCATATTTTTTCCTGAATTCATTAATTTAATTAAAATTTTCCTTAATTAAAACTTTTAATTTTTGTGACACGAAGCTTTATAAGTATATTTTTGCACATATAATTAGATGAAAAATTACATAATTTTCATATTCTATAGCTGTATGCTCATTTTTTTTTCTAAAGCGGCCTGGCACATGCAGTGTGCAAGAGCTGTAACCTCTCCTGACTTCCCTCTATCTTTGGTTATAATATACCGGGCATGCTAAATCAATATAGGTCTGTTCGTAATTATATACACAATCAGAAATAATCGATTATTATTTATGATTAACCTTCTGTACGTGAAACTTAAGGATCATCAATAATAATAAATTATTTTTTATTGTGTATTTATTAACAGACTCAATGATACTAAACTTAGTTGTCGAGAAAACAGTATATTTTTTATTATTAGTAATTTTTTCATTAATTGGATCCATTATCATGATAAAATGTTTACAATTATTAAAAAAAAAGTAGATTGGAAAACTGCCTTTTTTGAGAATAATAATATATAATTATATTTATCATAATTAAGTATTTACGAAAACAGTATAAAAATAAACAAATTAAAAATATTATATTAATTATTATAATCATCTTTGAACATACATAACAGTGAATTGTACTGGATTGTGCTGCTGCTTGCGGTGATTAAAGAAGTTAAAATTAAATAGAAATAAAAAGTCAAATCTGCGATAACCTTGGAGCAACTGAGTTGTAATAAATTCAAGTGTCTGGTATTCTTTGCATGTGAGCTTTGACCGCTAGTATTAGCAAACTGCTTGCTGTAACTATGCTAGCAGTGAGTGTTGTTTTGTGTGATTGTGAATTAATTAATTCGTTTCAGTAAAAACTTTAAACAATTATATATAAGCTGTTTCACTGATGATAACTATAAATATAAATAATCACTTTAATAATTATAAAGGTAACTTAATTTGCATATAATAGGGTAAAATTAGTAAATAATAATAAAATTATATTTTAAGTAAATAATGTACTGCGCAAATAAAAATTATAAAATGCGTCGTCTAAATATGTGCCGTATAAACCACGAAGTTTTGATGCAACTTTAGACCCTATAATATATGAACATGTCGAATCATAAGGTCCAAAATTATTGCATCAAAACTTTGTAATTCATACGATACTTATATATACGTATTTTGAGGCAACAAAATATATAACAAAATATAATATATCTCTTCATTTCAGTAGACTCGCAGCGGAAAGCAATTTTATCCAATTGCCTGCGGAATAATTAAGTTTTTGAATCAAGTGCATCTTCTTGGCAAAAAAGAATTATATAATATTATTAGCAAGTAGTAAGTACTCTACACTCTACATAAAAAATTTGAATAATTCAGTGTAACTGTAATAGATATTATAAAATATACAACTAATTTAATATCAAACCTCTAAAAATCAATTGCATGTCAACCTGATTTGTGTAAAAACTTTTGAATATAATGTGCAGCAAATATTTTCTAAATTTACAAATAGTTAGTTAAATTATTTGTGTGTTAAAATCGAAACGCACAGCGATCGTCGCTCGATCCTGCAATTCCATGCATCTTTACATTATTTCTAACATTAATGGGTGCGATTCACGAAGCAGTTAGCCAGGTTTCTAACCACGTTTAGCTTAACCACGTTTAACTAGGTGGTTTAACACGTAAAACATGTATAGTTAAACGTGGTTACGCTAAACGTGGTTAGAACCCTGGCTAACTGCTTCGTGAATTATACCCAACATTTGCAATATTATATTACATCCGTTGTAGAACCATGGATTTTATAAGTTTCTGCCTCCTGACCATGGCTGCGCTGATGTCATTATTTGGACCAGTAAGTTGCGCGCGCATCCTTGCCTTGACGCCTACCATATCTCACAGTCACCATATCTGGAACCGCGTGTTGGTGAACGCCTTGGCAGATCGTGGTCATGACGTCATCGTGGTGACCCCTGACCTTGAAAAGGACAGAAAGAACGTTCACTATATCCACCTCGAAAACACATACGAAAATTATGAGGCAAATGTATCATGGACTGATTGGGCCAACTTTTCTCCCAAACAGAATGTTGATGGACTCCTTAAGGACATTATTGCCATCTGTCGTCATGAGTATCAAACAAAAGGATTTAAAGAACTGCTTGCCCTAAAAGGACCTTTTGATTTGACAATAATTGATGTTGAATTAAATGAATGTTTCTTTGGATTTTTACCTTATTTTGGTGCTCCTGTGGTAGCTGTTACTCCTTATGGATATTCCAGTTGGAATTGTGAACAAATGGGAGTTCATGATCCAATGGCAGTGTACCCACAACCACATTTTCCATACTCCACAAAAATGACATTTAGACAGAGATTCAATAATGTGTTACTCACTCTGTATACATTATATAAGAGAAATACTGAATATATACCAACGAGTGAAGAGACAGCACGTACTGTGTTTGGACCCAATATGCCTCCAATTTCCAAGATCAAATACAACTTCAGTGTGTTCTTGGTGAACTCTGGTCCTGAGATCGACCCTCCTCGTGCCCACCCTCCCTCGGTCATCGAGGTTGGATGTCTGCAATGCCATCCAGGAAAAACGCTGCCCAAGGTATATCTTTAAATGTTTTTCGAGTGACGTCACGGTGGTGTCATATCACAAAAATCACGTTGCAGGACATCCAAGAGTACCTGGATGGTGCCAAGGATGGCGCCATTTTCTTCAGTTTAGGCTCCAATCTGAGAAGTGATAAATTGCCCAAGGAGACGCTGCAAGCCTTCCTGAACGCGTTCTCCAAACTGAAGCAGCGTGTGTTGTGGAAGTGGGAGTCGGACACTTTGCCCGGACAGCCGGACAACGTGAAGCTTGGCAAGTGGCTGCCGCAGCAGGACATTTTAGGTGAGTTATCGCAATAGTTCCGAGAATGACTGTAATTAGGTGGGAAAGCGAGATACATTGTTTTTTAATTCATTTGACTTACAGATTTTTTGTCTCTGAATTTGTAAATGGTGAAGCACTTTAATAATAATAATAATAATATAGTTTTTATTGAGCAGAACAGACAAGATACATACATTGTCACAGTCAGGTATAATAGGAAATACTGCCCAAGAGGGTGCAAAAAAAGGCAATGCCCAAACAAGATTTGCATCCTGAAAAAAGATAGAAACAACTACATAAAAGTTGATATAAAAAAATAATAATAAATATATACAAATAACATGAAAAAATAAAAAAAGCAACACTAAAATTTACTCTACAACTCGCTTAAATTTCTTTGAGCACCTCATAAATAAACAAAAAAAATGTAAGAGGACTTCAATATTTCACCTGATATTGGGAGTTTCTTCATGGATAATAACATATATAATATACTGTATATTAAATAAATTCCCATGTCATTAATTGACGTTAGAAGGAAGCTAGAGGAATATCACCAAAAGTAACGTTTATTTATTTCCACAGCCCACCCTAACGTGCGTCTGTTCATCACACACGGCGGTCGACTGAGCTTGCAGGAGTCTGTGTACCACGGTGTGCCGGTGCTTGCTGTTCCCGTGTTCTTCGACCAGTACATCAACAGCCAGCGCACCGTGGACATGGGCATGGGGCTGTACGTGGGGCTAGCCAAGGTCACTGAACCCGCCCTCAATGAACGTCTGGAGAAATTGCTCCGTGATGACAGGTAACAGAGAGCACAGGAGTAACAGGAGACCACTTTCGCATGCATTCATACTAAATAATTATTATCAAAACTATATCTATATAGTATTGACGATATTTTGTCGTAACATATACGTATATTTCATTATCTTTTGAATACAAACATATATCAAGATCTGATTTGTTAAAGCAAACGCCAGTTATAAAGCACAAAACCGATGGTTCCCCAGTTTCTTGGAGGCAGCTCGCGTGCAGAGCCAGGTGTCACGTGACCAGCCGGAGACTCCTCTGGAGCGCGCAGTCTTCTGGACGGAGTACGTGCTGCGTCACAAGGGAGCCCCGCACCTCCGCAGCGCTGCCCTCGACCTCGCCTGGTACCAACTGTACCTGCTGGACGTAGCGGCCGCCATCTTGGTGCCCCTGGTGCTCATTGTCCTCGCCGTGCTGGCCGTCTGCAAGAGATGCGTGCGCAAGAGGCCGAAGCCAAGTGTGGATGATAAGAAAAGACGATGACACAAAAATATTCGTTTATTGGTTTTTCTTAACACCAAGTATACAGTATAATTAAGTTTATCATAAATTTTAGAATGAATTTACATTAGATAGTGAATTTGTTCAGTTTTTATTTTTTATCATATAGTTTCTATTAACTATAATATTAGCTTTATTATTTTATACTATAATGCAATGTAATAGATGTATTCATTGCTAAAATTAAGAACGAAAATTACCACATGTTACAAAAAATATTGTTTTATTTATGTTATCATATTTTTTTTTTAAATAAAGGGCACAATGCAACACTTTTTAAATTCAATTTAACTGAACACATTATTTTTTCCATTTTTGACAGAAGACATTTCTATGCTTATTATATGCATTTTTTTTTCATGATTAATGACATAAATTGCAGCTTCATTTATAAAAATTAAATAGTATGATATAAGTTGATATAACACATAATTATGAACTGTGTCAGACTGCATCAGTCGACTTTACAGGGTCTCGAGTGATAAGATTATTTCATTTCTATATTTTCCTTTATATAAAATTTTTAAAAAAATCTGAATTGAGACGTATATTATAATATAGCTTATTATGAAAATCACAAAATTGTTATAAATAAAAAATATATAGATCAATTTAAATTACAATAAAATAAATGTAGTATGGTAAAATACATAAATTTACCATTCCTAAGTATAATATACTAGGGCAACCTCGTTTGCGTAATGGAGTATGGAGTATCGACCTTAATTTTTTTATTGCAGAAATGGATAAATAAGGGTGCAAAGATATATATGCTACCCTGATTCTTTTCAGATTTTTTACAGCCCTGGAAGTATTGTTAAAAAATTATTGAAAGTCTATTTTGTGACGTCACGCGGTGGCAAGTCCTATTATTTTTTTAAGGAGAGGCGCCTCGTGACGTCACAAAAAGGACTTTCAATAATTTTTAAATATACTTTCAGGGCTGTCAAAAATCTGAAAAAAATCAGGGTAGCATAACTTTGCACCCTCTATTCATTTCTGCAATTAAAAAAAATAGGTCGGTACTTCATTTATATATACAATCTACCTTTCAGGTATAGTGATAAGTGATAAGGAATATAGTAGCAAAATCTCTGGTAGTAGCTCCTATCGAAGAGTCAAAGAACCGGTTTTAAAGCTGACGGTCTTATATATCGATCATATTTACAATTATAATTATTTTTGACGAAATACTGCATAGTGCTGCTTTATCTGTTGAATTAAGAAGCTCTACAGTACTAAATGTAGTGAGATAACGTGATAATTAACCTTGGAGCGTCCTTCTTTTTAATTAAAGTTTTTTTCCATGTTTTCGACCTTTCTGCATGTGAACTCTTGCTGCTAATTACAGTGTGCAGGTAAGTGAAATAGACCTGATAAATAATTACAGTAAGGACGTCCACCAAGCTAATTCATGGATTATTAAATTTAACAAATAGAGGCTTCAAGTGTTCTTTGGCGGGAAAATTTTCACCATAAGCCACCATGTTAGAAAATTTTAATTTTTTTTTTATGTTAATAACTATTGAAGCTGTTAATTTGAAACCATTTCCTACTCTCTTATTTAATAGGTATCTTCTTATAATGAAGCAAAAGCTTATTTTCATCAAGAAATTTCTTTAATGCCGAAAAAGAAATTTCAAGGTTGTTTGGATAGGACAGAGGGAACACTTCAAAATCAGCTGGCATAAATTAAGCTTCTATCTCGAGGTACCATATACGAATTTTACCCCTGCTCTGGTTGAAGGTATGGAGTATCCACATCAATTTTTTTTATTGCAGAAATAGATAGAGGTTGCAAAGTTATGCTACCCTGATTTTTTTCAGATTTTTTAGAGACCGGGAAGTATTTGTAAAAAATTATTGAAAATCCTTTTTGTGACATCACGCGGCGGCAAGTCCTATCTTTTTCTTAAGGAGCGGCGTCTCGTGACGTCACAAAAAGAACTTTTAATATTTTTTTAAAAATAGTTCCCGGTCTCTAAAATATCTGAAAAAAATCAGAGTAGCATAACTTTGCACCCTCTATCCATTTCTGCAATAAAAAAATTGAGGTCGATACTCCATTGCCACACAGTATATAGAGACGTGGTGAACTTGAATTTTTTAGGATATCTAGACTGGGTGATTTTCTTACCTCCCAAATTTGCATAATATCTCCGTCTCTTACAGCTGATGCAGTGTCATCAAATGAGGCAGGAGTATATAAAGACAATGCTGTCTCGAAATTTATGTCAGTATAATTTGATTATTAGAAAAAAAAAAGTTGTAACCATAATTTAAAAAAAAAATAATGAAATAAGAAACAACAGTTATAATCTGAGAAATATTAAAAAAAATTAATATAAAAAGTTGATTAATCCTTATCAAAAATATATATTTTGGCACCAGGTCACTTCTACAGAGTATAGTGAAAAAGATAAAAAAAAAAGATTTTGATAGTTGTAATAAAATTTGCTAATGTTACTACTATCAGAACCAAAAAGGTGTGCCCCTGAAGAGCAGCATACAAGTTCCATAAGGAGAGGGGCACACCTTTTTGGTTCTGATAGTATTTATTGAAATGTAATCAGAAATTTAATGAAACAGTAATCTGGAGAGATAAAAAAAATATGTGAGAATACATCTCAATTGTATCATGATGTATTAACATACAGTTTAGTTTACATTTATTTGAACCTGAAATTTAAAATTACATATTTTTTCCTTGCATTGATGATGTTGGTCTTGAAATTTTATGAAGAAGTTAAAGGTGTTAAACTACAAAAAATGTTTTTATTCTGTAAATCAGAGAATATATTAATAAATACATAAACTATAATATACAGATAATATTTCTAGATTTATGGGTAATTTAAAAATTTTGAGATTATGATGTTTATTATTTAATAATAATTATTTTCTGTAAATTTATTTTATCATTTGTCATTATCATTTTATCATTATTTACATGACTCAAAAAAATATTGTAGTATATAGTAACATATATGGACATTGCGAACTAAGAGCTACTCCACAAACAATAATACTCAATAACCATAACAATATTTTTAATTATTAATTGCAATTATATTATACTTGTTACAGAATACACACAATGAAGTTCCTCAACTTCTGTCTCGTGATCTTGGCTGTACTGGTTGGACCAGGAAGTTGCGCGCGCATCCTTGCCGTGATGCCAACTTTATCTCACAGTCACCATCTCTGGAACCGCGTATTGGTGAACGCCCTGGCAGATCGTGGTCATGACGTCATTGTGGTGACCCCTGACCTTGACAAGGACAGAAAGAACGTCCACTATATCAACCTCGAGGACACGTATGAGACTTTTCATGCGAACTTTTCCTTGACCGATTGGGCTACCTTTTCTCCCAAACAGAACGTTGATGGAATTTTTATAGATAGAGTAAACATATGTCATCACCAGTTTCAAACTAAAGGTTTTCAAGAGATGCTTGCTCTAAAAGAAACTATCGATTTGATTTTAATTGATGTTATAGTAAATGAATGTTTCTTTGGAGTTCAATATTATTTTGGTGCCCCTGTGGTAGCTGTTAGTGCTTACGGATATTCCAGTTGGAATTGTGAACAAATGGGAGTTCATGATCCTATGGCAGTGTATCCACAACCATATTTACCGTTCTCCACAAAAATGACATTTAGACAGAGATTCAATAACGTTTTGCTAACTTCATATATATTATATATAAGAAATTATGAGTATTTACCAAAAAACGACGAAGCAGCAAGAAGCGTATTTGGTTCTAAAATGCCTCCACTGTCCGAGATTGAGCGCAACTTCAGTTTGTTCCTGGTGAACTCTGGTCCTGAGATCGACCCTCCTCGTGCCCACCCTCCCTCGGTCATCGAGGTTGGATGTCTGCATTGTCAGCCAGGAAAAACACTGCCCAAAGTAAGAATCTCATGGTTTCTCCTAGTGACGTCATAATGACGTCATATCACATTGCAGGACATCCAAGAGTACCTGGACGGTGCCAAGGATGGCGCCATTTTCTTTAGTCTGGGCTCCAACGTGAGAAGCGACGAGATGCCCAAGGAGACGCTGCAAGCCTTCCTGAACGCGTTCTCCAAACTGAAGCAACGTGTGTTGTGGAAGTGGGAGTCGGACACTTTGCCCGGACAGCCGGACAACGTGAAATTAGGAAAATGGCTGCCTCAACAGGACATCCTTGGTGAGAGATGGATCAGTATAATTTGTATTCGTGTTACAAAAGCAAGGATAAGGCATTTAATTTTTGTTCAATGTTTAATTCTACAGATATAAAGTATTTTACATTGCTCGATATTAGCGAATAATTTTACAGCTTTGAACTGTGTAGTGGAAACTGGAAAAAAGTGCTACATCACTTGATGTTTTAGTCATTATACTGTCTTGATGTTGATGTAAAGCTCATTGCCAACCATAAAAAAAATTCCCGAACAAAGAGCAGATCACAAAGCCAAAAACAAAAAAGAGCACAAAATATAAAATGAGGGCTGCATTAAAAACTTAGTACAACGAATTGGCAGTAATAACAGCATGTTGAAATGTTTCAGCCCACCCTAACGTGCGTCTGTTCATCACACATGGCGGTCGACTAAGCACGCAGGAGTCTGTGTACCACGGTGTGCCGGTGCTCTGTATACCAGTGTTTATGGATCAGTACGTCAACAGCCAGCGCGCTGTGTACATGGGCATGGGGCTGTCCTTGGGGCTGGCAGAGGTAACTGAACCCGCCCTGAATGATCACCTGGAGAAACTACTTAGCAATGAAAGGTAACAAGCATCAAGAGGAAATCTGGAATTTCATTAATTTCTGCTCTCAGCAGTAAAACTAATGTACAAAAAATGGATAAAATTGTCCCCAGTTTCCTTGCGTCAGCTCGCGTGCAGAGCCAGGTGTCACGTGACCAGCCGGAGACTCCTCTGGAGCGCGCAGTCTTCTGGACGGAGTACGTGCTGCGTCACAAGGGAGCCCCGCACCTCCGCAGCACGGCCCTCGACCTCGCCTGGTACCAACTGTACCTGCTGGACGTGGTGGCCGCCATCTTGGTTCCCCTGGTGCTCATTGTCCTCGCCGTGCTGGCCGTCTGCAAGAGATGCGTGCGCACGAAACAGAAGCCAAACGTGGATGATAAGAAAACACGTTGATAATGATATGATTTTTATTAATCAGCAATATAATGAATGTTCATTATTTCTAGGTATTAAATTTTAAGTATTGTTTCATTGTATCTGCCATTATAAAATCATATTATATTATGACTATATCAACTTTTTTTTTCAATTCTTTAAATCGTAGCATCTATATATTATGTTCATATTTTTTATATTTCATTTAATGAGAGGTATAGTTGCATAGAACTGATGTTATATTTATTTTTTGTAGTAAATGTAAAACATGAAGCGTATAATAATACGTACGTATTAAACATACATAAAAATCAAGAAGTTATTATCGGAAATATTTGCGCTTGGGAGTTCTGTAACATATAATTAATTACTAGTGCGAAAGATTTAGATAGGAATAATTTACAAGAACAAAAAATTCATGGAAAATAATCGAATTGGGCTCAAGAATTGTGGCAAAATTATTAATATTTCTGTACATAAATTCAATTGAATTTTAAAATCATAGACTTATTTTTAAAACCTGCATAATAGGTATAATTATTTTGACACTGCAGTAAATTTGTAATATTATTCATTATTTTGATAATTATTTTCATTGTAATTTATTTTAAATAAAAGTTTTACAAAATTGGGAATTTAAAATAATTTATAAATTGATAAGTTATATTTGATAACAGTTGATATAAATTTATATAATATTAAGTACATATTATATTCTAATTATTATTTTTCAAAGCTGGCTTATCAATTTACACATGATGTGGTAACATTATCTATTATTATTATTCTAAATTGAAAGTATACAGTATTTATAATCATTCAGTACATTATAAAAATGATTTTTGTACCTGTCATGAATTTGGAATTAACATGACTCCCCTAATGGAGTATCAACCTCAATTTTTTTTATTGCAGAAATGGATAGAGGGTGCAAAGTTATGCTACTCTGATTTTTTTCAGATTTTTTAGAGCCCGGGAAGTATTTTTAAAAAATTATTGAAAGTCCTTTTTGTGACGTCACGCGGCGGCAATTCCTATCTTTTTCTTAAGGAGCGGCGTCTCGTGACGTCACAAAAAGGACTTTCAATAATTTTTTAAAAATACTTCTTGAGCTGTAAAAAATCTGAAAAAAATCAGGGTAGCATAACTTTTCACCCTCTATCCATTTCTGCAATAAAAAAAATTTAGGTTGATACTCCATTCTTTAATAAGGATTGTCTGTCACCCTAGGGTTTAGAGTATCCGGCTTTGCCTGACGATTTTCTGGCGTCTGCTACCTCAGGTGACAGAGACTATCATATGGGAGGAAAATAATAATAAAAAAAAACGTTTGTAATAGCTTTGAAACGTTTAATGGAAAGACCCTGAAGAAATACACGTGTAAGAGTTGATTAGTCTGCCTTAAAGTATAGCATGAAATTAACTTGCAAAAAAAAATATATATATTCCTTATTATTAAACATCACTTTCGGGACCCCAAAATTAACCAGCGTTTTCCTATGCTGGGACGCACTTCCTTTGGGCGAGCGTCTGGGTTCGTCGGAACCCGACGAAACTTTTCATGGGGGTTCCCGGGGGTGGCCGCCGTAACCGGGAAAATAATAAAAAATCCACGTCCGGGGGGGGGGGGACTGGGGGTGAATTTTTTTATCTAGATTTTTGGGGTTTTTCGGCCTCCGAGCTCTTCCGGTGCCCTGCGCTGGCCTTGGCCGGTGGAGGTCTTTGCCCGGTGAACTTTTGTTGCTGCCGAGTCGTGTTCGGTTCCGGACACCGGACACCGTTTCGGCAGCGCACGCCGCCCGTGAGGTTACGTTTGGAAATTTGGGCTCTTCGGTGTCGTGTGGCCTGTGTTTCGAATCACCGTGTGTTCGAGTATTGGTGCGTGGTTTGTTGTCGTGGCCGTGTAGTGAGGACGTCATGCTATTGCGACGTATTACGTGTCACTTTGATGTGTTATGGCCCTCTATCATGCACTTTGAATCACAAATGTGGACATCGTGGACACGGGGTGACCTTGTGCCGCGTGACTCCACGGCTAGGGGATCTCCTCCCTGAGTTCATCTTTTCGTTGGTTTTGATTTGTGTTTTCTGATACGTAAACATGCAACACACAACGTACTAGTATCATGTATATAAAAAAGAGCAAGATTGAAGCACGTGACTTGCGATAACCTTGGTATGTTGGAGCAGCCATAGAGAAAATTGAACGCTTGATATTTCGTCTTACATTATCTGTACAGCTGGCTGGAGAGGTAAGCAATTCAAATTTTATAAACTTACCATAATAGAGTTAATATTAAACGCTTACCATATGATAAGTTGACATAAATAAGTCAATGAATATTTTAAGTAATCAGTCTTTAAAAAATCTTCAATTCCTTGAAACAAAGATTTTGTCAAACATTTCTTGCACACTTAATATTATTTTCTTGTCTGTTCTATTATGTATTATCAAACAGTTCATGGTAGTGAAACCATTGAAAGTACTCAAAAATAAAACTGTTTGTAAAATTAAAATAGGATTGTGTTATATTTCAGATTTAATTCAAATTATTATGTATGTTTCGTGTATTTTGGATTTCGTCACCTCGTTGTATTTAATTACAAATCTTCTGATACAGATATGACTTAAATCAGGAAAATATGGAAATAAATTATGCCTTTTTTTTAATAAATAATTTAGTTTTTTATTCATAAATAAATATAAATTGTAAATATAATAGTGTCATCATCAGATTTATGATTATTATATTAAAATGTTGAATTTTATCTTCATCTGTGAAAATAGTAATCCCTTTATTCACAAAACAATGATTTTTTTTTTGTAAATTATTGCATAGATGAAGTTTAAGGTTAACCCGGGGCTAACTTTGTTGCAAAAATCAAAATCAACAAAGTTAGCCCCGGGCTAACCTTAAACCTCATCTATGCAATTGGGTATACTATAAAACTAATGAAATATTTGATACTGTAAATATATTCTTCATTTTGTATACGAAATAATTTCAATTTTAGTATTTCTTTTTCAGAAAATTGACTTATTATTATAAACCATTATGATTTTCATATAATCAAAATAGTTATGATTAAATAATTATTATTCAAACATGATAAAGTTATAACCTATAATAATGCTAGTGATATGATATAATGTAATTAATATATTACATTTTGTACAGTCTTTTTAACAAATTAATGTTCCAGATACAATGCGACTTCTGCAATTCTTTATCGTACTAGTAGCAACACTCATAACTCCAGGAGGTTGCGCGCGCATCCTAGCTTTGTTCCCCACCATATCTCACAGTCACCATATCTGGAACCACGTGTTGGTGACTGCCCTGGCGGAGAGGGGTCATGACGTCATTGCTGTGTCCCCTGACCTTGTGAAGGACACCAAAAACCTCCATTACATTCACCTGGAGAACACTTACGAGAAGTACGAGGCGAACGTTTCGGTGACAGAATGGGCTGAGTTCTCTCCAAAAGAAACTGTCGATGGATTTTACGAAGAATGTGTTGACATTTGCGTGCACCAATTTCAAACGGAGGGTTTTAAAGAGTTAATGTCTTTAAAGGGACCTTTTGATTTAATAATAATTGATACTATTGTAAATGAATGTTTCTTTGGATTCATACCTTATTTTGGTACTCCTGCAATTGCTGTTAGTCCATATGGATATTCCAGTTGGAATTGCGAGCAAATGGGAGTACACGATCCTATGGCAGTATATCCTCAACCACATTTACCGTACTCTACAAAAATGACATTTAGCCAGAGATTCAATAATGTTTTGCTGACATTGTATACATTATATACAAGAAATAATCAGTATTTAACTAGAAATGAGGAGATAGCTCGAACTGTGTTCGGTTCCACAATGCCTCCACTGTCCGAGATTGAGCGCACCTTCAGTGTGTTCTTGGTGAACTCTGGTCCTGAGATCGACCCTCCTCGTGCCCACCCTCCCTCGGTCATCGAGGTTGGTTGTTTGCACTGTCGGCCAGGACAAAAACTACCCAAGGTGAGGTGCGTTGTTCTCCATGTGACGTCATAATGACGTCATATCACGTTGCAGGACATCCAAGAGTACCTAGATGGTGCCAAAGACGGTGCTATTTTCTTCAGTCTGGGCTCCAATGTCAGAAGCGACAAGATGCCCAAGGAGACGCTGCAAGCCTTCCTGAACGCGTTCTCCAAACTGAAGCAACGTGTGTTGTGGAAGTGGGAGTCGGACATTTTGCCCGGACAGCCGGACAACGTGAAGCTTGGCAAGTGGCTGCCCCAACAGGACATTCTCGGTGAGTCATAAATAAGTATAGGGTGCGAAGAGTGGACAAGGCACGTTTAGAGTGGGTGTGATATTATCGGGTAGTGTCAATATAATAAGCGTGGATAATATTATCCAGCACGCTTATTGACACTGCCCTATATGTATAGCCCTATACTAATGAAATGTTTAATTAATGAGTTAATCCTTGTAATACCCTTTGTGCTTTTAGCAGCATTAATATTAATATAGTGCGAGTTCTTGAAGAATAGCGGGAAGTTAAATTCACTCAATTTTTTTTTTAGTATAATGCAACGTAAAATTCTACATCTTGCAATTAGTTTAAAAAATGGTAACAGACAAAACAATTTATAAGGTTGATAAGAAACTAAAGAACCAAAAGAGGGATGGTACGTTTCGTGCTCATTTGCCAGTTGTTGTTGATATTCTGAAGCATGATGGCTAGATATTACATAATATGATTGGATATTCTTCAACTCTGTATGACAAATTTGTTCTTCCCCTCAGCCCATCCTAACGTACGTCTGTTCATCACGCACGGTGGTCGGCTAAGCACGCAGGAGTCTGTGTACCACGGTGTGCCGGTGTTTGCTGTTCCCGTGTTCTTCGACCAGTACGTCAACAGCCAGCGCACCATGGACATGGGCATGGGGCTGTACGTGGTGCTAGCCAAGGTCACTGAACCCGCCCTCAATGAACGCCTTGAGAAATTGTTGGAGAACGACAGGTATACGAAATAAAATTACCTAAAACAATTAAGTGCGATTATTTTGAAACAGGGCAAAAATTATAAAACATCTAATCTTTTAAATTATAAATAGTAGTAGAAATCGTTAATAATAAAATATTTTAAACTATACATTGTATAATAATGGTATTATGCGTAATTCTAATCTGCAATACTATAAAAGAAAAATAATTTTTATTTAGTTAATTTTTTTAACTTTCTTATTAAACACATAAATAGTGTACAAATTGATTTAATTTGATATTATCAAAGCAAGTAGCAAAATTTTAACTGCAAATTTGTGCGTTTCCACAGTTTCCTTGCGTCAGCTCGCGTGCAGAGCCAGGTGTCACGTGACCAGCCGGAGACTCCTCTGGAGCGCGCAGTCTTCTGGACGGAGTACGTACTGCGTCACAAGGGAGCCCCGCACCTCCGCAGCGCCGCCCTCGACCTCACCTGGTACCAACTGTACCTGCTGGACGTGGCGGCCGCCATCATGGTGCCCCTGGTGATCATTGTCCTCGCCGTGGTGGCCGTCTGCAAGAGATGCGCGCGCAAGAGACCGAAGACAAATGTGGATGAAAAGAAAACACGTTGATATAGTGTTCAAAACTTTCTGTCAATTTAATTGAAATGACATTGACAATTAAGTGATATTACGTTTCGTTTACCAGATGCTGCAATGGGTTAACCGATTAAATTAATTAATATAAAAATATTATAACAAAGCATTTTTTTTTTAATTTACATAAAAATGGGAAGGAGACTGATATAAATGTACATTTCAACACTGAAAGTTGAAATTAATATTACTTCACTTATGCATTTTCTCTTTATTGCCATTATAATTTTATCATAACATAATACACATTTATTTTATGTCTGAATCAATTTAAGGTGTTTCAAAATAAAAGCTTTTTTTACATATGAACAAATGTGGATAAACTGCACTGAAGTTATATTTTTTTCTCCTAGTTGATTTATAGGAATATCAATTAGTATGAATTTAGCAATGAAGTTCATTTATAGGGTAGATTGAACTTCTTTAAATTCATAAAGAACATGTGGCTGTTAAAATATTAAAAAAATAATAAAAAACGCCCCAGAACTGCGAGAATGTTAAAACTTTCGAATTGTCACCCAGTTAATAGACTTGAGTAAACAAAAATTCATTATTGAAATCTGACATCATTTGATAAGATTGAAGTATTTTTTAAAACGATCAGAGTCTATTTGCGACAGTAGCACCAGTTTCTAAAGACGAGAGTTTCATGTACTACATTTGCGCAATCTATTTTTGTCTTTATCTTCTTACGTAATCTGTCGCGACCTTGAGGAGCACCGCGTGGATGTGATTTGGTTCTGACGAGATAATTAAGCTGCAGACATTTCGGCTGAGCTCTCTTCGCACTGTAAGTAAAACAGTAGAACTTTTGATCTGTTAATATACAGTATAATATATGCGCAAATATAATTTATTGTCAGTTTCAATTTTCACGCTTGAGTCATAAATCAATGAGCAAATTCTACAGAAGGTTAATCAAATTATAGATTCAATATAATACAGTATGGATGCATAATTATACAACTTGTTCATGTATTCTTTTAATAATTTATTTCCTTCTTTTTAAATTTTATATATCATATGTATTTTTAGTAAACTATATTATACGTTCATACAAAAGACATTAAATTTGAACTCATTACTCCTTGTGTTAGTTAATTTAATAATTTTATTTGAAATAGTGATGTAATAAATTTGAAACTATAATAAATTTATTGTTAACGTAAGAAAATTCTTTGTAAAATTAAAGTGTTTTGATAAACTGCATGACAATGCCTCTATTGCCTCTAATATGAGAACTTTTTGATTATTGATAAATATAATATATTTTAGAATAATTTTGGAGTAATTAAAATAAATAAAATTAGTTCCCGCAGTTTAAAAAATGATGCAAAAAAATCAAAGTTTCATAATTTTATGTGCATTTTTTGATTATGCAATAAAAAAATTATACCATTATTGTTTATTCCAGGTGAACAATGAGGACAACCACCTGCTTGCTGCTTGTTATCCTGGGAGGTTTGAACCTGAGAATTGACGGCGCTCGCATCCTGGCAATCCTCCCTACCATATCTCGCAGTCATCATATCTGGAACCACGCACTGGTGGCAGCACTATCGACACGTGGACACCATGTGGTCGTCCTCAGTCCGTTCTCCGAGAAAGACACGCCCACATTACGTCACGTGGTCCTCGAGGATTCTTACGTGAAATTTCACTCAGGAGCCACTTTATTAGATCGAGCTACGTATTCTGCTAAACAACATGCAGATGCTTTCTTTGAATGTTGTTTTGACTTATGTAGTCAACAATTAAATTCAAATGGTTCTAAAGAAATTCAAAAACTTAAAGGACAATTTGATTTATTAATATTAGAAGCATTTGCATTTGAATGTTTTTTGAAAGTTATCATGTATACAAAATCGATTCCACGAAAGGAGTGTGAATTTTATTTTTTTGCAGTTATAGATTTCATCCTACATGTTGCATAAGGCTTCTAATTGCAGCAAATACTTAAGACACTCTCTTTTTGAGCGATGCACCGAAAAATATTTATATTTTAAATTAATTATTTTAGTTTGCAAATATATTGTAATTAAAATTTTCAATACATTAAAATAAAATTAAAGCCCTGTCAAAATATTTACCCAATTCGTTCAATTAAACTTACTCGCTAACACAAGGCTTGTTTGCAGGACATCCAACAGTACCTGGATGGCGCTGCAGATGGCGTCGTGTTCTTCAGCCTCGGCTCGAACGTCCGCAGTGACCAAATGTCCTCACAAAAGCTGCAAGCCTTCCTGAACGCGTTCTCCAAACTGAAGCAGCGTGTGTTGTGGAAGTGGGAGTCGGACACTTTGCCCGGACAGCCAAAAAACGTGAAATTAGGAAAATGGCTGCCCCAACAGGACATTCTAGGTGAGATTTTTGTACGTTTTCTGACTCATTTCTGTAGTGACGTATAGTTTTTCACGCTAAAATAAATGTTCATTGCTAAGCATGCAGGATTTTTTCAGGAAAAACATGCTATACGAGACTATGACAATGGTATTAAAATTTTGTATTCCCGACAGTGATCAAAGCATCAGAAAAAGAATGAAAAACTATTCTCTCTACGGATATCCTGAAAAAGTCCTAATGGTTTGTCTCAAGCAGAGCAACAGTATTTTTTTTCTTGAGGACAACATTATATGGAATTGATACTGACATAAAAATGTATCATATATTTGTAATCAAACAATATTAATTTCGTTACATCCCCACAGCCCACCCTAACGTGCGTCTGTTCATCACACACGGCGGTCGACTAAGCACACAGGAGGCTGTGTACCACGGTGTGCCGGTGCTCGTCATCCCGGTCTTCTACGACCAGTATATGCACGGTCACCGCGCCGAGCAGATGGGGCTGGGGTTGCGACTTGACTTTAATGACGTCAGCGAGAGCACCTTGACCAACGCCCTGAATAAGCTGTTGAGAAATGACAGGTATGTGCTAGAGCTAGAATCACTCAACTGTGATAACAAATTTATTTAAAAAAAAATCAATTGTCCCCAGTTTCCTTGCGTCAGCTCGCGTGCAGAGCCAGGTGTCACGTGACCAGCCGGAGACTCCTCTGGAGCGCGCAGTCTTCTGGACGGAGTACGTGCTGCGTCACAAGGGAGCCCCGCACCTCCGCAGCGCCGCCCTCGACCTCGCCTGGTACCAACTGTACCTGCTGGACGTGGCGGCCGCCATCTTGGTGCCCCTGGTGCTCATTGTCCTCGCCGTGCTGGCTGTCTGCAAGAGATGTGTGCGCTCGAAAAACTTTAGTGCGGAGAGCAAGAAAAGATTGTGATCGTGAAATTTACAGTATAGCGAACAGTTTATTGTTATATCTTAATTATTAAAATTTTACTATTAATATTTAATATACATGCATTCGTTGAAAATAGGCATGCAAGCAAAAGTCAGTTTAAAATCCCGCTCCAGTGATACCAGATGACCTTTATTAAAAATTGTAACCCTTATTATTTATACTGCACGGTATAAAAATATACACCACTAGCTAGCTGAACACTAACAATGAAAGTCATGAATAAACACAAATAAAAAACAATCGTAGATCATAATATGATGTTAATGATAACGGCTCCTTATTACATCCCTTGCCGATATGTAGTGGGTTGTGTCAACGTTAAGTTCTGATCGGTCGGCTCACTCGTGATGAACACGTGGTGACTGCACTAACTGCTGCACATGAGTAAGGAGGGTTTGAATGATCCGGGCCTTCTGTCACGTCTGGCCGGCGTGCTGGAGGCTACTTGGCAATCTTCTTTTTTAATTGTTTTCTTTTTACAACAATTATTCGTAATTATAATGCTTTGGGGACAAAATATTTTATTATAAAGAAGATCGCCACGTAGCCTCCAGCACGCCGGCTAGACGTGACAGAAGGCCGGGTCATTCAACGACTTCCTTACTCATGTGCAGCAGTTAGTGCAGTCACCACACTTTCATCACGAGTGAACCGACCGATCAGAACTTAACGTTGACACAACCCACTACATATGCAAAAACTGTGTTAATAATATGATACTGAACAATTTTGTTCACTGTAAATTATTTATTATTAATGCTCTTTTTTTTAAAAATCAACACAAAATAAATGTATTTTTATAGGGATGTCTTTGTTTTGGGCATTATATAAAAGAAGCATATAATTATAATAATAATTATAAAGAATGGTTTATTCTGTTTTCTGCACAAATGTTGTATGATATTTTAAATAGAATAAAAGTTACTTCGAAACGTGAAGGTATTATATTTTTTATTCATCATAATAAATATGTGCACAGAATTCTGTGTACGGTACATGCAATCCATATTATCTGAAGAATTTGAACCGATTTTAAATAACAATTAATAATGAAAACAAAAATATTATAATTACATTAATTCTCAATATTTCCTCACCTATATATGTGGCGATAGCGCAATGCCGCATTTAATATTAAATTTTTGGTCAAATATAACAAGTATAATCTCATAATTTATTTAAAGCTTATCAAAAAAGAAAAGAGACTGTCAGGTCTCAGTACTGATGACTCATATGATACTTTACCTATAATCGACGCGCACTTTTTTTTTTATAGCAATCATGTTATTATCCAAGCATTTTATCAATATCATCTGAGCACGCATGCACTTTTTGCCACTGACTATATATACAGCTGTTATCCATGTCGAAAATACTTCCGATGACCGTCACCCCGCATTGGTGGCCCGCTGTCTCCTGAGGTCAGACTTGATGAGCAGAGAGAGCACAGAGCCCAGCAGCAGCGTGGCACACATGGTGTAGTTGGCGGGCTGGTCGCCGAGTGGGGAGAAGATGGCGCCGTACAGCGCGGAGAAAGACACGGCGAACAGCTGAGAGCCGAGAGACAGCACGCCGGCGGAGGTCGCCTCGGACTCAGGGTACGTTAGTTCAGCACCGAACTCGAACCCTACTGGAAGGTAGCCGATCATGAAGAACCTGGAACACGAGATAAAGATTTATGGCTAACAGAGGCTCAGAGTATTTTTATATTATAATGACATGATAGTATCGGATACTAATTTGTTGACAACTATTTACTATATAATATTAATATATAATACGCATGACATCAAAGATAATCAGGAACATCCATGTGCATGGTCACAAGTTTCAGACGGAAGTTGACATTTTTTCTGACCGGTAGCGCTGCTGTAATGTCTTACACTTTGCGCATAGGCATTGTTATTGGATGGTGTTAATAGCCGTTAAATTGCTCCATCCTTATAGTATATTGAAGCCAATAGCTGGCCTCGCTAGTAACCCTTAGTTAAGCGGCACTTTTCGCGCGTAGGGATCCTCGTAAGAAACGCCCGCGACATTTTCTTTTCGCGTGGCAGAGGTCTTCCCGTCCGGAATCGACCCGGGAGACGGGGGCGCGGGCTGGGGGGCCTCCCGAGGTTTCCGGAACCGCCTCCCTAAAATCGAGTTTCCGTCCGGGAGGGGCGCCGGAGGGCGAGAGAGGGCGGAAATCTCGAGCCGGGGACGAGATTTCGGGGAAGTTGCGGGCCTCCGGGGGCCCTCCCCGGCGTCCGTCCTCGGCGCCGCGGGAGGGGCGGACCGGTCCTCTCGGAGGTTCATGAAGCCCTTTTTCCACTTTCGCCCCTCCTCCGACGGGGCGGGGGCGAGACCGCCCCCGACCCCGCGGGACGGTGCGGCGTCTGTCGGACCTCGCGGTTCTCGTGGCACGCGACCGGCGGCCCGCCGACGCGCCTCGAGACGAAGCGACCGATCCGTCGCGTCTCTCGCGCGTCTCGCCGCGAACGCGCGTCCCGTCGGGGGGTCGCTCGGGGCGGGGGAACCGCGGAAACTTTATCATCGGGGTCGCCCCCGACGTTTGCTAACTCATCCGGGCACGAGAGTAGGTTAGGTCCGACATCGGTCGATTGACACGGCCGATCGAGCGGACCACAAATGAGCAGAGAGCTTTTTTCGAAAGCGGGCCTGCTTTCCGTCAACGGGGACGTCAAAGTCGGGCCCACCTCTCTTTGAGCAACGTCGGGTGCCATTTCGCGATTTGAAATCCTGCCTCCGTTCGAGGGGCGTGTTCGCGAGAATGACGTCGCGACACCTTTCCATCCCGATTTTAATACTTTTCGTACTTACTCGATTGAAACGCTCCGTTTCCCGAGCTGACCGTGCGGTCGACGGGAAAAAAGTTAGGTCGTGGCATTCAGACGCTCCCACATACGGACGGATCTACACGACGTTGACAGCCATGACAGGGCGTAATGCCGCGTCGTCGCTAGGTCTACGTCTCACTCGCCTCATCCAAGAGGCGGAAGCGGGACTCTCGATAGAGACTTCCTGGGGGAGTCTCGTGCCGGTCCGACACAAGGGTGCACTATTTATCATACATTCTGGAAGGTTACGGGGCGGTACGAGGAAAGGCCACCAGGTGGCAGCACGGCTCGGAGAATCAACGCGACCGGCGGCCCGCCGACGCGCCTCGAGACGAAGCGACCGATCCGTCGCGTCTCTCGCGCGTCTCGCCGCGAACGCGCGTCCCGTCGGGGGGTCGCTCGGGGCGGGGGAACCGCGGAAACTTTATCATCGGGGTCGCCCCCGACGTTTGCTAACTCATCCGGGCACGAGAGTAGGTTAGGTCCGACATCGGTCGATTGACACGGCCGATCGAGCGGACCACAAATGAGCAGAGAGCTTTTTTCGAAAGCGGGCCTGCTTTCCGTCAATGGGGACGTCAAAGTCGGGCCCACCTCTCTTTGAGCAACGTCGGGTGCCATTTCGCGATTTGAAATCCTGCCTCCATTCGAGGGGCGTGTTCGCGAGAATGACGTCGCGACACCTTTCCATCCCGATTTTAATACTTTTCGTACTTACTCGATTGAAACGCTCCGTTTCCCGAGCTGACCGTGCGGTCGACGGGAAAAAAGTTAGGTCGTGGCATTCAGACGCTCCCACATACGGACGGATCTACACGACGTTGACAGCCATGACAGGGCGTAATGCCGCGTCGTCGCTAGGTCTACGTCTCACTCGCCTCATCCAAGAGGCGGAAGCGGGACTCTCGATAGAGACTTCCTGGGGGAGTCTCGTGCCGGTCCGACACAAGGGTGCACTATTTATCATACATTCTGGAAGGTTACGGGGCGGTACGAGGAAAGGCCACCAGGTGGCAGCACGGCTCGGAGAATCACCAGATATAGTGGCGATCGCCGTCGAAATACTTCTACACTAAGTTCACAGATGGCGCGCAAATCCATTTTTATGACACGTGCAATTTTTGGTCGCCACCACGTCGTCGCGACTCTCCTTCTCAAAAAGAAAATAAAAAAAAACAAAAAAAAAAGGCCGGCGACCACCCGCACCCCTAGTAACCCTTAGTTAAGCGGCACTTTTCGCGCGTAGGGATCCTCGTAAGAAACGCCCGCGAGATTTTCTTTTCGCGTGGCAGAGGTGTTCCCGTCCGGAATCGACCCGGGAGACGGGGGCGCGGGCTGGGGGGCCTCCCGAGGTTTCCGGAACCGCCTCCCTAAAATCGAGTTTCCGTCCGGGAGGGGCGCCGGAGGGCGAGAGAGGGCGGAAATCTCGAGCCGGGGACGAGATTTCGGGGAAGTTGCGGGCCTCCGGGGGCCCTCCCCGGCGTCCGTCCTCGGCGCCGCGGGAGGGGCGCACCGGTCCTCTCGGAGGTTCATGAAGCCCTTTTTCCACTTTCGTCCCTCCTCCGACGGGGCGGGGGCGAGACCGCCCCCGACCCCGCGGGACGGTGCGGCGTCTGTCGGACCTCGCGGTTCTCGTGGCACGCGACCGGCGGCCCGCCGACGCGCCTCGAGACGAAGCGACCGATCCGTCGCGTCTCTCGCGCCTCTCTCCGCGAACGCGCGTCCCGTCGGGGGGTCGCTCGGGGCGGGGGAACCGCGGAAACTTTATCATCGGGGTCGCCCCCGACGTTTGCTAACTCGTCCGGGCACGAGAGTAGGTTAGGTCCGACGTCGGTCGATTGACACGGCCGATCGAGCGGACCACAAATGAACAGAGAGCTTTTTTCGAAAGCGGGCCTGCTTTCCGTCAACGGGGACGTCAAAGTCGGGCCCACCTCTCTTTGAGCAACGTCGGGTGCCATTTCGCGATTTGAAATCCTGCCTCCGTTCGAGGGGCGTGTTCGCGAGAATGACGTCGCGACACCTTCCCATCGCGATTTGCATACTTTTCGTACTTACTCGATTGAAACGCTCCGTTTCCCGAGCTGACCGTGCGGTCGACGGGAAAAAAGTTAGGTCGTGGCATTCAGACGCGCCCACATATGGACGGATCTACATGACGTTGACAGCCATGACAGGGCGTAATGCCGCGTCGTCGCTAGGTCTACGTCTAACTCGCTTCATCCGAGAGGCGGAAGCGGGACTCTCGATAGAGACTTCCTGGGGGAGTCTCGTGCCGGTCCGACACAAGGGTGCACTATTTATCATACATTCTGGAAGGTTCCGGGGCGGTACGAGAAAAGGCCACCAGGTGGCAGCACGGCTCGGAGAATCACCAGATATAGTGGCGATCGCCGTCGAAATACTTCTACACTAAGTTCACAGATGGCGCGCAAATCCATTTTTATGACACGTGCAATTTTTGGTCACCACCACGTCGTCGCGACTCTCCTTCTCAAAAAGAAAATAAAAAAAAAAAACAAAAAAAAGAGGCCGGCGACCACCCGCACCCCTAGTAACCCTTAGTTAAGCGGCACTTTTCGCGCGTAGGGATCCTCGTAAGAAACGCCCGCGAGATTTTCTTTTCGCGTGGCAGAGGTGTTCCCGTCCGGAATCGACCCGGGAGACGGGGGCGCGGGCTGGGGGGCCTCCCGAGGTTTCCGGAACCGCCTCCCTAAAATCGAGTTTCCGTTCGGGAGGGGCGCCGGAGGGCGAGAGAGGGCGGAAATCTCGAGCCGGGGACGAGATTTCGGGGAAGTTGCGGGCCTCCGGGGGCCCTCCCCGGCCTCCGTCCTCGGCGCCGCGGGAGGGGCGGACCGGTCCTCTCGGAGGTTCATGAAGCCCTTTTTCCACTTTCGTCCCTCCTCCGACGGGGCGGGGGCGAGACCGCCCTCGACCCCGCGGGACGGTGCGGCGTCCGTCGGACCTCGCGGTTCTCGTGGCACGCGACCGGCGGCCCGCCGACGCGCCTCGAGACGAAGCGACCGATCCGTCGCGTCTCTCGCGCCTCTTGCCGCGAACGCGCGTCCCGTCGGGGGGTCGCTCGGGGCGGGGGAACCGCGGAAACTTTATCATCGGGGTCGCCCCCGACGTTTGCTAACTCGTCCGGGCACGAGAGTAGGTTAGGTCCGACATCGGTCGATTGACACGGCCGATCGAGCGGACCACAAATGAACAGAGAGCTTTTTTCGAAAGCGGGCCTGCTTTCCGTCAACGGGGACGTCAAAGTCGGGCCCACCTCTCTTTGAGCAACGTCGGGTGCCATTTCGCGATTTGAAATCCTGCCTCCGTTCGAGGGGCGTGTTCGCGAGAATGACGTCGCGACACCTTTCCATTGCGATTTTAATACTTTTCGTACTTACTCGATTGAAACGCTCCGTTTCCCGAGCTGACCGTGCGGTCGACGGAAAAAAAGTTAGGTCGTGGCATTCAGACGCGCCCACATACGGACGGATCTACATGACGTTGACAGCCATGACAGGGCGTAATGCCGCGTCGTCGCTAGGTCTACGTCTCACTCGCTTCATCCGAGAGGCGGAAGCGTGACTCTCGATAGAGACTTCCTGGGGGAGTCTCGTGCCGGTCCGACACAAGGGGTGCACTATTTATCATACATTCTGGAAGGTTCCGGGGCGGTATGAGAAAAGGCCACCAGGTGGCAGCACGGCTCGGAGAATCACCAGATATAGTGGCGATCGCCGTCGAAATACTTCTACACTAAGTTCACAGATGGCGCGCAAATCCATTTTTATGACACGTGCAATTTTTGGTCACCACCACGTCGTCGCGACTCTCCTTCTCAAAAAGAAAATAAAAAAAAAAACAAAAAAAAAAAAGGCCGGCGACCACCCGCACCCCTAGTAACCCTTAGTTAAGCGGCACTTTTCGCGCGTAGGGATCCTCGTAAGAAACGCCCGCGAGGTTTTCTTTTCGCGTGGCAGAGGTGTTCCCGTCCGGAATCGACCCGGGAGACGGGGGCGCGGGGTGGGGGGCCTCCCGAGGTTTCCGGAACCGCCTCCCTAAAATCGAGTTTCCGTTCGGGAGGGGCGCCGGAGGGCGAGAGAGGGCGGAAATCTCGAGCCGGGGACGAGATTTCGGGGAAGTTGCGGGCCTCCGGGGGCCCTCCCCGGCGTCCGTCCTCGGCGCCGCGGGAGGGGCGGACCGGTCCTCTCGGAGGTTCATGAAGCCCTTTTTCCACTTTCGCCCCTCCTCCGACGGGGCGGGGGCGAGACCGCCCCCGACCCCGCGGGACGGTGCGGCGTCTGTCGGACCTCGCGGTTCTCGTGGCACGCGACCGGCGGCCCGCCGACGCGCCTCGAGACGAAGCGACCGATCCGTCGCGTCTCTCGCGCGTCTCGCCGCGAACGCGCGTCCCGTCGGGGGGTCGCTCGGGGCGGGGGAACCGCGGAAACTTTATCGTCGGGGTCGCCCCCGACGTTTGCTAACTCGTCCGGGCACGAGAGTAGGTTAGGTCCGACGTCGGTCGATTGACACGGCCGATCGAGCGGACCACAAATGAGCAGAGAGCTTTTTTCGAAAGCGGGCCTGCTTTCCGTCAACGGGGACGTCAAAGTCGGGCCCACCTCTCTTTGAGCAACGTCGGGTGCCATTTCGCGATTTGAAATCCTGCCTCCGTTCGAGGGGCGTGTTCGCGAGAATGACGTCGCGACACCTTTCCATTGCGATTTTAATACTTTTCGTACTTACTCGATTGAAACGCTCCGTTTCCCGAGCTGACCGTGCGGTCGACGGGAAAAAAGTTAGGTCGTGGCATTCAGACGCGCTCACATACGGACGGATCTACATGACGTTGACAGCCATGACAGGGCGTAATGCCGCGTCGTCGCTAGGTCTACGTCTCACTCGCTTCATCCGAGAGGCGGAAGCGGGACTCTCGATAGAGACTTCCTGGGGGAGTCTCGTGCCGGTCCGACACAAGGGTGCACTATTTATCATACATTCTGGAAGGTTCCGGGGCGGTACGAGAAAAGGCCACCAGGTGGCAGCACGGCTCGGAGAATCACCAGATATAGTGGCGATCGCCGTCGAAATACTTCTACACTAAGTTCACAGATGGCGCGCAAATCCATTTTTATGACACGTGCAATTTTTGGTCACCACCACGTCGTCGCGACTCTCCTTCTCAAAAAGAAAATAAAAACAAAACAAAAAAAAGAGGCCGGCGACCACCCGCACCCCTAGTAACCCTTAGTTAAGCGGCACTTTTCGCGCGTAGGGATCCTCGTAAGAAACGCCCGCGAGATTTTCTTTTCGCGTGGCAGAGGTGTTCCCGTCCGGAATCGATCCGGGAGACGGGGGCGCGGGCTGGGGGGCCTCCCGAGGTTTCCGGAACCGCCTCCCTAAAATCGAGTTTCCGTTCGGGAGGGGCGCCGGAGGGCGAGAGAGGGCGGAAATCTCGAGCCGGGGACGAGATTTCGGGGAAGTTGCGGGCCTCCGGGGGCCCTCCCCGGCGTCCGTCCTCGGCGCCGCGGGAGGGGCGGACCGGTCCTCTCGGAGGTTCATGAAGCCCTTTTTCCACTTTCGTCCCTCCTCCGACGGGGCGGGGGCGAGACCGCCCTCGACCCCGCGGGACGGTGCGGCGTCTGTCGGACCTCGCGGTTCTCGTGGCACGCGACCGGCGGCCCGCCGACGCGCCTCGAGACGAAGCGACCGATCCGTCGCGTCTCTCGCGCGTCTCGCCGCGAACGCGCGTCCCGTCGGGGGGTCGCTCGGGGCGGGGGAACCGCGGAAACTTTATCATCGGGGTCGCCCCCGACGTTTGCTAACTCATCCGGGCACGAGAGTAGGTTAGGTCCGACATCGGTCGATTGACACGGCCGATCGAGCGGACCACAAATGAGCAGAGAGCTTTTTTCGAAAGCGGGCCTGCTTTCCGTCAATGGGGACGTCAAAGTCGGGCCCACCTCTCTTTGAGCAACGTCGGGTGCCATTTCGCGATTTGAAATCCTGCCTCCATTCGAGGGGCGTGTTCGCGAGAATGACGTCGCGACACCTTTCCATTGCGATTTTAATACTTTTCGTACTTACTCGATTGAAACGCTCCGTTTCCCGAGCTGACCGTGCGGTCGACGGGAAAAAAGTTAGGTCGTGGCATTCAGATGCGCTCACATACGGACGGATCTACATGACGTTGACAGCCATGACAGGGCGTAATGCCGCGTCGTCGCTAGGTCTACGTCTCACTCGCTTCATCCGAGAGGCGGAAGCGGGACTCTCGATAGAGACTTCCTGGGGGAGTCTCGTGCCGGTCCGACACAAGGGTGCACTATTTATCATACATTCTGGAAGGTTCCGGGGCGGTACGAGAAAAGGCCACCAGGTGGCAGCACGGCTCGGAGAATCACCAGATATAGTGGCGATCGCCGTAGAAATACTTCTACACTAAGTTCACAGATGGCGCGCAAATCCATTTATATGACACGTGCAATTTTTGGCCACCACCGCGTCGTCGCGACTCACCTTCTCAAAAAGAAGAGAAAAAAAAAAAAAAAAAAAGGACCGGGGACCACCCGCACCCCTAGTAACCCTTAGTTAAGCGGCACTTTTCGCGCGTAGGGATCCTCGTAAGAAACGCCCGCGAGATTTTCTTTTCGCGTGGCAGAGGTGTTCCCGTCCGGAATCGACCCGGGAGACGGGGGCGCGGGCTGGGGGGCCTCCCGAGGTTTCCGGAACCGCCTCCCTAAAATCGAGTTTCCGTTCGGGAGGGGCGCCGGAGGGCGAGAGAGGGCGGAAATCTCGAGCCGGGGACGAGATTTCGGGGAAGTTGCGGGCCTCCGGGGGCCCTCTCCGGCGTCCGTCCTCGGCGCCGCGGGAGGGGCGGACCGGTCCTCTCGGAGGTTCATGAAGCCCTTTTTCCACTTTCGTCCCTCCTCCGACGGGGCGGGGGCGAGACCGCCCTCGACCCCGCGGAACGGTGCGGCGTCTGTCGGACCTCGCGGTTCTCGTGGCACGCGACCGGCGGCCCGCCGACGCGCCTCGAGACGAAGCGACCGATCCGTCGCGTCTCTCGCGCGTCTCGCCGCGAACGCGCGTCCCGTCGGGGGGTCGCTCGGGGCGGGGGAACCGCGGAAACTTTATCATCGGGGTCGCCCCCGACGTTTGCTAACTCATCCGGGCACGAGAGTAGGTTAGGTCCGACGTCGGTCGATTGACACGGCCAATCGAGCGGACCACAAATGAACAGAGAGCTTTTTTCGAAAGCGGGCCTGCTTTCCGTCAACGAGGACGTCAAAGTCGGGCCCACCTCTCTTTGAGCAACTTCGGGTGCCATTTCGCGATTTGAAATCCTGCCTCCGTTCGAGGGGCGTGTTCGCGAGAATGACGTCGCGACACCTTTCCATCGCGATTTTAATACTTTTCGTACTTACTCGATTGAAACGCTCCGGTTCCCGAGCTGACCGTGCGGTCGACGGGAAAAAAGTTAGGTCGTGGCATTCAGACGCGCCCACATACGGACGGATCTACACGACGTTGACAGCCATGACAGGGCGTAATGCCGCGTCGTCGCTAGGTCTACGTCTCACTCGCTTCATCCGAGAGGCGGAAGTGGGAGTCTCGATAGAGACTTCCTGGGGGAGTCTCGTGCCGGTCCGACACAAGGGTGCACTATTTATCATACATTCTGGAAGGTTCCGGGGCGGTACGAGAAAAGGCCACCAGGTGGCAGCACGGCTCGGAGAATCACCAGATATAGTGGTGATCGCCGTCGAAATACTTCCACACTAAGTTCACAGATGGCGCGCAAATCCATTTTTATGACACGTGCAATTTTTGGCCACCACCGCGTCGTCGCGACTCTCCTTCTCAAAAAGAAGAGAAAAAAAAAAAAAAAAGGACCGGCGACCACCCGCACCCCTAGTCCTTATTATTAAACATCACTTTCGGGACCCCAAAATTAACCAGCGTTTTCCTATGCTGGCACGCACTTCCTTTGGGCGAGCGTCTGGGTTCGTCGGAACCCGACGAAACTTTTCTTGGGGGTTCCCGGGGGTGGCCGCCGTAACCGGGAAAATAATAAAAAATCCACGTCCGGGGGGGGACTGGGGGTGAATTTTTTTATCTAGATTTTTGGGGTTTTTCGGCCTCCGAGCTCTTCCGGTGCCCTGCGCTGGCCTTGGCCGGTGGACGTCTTTGCCCGGTGAACTTTTGTTGCTGCCGAGTCGTGTTCGGTTCCGGACACCGGACACCGTTTCGGCAGCGCACGCCGCCCGTGAGGTTACGTTTGGAAATTTGGGCTCTTCGGTGTCGTGTGGCCTGTGTTTCGAATCACCGTGTGTTCGAGTGTTGGTGCGTGGTGTGTTGTCGTGGCCGTGTAGTGAGGACGTCATGCTATTGCGACGTATTACGTGTCACTTTGATGTGTTACGGCCCTCTATCATGCACTTTGAATCACAAATGTGGACATCGTGGACACGGGGTGACCTTGTGCCGCGTGACTCCACGGCTAGGGGATCTCCTCCCTGAGTTCATCTTTTCGTTGGTTTCGATTTGTGTTTTCTGATACGTAGACATGCAACACACAACGTACTAGTGCTACTTTTTCCATTTTTTATACATACAGTGTTTCCTGCCATTGGAAAGTTTATGGTTACCAACTTCAACAGCTTCTTTGTCGTTCAAGTTTGAATGTTGGTGAAAAAAGGCAAGTCTACCATTGGTAGAAAGAGTTCTGCTAACTGGGATTGGCTGAAGCTTTTGCATATCGTCAATGCTTTGCAATTATTATAATTTATTAACTTTCTTTGTGTGACTGCTGCCATCCCATTGGCTGCTTCTGTTTAGAGGCAACATTGCAAAAGGGGATCTGACTGCTCAGTGCAGTGATGTGAAATTCGCGAGAAGATTGGTCCGCGAAAATGCGCATGCGAATATCCGCGCAAGTGCGCGCAGATGTGCGTACGATAGTTTCAAGATGGTGGCCGCCCGCAAATGGAATCACGTGAGCACAGATATTGTAGACATTCAGAAGTTCGATATTTTTCCCATAGATGGAGATGCCATATGGTAGCACATTCCAAGCAAACTACTTTCAGGTGTGACTTAATTAATATAACTTTGTATAAAATAGATTATTTTCGTAAATAATGCTCGGATTTACTCCCAATTAGGTCTAGGGGGGTTATAAAATTAAGGTGCAAGTAATGCGGGTTGCATACTTTCAGGGGCATGTAGGTTGTGGTTGCATACTTTCAGGGGAAGTTTGGTTGGGTTGCATACTTTCAGGGGCAATTTGCGTTCGGTACATCATAGTATTACGAGGTTTAATTACAACTGGCCACCTCTTTGTGTTGAAGATGGGAAGTGTCCGGAGTAAGCCCATTGCCTTGCTCGCTCGAACACGACCGGACGCTAAGAAAATAATTAACTCGAATCTCCCCAAACTCCTTAAAAAAATTATTAAATAAAATAAAATAAATAATAATAAAATAGTAGGGGCCTAACAACTGCGTCTGACTCCTTAAAAAATTATTAAATAAAATAAAATAAATAATAATAAAATAGTAGGGGTCTAACAACTGCGTCTGAGTCGTTATCTGAGCCTGTTCATCTTCGCTAATTTAGAACACTATAATATCTGTCAACATATGGCTGAGAGATTTTTGGAAGTGCATCACTGCACTGGGTGGAAAGCAAGACGAATTTATCCCAGAAAGGAAGCGGCGTATTTTTATACTTGAAATGGTCACCCATCCAAGTATTAACCACGCTTGACGTAGCCTGACTTCAGTGATCTAACGAGAACCGGTCAATGCATAACGCCACGCTCCACCTTTACTCTGAATTACTCTGAAATTTTTTAGATTTTTATGAGTCCTGCAACTATTTCTAAATAATTATTGAACGTTCTGTAATTTAAGTTGGCACCCCTGAATCGTTAATAAAAAGGATAGGACAGAGACGCCTGTTGACGCCTCCAGAGGGCGTGGCAGCACATTTAATAATTATTTAAAAATAGTTCTGGGTTTCAAAAAAATCTGGAAAAAATCAGAGTAGCATAATTTGGTACCTTCAATTCATTTCCGTAATAAAAAATTTTCATGTAGGTTGTCCATTTTGCATTAAAATACCGTTATGATATCACGTACTGAATACTTATATAGATGGCAACATATGATTGACAAAATTAATTAAAAGACTTGAAACCAAACGAGCGTAGGCGAGTTTACACCCCACCCCTAGTATGCATGAAAATAGAATCCATTCTGGTAAATGAATTCTACAATTTTAACATAAGGGACGTATATGATAATTTTTTGGCGGAGCTTTCGCCGCCTATAGGTAGGCAGCGCTGCAATACCGCGAAGCAACAGGGGTTGCATTTGCAGTTTACAGGGGCCAACCTGGTGGCAGTGGCGGCTCTTTCGCTTTTCAAGTCTCTTTAGTCTATGAATGGTATTTGGATACATATATAAAACATTGAAAAAATATGAACGTTTGGAGGGATACTTAAGTGTTCGGAATAACATAATTATCTCTCCTCGTTCGCAAAAATGAGAGCCATATCTACTATATCAGGTGAGCAAAAGTGAACTGTATTTTATACCGATTTACAGCTCATAATTGCGCTCATACCTGAAATAACAGACAGCTCATTACTGCAACGAAATCTTGCGGATAAGGGATGATATGCTTGTAGATTAGGCAACTTTATATGCACAGAAAGCAAGCAGGTTACATAATATATATGCAGCACATGACCTATGATTACCAAGGTGAAATTATTGACCTAGCCATGCAGGTGGACATTTTTAACACATTTTAGTGTACTTTACACCTCCATCCACGTAATTCTCACCCCACGAAGGCGGCTGCCAGGTAAACGTAGAGGATCCCTCCGGCCCCGAGCAGCAGGGTGTAGGTCAACATACCGAGCAACGAGAGGACGTACACGGCCACCAGAGTCTCCCTGGACAGAATGATATTTTCACATTTGGTGGTGAAACTATTTAAGATTCATTTCGTATATTTAACTTGGTTTTCGTCGGAAATGCTCTGGTGTCTTTCGGCTAAGCCAGTAAAATTCTTCGTTACAAACAGCACACCAATGACTGAAGACGTTACAAACACGACGAAAACCAAGTTAAATGAGAACCAGAGTATATATTATATAAGTTAAATTAAGTTTAAATTGAGCTGACTGATTGATTTGCTATAAAGAGTGATTAAGTACAAGAAATGAAATTAAATATGAAGAATTATAAAGAAACTATATGATTGCACAAATCTTGTATGGTGTAAGGCTTTGTGATTGCATCAGTATAATAATTATAATATTTATAGTATATTTATTTGTTTTCCAGGAGTATAATTTCCTGCTTACTGAATTAATTTAATGGCCAAATGTGAATATACTGAACATCATTGCATATTAATAAACATTTTTTGTAAATTTTGAACATATTAGATAATATTATTGGATGTAACCAGAATTCCAAACACATAACTTATTTGTTTTTATTTTTCTAAACCTTGGAAATTCTAAAAGTTAAAGATGAAAATCGTAACACAAAATCTCTCTGCATTATTTCAAATTTTAAGTATAAAAGAAGACTATAATCACTTCAAGTGAACAATCTTAGATTTGTGGAGCTGTAGGACAGTGCCACGTATCGGTGCTCACTTGAACTTGCGCGTCTGGTCCAGGACAAAGCCGAACACCACGGTGCCGAAGATGCCACTGACGATGAACGTAACGCCGATGTTCCCCGCGCCGACCTGGGCGTCCTGCAAGCATTGTGATACAACAGGAGAGCTCAAGTACGTTAAGGCTTTGTTGACGTCACGACACCACTGTTTCAACGTGGTGAATTCATTTATAAACGAGTGGATTTCACGACAAAGCCATTTGTAAAACCAATTGTACCTAAAAAAAAAAAATCAACACCAATATTCAACAACAGCTGCCATTCACTTTTTTTTATCCTGATTTTGTTTTTTGTATTTTTTTACAGTTATTATTTATTTCTGACGTGAACTATGTTATCCTGTATAACCATTTGTTTGAAATAAAAATAAATAAATAAATTTCTAGGCAACACAATTTCATGTTCGTAAAGCCACGATAGGCTAGCCTTGATATTATTATCGAACTCATAGAAAATGCAGATAATGTCCTGCACAGAGATTAGTTTATAATTTATTTAGCAGGTAGGTACAATGTATATTTTTGTGTCCACTGTATACCATCATATGTGGACCGTACCGGATAGTGAGTGAGCACCATCTGGTTGAGGAAGGTGGTGAGTCCGGAGAAGACGCCCACATTGACTCCGAAGCTCAGAAAAAGCAGCACGAAGCGAGGGTTGCGCATCACTCGCCACAGAGCAGACACGAACTGGCGAGGAGTTTCTCCGTCCCCTCCTGAACCCACCCTGTTGGCACGGGCCGCACTCGGGGGTGAGGGGGGTGCGGACTGGAGGACTGCAGCCACGGGGAGGAAGGGGGGATCACAGATTAGAAATTTCATTGCGAAATTCATAAATAATTTAATATTGCGTATAATTATCATAGTTGATTGCACTTCAGCAATTTCGGTCAAGTATACTCTGATATGGAGTACAAAAAACTATGGATGCGTAAATTTAATAATTAATAATAATTTTTATTACTGAAATTCTGTTCCTTCATCAATGATTCTTAATTTAAACTAATAATGATTGTTACCAATTAAAAATGTAATTTTGTTACTATTAGCCTAAGTTATTTTATATAATAGTATTCAAATTGAATAGAAGCTGATAAAAAATTAAATACAATAATTCAACTTTGAATAAGATAAATTTCACTTTTTAACAATCAAAGCCTTTCATGCTACGTTACTATAAAGATTTCGCTATACCAGATTCTTCAAATTATATAACTCACAAATCACGATGAGCACCAAAAGTACCGTGGTGAAGATGGCCACTAACAACAACATGAAGGACAAATCTGCTCCGATGTCCTTCAGGTCCTCGTGGTCTTTCACCATCAGCGGAGGTAACAGAAAACCGAGGGCGTTGCCGACCTGCGAATTTTAGACAACAATATCAAGACCATTATAATTATATTGGTGCATTTTAAATAGTTTAAATGTGCTTACTCGATTAATTAAGCCAGGAGTATAATATTTAAGTATTAGGTACGTGAATTGTAGCCAAGAATACCTATGTAATAATCAATACATGCATAGCCTCTTCGGTGATTTTTTCATAACAACTTGATGCACATATTGCGTATACTTTTTCTTCTATTATTATAGATATGATATACCTATGATATGGTATATATAGCTTTTTATGCTCCATCGCTCATGAAGTCAAATTTTAGGCTGGCTTAATAGCTTAGGAAAACTCTGTTCTTTTAAAATCACCATCACTATTTAGACTATGTTTACCTTTTTCAAGGTATATGAGCACAACTGCGAATTTCAGCTCTCTCATGATCTCATATATATGCATTAATAAGTGTACGATATATCGTTATTCTTTTTTAAAACATCAACAAGTTGCTCAGTGTCAGCTCAGATAATTTATGCAATATATTTCCAAGTACCCCTGCCGTGGTGCTCACCTGCAGACCGAAGACCCCGATGGCGCATGCGGTGGACACCTGGCCAGGTCCGAACCAGATGGCGGCCACGGCACTTGGCACGCTCAGCACGTACACTTGTGCGATGGCCGCGACAGTTTGACCCACGAAGGCCAGCCAGAAGAGATCGGGGGACACCGCGGCGAACTTTATCCACGCACCGAGGCAGTTACCGATGGAACCGAGAATCACCGAGAAGCGTAGACCCTGTCGAAGATCGTATAGTATAAGTTAAAAGTACGATTCATGCAGATTTCTCACTAACCACGTTTAGTGTCATTGAATTAGGTATAGTGAGAAACGTGGTTAACTTTTTGGATAACGCTTTCGTGAATCGCTCCAAATTAAGTATAAAAATTACAAGCTTTCTTTCGGTATGAAAAAGTTTTCATATTAATGAGTCTGCAATGCCATCGATAAATATAATACCAGTAATATATTATATGATAATACTTATTGAAACTGGAATAAGGATGGTGCTTTCTTAATTTGTATTTATATAGTCACTTCTATAATATTATCATTCAAATGAAGTTATTATTTGAAGGTAATAAAATATTTGTTGAAAATAGGATATACTTAACAATCATCATCATGCACATGTTATATACAGATATTTGTATTGAATTTGATTTCATTTTATGAGAAAATTTAACTATTAATTAAAATAAAATTATTGCATGAATTAATTTCTTCTCTCTCTCTCTCTCTCTCTCTCTCTCTCTCTCTCTCTCTCTCTCTCTCTCTCTCTCTCTCTCTCTCTCTCTCTCTCTCTCTCTCTCTCTCTCTCTCTCTCTCTCTCTCTCTCTCTCTCTCTCTCTCTCTCTCTCTCTCTCTCTCTCTCTCTCTCTCTCTCTCTCTTTTTCATGACATTCGTACCTTCTTATTAAGCAGCCAGGTAGCTGGGAAGATGAAGGGTACATAGACCAACATGTAGATCATAGACGTCCAGTTGACGGCAGAGTACCCCACGCCATAGAACTTAACGATGACATCACCGATGATGGCATATTGAATCCACTGCATCGCGTTCGCCACACAGAAGAGCACGTACAGTCCGAGAACCAGCCAGCGACGTCGGTACACCGTGAAGACACGAGGTGCTTCTTCAGGGGCCGATTTCGTGGTGCTCTCCATACTTTTTACCGTTTGCTCCATCTGATTTTCATTGAAGTGTGATATTAATTTGTTTTATATATCAAACCACAATTGGGTACATCTATTAAATTCAAATTCAAATTCAAATTCAAATTTTTTATTCAATCATTTTGGTTGTACATAGACGAACTTAGATCATGTCAATGGAACTTAACTCATGTTAACTAATGGAGTACTGACCTCAATTTTTTTTTATTGAAGAAATGGATAGAGGGTGCAAAGTTATGCTACTCTGATTTTTTTGAGATTTTTTAGAGCCTGGAAACTATTTTTTAAAAATTATTGAAAGTGCAGAAAAAATGCCACCTCTTGCCGCCTCTCTTAATAAAAGATAGGAACCAACAGGGACGTGGATTCGAACCCGACCTCGCCAAAACTTTTTGGCAATACTTCCAGGTCCCTAAAAAATCTGAAAAAAATCAGAGAATCAGAGTAACATAACTTTTCATCCTTTACCCATTTCTGTTATAAAAAATTTTGAGGTTGGTACTCCATTACTAAGTTTAAAACGTCGATATTTCCAAAATTCTAACTTAAGCGTTTCGCAAGTCATTGTGAATGGGAGCGTCCACGGCCTTGCAATCCACCCCAAACTGTGACTGAGGGGAACGTGGAAACCTCAGCTAGGATGGATGCTATAAACTCTATACAGGAAGTGCAATGGTTCAAAGCTAGGGGAACCATATAGTTAAAAAGCGCAACGATTTACCCCTGGGTGGGAAACGTGTTTTTTTGTTGAAAATGGTCACCTATACAACTATACTAATATACTAATCACGCTCGTTGTAAATATTAAAATAAAAATATATATGTATTGAAAGGATGATAATTAGTATACAATGGATACAATTCACGAAGCCAGGTTTCTAACCACGTTTAGCTTAACCACGTTTAACTATACCTGTTTTACGTGTACCACCTAGTTAAACGGTGGTTAAGCTAAACGTGGTTAGAAACCTGGCTAACTGCTTTGTGAATCGCACCCAATATATACAGAATTATGTTTGATTTTGTATTTTGGTACACATGATTATATATAGTATTTGACTGTTTAATTTCTATATTATGTGTTTCTGTGTAATTTTTGTAATATACATTATATGCATGGGACATGAGACAGTAAAATTATAGTTTAATAATTATTTTTTTATATTTTTTATATATATTTATATAATTTTAGCCTTATATATATTTTATATAATTTAGCAGTGGAATTTTCCCAAGGCCATGCAAGACTTTGAAAGAAAGTACACTTTAATTATAAATAAAAATAACAGTATAATATTCACTTCCACATAAACATTACCTTAAAGTGTGCAGCAGCGAAGCGTGGTTATAGGTGACTGATTAACACTTAAACTTTCATAATTTTTTTATATAAAAAATATTAATGATTTGATTAAATTTAGGATGTCACGATTAATCTCTTGTTATACAATCAAAGCTTATCAAGAAATTAATATAATAGCTATTATCTTTCATATATTATCTAACAATTACCATATATTTATATATATAATAAAGGTTATATGTATTCCTTTTTTCGTCGCGAAAACTCTGATATTGTTTGTGTACACAAATTTGAACATCTTCTCGATTCAATTTTAAAGTTTTTTCCTATTGTGATATTGCTATTGTGGTTCAGTTATAAACTGCAGGAGATATACACCTTTAATTATTATATCAATTCACGACTATAATCTTGATGCATTTATAAAACAAGGTGTGGGGAACTTTAGTACAGCTGCATTAATTACTCTCAAATCACACCTCAGACTTAGTAATAAATATAGAGTTTTGAATTCACATATTACAAATTCAATTGTCTAAACAGAATAATAAGTATTTTATTTTAGCCAAAAACTTAGTCACCTCTTTCTAACAAACAGGTAACCTTTCAGGTGGACTGTAACAATATCAGCGAGTTTTATTAAAGTTTTTTCTCTCTGGGCGAATCGGTTTTGACCTCGTACATCTCTTGCTGACGGCCAGCACGGCGAGGACAATGAGCACCAGGGGCACCAAGATGGCGGCCGCCACGTCCAGCATGTACTGTTGGTACCAGGCGAGGTCGAGGGTGGCGCTGCGGAGGTGCGGGGCTCCCTTGTGACGCAGCACGTACTCCATCCAGAAGTGCTTACCGCTAATACATTGAACTTTAATATTTTAAAGAATATTTTTTTTTTTTAAATTTACAATTTTATGGACACACTGAATTATTAATAATTTGTTATAATATACTTTTTATACATACATTGAGCATTATAATGGTAAATTTAAATATGCAAATTATATATTTATATTCCATATTATATTATATTTTTCTTGCTGTCTAAATTTCTATTCATATGGTTCATATAATTCAAAGCAATTGAAAGATAAAAAGATCTCTCAAATTACAATAGAATCCAGCATACATACACTGAAGGGTATTTCTTTGTTTGCTAGTTACAGATAAGGCAATCGGATTTGATAATAACCAGAAATGGAGTACTAGATGACAATGATTTTTAACTGTAGTGTACTTGTTTTGAGATGAGCATTTGTGCTTAGTCACTCCCTGGTTCATGCAGCAACGAGAAAGATGCAGGAAAAGGTATTTGCCAACTATATATATATAATTGTAATAAATTATAATATTATTAATGATATGAAGTTACATTACCATAAAATGTAGATATATGCTTTTTAATATAAATTATAATTCAATAATTTATCACTAGTTGTGCACTGTTAAATGCAAAAGATTAAAATTAAAATTTAATAATTAATTTTAATAATTTTAAAATTTATTTATTTTTTTTTTTTTTACATTTTATAAGTTATACCAACTTTAAATACATGCAAGTATAGACTATTAGACTTAATTCACAGGCATACGAAATTAATTGTTTTGTTTCTGTAACATACCTCAATTATCGTACTATATATTATATCTTACGCATATGCGTTACGTTAAGTATTACATAATACTAGATACCCGACGTACGTAGTTTCTTTTTTCCTCATGCACCGGCAACAGGGGATAGCGTAGTGTGTCCACACTTTTCACCTGGCGGGAACACTCTCTCCTGGACCACCGAGATTACAAGTTAACAAATTTATCTATTTTATTTAACGTGATGTGAAAAAAATAAAAAGTCTATTTTATTGTTGGTGAAATTCTATACTGTGTAATTTCGTAGACAATGGAGTATCGACCTCAAAATTTTTTATTGCAGATATGGATAGCAAAGTTGTACTACTGTTTTTTGTTTTTTTTTTTTTGTTTTTTCAGATTTTTCAGAGTCCGGGAACTATTTTTAAAAAAATAGTGAAAGTACTGAGAAAGTAGCGCCTCTTGACTACTCTCTTAATAAAAAGAAAGGGACTAAAAGGGTGCTTAGGTTCAAACCCAACCTCGGCAAAACTTTTTAGCTAATATTTCTCGGGTTCTAAAAAACCTGAAAAAAAATCAGAGTGACGTATTTTTGCATCCTCTATCCATTTTTACGATACAAATTTTTGAGGTCGATATAACTCTATATTAATATATAATATATAATATAATATAACAGAACGTTTCTTTATAATTCTAATTATCCTATGTATTAATTATAGCTTATATTGTCAAGTTTTATTGGAAATGTAAAAAAATGTACACAGGTTCTAAGACTTTAAGGAGTAATTTTTGCCGAAAACATAAAATCCACACATTTTCGTATCTAACATCTTTTTCTCTTTTTCCAGATGGAGGACAGTAAGCAGATTGTTGGTGACCTGGAGGACCACGTGAGCACCAATGACGTCATCGAGACCGTCGAGTACAAGGTGTACCGCCGTCGTTGGGTGGTGCTCGCTCTGTACGCTCTCTACTGCACCGTGAGCTCGGGACAGTGGATCCAGTACTCTATCATCGCTGACGTCATCGTAGGCTACTATGGAGTGCCGTACCTCGCGGTGGACTGGACCTCCATGATCTACATGCTGGCTTACGTCATCACAATCATACCGGCGACGTGGTTCTTCAATAAAAAGGTTCGTGACTTCAGAATTGTCATTTAAATATTAAGGCCATTTAAAAAAAAAAAAAAAAAAATTGATTGGGGGAAAATAGAAATTGACATTTCGGGGGACTGCAGCCTCTCTGGATCCGCAACTGAGCGCTGTTAATACAAAATTTTTATTGTTGATTGCATTAAAAAAATTGCGATTTAATATGCTTAAATAGAAAATCATATTTAAACTTTTCTAATAAGAATATAAAAAAAACTCATATTTTTGTATCATTAATATACTGTATAAAGTTACACTGATTTTTAGCGGTTAAAAAAAGGATAGGAAGGGGTATTATATTATCTGAAAGTTAATTAATCCAAAACTAATCCTGAGAGTTGTCTCCTTGCGTTCTGAACCTTTTGCTTGCAAAACTCATGCAAATCTTCCTTGATTTCCTAGAATTGATTGACTCCATGATAATATACATCACGCACATCTCTCACTCAGGGTATCCGACTGTCCATCCTGCTAGCCACGGGTGGCACGTGTCTCGGTGCCTGGATAAAGGTGTTCTCCGTGGCACCTGACCGGTTCTGGGTGACCTTCCTGGGACAGACCATCGTGGCGCTCAGTCAAACCTTCGTCCTGAGTATCTCTGCACCGCTTGCCGCCATCTGGTTCGGTCCCAGTCAGGTGTCCACCGCGTGCGCCATCGGGATCTTCGGTCTACAGGTGATCACCACGTGCGGGTCCGTGGGGTGCCCTGTTGGTGGACCCTGACTCTAATGAAAATTGTAGCTCATGATTGAAAAATTACAGTTCTCCACTATTTTCGTTAACCTCTTTGGATTCATTATACACCAGAATAAAATATTCTCATTGGACTGTTTGTAAATCTCACTGCCTATATGACTTGATACATTAAATGTATTAATAATTGTGTTCATGGGGAAAATATAACAAAAATAAATAAAGCATTGCCCGAATTAAGTCAGCAGAGCAGCCCATACACTAGGCAGTAACCAGTTTAATTATGATACATCACCATATGCTCTAGCTATACTAAAAAGAGGGCATGATGATGACATTGTGAACCGACATGTCATGGTGTCAATAATGGCATCAACTCTTACAATTATCTATCGTTGGGGTACTATAGATACCCGATCGTCAACGACCCCAATAATCCTCCGAAATATTTTCTAATGAATATAAAGTTAAAGAAGCGAGCCTCTCTCCCTCAAATGGAAGGTCTCAAAATACAAAGTATCACCAAAACTCCGTTGGACTCCCCCACCCCTTCTTCCCACACACATAATGTTGCGTATGTTACAGCTGGGCAACACAATTGGATTTTTAATTCCGACTTCCCTGGTTCCAAACAACGGCAGTACAGAACAAATCGAGGCAGGGCTGTCGTACATGTTCTATGGCATGGCAATCGCGACAACCGTTCTATTAGTGTTACAGCTTTTTTGTAAGTTTATTATATAATTTTTGTATTCCATGTAATGCACAGTTCTTATTGGAAATCATACGATATAGATTCTAACGCGTTTAATTATTCCGATTTTTAACTTTAAAAACTGTACCAACTTCCATTCTTATGTAATTTTTTTTAATAATTTGATCTTATTGAATTAATTAACTGCGGTTAATTGAAATCGTTTCTGAAATATTAGGCAACATTAAAGAAATATGCTGTGGAATGCATTTTTTTTTTACATTTACTTTATATACGTATTACACAAAACATTCATCTTAAAAATCATTTAAAACTCATAAAATAAATTATTAATAATTTTCATTGCAAAGTTTTATTTACTGTCATTTAAGAGATACGCATGTATAGAAGTTAAAATTTATAAAATGTTTTTAATCAAATGACAATTTTGCAAATAAAACTTTCTGGTTTCTACGTTAATAATTTAAAATATATAAGTTATTGACTTTCCTGTGTATCCCAAACAATTGAGGACATAAAGGAACAATAGATGTATCGCACTGTGTGTAGAAATTTTGGCTAACATATAGAACTGAGAGAATAAAAAAAAAAAAAAAATTGTATAAAAGGCATGACATATGAAGTTGATATATATTTATTAATACTTTTCTGAAGGCAGAAAAAAAAATGTATAAAAGACATAACTTATGAAGTTGATATATATTTATTAATACTTTTCTGAAGGCAGGAGACTGCAGCTAATAATAGTATTGTCATTTCGAACTGTAAAATTATGATGTTCCTGCTGTCAAAGCATTTACTTGATTTAATAATGGATGTTTAACATTTACAACAATCCTTTTTTGTACAGTTTTCAATTTTTTACCACTATGCTCTCCACCAATAATAATTTCTTTTGCTTGCAGTCCTTCAATCCACCCCGCCCACGGTCCCCAGCGCTGCTCAGGCGAACCGCGAGGGGGTAGCTCAGGGCGAGAGCATCCGTGAATTCCTAGAGGGGATGATGGGGTTGATGAAGAACATCCACTTCGTGCTTATCTTTCTGGCGTTTGGAATCAGCGTGGCTGTCTTCTCAGGGGTGACCACCTTCCTCAACCAGATGATCCTCGTGCACCATCCGGTGAGACAACAATGATTGAAAACTTTACATCAGCATGTCAACAATTCAAAAAATAGGCTTTTCTTTTTTTTCTTCGCCACTGTCAATATCTTGACTTCTGTGGTATTGTGTGACCCTTGATATTTTGGCTCTTGCCCACCTGTTTGGATCTTTGAACTATTTAATATATACAACAACAAAAATTGTACCAATTAATACATCAAAAAAAATAAAATAGAAATAAGTTTGTTCCAGACGTCAGAACGGTCGGCAATTGCCATTTTCTCTTCCAGGATACCTGATTGGGGGTTCTATAATAGCAATTGCTTAAATAAATAAAGACATCAATATATCAGAAATCAATAGACTCTCTATTTAACAAAAAAAAAAAAAAAAAAGTAATCCGTCTCATGTTCTTTATATTCATTACGGTGAAAGTATAATGTTTTTAAAAAGGAATATGGCAGATTTTAAACAACATGAAGTGCATCATAATCATAACACCAGTAATCTAATAAATGTAATAACTCCAATTTATTGTAAAATGAATATGTATAAAAAGGGACCCTTTTTGAGTTGCTTGTCTTTGTATAATAAGCTGCCTAATGATGTGAAGTGCATCGAAAATTTTAATGTTTTTAAAGTGAGTGTAAAAAAGTGGCTGGTAAATAAGTGTTTTGTACACGTGTACAAAACTACATTGACTATGAATGACTTCAAGTATAATGTTAATTGATTTTATTTCTTAGCTTTAGATTGACTTGTCCTATAAACCTCAACATATATCATGTATATGAAAATATGATTGTAGGAACTAATGGAATTAATAAAATAATTTTGAATTTGAATTTTGAATTGTCACCAAGATTCAACGGTACCTGGGATTGGTCAGGACCATCCAATTATCCAATTACAAGTCAGTTGCGAAAATAGCTGCATCTGATATGTTCCATACCTTATGGTTCCATTTATGGAATCTAGCATTTCCTTTATTGCAACAAAATTAGAAACATAATTTACGTTTTATGTAACTTTGCAGGGAGCTCAAGACGACGCTGGCTGGATCGGAGTGGCGATTATAATCACGGGACAGGTGGGCACCGTCATAGTAGGCTACATCCTCGACTGGACCAAGAAGTACAAGTAAGTGAACCACGGGAAGTAACCGTTCTAGTTCTAGTTCAATTTTGAACCTGATACTTTGCTAAGAGATTTATATTATAGGAATTTGAACCTCTCTGCAATGTCTTTCGTGATAATTGTGCAGCCAAAAGTCTTCCACTTAAATATTAAATGATGCTCTATCGGACTTTTAACTTTCTAATGTTCAGTGTAATCGTTCTATAGTGTGCTGTAATGATCACAAAAAGTCAGACTCAGATCACCTGAGGAAGAAAGCAATTGACTCTCGAAACGTCGTGACGTGTAGTAAAAGTGATTAGTGACGTGCACGAACACTTGGTGTTTATTACAGCATACTTCAAAAGTCCGGTAGAGCTCATTTAATAATATGTAAATGTGAAAGAAATTCTTGCATCACCAGAGGAATAAGTCTATTCTTAATATACTGCTTTTAAAATGTATTAATCGCATAGGGAAATGAACGTGGTGACCTACGGACTGTCCGTCCTCTCGATGGTCGCTTACTCGTTTCTCCTCCGCGTGGAGAACATCACATACCTGTACGTCATCTCGGCGGTGTGGGGGTACGTATACTGGAGAACACTATATAACTGGTTACTATAAGTTGGAAAAATTAATCCTTATAAAATGTAATAGAAAAAAAATAATAATGCAATATTATCATAAGATTCACGTATCGTCACACATTATAATGACATATTTCTTTAAAACGAAAAGGATTGAGGCAATCACCCCTTATTTATATAAATTAAGTTAAAATCAAATTTACATAACATTTCCTCGAGAAGTAGCCGGATGTGTAAGGTTTCTAGTCTTCCTATTTGTATTTCAGCGTTACAATTTCACACATAGGTCAATACTTCTACTTCAAATCACTCTGTAAAGTTTAAAAACTGAATCACAAATGGAAGAGCTACAACCTTTACACTTCCGGCTACTTCCGGAGGGAATACCAAATTAATTTGACTCTAATAATTACACCTCATTTCCTGTGCAGATTCTTCATGATCGGTTACATGCCCGCGGCCTTTGAGTTCGCCGCTGAACTGACGTACCCAAAGTCCGAGGCGACCTCTGCCGGAGTAATGGCGCTCGGCTGTCAGTTATTATCCTTCCTGTACACCCTGGGCTACGGCTGGGTGTTCAACCCTTATGGTGACTTCGCCGCCAACATGTTCATGAGCGGCTCTTTGGTGCTCGGGACGGTGCTCACGTTGTTCGCCAAGTCAGACCTCAGGAGACAGAAAGCCGCGAAGGCTTGAATGTATTTTACACAATTCAGTATTATATAGTATAATTTATTTAATATTACCGCCGGAAGTAGCTGGAAATTAGTGCATGGTTTCTGGCATTTCTGTTCATGTCCGAGTTTTGAAATTTTGCAAATAAGTCAGTTCTCCCTATGCAAAATTTTTGAACTTAAAATATGGATATGATGAAGGATAGAAACCTATCACTTCCGGGTATACTTCTGATGGGAAAATCAAATTAATTTAACTGTACGCAAAGCCTATGTAGACTTTGACTGTACGTATTTAATATAATTATTAATGAATATAATATTACTGTACATATTTATACATTTGAACTGTATTTTATTGAGATTTTACCGAAATGCCTTGTTCTATATATAATTAATGTTAAATTGTATAATAGATTTATGCATCAGTATATATATTGTTTAAAATTATAGCATGAACATCATAACATACATACTTTTTGACAAAGAATCAAAACGAAACGACGTGTTTTGCTGAATAACAATCCCTACGTTTACATGAAGGTGTTTAATACATATCCGTTGACGACGCGACGCCTCATAAAAATAACATTATCCGTCGTCAACGAATACGCATTAAACACCATCATGTAAACGTATAAGTGTATGTTAAACAGCAATAATGTAATCCCTCTGCATGTGTTGTCAAGAGAACAATCAAATGTTGCCAGTCTGCATAAGTTTAAATGTTATCCGTAAAATGCATGGACATTTTTTTTTTATATAATGATATCGATATATATTTCGCATTCAATTTTATATTTCTATATAACTTATTTTCATAACTATAATGCTCATCAATCATAAATATTTTTGAAATGTTGTATTCGTAGAATATTATAATGTTAAGAAAATAAATTATATTTATGATGAATATATTTTTTAATATGAAATCCTTTTGCATGTAAGGCAAATAATTTTAACTTTTTTAAAACCTATAGCTTCAGTTGTACTGGCTTATTTGTATTCAAACACTTTATAAAAAGTTCATAATCAGTTATGCAATTATATTTGCCTTTGCTATCAAAGTCGTTAAATCCTGCAGTGCTCCAATTTTCAAATCACTCAAAAATCAAATTAACCTAATTATGATAGCTCAATTGTTCCTTTATAGCAAAAAAAAAAAAAAAAAAAAAAAAAAAAAAAAAACTAAAATGTATTTTATGCCCCAGAATGAATTGGGCCAGACTAGCTCCCATTCAGATGCAAATAATTCAGACAGCAGAACTTATATAACAAGTAAGTTAAGGTTAAAAGTTCACGTTTATAGATAAGAAATAAGAAATGTAGCAACTCTTATCAACCTCTAATTGTCTTAATTTGGTCATTTAATGTATTCTCCTTGCTCGCAACACAGCTGCTTCTACCGTGCTTAAAACATCTTTCGTTCATTGATGGATCATTTGTGACGTCTTCCAATCAGACTCGTGTAGTCATGGAGGCTCAACATGAAGAACAGCTTCTACGACAGGTGATTTGAATGAGATAGAACTTATTTGGTTTAATAATAATAATAATTATGATGCATGGAATTATCCAGAAATGGTGAATATTATTTTGCTATTTCATAAATTTTAATAATTAAAATAGATTGTAAAATGTTGCTCCATTGACCACAGATACGTAATTATATATAATATAATTTAGCATGCACATGATGCACCCACACTTCATGCACCCCTTATGGTTTTTAACTTATTAAATGATAAAACCTTCCCCATACTTGTACACTTGTATAGGTACTTTTCTGGTTGTTTCTGCATGAGTCCGACATAAATAAATAGCATTCAATTAACTTTCTCACAAACGCCGTGAAGCATTTTGTTTATTTAAATTTCATAGACGTTTATGTTAATTAAATTTGTTCAAACTTCAAATATGTTCAAATTTTTGGTTGGCGATTAATTTATACGATTAATGGTTTCTGTATTACACTTTCTGTACAGGTGTATTTTATAACTTTATAAAATTGCGCGAATATAAAGTTCATCGTCTCCCCGCGCTCCAGTCGCGGCGGTCGCGTATGCTCGCGAATTACGCCAGACAATCAGCTGTTTTTCAGTTCAATGACCTCTTGAGTCAACATTTTGCCGGTTGTACGAAACTTTTGCCAGACTGACAGTTCCGGGGAGAAATAATTTTTAGAAAGTTAAATTACGATCCTGAGCTGTCTGTATTTATTTCTTTAGTATGTGGCGGAGAAGTGAAGAAGATGTAAGTAAAAATATACTAGCTCGTATTATAGAAAGTGACAAAAATATTTAAATTATTATTGGAAATATTAATTATACAATGTGATACATATATATATATATATATATATATATATATATATATATGTATATGTATATATATATATATATATATATATATATATATATATATATATATATATATTATATATATAAAAGTTAAGTATATATATATATATATATATATATATATATACTTAACTTTTATTTTATATTTGTGACAATGGTGTGTGGGAATTCAACTTAGCTGAAACATAAATATGATATTTTTAAGTAATGTTATTTATTAAATAATATCATATTTAATTTTGTTGTCACGTACAGTACAATAGGGGCCCCGGTTTTGGATTTTACCCCTGTTTTGGTTCCGACCTGCTTTTAGGCTCCTTATAGGCAAAAAAAAAGTAAAAAATGATAATTGTAATTGATTAACCAAACCCTCCCTTCCATTAAAATAACAATTGCAATACCGCCCTCAATAAAGACGACTTTTTTTTTACCTCTTGATAATTTTTTTATTGGTTCAAAAAATAAATAAATAAATAAATAAATAAATAAATAAATAAATAAATAAACAAACAAACAAACAAACAAACAAACAAACAAACAAACAAACAAACAAACAAACAAACAAACAAACAAACAAATAAATAAATAAATAAAAATGGATAAAAACAGTTTTTTTATTATTCGTTTATTTGTCATAAAACGTAACAAAACGTTTAAATAACATGATGCTGGGTCCAAAACCGGCACTTTTTCAAAAATCATTGCCTCCACACACACAAAAAAAATTTACTCAATGAGATGATATATACATATATATATACATATTAATTTTTAAGAACCTTTAATTATGGCAGATAAAAATTGTTAAAAGTGCAATATATGTCTTAAGGGGGTCCAATACTGGTGCCTCTAATTTACTGGTCATCAGTACGTATTACCGAATCGGTATAGTGCTGCTATACTGATATTGACGGGAAAAAATTTAGCTGCACGCATGGTCGTTTATTATTCGATATGTATGCTTTCAATAGTATATGGATTTACTGTCTTGTACACAGTTCAGTATATTATAAAAATAATGTAATAAAATTATGCTTGTAAGTATCGTGCGCGACCGAGTTTTTACGTTGATGACAAAGAGTTGACTGATTCTTGATTGCCTTACAATCTCGCTTAATATATAATCACTAAATGATAAATTATATCATTGTATATTTCAATTGTATAAAGATAAATTTAAATTATATAAAATAATGTTCAAATATTAAATTGTAAGATACATTTTTATTATTTCACGATGTATGATATATTAGTTAATAATTAATCGTGAAAGAATTTTTAAAATATATTTTACAATTTTGTGTATACATTACAACTTATATTATTTATTAAACAGAATAAGGAAAACTCTAAAAAATTGACACTGCATTTCACTATAATTAATAATAATTAATGGTAATTTAGTTTAGCCTTTTTTTTTTACTTCACCAATTATAGTAATAATTGCAAAATTGTAATTTGATCGATAATATATAAGGGTAAAATATTGTAAAATAAAATTACTAAATTTTTAGTCATATTAGATCAATGGAAAATTGATGATCTCAAATCACTATTTAATCACGAATCACATAACTACATACACTCAAGGGTATTTCTTTGATTTTTAATTATAGATAAGGCAATCACATTTGATAGTATAGAGTGGTTGGAGTACCCCATGGCAATGATTTGCTATTTTGACTAAATAATTTCATACAATGTATATTTGTACTTGATCACTAGCTGTTCAGCATCGGCAAATACAAAGACAATAAAAGGTATAATATTTACTCTAATTAATAATATTTTAATTCTTCTAATAGTATTTAATATTTATTACATGTTGTATAATATTTTAATTATTGAATTTCAATTATATAAAAATTTAGTTAATATAAATATTAGCTCTAAATGTTGTATTTTAGGTTTTTAAGTTCAGCTTATGAGTATAATTATTTTGACTTAATTGAAATTGACAGCAGAAAGTTTTTAAAAATATATAAATTTTACAATTGATTTATGAGGTTTTAGTCTCATTTGAAACACGATTTAACATAATCTTTATCATTTCAATAATTATGATAACCAACTTGCATATTTTGCTGCGCGACTATGACGTCATGGCACGTTTTACATGCAGATTAATATGAGTATTTTGGTTTCAAGCTTACCTTTAAAACTTGAGCTGAAAAATAACATGTATTCCGATCGTACACTCGACATCTTGGAAAATTTCTTACTTGCAGCCTTCTAATCACCATGTCCTGTGTTATTCTTACGGGGCATGGTGATTAACAATGGGAAGTTTTATGAGCAACGACTGTTCAAAGCAGGCGCGGATCCAGAAAACAATTTCGGGGGGGGGGGGGCTGCTTCCATAAGGCCAATGTTAAAAAAAAAATTGGAGTGGGGGAAATGCCTATATTGTCCATGTTAAATCCAAAATTTCGGGGGGGGGGGGGGGGCTGCAGCCCCCCCAGCCCCCCCCTGGATCCGCGCCTGGTTCAAAGAGGTTTTTTTGCTCAGTGCCACGAGATTGTTGGGTTGCCTGCTTACAGGATAACGCCCAGATGTTTACCTCCCCTCCTTTCCCCTCCTGTTGTCAGACCGTAAGCTCTAAACCATGCATCACTGAAAAAATTATAAATATTTAGAGAAATTAGAAAAATTGACTTTGTTGCCAGGTAAAATTATTTAAGGATAAAAAAATGCAGCTTCTGTAAAATGTATTCTTTATAAACTAGCAGATGATATGAAAACGAAATTAATGCAATAATGGACAACATACATGAAAAAATTTTATTACAGAAATGAATAGAAGGTATAAGTACCAAATTATGCTACTCTGAAATTTTTCAGATTTTTTTGAGACCCGGAATTATTTTTAAATACTTATTGAAAGTTCTGCAATTTCAGTTGGCACCCCTGAATCCTTAATAAAAAATATAGTACCTGGACGCCTATTGACGCCTCCAGGGGGCGTGGCCGCACTTTCAATAATTATTTAAAAATAGTTCTGGGTCTCAAAAAAATCTGAAAAAATTCAGAGTAGCATAATTTGATACCCTCTATTCATTTCTGTAATAATTTTTTTTCATGTATGTCGTCCATTGCCGTCTATAATTTATAATTAATTTTTTCTGCATAATGTTCCTCACACGCGGCTGATACCACACAACATTATTATATGGCACGGCAGGCTCCTTTAAACAGTATGCAATATATATGCATTGCAGTGATGCCACGTGGATTTTGCTTATGCAATTTTTAACACTCTCTTTTTCTAGATGGCGGACAGGAAGAGGATTGTTGGTGATGTCGAGGACTACGCGAGCACCAATGCTGACGTCATCGAGGCACGTGAGACGGTGCAGTTCGTGGTGTACCGCCGTCGTTGGGTGGTGCTCGCTCTGTACGCCCTCTACTGCACCGTGAGTGCCGTCCAGTGGATCCAGTACTCTATCATCGCTGACGTCATTGTTAAATACTACGACGTGCCGTACGTCGCGGTGGACTGGACGTCCATGGTTTACATGGTTGCTTACTGCATCACAATCATACCGGCAACCTGGTTCTTCAACAAAAAGGTTCGTGACACTCGCTGTAAGTAAGGTTTTTGTTGTTAATTTAATTTAAACTTACAGTTCATGTAAATTTTATGCTTCTTTAATATAAAGAGCCAAAAACATAATTTTGAACCTTAATCATTACAGTTCAACAAATGTATGAATACTACCAAAAGTAGTCGGAAGTGGAAGAATTTTGGCTAACCTATGGACCTGAAAACTTTAAGACTTTACATCAGATATAGGTTGAAATCCTTAAAATAAATATATCTGCAAAGTTTCAGGTTCCAAACTGAACTAGTAAGTCCAGAAACCTCGCACTTTTGGTTACTTCCGGTGGTAATATAACATTTGTTGAACTGTAGTAAGGTTCGAAAAGTATGCCTAGGCTCGGGGTATATTATCGGAGCATAAAATTTAGAGTAAAATTATATGTTAGATATTTTCTCTGTCCCATCAGTGTTAATTTTTATTTAACCCATTTTTATCAAGAATAATATTGGAATTTGACTCTGACGTCATCAGTTAAGGTAAAAATGTTGAATTAGTGACGTCATCGTGAGTTCAATGTGTTAAATTCTAATCTAATTCTTGATGGAAAAAAAAAAAAAAATGACACACGTGGAAATTGATAGATCAAGTGATAAAATGTCTAAAATATATATTTTCATTTTATTCTTTTTTAATTCTGTCATGCACACTTATAGCCATGGCGGTTAACTGTACTTTTAAAGTGTAACTATCTTCTGCATGGCCCGCGCAACATTAAAACATTCGTAACTATATATCATGCAGTTAAACATAATTATTGTCAAGCTCCTTAACTTCTGTAAAAATTTAATACAATAAAATTGCTACATGAATTTGTATTCCTTTCATAAATAATAAGGGGAAAGACCTTTGCATAATCTACACTAAAACTATATGGAAGTGGCACTTAAAATTTACCATTAAATTTGTCACTTTATTTTGAATTTGGGCTCAAAAGCAATATTATTATACTATTTTTTTTAATTTTACGTTAAATTCTTTATATCGCTCTTAAATTAAGATCTTGCAAAGTCTAAAATGAATTATGACTGCAATATAATTTTAGTTCTCTGTGCTTGTTTTTCAGCTGCTCATGTAATAATAAATAATTTATGAATTAAATAAAATTGCGACGCACATCTCTCACTCAGGGTATCCGGCCGGCCATCCTGCTAGCCACGGGGGGCACGTGTCTCGGTGCCTGGATAAAGGTGTTCTCCGTGGCACCTGACCGGTTCTGGGTGACCTTCCTGGGACAGACCATCGTGGCGCTCAGTCAAACGTACACTCTCAGCATCCCCGCGCCGCTCGCCGCCATCTGGTTCGGACCTGGTCAGGTGTCCACCGCGTGCGCCATCGGGGTCTTCGGTCTACAGGTGAGCACCATCAACAATAAACGTGGGTTCTCATGGGGTGCCACAACAGGTCTCATTAAACATGTTATCATATATACAGTGTAGACCAAAAGTCTTTGACATTAGTAGGCTTAATTAAAACCTACAACATGTATTTTTGTATTTTAGTATACACTTTCTATACATCAATTTGAAGCCCTAGCTGAATTTGAAATTTTCGAAACTTAGTTTGAAAAACTGATTGATAAAATTATTTTCGAACAAGTTGAAACATTATAAAAACATTTTTTTTTTTTTTTTTAAAGTCTCTTCTATATTATTTTATGTGCAATATGGGGCTACATTCATATTAAATTATATATTAGATAAGAAATCAACCTAGTAATATTGCAATATTTCAGCTCGGCAATACTCTCGGATTTTTCATCCCAACTGCTCTGGTTCCTAATGGCAGCATAGAAGAAATTGAACGCGGATTGTCGTACATGTTCTACGGCATAGCAATCATGACAACCGTTCTCTTCGTGTTACAGCTGTTTTGTAAGTATTCATTACCAGCACTTTCAAAATCAGTTATTGCAGAGTCAAAGAATGAAAGAATCGAATATTAAAAAAAAAAAAAAAAAAATTATAATGATTTAAAACTTAGTCGCTTATTAATATATAGTTTGAACAAATTCAAAGAGACGATTTTCTCATAAAAGCTTCATTTCTTGTTTTCATCCATTTAAGGCCAATGTTAAACTTCTATATTTTTAAAAAATAAATGATAAGACAGATCCATGCATGCAGATTTCACTGCCGCAACGAAGCTAATTCATTGCCACGATATCACAATTTGTGCATCAAAATCGCGTCGTATCGCCACCGTTGTTAATGTGAAACCAAAATAACACATTTTCTTCTTTTCTCTCAGTCCTTCAATCGCACCCGCCCACGGTCCCCAGCGCTGCTCAGGCGAATCGCGAGGGGGTGGCTCAGGGCGAGAGCATCCGTCAGTTCGTGAGCGGGATGTGGGGGCTCATGAAGAACATCCACTTCGTGCTTATCTTTCTGGGCTTCGGTCTGAACGTGGCCGTCTTCTCAGGGGTGACCACCTTCCTCAACCAGATGATCCTCGTGCACCACCCGGTGAGACAACAATGTTTCTGCAGCAAAAAATTACATAAAAACTTCTAGGAGTAGCAAAAATAATCAATTTTTTAAATTGCAGACTACAGATTTGTATATTTTTTTTTGTAAATATCTATGCGCAGACGAAATGTATTAAATATTTAAATATTGATAAAAATTACCTTTCATATATAGCCTCACATGTAATAAAAATATGATAATTAGCGGACAGTAAAAATATTTTAAATTCCGAGTCAATTATAGTAAGTATATTATATACCATAGAAAAAAAAATTATTATTATTATTATTATTTTTTTTTTTTTTTTTGTTATACCTGCAGAATCCTTGCATTTAAAATGGCTACTTTTGGAAGAATATTAAATTTCATTGGATGTAATTATACATGCTCGTATATAATATTTAAAGATACACATTACGAATTTAATAATATATATTATTATTATATAGAATTTGATGTAAAAAAAAACCATATGACATCAAACAAAATCAGAAAACATTGTGATAATTACAGTGAATAATAACCCCTCCATGTATTCTTTTGTTTTACGATGTTAGTTATACTTTACACTATATCACACTCATTTTACAGGGTGCCCAAGACGACGCTGGCTTGATCGGAGTGACAATGATCATCAGTGGACTGGTGGGCACTGTCGTGGTAGGCTACATCCTCGACTGGACCAAGAAGTACAAGTAAGTACAGCATCTTGATCTGTGACCTGAACATTACTGTATAATTATTGACTACATATTATTTGGAGGCATATATGATCGAACATTGCTTTATTTCATTGTAGGCAACGTAATTCTAATTTCTAACATCCAAATTTTCACTGAGACAAAATAGCATACTGTTGCAGTGTCGCTATATATATTAAAATGGATGAAACTTCATCATCAAGTTGAACCTGTCATTAAAATTTGAATAACATGGTTCGTTTAAGTAAAAAGAGCACCAAAGTAAAGACAACGATTGTGTCACAGGGAAATGAACGTGGTGACATACGCACTCTCCGCACTCTCGATGGTGGCCTACACGTTTCTCCTCCGCGCTGGGGATATCACCTACATGTACGTCATCTCGGCGCTCTGGGGGTACGTATAATTGCCAGAATAATTGTGTTTGAAACTAAGCGTGGAACCAACCTCATGAGTAGAGGAAATCAGTTGTTTTTTTGTGCATTTTTGGACATTGAGGTAAAGGGACCCATGGATGCTCACATAGCATCCCTACATCAGAATTGGCCACTTGATAACATCAACTCACTTTGCAACATGAATTATATACAAAAATACTTGAATTAAGTGAATTATGGCTGCATGTAATTTACTTAATATTCAAAATAAGCATTATTGTCATAATGAAGACATATAACGATGACATGCAGAGAGTGCGACAATCTCTCCAAGTGCCCTTTTAAAAAAATCAAGTATACCTATGTAGTATATACTTGTCTTACACCTCATTATTCTTGCAGATTCTTCATGATTGGCTACCTTCCCGCGGCCTTCGAGTTCGCCGCGGAGGTGACGTATCCTGAGTCCGAGGCGACCTCTGCCGGAGTAATGGCGCTCGGCTGCCAGATCTTATCCTTCCTGTACACCCTGGGCTACGGCTGGGTGTTCAACCCTTACGGTGACTTCGCCGCCAACATGTTCATGAGCGGCTCCCTGGTGCTCGGGACGGTGCTCACGGTGCTCATCAAGTCGGACCTCAGGAGACAGCACGCTGCTGTGTTACGTGATAATTAAACATTATACTTTAATATAGTTTTACTACATTACACATAATTATAAATATCATTAAATATAATATGAGCAGGACTGCAGCGCCTATAGTAATTTACAGGATATTTTTAACTAATTTTTGTATTTATTTACATTTTTTTAAAATTCTACTATATTTTTTGACCTCGCAGCTATAAAGCATCTCCTCTCACGAGCCGTCACTGTGATATAATATGTTTACTTTTTCCGATATGTTTAATTATTCAGTATATTATAAAGTATAGTGATTTTACTTTTGAACAGAGAAAATAATATGACTAAAAAAATTAATGACTAGTCCTGTGATTTATAGAATAAAATACACAATAATTAATCAAGTGTTTGTTGGCCCCATTGCTTGTAATTAACAAGTAGTGGTTGCTGTATGAATTTAAATTTTTTGAAACATATGTAACTACAAACCGGAGCATACGTAAATTCACAGTAATTATAATAATAATTATGTAAATTTTGTAGAATGGACAATTTGCATCAACTTTTTTTAGTAGCTCAATCGAAAGAGGAGGTCGAAAAATACACCTGTGAATTTTATGCGATTTTTATTCGTACTGCATCATGGCTAAAAGAGAGGTCACGTGACCTGGAGCCGGCGCCTGTGTCGCCCGTGACGTCATTGAACTGTCTGGTCAAGCAAACGATTGTCTATATAACGCTTGTAAACAATAAATTAATTGTTGCTTGTTTCCATAGCAACGTGGTTGTTTGCAAGCTTTATAAAGTCGATCGTTTGTTTGACGGAACAGTTAAGTGACGTCACGGGCGCCAGCTCCAGGTCACGTGACCTCTCTTTTAGCCATGATGCAGTACGAATAAAAATCGCATAAAATTCACAGGTGTATTTTTCGACCTCCTCTTTCGATTGAGCTACTAAAAAAAGTTGATGCAAATTGTCCATTGTTACCATTTTACTTTTTTCATGACAAATGGGAAGCTGTTATGATGACGTCATGCAACCTTTGTCCTACCATTTACTTACAAGAAAAGATTGGGCGCACGTAAGATCCTATACGGAGCAATTTTTCGATCGCAAATTGTTAATTCTTAACACAAGTTCTGTTTCCGAATTTAAAATCACGTATTGTCACTAACCTTTTACAATTGCCACTATTAAAATATTATTTGCAACCCCAACTCAGTTTAAGTAAAGAGACTCTAAAAAATTTCACGGTACTTGTATTCTGATTTTGGAGCGGGAAATCGGCGCAGAAACGTTGCATAGTGTCAAAATCCGCTGATCTTCAACATACGAATATCTTCCAGTTAGAATATGGCGACCAAATCGGCATGTCACAGCTTCCCATTTATTTTCAAAACTTACTTATGATAAACTAAGTTATATGTTATTGGCTTGCATAAATTTAATATTATAGTTATATTGTATACAGAGAAAATATTATAACTTTAAAAGTTTAAAATATTGCATTTGCTCTTTTATTGTATAACATACATGTAAATAAAATTCTTTTTATTTTTAATGAATATATAAGTGTTTGTTACTGTTATTATCAATTATTATATGATATATATCTATTCAGTATATTTAAACAATTATTTAATGGAGTTAACGCGGCCGCCGCAATACCTAGCTGAGACACGAGATTTCAATATTAAATTAAATATATTTTTTATTCACAATGCTACAATTTTTTTAGGGTAAATTGAATTTCTGAGTTCATTGATGCTTTTTTTAAAATTAACTACGAATAATCCTGAACAAAAATTTCAGTTCAACAAATCAAATAATCTAAATAAATAAATAAATAATCAAATAAATAAATAAATAAATAAATAAATAAATAAATAAATAAATAAATAAATAAATAAATAAATAAATAAATAAATAAATAAATAAATAAATAAATAATCAAATAATAAGAAATAAATATTCTTTTTGACACTGCCATTCAATCAAATTTTACCCCATAATTTTTTTAATTGGTTCATTATACTAATAATTTTAAAATCAAGGGTAGAAAATTTCCTCTTATTAATATATTTATATGAAATGCTCCGACTCGGCCATTATACTCTACAGTGGTGCTGAATGTTCGAAAACCATCAGCAATATAATTTCCTAGCCTTCTCCCCCCGTTCTATTATACTTTTTACAAAATTATAGTTATATCTCAATATATATTATATATATTGTATACAAAATGTACGTACTTCGTACACTGCATGTCTCTGAGACAGCTCTTGTATAGTAGCGCATGTGTGGTGAATATTTTAATATCAATATAATTTTGTTTTTCTTTTTTTAATTAATTTTTTAAAATTTCTTGAAAACCCAAATTACAAATATTTTTTTTTATAATTTATTTTATCATAAATTCAAATTTTTATTTTTTTTTTAGCAACCGAACTGCAGATAAAAAAAATGAATCTCTTGATTCTTAAATCATAAAAAATAAGATAAAAGACAACATAATTAATATTTTTTTTATAATTATATATAGTTAATATTATAAAATTTTATTATATGTAATATATTTTAAAATATTTTAAAAACAATCCCTAAACAATTTAATTTATTTCGCGCCTCGCGCCTGCAGAAATCAAACAGCAGACGAGTCTATCCGAGCGACACCGATCATACACGAATTGATTTGAACAGCCGGAACAGCCGGATCAGCTGTCTTTTAGTGGCAATTTAAAAATTTCAAATTTGTGTTGTGAGTTGTCTCTTGGTTTTTGACATAGAGTTAACACGTCCTAGAGTTAATATTATATGGTTTTTGATGGCAATAGTAGGAAGTCCTTTTGCACACAGTGATGTGTTGGATTATTTACAGAAAGAGATGGAGGTAAACTCTCGATAATATTATTTTAGAAATAAAGAATAATTCTGTAGTTTACAGGAAGTCGGCACATCTCTTGAAGAATTGTTGCCATGGTTGATGGAGCCTCCTCGAATCACAACATTTCGAGTGAATACTTTGAGTACTACAGCTTCTGATGTCAAGAAACTTTTTGAATCTGAACTTAACAAGGTTACGAAAGCTCAAAGCTGATTTACAATACATATTATTATATTCCAGCAAATTAGGTTGGGGTATGCATCAATTTAATTTCATGCTGTCGAGTTCCACGATCTTAAAGAGACAATAGTTTTAAGTTGTGTAACAAACTGGCACAGACAATATTTTCTGTGAAACTGGCCACTTTCGATAGTTTCTGTTCTCTAGTCTCTAGCTAATATTGGAAATTGCAATGATAATTATAATTTGTTTTCTGTTCTGACAGACAGCGTCAGAACAATGTCTCGGTCCCGCCCCTGTCGTCCGTCTTGCTCCGGGATTCAGTGATGTGCTGGTGATTGACAGCTGGAACAATCAAAGTGAATGTGATGCAACATCAGCTCAGGTAAATAATATTTACAGTCTTTCAACACTACCTGTAATTTTCAGAAATCAACTTAGTCAGGACAGCTGCAAGGATTGTACTTCAAGATAGCTCATCATCATCAGAGAACCTGTGTGTTTCAGTATAAATTTTTCTTGACTTAGATATTTCTACAGCCTGTTATATGCGTCCCAGCCTTTGCTGAGGTGAGACTGAGGGAACTAAGGAAAACCTCAGTCAGGACGGTCACCTCTACTTTGTATCAATGGGCCAATTAAGTGTTAGCTGTTGTTGTACATAATTATATTTTTTACTTAAATCTTACTAAGAAAATGCAAATATAAACATGCAGTGTTTCTTTGCTTCAACTGAAAGAAATTTCTCTGATGTATAGACTGCCGAGCGCTCGGAGATTATCGTTGACGCTGCTTGTGGTGCTGCCGTGTTGAGAGGCGCTCACTTGTTTGCCCCCGGAGTTCTGGCCATGAGTAAAGGTAACCCAAGATCAGTCAAAATTCAGTCTGCAATGTTTGTCTTTATCACAGAGGTAGATGTAGAAAAGATTAATGCAGTAATATTTACAAAACATGCAACTTTTCTGCACCTACATACATAATGACAATCATTGCAAACTACTGCCTAAGTCAAATTTACTTGTCTCATGAAATCAGCTGTAGCTGTGTGAATTTATAAAAAATTGTGGTAGTGATATTTTAGTTCCCTTTCTGTTCTTCATTTGTATTTTAAAAATTAGCTGGATAAAATGAGCTTCCCAAATATTGACTAATGGCAAAAGAGTATGAGAGTTTTATTTGCTATATGGTCACTATTACTTTCGTTATTATGTCAATTATTTTTTTGTATAAATTTAGTTTCATCTTAAATATCTGTGATTGCATATTTGTGATTTTGCTGAGTAAAATATTTATGTAGGTAATATATAAAATACAGGATAATAAAAGGCTGTATTTTGGATCACATAAAGTACGCAGACAACTAATGTATATTTATTATTTATTCCCAGGTGTTCAAGTTGGTGACCAAGTGGACATCTACGCAGATGTAGAAGGAAAATGTCTGCAAGGCTTGGCTGTGAGGTATCCTGGGAGGAAGAGACTAGTGGGCCGTGGAGAGGTGAAGATGACAAGAAACCAGCTGTTTGGCACGGAGGAGCCTCCGAGGTACATCCAGGTTCATATATGTAATGTTAGCAGGCCTCTTTTTGAAATATAACTCAAGATTTTTTATTAATTTTAAATATTAGAGTACAGCTATTATTTTAAAACTAATGTTTTGAATTTTACACCACTCATTTCAAATACATTGAAGATTTTCATTGAAGAAAAGACACAATATTTTCTCTCTTCTCCCCCTTCCCCTTGCTAAATGTTAATTGCTTTAATATTCAATTCAGTCTGATTAAAACTCTGGCTTTTAGCTTAAGTAATTATTTTAGAATGGGTAATTTACAAAAAAAATACTCATATTTTATGCTATATATAATTTATTTGTTACTTATTATTACTGCATGCTAATTATACTTATTTTACAAACTTTACAAGAACTGGTAGAGCTGTCACTTACTAAATCTTCTTTAGCAACTGCACTAAATTTCAACTGCTCAAACTCTTATCTGTAGGTGTGTTGCTTTACCACACTCTCAACTGTATATTATATTGCTGACCCTGCCCCCAGTGTTGGACATGACCTTTTGACCTTGACATCAGACCTGATTGTCTGCAGAGGAATTGCCGTGCTGGTGACCTCCACTCCCTCTGGCTGTGTCTCGCTGACCCTGCCCCCGGAGCTGGGTGTCCTGCAGAACCTTCCCTCGACCGTGGCGGTGAACGAACTTGGTCCCCTGCCAGGAGAAACGGTGTTGGACATGTGTGCCGCACCAGGTAACAAGACCTCCCACCTGGCTACCCTCATGGAGAACAAGGTGGGTCAAAGTTAGCTTAGATAGGTGAGAAGAGTCAAAGTAAAAATTTGTCATAAAAAATTGGGGTCTCTAGTTCCATGTTTTGCCACCAGGGTGTGCTGGTGGCTCTGGACCGCACGTCTCGGAAGGCCCAGCTAATCCGTGACAACTGCCAGCGCCTCTCCGCCAAGTGTCTGGTGTTTGCCTTCGACTCCACCAAGGCCGTGGCAGCAAGAGAGGACCCCAGCAGGACCGTCCTGCAAGGACCTCCCTTCAACCCCGGTACCTTCGATAAGGTATAGTACTACACAATGTCACTATCATTTTGTCATTTATTGCAAATAAGTTCAAAACCTTTTTCAGTACATATTAAAAGGTTAAAGCTCAAGTAATTACATTGTGTACATAAGATTTAGATTCTTACAATACTGTATGGTCTTTGCTTGCCAGGATCAGTATCTTTCCAATTTCTATATTTTGACCATACTGTTGTAATACACTAAAATTATGACATTTTATTTTAAAAAAATAACATAAATACTGTAATGCACTTTATAAAATTTCATTATAAAATGGTTGAATATTTCTTTTGTAGCACTTTTATTTAAAGTATACAGGGAGCATAGTCATACTGTGTTTAAAATAAAATTATATTTACATTATTTACAATAAGGACTTAATATAATACACTAAATTTAGACCCCCTGCACAAAATACATAACATTTTCTCTATTGATGTCATTGCATATACATATGGTTATCTCCATACAATTCACCCACAACTTCAAATTTCAGGTGTTGCTGGATGCTCCGTGCAGTGCTCTGGGACAGCGACCACAGCTACTTAACAAGACGTCAGTCAAACAACTGAAATCGTACCCTCCTCTGCAGAGACAGCTGTTTGATGCAGTGAGTAGTCATTTTAATTGAGGCATTATGGTATACAGGCTTGTAAACCATTGCAAGCTGAGCTCAGTGTCTTATCTTGCTTTGCTGATAAAGTGATTAATATTGAAGATACTGTAGTTTAAAAGCTGTTATTTAAACTCTACTTGTTTTTTAATTGCTAATTCATTTCTAAACAATTGACTCACAAACCTTTTTAAATGGAATAAAAGTTCATTTGAGGTTTATTCATTAATTTCTAGGGACCCATAATAAAACATATATCTACTAAATTACAATACTGAATTAAAAAATAAGCTATTTTTTCATAACACTTAATTACATTACATCTGTATATAAGTGATGTATAGCATGCAACTTATTTGATTGATCCAGAAACTCCATCGGGGGAGTTTGAAAAATAACATTTTTTTTTTGTCTCAAAACTTACTGTAAGACAAGTCCATGCCATATATATATATTATAATCTTATTATAGCATTTTTCTTCTTAAGCATTCAAATAAATAAAAGAATGCAGACGCTAATCCAAAGTTCCCGTGTTTGCCACCAGGCGGTGCGACTGACGAGGCCGGGAGGAGAAATCGTGTACAGCACGTGCTCTGTGACTCACTCGGAGAACGAGGGTCTGGTGGAGGAGGTACTCAGGAAACATGCAGACTCTCTCACGTTGCTGCCTCCTCGACTCAGGATGACCCCGGTGAGTGGAATGTTAGAGTAGTTCTAATGTACCCGACAAGCTTCTGTAATGTGGGTTGTAACGAGAAATGTGCAGTAAATGCTTGTATTACAGAGCTCATTGAAAATATACATCTTTAAGAAAGGAAACAATTATCGTTTTGTTTTGTGAAGCACAATAACTGCTGGTAATACAATACTGAAAAAATATTAAACTAGAAAGTTATAGTTATCAGGCAAAAGATATAGACTGCATCCCAAATGTCCATTCTCGCCTACTACCCTACCCTACCCTTCCTTACAATGGTGGCGAAATGTAGTTTCTTTATTTATTTTTGCAGTGTTTTGAGTGGCACAATGTCAAATAATCAGTAAAGTGACCCAATTCTGAAGTTGCTCCATTGAAATTATGACAATGTCCTCAAAATAATTTGGGGTGATATTCCTTCTCGAGGTAAAAATGACTTGTCAATTTATTATCAAACTGTGTACATGTGATTTGGAACCTTCTCATTTCTTTTCTGTCCTGACGACGATATTGTACTCCATATTGTCTGCAGGTTGTCGCGACCTCTAGTGACCTCAACAATGACCTTAGGTCATGCGTGCAGAGATTTGGACCTCCAGCACGACCTCAAGTCCAGTACTGGGACTCCGTGGGATTCTTCATTGCACGCTTTAGGAAGAAAATCTGAAATGACTATTTTATTTATGCACTCAAAAAGTAACCAAGTTTCTTTGATTAATTCTCATAAACTTTATATATATATATATATATATATATATATATATATATATATATATATATATATATATATATATATATATATATATATATATATATATATATATATATATATATATGTATGCAACCTTTTTCTGCACATTGTCTTAAATAAATATTGTACAATATCATATTTTATGTCATGCATATTTATAGAAGTGGTTGCTTAAATGTATTAAATGTATTGCATTATTAAAACTATTAAAGACTAAAGAATGTTGCTACAAAACACTTGCATGTTATGTTTGTTTGAGTGCATATAAAATAAACAAATTCTGTACTAAATTAGTTGAAATATTTTTATAAACTTGCGTTTTTGAAAGATTTATTTAAATTAAAATTATTAAAGTTTGTTATAATTTAAAATTTTATTGTTTTTATTTTATTATTCTACCTTTCAGTATTATATTTTATCATGTAAATATTTGGCATATTATGATTACCAAAAAAACATTTTAATTAAAAAAATTAAAATGTTAACATAATATAATATTTGATAAATTATAATTTGAAGATCACCAACAAATTAACATTAATTAGGTTTAATTAAGTTAAAGTTATGGAAATAATTATGAATACTAGGCACTTATTAAAACCTCGCACCGGGCCTTGATTTTAAAAAGACCTGCACGAGACTTTTAAAACTATCTATCAAAGAGTCGCATACAAAATTTGAAGTGCTTAAATTAATTTATAATATTTTACCAGTTTTGAAAAAAAAAAAAAAAAAAAAAAAGGATATTTTATCAAAGAACATCATGGATGAAAACCGAAAATGCAGGCTGAGGTTGAGTTGTTGTGAGAAAACCACTCCTTTTAGTTTCGCCTTAAACCATAAAATATGGATAAACAGTTTAAAGTTTTTGGATTTTCTAAAATTTTTATAAATTATTTATTTATATTCTTCAGGCTGAAATATTTTATGAATCTGACAACAGCTGAAATTATTTTCGATCATTACTTTCATTACTTTAATTAATATATTTTTATTTGTTACATTTATTTTTAAAAAAATTTATTCGTTGAAAGGTAATTATGCAATTTCTTATGCTAAACAATTAAAATTAATAATTTGAATGAGGAAAGATTTTTGCTTATGAAGAAAAATTCCGGTGCATCGTCATTAATAATTTTACTTTGAAATTTTGTATGGGATGTAAAGATCGAGATACAAAACTTGGAAAATTACCATGAAATGTTAGATAATTAATGTATCAATTTAGCCGCAAATCCGTGACGCCAATGAGCTCAATGAAACTGCAATACAAGAAACAAATGAGAATAATTATATTTTGTCTATTTTTTGCGTACATTTCAAGATCTTTGATAATTTTTTTTATTTAAATATATATGAATCATTACCCTGCTCAAAAATCTTGAGCCAAGATCTTGTAAGATCTTGGCAGATCTTGGCAAGATTATGCTGATGATAATCTTGCAAGATCTTGCAAGATCTTTCCCAAGATCTTGCACAAGATCTTGCAAGATCTTAGGTAAGATCTTGAGCAAGACATATCACAATATCTTGAGCAATTGTTCTCTTGCTTAAGATCTTGCAAGATCTTGCAAGATCTTGTGCAAGATCTTGGGAAAGATCTTGCAAGATCTTGCAAGATAATATTTGCTCAAGATCTTGTGATATTATCTTGCTCAAGATAATATTTGCTCAAGATCTTGTAACAGCATCTTGCTCAAGATCTTGCAAGATAATATTTGCTCAAGATCTTGTGATATTATCTTGCTCAAGATAATATTTACTCAAGATCTTGTGACAGCATCTTGCTCAAGATCTTGCAAGATCTTGTGCAAGATCTTGGGAAAGATCTTGCAAGATCTTGCAAGATAATATTTGCTCAAGATCTTGTGATATTATCTTGCGCAAGATAATATTTGCTCAAGATCTTGTGATAGTATCTTGCTCAAGATCTTGCATGATCTTGTCAAGATAATATTTGCTCAAGATCAAAATAATTGCGCAAGATCTTGTGCAATGCTGTCGGTTGGTTTAAATCCGTTGAAAGGCAGCCATGTTGGGTCAGTAATGTAGCGGCAATTCCAAGTAGCAATCTCCGAGTCACATAGCCAACATGACGTCTGAAAAAAAAAACAAAAACAAACAAAGTTAGTATTCTGTCAGTTGCAGCTAGTTTTCGTTAAATAAGGAAGTCTCATGATGCATGGTTTCATTTCTGTATGGATATGTTCATCATTTTGCTTCCTTCCACCTCTCCGTTCAATAATTCTTTTACTCCGCGGGCCATGCTATGTATTTTCTCCTTCAGCTAGGCTCGGTGGAACCTGGGGGTCAAAAACAAAGAAATTCGTCAATAAAATTAGGCACAAATCTAGAAAGTTCTTGTTCAAGACATTTCCTATAGAAATTTAGCAAATCTTGCACAAGATCTTGCAAGATTTTGATCAATTTATCATACATTGCAGTATTTTATACATACCTTTTTCAAAATATCACAAACAAAACCCTGCAATGCAATTAATCTCTATGACATGTTGCTTTATGCATACAACAAGCAGCAGGTTGTCCTCAGTATATTCATCATATTCCAGGTTTGCAAGCAGTTGCAAGGCAAACAGGAAGCAGGTCCGGCCATCCGAATTTCATGAAAAAACATAAAATACTCTATGAGCTTAACAATATATTAAACAAAAACAACTTAACATAAGTTTAAGCTTACCTGGAACTGTGTATAAAGTACTAAATTAGCACAAATGAACACAAAACTTCATGTTTCTTCTTCAGCTCTTACGTTCACCAACCGTCCATTTTCGAGTTACGCCCCTAGCAGACAAATGTGACAAAATTTTCCACCAATATATGCGCATGCGCGGATAAACGCGGTAAATGCTCTATTGCAATCAAATGAGGTGAGATCGAAAGTTGTACTAACTTTTTCAGATCTTTAATTTATTCACAGAGAGACAGAGAAAACCTCAGAAAACTCTGCATGAGAGCTGAGAGTATATATTATATTATTTATAATCTTACTGTTAGATATTCACATACGCAAAATCAAAATACGAAACTTGAGCCGACAAATATTACAATATTAATATTATACTATTAATAATATTTTAATAATTATAATATTAATTATAATCTATTACAATTATTAAACTATATATACTGTGTTTTACTGCGTCTTTTAATTTGACTAAAATATAATATAGATCGAGTTTCTAGAGATAGAAGTGCTATGCAATATGTCGATCAATATCATAATACAGTATATTTTATTATATTTGCCAAACTTAATTATAAATTAAATTTCTTGTATTTTGTCAGACGTGAATTTTAATCATCTTGTAATGAACAATGAGTACCATAACAATGAGTACCATATATATGCACTAATATGCAGTATAATACCGTCGTTCGAAATAAATTATTATTAATATATTATTCAAATATACATGTATTAGTTGACCTTAATTATTATCAATATAGTAGTTTTGGACGTTTATAGACTTATATACCATTTCCATTTTACTGAATGGTTCGCGCACTCATGCAAATTCTGTTAAAGTAAACATTTTGTATATTATTTATTTCTCTTTAAAAAAATCTATAATCGACCTGGTATATATATATATATATATATATATATATATATATATATATATATATATATATATATATATATATATATATATACACACACACACACACAGGATTAATTAAGAATTTCATAGCTATAGAGCTCCATATTATATATATTAACCATCAAGCAGAAGTTTTGATTCAAAAGAATCAATAAAATATTCTATTCTCCCGGAGAGGCAACATAATATAGATGAAATTGCATGTACTGATATTTTTCCAGCATATATATCATGCTATATTAGGTTATTATCAAATCAAATACCGATTTCTTTTTAACATAAAAGTCTGTTTTCTAAATTTAAATACCTTATGATAGGCATAAAACAATGCATGGGCTTATTTGTGTTATTGTAAATAAAAGTTAAAAATTAATTGTGCTAATTAAGAAATAAAAAATTATTGATACGTACGTGTGGACCAACAATGTACGTTTCTGTAAGCTAGCTGCAGTGATGATACTGATTATGCTTTCGTCATTGCTATGCAGACACCAAAACGTGCATAAAATATGATACAAATCGATCGCTACCTATAAAAATATAGATTAAGGCTAGTCACAGACAGAATCGCATGATTTCGCAGCGTATGATAAAAAAATTAAGAAACTGTGCGATCAGATACGTGCGCGCACACAGCTTCGCATGGTAGCGTATGGTTACTATGGTATGACATCGTAAAAGTTTCTCATTTAGAACCGGTTCTAAATTTTTATCATACGAAGTCATACACAATACGAAATCATACGCGATGCTGTCTGCGAGCAGCCTAACCACCTATACCGGAGAATTCAAGCATTACAGTTTAATTGCATCTATAATAAGCTCATTATATAACCACAAATTCTCTTTAAATTAATTACTAAGAAAAAAAGTTGTAGAAGTAATTAAGCGTGTCATAGTATATCCACGCGCGCTTACAACGGTCTCATCATATCTATGATATCCCCGAGATATCAGTGATATCTCATATCATACACTGTAAGAAATATTTGTAAGTTTTTGTAAAATTTAGCGTATAATGTAACTTTATACCTTTTTTAACGTTTTCGTCATTTTTTCATTAAAAATTGCAAATTTGTTAATCAATTTGTAAAATCATTGAGCAAAAGGTTAAATTAATCCACTTATACAAAATGTTATATATTTTTTGTACAAAAATTTAATTTAAAATTTTTCCATCGGGAAATGTTTTCAAAGAATTCATAAGAAAATGTAAAATTATTGTACATGAATATAATGTTACTTTAAAAAAAGTAAAAAGCATATAAGACCTATAAAGATGCCAATTTTAGTGCTCGAATTCTTTAAATCAATAATTAAGTATTATATCTATATTTATTGATATCTATAATATATATCTAGATATTTTATATCTAATATATATATTTTGATTAGTGACTTAATTTTATCGCGTTTTATTTATAATTTTCTGTAAGCAAAATGCAATGATTATCACTGCAGCTTGCAGAAAAACACAAAAAGTAATTGGTCCGCGAGTCGATATAAGTTTTAGAGTGCAAAAATTTTAATCTTATTTACAATAATACAATAGGCCGGTTCATCTACTCTTCTCATTTTAAGGTATTTTTATTTAGAAAACAGACATTTTTGTTTTTCGTTTTATGAAATACGTTTTTAATTTGATAATTATAACGCGCGTACAGTGTTTTGTCGGAAAAAAAAAGTCGTCCTTATACAAATTCTATGTTGCCTCTCCAAGTGAATTAATCAAAACTGCTGCTAGGTTATGGCTCTAAAACTCTAAATATACTTTTAATTAAAATTAATTATAGTTCGGTGTGTGTTAGACTGATTGACTATAATATATTATATATTTATGAAGCGGGGGAAAAAAATGTTTACTTTAACAGAATCTGTTTGCGAGCCGTTCTCAGTAACAGATTATAAATCCAACGTTCAATACTGCTATATATATATTCCATGCCATGGACGTAAGAATGATTTTTTTCTGGTAGTCTGGTAGATTCCCAAACTTGACATTATTATTATAGTAATATTATATTAAACATTAATTAAAATACGTAGATACTGAAAATTTGATCAATTATTATTTCCTTTAATTTATTGATTTGAGAAAAAATAAATAACGTGAATTTTATAATAATAATTAATGCAGTTACCAATAAAAGCCGAATTCGGGCAAAAGTAGAAAATAATAAGAAAAACTAGTTTTATAAGCATGGCATCGGGTTATAAGCAAAACCTGAAATAATGTAATATTTCGGGGATTTGCTCAATTAAAGCTCGATGCTCAAAACTATTTTAAATGCCTTAAAGGGATACATGCCTCAAATTACAAATTAGACAGACATTATGTGTTGCTCGAATTTATAATAAACATTCGTATTATTTTTACATGCGCGCGGTGCGACTGTGCGAAGTCGCGCTACAAAGAAAGTCCTTGCTGACGTCACAACTCACAGCTAGCACCGATTAGCATTGAGTTATGACGTCATCAAGGACTTCATGACGTCATCAAGGACTAAATTTCTTACTTTGAACTGCGACTTCGCACGGATGCATCACTCGTGAGAAAAAATGATGCGAATGTTGATTATTTACTCTAAACCCACTTGGTGACTATCTAATTTGTAATTTGAGGCCTGTATGCCTTTAAGTCGAAATGAGCAAACTGCCGATGAGGACTTTAATTTCGGCTTTTGCTCATTTCCATCTGAACAAAACTATAGTTCTGCGAATTGCGGTTTGACTAAAGAACCCGAAATGAGATTTTATTTCGGCTTTTGAGCAAAATTTAAACAAAATTTGTTCTGCGCATTTCCCACAGCTAAATTTATTTAAAATATTGATACATGTTAATTTCATGTGGTACAACACATGCTTCATTCTAACTAGTATCAAGGACTGTACATAATCCTTGAAATAGTATGACATTGTATATATATATATATTGTGTTTTTTTTTTACCATAATTTTCATATGGCTTATTATTTATTTAATTTATTATATTCTTTACGGTTTCTACTTTTTTAAAGTAACGTACGTATATCATATTAAATAATATTTCTCATCATTTATTTAGTAAAGATGTCCTGAAATTACAATCTGTGATCATGATACATTATATAAATCAGAATATATTACTCATGTATACTCGATTATTCTTGAATTATCGAAAGAAGTTTATTTTGTTTATTTTAATTTTTCTTTTTATAGCTAATTAAGCTATACTATACATATATCTAAAGATTGAGGTTTAGGTTAAAGGAACATGACAAAATACAGTATTCAAATGTGCATAAAAAGGTGATCGTTATTATTTTTTTTTTGTGTAATTAACCTATTATATATAGTATAAACTGTTTTATATATATATATATATATAGTATCAAAACCATGCAGTGCGCAAAATAATATAATTTTATTTACAGTAAAATAATTGCGAGTCAATAAAGTCATGCATCAGAGATGTCACTTTTGTTAATTGTTAATCAAGATATAAAAAATAACATTATATATTTATGTTTATATTGATATATAATTATATAATAGTGGATGTGTGCCGCAGTGCGCTTGACCGGGTCTTGTCAGATCACCGAAGTCAGCAACGCCGAGCGTGGTATGGTTATAGTTGGATGGGTGACCATTTTCAACAAAAAACACGTTGTCCACCCAGGGGTAAATCGTTGCGCTTTTCCACAATGTGATTCCCCTGGCTTTGGACCATTGCACTTCAATCAGGCTCACTGACAAAAGCTGTAGCGTCCATCCTGACTGAGGTTTCCACGTTTCCTTCAGTCGCATATGCAGGCAAATGTCGGGATGGATTGCAAGGCCGTGGCCGCCCCCGTTCTGACAGCAATGCCTCCCCAGCATCAGTTGAAGTTTAATTGCCATCGGCATGCATGGAACTCATCAAATATTTAATATGTGTATACTGAATATAATTAATACATATACATGTATGGTGATAATATGATCGTTGATTTGCATCTGAATGCTGGATTTTTGCAATTATAATTATTTCATATCTTTTAAATAAAATAATGTAGTTGAAAAAAATATGTTAAATTGTTGCAGTCATCAATTTTGCTGCAGAGGTTAACATAAATTATTATATATATGTATTCACAATAAGTTATATAATTGCAGGGTATCTTTGCTCAAAAATAATGAGAATTTAAAGTAGAGTGAGCGATTGCATTTTTTTTTTAATATTTTATTTTCTAAAAATAGTTTAAGCTGCCCTCTATTGAGAAATGAAAACCAAAAAATTCCATCTCAAATAGTTTCACCACAAATATTCCCAAAATTGGTGTTTCGGAGGCCTTTAACGTGCAGCCTTATGGAACATAAAACCGCGTTCTACTCCAACATTTTCTGAACTATGGTACCATTTAAAAAATACTTATACGTAATCTATGATGAATTCTTTAAATGGATTTTTAAATAAAAAAAACAAATTACGGAGCCATTTTTTCAGGAAAAAATCTTTAAGTTTTTGCGGGTTAATTCCCATAATTAAGGATTTTCATGATTTTTATCCAAGAAAATGACCCCGTAATTTTTTTTTTATTTGAAAATTCATTAAAGAATTCATCATAGATTACGTAAGTATTTTTTAAATGGTACCATAGTTCAGAAAATGTTGGAGTAAAACGCGGTTTTATGTTCCATAAGGCTGCACGTTATAGGCCTCCGAAACACCAACTTTGGGAATTTTTTGTGGTGAAACTATTTGAGATGGAATAATTTTTTGGTTTTCATTTCTCAATATTATAGAGGGCAGCCTAAACTATTTTTAAAAAATAAAATAATAAAAAAAAAATGAACTCGCTCACTCTACTTTAAGTAATAAAGTAAAAAAATTATGGTATATATGTAACATATTTATTATATAAATAAACAATTAACGTACACCCCAAGTATACTACCGATATAAATATATATAATAGTATATATACATTATTAAGTCCTGCATGTGGCACGATGTACCTCAAATTAATAATTTCTTGAAATACCGCGATGCGCAGAAATAGAGTTTAATAATAATTATGTTCAGATGGAAATGAGCAAAAGCCGAAATGAAAGTCTTCATTGGGTTTTGCTCATTTCTACTTGAGCGCAAAACTATAATAGTATTGAGCAAAACCCGAAATATTATATTATTTCGATTTTTATTTTGCTCATGATACCCGATGCTCGATAAACAAGAACTTAATTTTTACTAGCATATTATATTTATATACCAGTCGTTAGATGCTCAAAACTTGTTTTGGTCATTTTTTTCGGCTTCTCTGCCTCAATTTGGCTTTTATTGGTATAGTAATTAACATATATATATATTTGTAGAATACATTGTAATATATTTAAGTATATATTATAAATAAGCTACTATTTATATTATGCATTATATATATGTATATTTATATATATTATATATATATATATATATATATATATATATATATATATATATATATATATATATATATATATATATATGATTTTAATGATTTATATATTATTTATATATAAATTTATTAATGATATATAAATAATTAAATACTAGATATTGTACAATATTTTAATTTTAATTATAACATAATTATTTACACTATTAAAACATAAAATAAATATATTTCAGCAGTATATTATGCTATATTATTTCACTGGTGCCAGGCGGTCTGTGCTGCGGGAAGTTTGAGAACAGGGGAATAAGCTGTTCCACAAACGTAGCTCCTCCCTCGCTTTTGATTGGGCAAAATTTGTCACAAATGTCTGCTGGCAGTCAGACTATCCATTTTCAGTTTCAACACATGTTATAAAAACGCGTATCGCATTGCATTTGTTTCCCAACGTTTTCTAGCGCGCCGTCGCGCGCAATTTTGAAAACGAATAAAAATGCACTGATCAAGCTGAAAACTTGTATCCAGAGGTTAATTGGCAAGCTGAATTTAATGATGGTTATTAAATTAACCCTGAATAATTATTGGGGGTGCTGTTACCCTTATTTAAAAAAAAATTGAATATTGCGATTTTGAATAGAAAAAAAATATGCAAACGGGTGCGATCGATCGGCAAAAAAATTATATGACCATGGGGAGGTTTTCACCCTTACTAAAATCTTGCGTAAGAAATTACTTCTTGAACAAGATTGCCATTTTAAACAAGAAAAATCTTGCCATAACTATGAAAAGAAGTGTAAAGTTTTTTCTTGCTCGAGTCTATTACTTGTCCAAGATGTACATTTTGGGTACAAGATGGTAGTTAATCTTGGGTAAGAAATGATTTTTTGGCCAAGATTGCCATCTTACGCTAGATGGTAACTTACCCAAGAAAAAATCTTGCGATAACTATGGAAAAAAGCGTAAGATTTTTTCTTGCTCGAGTCTATTACTTGCTTAAGATTGAAATCTTGGGTATAAGAAATGATTTCGTGCACAAGATTGCCATCTTACGCAAGACGGTAACTTACCCAAGAAAAAATCTTGCGATAACTTTGAAAACAAGCGTAAGATTTTTTCTTGCTTGAGTCCATTACTGGCCCAAGATGGATCTCTTGGGTAAGAAATGATTTCTTGGCAAAGATTGCCATCTTACGAAAGACGGTAACTTACCCAAGAAAAAATCTTGCGATAACTATGAAAACAATCGTAAGATTTTTTCTTGTTCGTGTCTATTACTTGCCCAAGATGGAAATCTTGGGTAAGAAATGATTTCTTGCACAAGATTGCCATCTTACGCAAGACGGTAACTTTTACCCAAGAAAAAATCTTGAGAAAATTTTGAACAAGCAAGCAAGATTTTTTCTTGCGTAAGTCTATTACCTGCCCAAGATGAATCTCTTTGGTAAGAAATGATTTCTTGGCCAAGATTGCCATCTTACGCAAGACGGTAACTTACCCAAGAAAAAAATCTTGCGTTAACTATGAAAACAAGCCTAAGATTTTTTCTTGCTCGAGTCTATTACTTGCCCAAGATGGAAATCTTGGGTAAGAAATGATTTCGTGCACAAGATTGCCATCTTGCACAAGACAGTAACTTACCCAAGAAAATATCTTGCGATAACTATGAAAACAAGCGTAAGATTTGTTCTTGCACGAGTCTATTAATTGCCCAAGATGGATTTCTTGGGTACAAGATGGAAATCTTGGGTAAGAAATGATTTCTTGGCCAAGATTGCCATCTTACGCAAGACGGTAACTTACCCAAGAAAAAATCTTGAGAAAATTTTGATCACGCGAGCAAGATTTTTTCTTGCTTAAGTCTAATACTTGCCCAAGATGGAAATCTTGGGTAAGAAATGATTTCTTGGCCAAGATTGCCATCTTACGCAAGACGGTAACTTACCCAAGAAAAAATCTTGCGTTAACTATGAAAACAAGCGTAAGATTTTTTCTTGTTCGTGTCTATTACTTGCCCAAGATGGAAATCTTGGGTAAGAAATGTTTTTTTGCACAAGATTGCCATCTTACGCAAGACGGTAACTTACCCAAGAAAAAATCTTGAGAAAATTTTGAACACGCGCGCCAGATTTTTTCTTGCTCAAGTCTATTACTTGCCCAAGATGGAAATCTTGGGTAAGAAATGATTTCTTGGCCAAGATTGCCATCTTACGCAAGACGGTAACTTACCCAAGAAAAAATCTTGCGATAACTATGAGAACAAGCGTAAGATTTTTTCTTGTTCGAGTCTATTACTTGCCCAAGATGGAAATCTTGGGTAAGAAATGATTTCTTGCACAAGATTGCGATCTTACGCAAGACGGGAACTTACCCAAGAAAAAATCTTGAGAAAATTTTGAACACGCGCGCAAGATTTTCAATCTTACGTAAGATTTTTTCTTGAGCAAGTTAATTACTTGCCAAGATGTCTATCTTGCGTAAGAAATGACTTCTTGAGCAAGATTACCATCGTGCGCAAGCCATAAACTAGCTAGCTCAAAAAATAATATTGCAAAAAATTCGAAAACACGCGCAAGATTTTCTATCTTGCAAGATATTTTTTCTTGCGCAAGTAAGTTTCTTGCCAAGATGTCGATCTTACGTAAGAAATGACGTCTTGAACAAGATTATTATCTTGCTCAAGATCTTTTTAAACCAAAAATATCTTATTTTTTGACTTTTCCCAAATTTTTTGGTTAAATATTATTTTTAGAAGGATAATATATATTCCTGACCAGCATTGATTACTGTCTTGCCTCTTTTTTGGACTTCTTGAGTTCACTTGACAAGATCATAAAAGATCTTGTAAGATATTGCTCAAGATTTTTGAGCAGGGTATTAATATATTAATTATAATGAAAGGAAATAGTGATCGGGAAAAAAAAACTTTCGTTGATTCTTCACTTTTCAGACTCTAAAAACAATCTGAAAATTATAATTTAAAGTAACATACTTAATTCTATAATGTATATATTTTGTAAGATAATTTCATTAACATTAATTTTGCTGTAAAAATATATTTTATATTGTTTTCCATTAATTAATTAATGTAATTAAACCATAATTATGTTTTTATCAGTTTATTTATAGTTTTTCAGCTTTCGATATTCATTTATATATATATATATATATATATATATATATATATATATATATATATATATATATATATATATATTCTTAAAATAAAGTTTTTATTTGCATTGAAAATTAATAATTATAGCTATTTATGGTATAAAATATAATGGGTATTTATCAACACGATTAAATTTAATAATACTTTATGTTTATTTAATATCATTCAAATTTAATCAAAATTACAATCAAATTTAATAACTGCACTGATAATTACATCTCACAAACCAACAATGTTAATTTAGAAGCACTTGCGGTGCACAATTGAAGGACCGGACTCGTCGTACTCCTGCTTGGAGATCCACATCTGCTGGAAGGTGGACAGGGAAGCCAGGATGGAACCTCCGATCCAGACGGAGTACTTCCTCTCAGGAGGAGCGATAATCTTGATCTTCATGGTCGAGGGCGCCAGGGCGGTGATTTCCTTCTGCAGACGGTCTGCAATGCCAGGGTACATGGAGGACCCTCCGGACAGGACGATGTTGGAGTACAGGTCCTTGCGGATGTCGAGGTCACAACGCATGATGGAGCTGTACGTTGTCTCGTGGACTCCGGCACTCTCCATGCCCAGGAAAGACGGCTGGAAGAGGGCCTCAGGGCAACGGAAACGTTCATTACCGATGGTGATGACCTGACCGTCCGGAAGCTCGTAGGACTTCTCGAGGGAGCTGCTGGAGGCGGCGGTGGCCATCTCTTGTTCGAAGTCGAGGGCCACGTAGCACAGCTTCTCCTTAACGTCGCGGACTATCTCGCGCTCGGCTGTAGAAGAAAAAAAAAATAATTAAATTTAAAATATAGAAGCAGTCATTTTTGCCCAGAAATTAAACCTTTCAGCCTTTCCTTCCTCTCCCCAAATCAATATTGGACTCTTGAATTATACATTAGAGTGTGCGAGCATCTCGTAGGACTGTTTTTTTTTAATTATAAATATTATAATATATCTAAAGTGCAGTAGTAATTAGTTTCCTAATAAGCAATATATATATTGGCCTTAAGTACTTAAACTTCTGAGAAATGAAGCTCCCCCTTCTGACTCTTAAGGACCTCAACTGAAGAAATGCTTGAGGGTTTTAAATCGAGAGATATAATTCCCGAGGAGAGGTCAAGTTGTTCAAGCCGAGTCAAGAGAACAGCTTTAAAAATGATAACATAAATAAATTAATAAATAAATAAATAAATAAATAAATAAATAAATAAATAAATAAATAAATAAATAAATAAATAAATAAATAAATAAATAAATAAATAAATAAATAAATAAATAAATAAATAAATAAATAAATAAATAAATAAATAAATAAATAAATAAATAAATAAATAAATAAATAAATAAATAAATAAATAAGCTAATCATCAGCAAAACAAATTATTGAGGGACTTAAAATATAATTTATATAATTATTGCACTATTATTTTATGTTTTATTTTTGATGGAATGTGTCTATTTTCATATAAAATAAATCTTACTTATTATCCACCAAAATACGCATACTCGGTGGGGTACTCCATATGTTTACCTCTGGACAATACAAACTATGATGCTGTAACTGCAGCTCCAAGAGTTAGATTTATTTTGCAATTTAAAAAAATAGGTAAAAAGAGCACTCATTTTAGTCTAAAAAAAATGTGGGTATTATAACACCACTCCTCTGAATCATGGCAGCTCCAAAAAAGACAACAAGTCCATTCTGTCTCGAAGTACTTTATTTTTTCTTTCAAACTAATTTTGATGTAACTGACTTTGTTGTCAAATTAGTGGAGAACACTCACCTGTAGTGGTGAAGGTGTAACCTCTCTCAGTCAGGATCTTCATGAGGAAGTCAGTCAGGTCGCGACCTGCAAGGTCCATACGCAGGATGGCGTGCGGCAGGGCATAACCTGGGAGAAATAATCGTATATGCTGCATTAAAAATACATTTATAACATTCTTTGCTATATGCTTCATATAAATCAATAATTAATACACCAACATTTTGCCTTTTTTTTTAGCATTTAAATTGATGAGCTGCATACTTTGAGATGTACATTTTTACTTTGTATCAAGTAAGATACGGAGGTCTCTAATGGTCTCTGTAATCCTGTAACTATGCAACTCTTAAAGCACCACATTAAAATTCCAATACGAAACGAAGTGCATGCTGTGGGACGCTGGCATTTACATAATCACTGCCAGGAAGGCTCAAAAACTAAACATCAAGGTGAATTAAGCCACCAGTTAAAACACAGACATGGTAAAATGTCATGTTGGTGTTTATCATAAATTGATTGAGTCTATTTTTTCATCCAACATTATAATATTGGTAATGATATTCACAAATAACGCAAGTGTGTATTTTATCTTATTTATTTTATTCATTGATGCACAAAAATTTGCATATCTTCAAAGGGGAAACTTTAAACATTAATAAAAATACCTTATCTTATAGTACATAATCTTTAAAATATAAAAGTATTATAATATGTATACATTATTATCGAATCTCGTATGGTGGCCATGTTGATGATAAAATCGCTACCTGCAAGGCGAGGAAATCTTGAGTCCCTGATTGGCTGCGGCACGCTATTTTCTTGTTTTACCCTCTCCATGAAAAGCACCCCTATACTGGTTCAATATAAGTGACTCCATACCTTCGTAGATGGGCACGCAGTGAGAGACACCATCCCCGGAGTCCATGACGATACCGGTGGTACGACCTGACGCGTACAGAGAGAGCACGGCCTGGATGCTGACGTACATGGCGGGGGTATTGAAGGTCTCGAACATGATCTGGGTCATCTTTTCACGGTTGGCCTTGGGGTTGAGGGGCGCCTCGGTGAGCAGGACGGGGTGCTCCTCGGGGGCGACACGCAGCTCGTTGTAGAAGGTGTGGTGCCAGATTTTCTCCATGTCGTCCCAGTTGGTCACGATGCCGTGCTCGATGGGGTACTTGAGGGTGAGGATACCGCGCTTGGACTGCGCCTCGTCTCCCACGTACGAGTCCTTCTGACCCATGCCCACCATCACGCCCTAATGGAGAACACAGTGTTTTAGTATTTTTTTCCGTATGTTTTACATTAAGTTATAAATCATGTTCATGAAATATATATTCATGATAGAATATAGTATTTATTTACATAAAAATCCAAAGTATCAATGGACAACCTGCATGTTTTTTTTTTTTAATTGCAGAAATGATTAGAGGAACACGAAATCGCAAATTAAACTACTCTGATTTTTTTCAAATTTTTTGAGTCCTGGAATTATTTTTAAAAATTATTAAAAAAGCGGTCACGCCCTCTGGAGGCGTCAATAGGCGTCTAGGCTATATCCTTTTTATTAAGGATCTAGAGGGGCCAACATAAGTTACAGAAATTTCAATAATTATTTAAAATAATTCCGGGTCTCCAAAAAAACTGAAATAATTCAGAGTAGCATAATTTTGTATACCCTCCATTAATTTCTGTAATAATAAAAAAATATCCTGCAGATTGTTCATAAAAAAAATATCAGACGACGAAAAATACTCACGACGTGTCTCGGCCGTCCCACGATGGACGGAAAGACGGCCCTCGGAGCGTCATCTCCGGCAAATCCGGCCTTGCACATTCCGGAACCATTGTCAACCACCAGCGCTGCCACCTCGTCGTCACACATTGTTGTTTGTTTTAGGGGCTGCAACAATGAAAACTGTAAGACTATAATATATGCTTTTTATGTGACACTTAATTGTAAGAAAACTTGACACATGTATGTAATATTTTGTATTTAACGACAATTTTAATAGTGTTAATTAATTTTATACTATAATATTTATTTTTTTTATCTATATAATAACGTATTTTCTAAAAGCTTTTAAAACGCCCATAAAAATTGTTATAATAAATAACTGCAACTTTAAGTAAACAAAAGGAAGATCAATGAAATTTCATCATTAGGGGTTGAAAATATTTAATATTAACAGCCTTTACAAAAGCAAGAAAATTTTCAATATTTTATTACGCTTATAAAGAAAAACTTTTCCCATGCATATATAGAAGAATTTTAAGTTTTCCTATAATAATATATCAAATTAAATAATGCATGCATTAATTTTTTTATATATTTTTCCCGTATGTCTAAGTTAGGCAGGGAAGGAGGGCGGAGCTCATCTGTAAAGCAACACCCTTGTGTACTAGGGTGCCTGCATACCCTTAGGATAATTACAGTGAAAATTTATGTGTTAATTAAACATACCTTGGAATGGGATGAAATATGAATCCTCCAACTCAAGCTTGTGGAATGGGACGAGACAAATTATGTCAAGTCTTTTTATCAAACATAATATCACAGTTTATGTCCATATTTGGTCATGTAATTTTCTGGTCATCAATTGGACGTTACATCGAATGTTATTTGTGATAAGATAATGAGAGAGAAGGTTAATTGGGCGTCTCAAGTTTCAGAGAAAAGTTAATATTTATCAGTCATGCACGTCATCGTGATGTGCAGAATACTTACATCAAGCACGTACTTATAATTTATCGATTTTTAATTTAAATAAATAAAGAAGTATACAAATTTTATGCCTCTATAACTTTTATATTCTCAATCTGTTATCAACTAGTATAGATGTGCTTATATACTATATAATATTTCACTCTAAGGTTCAGCCTAAAGTTCATCACTGTATTATAATATAGTTAGTGCATTACATAATTATGGATAAATAAAATTTTCATTTTCATAAAATGAAAATGATCAAGTCGTACTAAATTTATATGCAGATGATCTTGCTATTATTTCAAAGAGCAAAGTCAAGCTACAAAAAGCGCTAAATAATCTATCCATCTGGGCCAAAACAAATGGTCTAGAAATTAACACAGAGAAAACCAAGGTTGTTAAGTTTAGAAGAGGCGGACCGTTATGCAAAAACGATGAAATTTATTGTGACGGTCAAAAGATTGAATTTCTAAATTCATTTAAATATCTTGGCATAATACTTCAAATGACAGGGCTTTCTTTTTCTAAACATATAACAGAAAGATGTAAGAACGCTATCACTGTTATGTACACTATCTCAGGGCTGTCTGGTCTATCCGTCAAAACAGGGCTCAAACTATTCAATTTAAAAGTCGCCCCTGTGGCTACTTATGGTATTGAAATTGTATGGCCTCATTTATCTGTATCCGATTTTGATAAATTAGAATCAGTAAAAGCCATGTTTGTTAAAAGATTACTGTGTCTGTCAAAATTTACCGAAACTAGACTGGCCTATAAACTGATAGATTCCAATTATTTTATTACAGAAATCAAAGAAATGTTTAAACTTCCAACGACAGATCAATATTCCAATTTTATAGCTGTCAAGAATCAAAAAGCTCAGGATATTAATCCTGAGTTTTACAGCACTGATGCTATGACATGTAAATATTGGTGTCTGCCCCAATTGGATAGATCCAATGTTAGAAATGTTTTAACTCGCCAGGCTGTTCACGGCTTCCACTATCTAATTTGTAAATCTTCTGGTTATCATAAAGCTGAACAATCTTGTGTATGTAAATTATGTAATGAATATTGTAGCCAATATCATTTAAATATCTGTAAATCTAGAATTAAGTCTATTAGCGATTATGCCAGGGGAGATTTCATATAGTCTATAGATTTTGAATAGCAATGAAGCAATAAGTTTTTTTATTCTATCTATTTTCTATGTCATATTTTGTCTTATATATATGTGATTATATATATGATATATTATTATTATGATGTAACAGGCTGTTAGTATCATCTGTTATTTTATTTTATATTGTTTTATTATCATTTTCTATTGTTCTATTATTCTGTAACTATTATATATGTTTTGTATGTATGTTTTATGTGTTCTATTGTAATGTTTTTCTATAATGTATGTTTCTAGTGCTGTTAATATGTACACTTTCTGTGTTTAATAAAAGACTAATAATAATTATGGATCAGCTCTAACAAACATGAAACTCTATTTTTTGTCCTGTTTGCCTAATCTCAGAATGAGATGATATATTTTGGCTTCAGCAGTTTACGTATTATGCAGTCACAGCCAAATGTAAGGATAGTGAGTACGTACTGCACAAATCAACCTGCGCCACTCATTATGATTGAATCGCTCTGTACATTGTACATATTAAAGATTGACAAGAATATGCTTAGATGATAATTTTATTATACTCTACAATGTATAAAACTATAAAAATAATTTAATTGTAGGAAAAGGATAAGGTGATGAGAAGGCTTATTGTTTTACGTCCCAGCATTTGTTCATATTCATTTTTATTCATCCAATTCCATGTATAAATATGCATATATTAATAACAATTATAAATATTAAAGCATTATGCATGGGTAAGGTTGAGTGGAGACTAAGGGAACTGTGTAAACCAGAGTCAAGATGCACACCTCAACGTGCACCCATAACACAAAAGTCCATTGCAGTGCTCTGCCATTGATGGAGAGAAAACCACGTTGGTTTTGAAATATTAAGTATCGCAGTCATCCATCAAAGTAATAAAAATGCTCGGCTATGCTCGACTTTGGTGACGTAATGCATGCCACACTTTGCAATGTACGCGTATTTTATCTATTTGAAGCCAAACACTTCAAAGCTGCAATTACTTTCAGGAAAAAAAAATGTATATTTTTTTAAACAAAGTTAAGAATTTAATACATTTTTGTATTCAATTTACAATTCATAATTATGTATTAAATTTATTATTATAATATATTACAAATTTTATTTAATAAATATAATGATTCAAATTAAATATTGCAAAAAATATTTTACAACTCGCAAGACTATCTTTTTGAACTTTAAGCACCATTTTTTATTATGATTTTTATAAATTGTAAAATTATTTTCCCACTGTAAGTTGAAAATTACTTTATATTGATAAATAAATAAAGGTTACTACAATGTATTTATAATACGAAGAAGTCAAAAAATAGAAAGTTACAGACAAATTAATTTAAAGTCACTCTCAAAGTGAGTGATGTTATCTTGTTACAAGATAACATCATTATAATCTTGTTCGAATTAAAGTTTTAAATCTTTTATAAGAAGCTTGCAGTTAAGCTGCTGATATTTTATGATTTATGTATAAAATTTCAATACTGAAATATGATCCGAAACTCATAATTTCCTGCTACTCAAAATAAGAATCTAAACTTTATTTAACTGTATATATTCTAAACCTGCAAATATATTAAAAAAAAAAAACGCGATGACTCAGCAGTATTATCTTTCCTCTTAAAGATAAAGCCGACCTACCTCTTTTATAATATAGCGTCAGCTGATAACATATGGGACTTTCCGTTCAAACATGGTTACGTGTGACGTCACTAATTTCTTAGATTACTGTTGAGGTTTCAACAAGAGTAGAAAATCATTGTTGCAACAACACTGTGTGACGACGATATGTCAGCGACAATTATCGATAATGGTAGCGGCACAATCAAGGCCGGATTGGCAAGAGATGAAGAACCAAGTGTCATCTTCCCGTCCATTGTGGGACATCCTCGAGATGTGAGTATATACTTCCGTTACAGCATTTCTACTGTCGTACAGAGTACGAGGACTTACTGGTAAAACTGGTAATAAAATGGTCATGACCCCGTTGACCTTTTGGTTTTTATAGTCAACGCACTGATCCACTCAAGTTGCATTTAGAATTATTGCTTTGCTGTCGTTAACGACCATCCTAAATGAGGTTTCCATGTTTTCTTATTTAAATTAAAAAAAGATTGAAATTTATAATTTGTCTCTCACAATACTTTTTCTTGAATGGAATATTGACCTCAATTTTTTGTTATTGCAGAAATGGACAGAGGGTGCAAAGTTATGCTACCCTGATTTTATACAACCCTGGAAGTATTTTAAAAAAAAAATTGATGAAAGTCCTTTTTGTGACGTCACGAGGCGCCTCTTTGAAAAGGATAGGACTTGCCGCCGCGTGACATCACAAAAAAGACTTTCAATAATTTTTTAAAAATTACTTCCAGGGCTGTAAAAAATTTGAAAAAAATCAGAGTAGCATAACTTTGCACCCTCTATCCATTTCTGTACTAAAAAAAAGTGGGGTCAGTACTCCATTATACTCGCCACTCTTTTACTCTCTTCTGATAGTTGTTAGGTTAAACCCTCCAAATTTGCCTTCATCATATGACTTCAATTCTAATCGCATGTTGTCTTGGAAGACAGGTACGTTGATTTATATTTCGTCACTTCAGAATGTAAATCACGCAACTTCAAAAAATTTGATGCAACTCCAAACTTGATCTCACTAGAACAAAAAGGTCAAAGCTTCATCTATTTCTTCTAGTTACGTGATTTGCATTCTGAGGTGACGAATTTTGTAAAACTTATTCTTGGGGGTTAATACTCTATTATATAATCAACTGTTATTATAGTCTGTTATTAATATAGCTCTATATAATGGCAAACCATGAAAAAACACTCATTCACGGGGTTAATTATTTATAAATTTATTTATTTATTTACTCGACTTTATGGCAAGGGTAAGGCAATAATACCTTTTCTTACCACTGACCAATTGATTACATTATTGGTAGATTGGTAAATATTTTGTTGGAACAAATTAAAATCTATCATTTATAGATTTACACTGTTCTACATAAATTTAATCCTTGTTTCTTTATAATAAGTAACGTGCAACTATTATGGAAAATTTTGTTGATTTATTTTATGCGTTGACTTTGAATAAGTTAACATAATGGCATAAAATTAACACTATTGTTATGATTTTTCTTGATATTATCAATCAGGGTCAGAAAGACTCGTACGTTGGAGACGAGGCGCAGTCCAAGCGCGGTATCCTCACCCTCAAGTACCCCATCGAGCACGGCATCGTGACCAACTGGGATGACATGGAGAAGATCTGGCACCACACCTTCTACAACGAGCTGCGTGTCGCCCCCGAGGAGCACCCCGTCCTGCTCACCGAGGCGCCCCTCAACCCCAAGGCCAACCGTGAGAAGATGACCCAGATCATGTTCGAGACCTTCAACACCCCCGCCATGTACGTCAGCATCCAGGCCGTGCTCTCTCTCTTTGCTAATGGACGTACTACAGGAGTGGGGATCGATATGGGGGACAGTTGGCCTCACTGCGTTCCCATAGTTGATGGTAAGTGAATGATAAATTAAAAATTTACCGCTCGATTTTTTCATATGGCAATAACTATGTACATCCGGAGGGTAATTCCGACCTTCCTGACTTGGGTTTTCATTGTTCCCTCAGACATAACTTGGCAAATGCTGTGATGTAACACTGTAATGATTTTCTCTTACATTATAGTAAATGTGATTAATATGGGCTAATTAATTTATATCGACTTTCATATAATAATTTTTTTCAAATGTTCTATAACCCCCTCTTTTTTTTCATGGATGTTTAGTAAATAATTAACTGTAGTAGAAATGGAAATAAAAAATAAATAAATAAATAAATAAATAAATAAATAAATAAATAAATAAATAAATAAATAAATAAATAAATAAATAAATAAATAAATAAATAAATAAATAAATAAATAAATAAATAAATAAATAAATAAATAAATAAATAACCTCTAGCAAATTTAAATGTTGCGTGCTAAATGTTGCGGATTGCAGCATGATTTTAACAGTCATAAAAATCTTAACAAAATTGATAAAACAAAATTCTTTTAAAATAATCAGTGCAGATTGCCCATTGCTAAACATGGATACAGTAACTATATGAACTCAATTCTGTCATTTATTTTCCAGGCCATGCTCTTCCCCAGAGTATTTCACGTCCTCCGCCTGGAAGTGGAGGGCGTGACCTCACCTACCTTCTGAGGGATCTGCTAAACAAGCGGGGCTCCACACATCTAGGTGAGAAATATCCGAGTAAACCAGGTGACCGTTTTCGTGACGTCATTATATGTGAGCCCCATGTAATTTTTATGGTCTTCTATGATGACATCAAAAGAGCGTTCGAAAAACATATACCTCTGGACACCACGAACTTTATTCCTAATTTGTGTTTTTTTGTTTGCAGTCTTTGGAGGCGTATTGAACCAAAACTCTTTTGATATAGGTAAACTGGGTGCTCTTTATGCATGCCCCAAAATTGCATCTTTCTGTCTAATGGAGCTGCAGCTCTAGCAAGTTATAGGGCAGGAGTAGGCAGGAGTAAAGTTTTTGTTGACCAGAGCTAGGGCTACCCATGTTTATGCATTTACCTTGATATACTTGCTAATTTTAAATTTTACTTCAATTAAGGGTAAGGTAACAAGAATCAGTTGATTTTGTAGTCACATTTCATTAACATGTAAACCTTAGCAAATTCACAAAAAATCTGAAAAAAATTTGAGAGACAGATTTTAGTACCTAAAAACCTAGAAAAAATTTCAAATTTCAAATTCGAGCCTTTTTTTTTAATTAAGTTTTTAGTTTGGCTCTCCATTGGAAAGCCCTATGCTAAAAATTAAAATAATATTACAAAAAAAAAAAAAAAAAAAATCAAATTGGCTCGAATAATTATCTTGAAACTTTTTCTGTGGCTTTAAGGTACTAAAATCTGTCTCTAAAATTTTTTTTCAGAATTTTTGTGAATTTGCTATAAGGTTTACATGTGTTAATCCAATAAGACTACAAAATCAGCTGAATCGTGTTACCTTACCCTTAAATACGATAGGATTTTTAACCAATACTAAAAAGGTTAGCCAAATCATATTCGAACATTTATATCTAAATATCACATTGTACCGAAAGATTATAATAATGTGCTCATATATAACACAATGAACTTCCACAGATATTGAAGCCGCCCGTGATATCAAGGAGAAACTATGTTACGTCGCTCTAAACTACAAACTAGAACAATCAAAAGATTTGAGTTCTCTTGAAGAATCATATGAATTACCTGGAGGACAAAAAATTATAATTGGTAACGAAAGATTTCATATACCAGAGCTTTTATTCCAACCAAATTTATTTGGATATGAAAGTAGTAGTTTGCACGAATATCTTCATGCTACTATAAATCGTTGTGACGATACGATACGTAAGAAGTTGTACATGAACATCGTTCTTTCTGGAGGATCTTCCATGTTCCCTGGTCTTGGTGAGAGACTGCAGAAGGAAATCTCTGCTCTTGTACCAAGTACCCTGACGACCAAAGTCGTGGTTCGTGCTCAGAGAAAGTATTCTGTCTGGATGGGTGGCTCCCTCATTGCGTCCATGGATACTTTTAAAGATATGTGTATTTCTAAGCAGGAGTATGATGAGAATGGTCCCACCATGGTGCACCGTAAATGCTTCTAAATTATAATGGACAACCTGTCATGTAAATTGTTATTGTATGTTGCTTAAATAATAACATAATGTACTTCAATATACATTTGGAAAAATTGTCTAAAAGGCGGATTCAGATGGCGACAACGGCGATGCGACGCGATTGTGTCACACAAGCTGTAATATCCTATATGCGGCGAGCAAATTTGCCAGGTTGCGGCAGTGATGCTCTTTTTTTTAATCGCCAAATATGGCCGCCAATGGATGTCACAGCAAGTGCGCATTATTCGCGTCGCGTTGCATGATAAAAATCATATTTCGTAGTTGTCTTTCTGTTTTTACCTTTCGGGAAGTGCGCCAACTAAAGGTGGATTTTCATGGGCGGCAACGGCGACGCGGCGCGATTTTAACTTAAAAGCTGTGAAATCCTATGCGGCGGCGAATTCGCAGGTAATCGCGTTAATTACGATGCTCTTTTTCTTTTAATCGCCCAATATGGCCGCCAATGGATGTTACAGCAAGTGCGCATTATTCGCGTCGCGTCGCATGGTAAAAATCGCCATGTGAATCCGCCTTTAATTAGAATTACTCATTTTATTTACTCGCAGCCCGAAATATAATGTCTCATCGGGCTTTGCTTTTTTCCGATTTGATCACTTCTGGAAATAATCAAATTGAAATGAGCAAAGCCCGAAATATTTGTTAATTTCTGGCTTTGCTCAGAACGCGAGGGGGCGGTACATCTAGTTTTGGGCAATTTTCTGGGGTTTTGCCCGAATTCAGGCTTTGTTACCAACACTCATTAACCGCAACATACACTTCTCGGTCAATGTTAATTCTTCAAGGTAATTGATATAAAAAACAAAAACAAATTATGTAGAACTGTAGATAGTATTTAATTCATTTTATAGTAGTAATATGTTACAACATGATAAAATATTGATAATTTACAAGATCTATAATAATCAAGTTCCAATAAACAAGTTTTTTTTAAAATTTAGTATTATTATTTACATAATAAAATATTACAATTAATAAAATTAAGAAAACACACCAATAAAATAATATTGTTAGCACATTATATTTTTCATTTCATTTTTGTATATGAAATGAGCCAAGTATATATTTTTTTAATCCAGATTGATTCAATTAAAGATGCCCATATAATACAAAGCGGTTATAAAAATAGATTTATGTGTGATAGGTTAGACGAAAAGACATGTTTAGTTTTCTGTGAAAACTACGCAATTATTATTAGTATCATTAAAGCATAATATTACCTTTGCATATTAATTATATTTTTTAAAAAGCAAATATTTTTTTAAAATTGAAATAATTACATAAATCATGCAATTTATTGTGCCCTTCATATATATATTTTTTAATGTACATATTTGAAATTTTCAGTTGTTTATTATAATATACAATATTGACTAGAAAATATTTTACATTCAAACAATAATTTTTGGTGGGAAATGTAGCATTTTTTTTCTTCTAAACATGCATTTTTTTTAGGAACAGATAACTTATTTCTAAAACATTGTTAATAATTATTTTAATAACTTTTTACCGATATGTAATAACCTATTATTTTAATAATATATTTTTAAATATTTGTTTTATTATCAATCGCAAGATTTGTTGTCATATATTTTTATTTAAACAATAATTGTAAATTATTATATTTAAAAAGAAAATGTTAAAAATTAAAAGATCCTATGGACGGTTTAGTATTAAATAAAAATTAAGTGTGATAATTGATATAGATTGATAGTTATCTAAGCAAAATGTTTCAAAACTAACCCTAGCATTATCAAAAGAACCTTTTATCAACAAGAGGAGACGACCAAGAGGGTAATTGACCTACGGGTCAAGTCCCTAATTTGATATTTGATTTAGTTTATAAAATAGGATTATGACATTCCTATTTTTTGTAGCAATTCTTTACACATTTTTCCCTCTTTTTTCTATTTCAAAAATTTTGCATGCATTTAAATCCCTCGCCCTCCTGCTTAAAAATAAGGTTAATAAAATCTATATTTTGAATTTAGTGGAAAAAATAGCTAGTTTAAAGTTACCTATAAAGGCTCTTAATTGTTTAGTTAGAATATGTAAAGCAGTAACTTGCTTAGAAATGATTCAAATAATTAATTTAATTTTTTTTATTATATAATTTTTTATTTTGAAATTCTTGCTAAATAGTAAAAAGATATTAGAAATTCTATATTATATAAATCTATGCTTCTTTGTTTTTTTTTTTTTGAACCCACTACCAAAAGAGTGACATTCTAAAATATCTATTTTTTTATCACCCCCATTTGCCAATATACATTTTTAAAAACAAAGCAAAATCTAGAAGCAATCTGCCTAAAATTTAATTTTTTATTATTGATATGATTATACCAAAAAGAAAATGTACATATTTTTTGTAATGGAGCACCACCACTTATATTATACCATTTGCACAAGACAAAGATTATAGTTAAATATATAATTTATACTGTGTTATATATTTTCAAATATTAGAGTCATTTATATTTTTCATAAATATATATAAAGTTGTTATATAATGTTTGAAATTGTGTTTATTTTAAGTGATATATATGATTAAATTTTTTTAATAAATATTTTTTTTTCTGTATGTCCCCATAACACAGAATCACAGATAAACTATTTTCAGTCTTTATAAAAAAAAACTTTTTTAAATTATTATTTTTTTGATCCAGCAACTTTATATTAATTTTTTGTCTCATTAAAATTCCTGTTAAAATATTCATTCTAATTGAGTTTTATAAAAATATCTAAACTTGAGAAAAGGTTATTCAATTTTTTTATTTATTTAAGAAATATTATTATTTTTTGTTTGGGAAAAAAAGATTGGTCATTTTATTTTATTTTTTTTTTTTAAATTATTTACATTTTAAACCAATTGATATAAATTTAGATTTTTTAAAATGTTGATAAAAGCGAATTATAATAAATATGTGATTTTAAATATTAATTAGTGTCATCTATGTCAATAAATAATTTCAAGTTTAATATATAATATTATTTTCTTTAATATTTCAAACTTCAAAATTTTTCAAATACCTGTCAACATTTTTTTGGTAAGTTTTATACATTTTTTTTATCTCAAGGTAGTAAAGGATAATATCGCATGATTTTGAGAATATTTTACATTAATTTCTTTAAATACTGTAATTTTGTGTCAAATTATTTTTTTTTTTTTTTTACCTGAATCGTGTTTAAAATACAGAAAATATCATATCCCTACATTATTATAAGGCTCAATTCAGCATAAATTGCTGATACAAATTTCCAAATTGGAGTTATGATATTTCTTTTTCTTTCAATTTCATGCAATATTTATATAATCCTTTAAATACCACGATACTGTATAATGGTTACACACATATAATAATAATTAGGCTTATGAAAGATTGTGATTTTTTCCTTCTCATTATTATCAACGTTCCATTATACCAAGTTAAGTCACCGATTTGACCAATGTTAAAAGCTCAGCCAATCACATTTTAGCATTTTAGGACCCATCGTGTCGTGAAATTTTAAATCCTCTCAAATGCTAATTTGAAAAAAAAAAAAAAATCTCGGTCTTAAAAAAATTGACAAACGAAATTAACACTTGTCTTAACCTAGTATAAAGGAACATTGATTATTATTAGGGAAGTCGCACACTGCCTTCATATTGCATCGTATGGTATCGTATAATATGATTTTAAAACTGGTTTAAAATGAGAAACAAACGATCGCATGCGATGCAATATGAAATGAAGCTGTGTGCGCGCGTACACCTGATCGCACAGGTCCTTCTTCTTTTTTTTTATTATTATGCGAAATGATGCGAATCTGTGTGAGATAGCCCTTATTATATTTTTTATTATGATATAAAATGTCTGTGAGGTGCGGTAATTAGAGCCATAAACTCCTCGCGGTGCCACTCATGCGCCGCCCCCACATAAGATGATATCATACGATTGTACCTTGTAAATGTTGAGGATCTGCTCCTAAACCAACCCCTGCAGAAATACTTGAAGTTGGACCTCCACCACCTGAATTACCACTTGAAGATGAAGCACCAGCACCACTGTTATTATTATTTTGATGTTCTGTATCTTCAGGAGGTGTTACTTCTAAACCAATACTACCATTTAATGATATTTTAATAGGTGCAGGTGTAGGTGGTCTTAATAATGCTAAACCAACATCTTCTAAACTACTCTTTCTTCTTTGTTGTCTTGATAAACCAGCTGTAGATAGTCCTTGACGTAACGAACTTGAGCGACGTAGCAAGATGTCATCAACTCGTAACGAATTTGATCGACTGCGACAAAGACGACCAGGTTGTAATGTAGGACTTTCAGGTAAAGAAAGAGAATTTGATTTTGATGTTAAAGGGGGTGCTCTAGGGGGAAAACCACCAGGACCTCCTCCTCCTCCACCTCCACTAGCTCCAACACCACCTGGTGATGCACCGCAGAAACTAATATTAGACTTACGTCTACTATTATGTCGTTCAAATGTTTTCTGTGCTGAGAATGGACTTGGTCGTATCAAGTAGCTGAAACAGATGAAGAGTTTCAATAAATACATTAAAAATAAATATTTTAATTAATTTTTAATCATTTATGTTTTTCACACTGATTTTTATGACGTCAATGACCGGTTTTCCTAGTTAAAGAAAATCTATAAGTTTTTTTCAGAAAAACTTACAAGTAGTAAGTATTCAGTAAGCTCTCTTTGTGTTTATGCAGCTTACACAATTGAAAAGCCTGGCTGATTGCATAAATAATCTGTTAATTGTCTTTTCAATAATAATGAATGTTTTTTATATCCAGCATCGAAAATAAAATTGCCTTTTGTCTTTGAGGCAAATTTAATTTGACTGATCGTAAAAATGCGTATAAAAATATAAACCCGCTCTAATTTTTTTTCATAGCTTTGCCTCTGACTTTAATATACGACACAAATATACACTCGTCGCCTTGAAATTGATTTCTTTAGCAGCCTTGTTAATCACCATGCTCTGTGTTATAGTAGAACCATCATATGGTCAGCGCTGTCACTTTGACGAGGCAAGCCGGCGGCACCAGCTGCCGGCTTCAAAGTGACCACGCTGACCATATGATGGTTCTAATATATATTCTTACATGGCATGGCGATTAACAAGGCTGCAAATGGGAAATTTTCGAAGACAATGAAAGTGGAAATCGACTCACATGATGTCTCCTTCCTCTAGTTTGAGGTCACAACTGGGGTTGATGATGACGTAGGAGAGACTGTTTCTCTTTTCACTGACGTCCATGTAGTCGATCCCCGGCAGGTTGAGGCTCTCCATCCTGGACCTGACGAGGTTGGCAATCTCTGCTCTCTCAATCATCTGGGTGTGATTATCTCTCGCCTCGTCCACCAGGTTGACAGAGTACTGTGGCATCAGCAACGACACGTCCTCCTGAGCGATGTCGTGGTGCGCAGGCGCAGACAGAACCAACCAAACAGACCAAGGACAGAGCATGCGCAGTCAGACACCACAGTGCAAGCGGAAAAAAAACAACACATTAGAAAAAGAGGAGGAAAAATTTTTTTTTTATTAATAAGATCGAGATACTTGGATTTTTTTTTTAAGAGAAAAGTTAGAAATTACATGAAAATAACACACATGAAATTTTCCATTGACAGTTGATTATTTACAAAAGTATGATTATGAATGTTATGAAGAAGTTGATATGTAAAAAAATGCAGCACAACTTTATCCAAACTAGATTAAATTAATCACTATATAAACGCAAACAAGGGGATATTCAAAAATAATTTAGCATGTATTTTAGCTTAAAAATGTTATCACGTAGTATTGATTGTTGATATTAAATTTTAGTTTTAATATTTCTTAGACTAAAATCCATACAAAGTTATTTTTGAATAGGCACTTGATAATGTTTATTTCTTATGTTAAAATGTTAAAAGTATTTTAGAACGGATTTATCATAGGATTTTCAAACATGTTTATGACCATGAATTAAGTAAGGCCGATAAAGTTCTAAAATTAATATTAGTTATGCTTTATTTAGTCTTTTGTTAACACTCCCTGCGTTTAAAATGTTGAAAAAATTGAAAATTTTAGAATTAAAAAAAAATATGTTGAGAATAATTATTATCGTTTGAGGTGAAAGTAAAATAAAATTTGTATTAAAATTACAACAATATATGTTTAGAAATTAGATATGTAAATATTATTAACCTGAAACTGTCATGGATAATTTATTAGACACATTTTGACAATAGTGGAGTAAGACGAGTACAGATTGTGGTACATTTAAAACACACAACATGATAACGGTTATTGTAAAGTGCATGCTCGTTATTTTAAGCTAATTTACTATTCAAAATGTTATACATTATTCTTCAAATAAAAGTATTGAACGTAGTTCTGTTACAAAACTTGAACAGGAAAAATATTAAATTTATTTGTAATCTCACTTTAGAGGGTTGCTGATTAAACAAGACAAGTGAAAAAGGAACAAAAAGTTTGGAAATGAAAGAATATAAATATATATAATTATTTTTGCCTATTAGTACGTGTAATTATACAGTATTTAAGTGCATGAATCTTTAACTAACATAATATATAAAGCCACAGTATTTTCATATTAACAATAGCATTAACAAATAGAGAAAAGGGTGAATATCGAAAAGATCCGTGACTTAAGTTTTAAAATGGGAGAAGGGCATAAAAGTTTGCTGCAAAAAAATCGGAAAAAATAAAAATACTTAGCTGATTCCCAAACTAGGTATTTTCACAAAATAAAATCAAGGATAAAATAAAAAATAGCACAGAAATTTGACCCGTGGTTTCTTCCCCCCCCCCTCCATTTCCCCTTGGTAATACGTTGAACAAAGTTTTTTCAAAGTATTTTGTTTTTGATTTACTAACGAGTTTGCACTTGAAAAATATACATAATTTTTTATTAAAATAGAAAGCGTACACATGTTGCAGAATGCATGCAAAAATATAAGCTAAGAGACATGAGAAACAAGCAGCAGCATTTAGAATTAAAAGCGTTACCATAAGCGAAGTTAGCAAAGCAGTGCGTGAACATTCATTTAGTGAAGATTTTTAGAAAGATATAGAATATTAGATGAAAATTAACTAAATTATTATTACCTGAAAAATTCTATTATTGTCTTGAATTCAGTTTTAATTCTATATATTTAGTCCTAAAAATAGATTGAGTGTTTATTGCAAAATTAAATGTCATGTTATTTTGTCCTAAGAATAATTTATTTCTTTAAAATTCAATTTTATACGTGCGTACAACATTGACAGGTAGGTTACATTTCATCAAGATATCTGGTAAAAGACACAAATTACCAGCGCCTGCGTCGATCTTTCTTGCCTTCCACTAAGCAAATTGTTTAGTACGGTGGCGCTCTTATATAATACTAGCCATTTGAATAACATTGTGGCCACATTTCAAACTACACTTTTAGAACTTCCGGTTTGGGTTTAGGGGAAGGCAAGACCAATTGACGCAGGCACTGCAAATTACTCACAATTATCTAATGACACTATTTTGCATAATTATCTCTAGAAAAGCATTCTTGTCCTCGTGGAACAACTCTGCATGCAGATCTATTATAACTGAGAGCTTATGTAATTTACAGTCATGGAAAATTAATAATATAATATTTTATTAGAAATTTAAAAAAAATATAAAAAATGTAATATTAATTAATATAAAATTAAATGTTGGAATATAAGAGGTGTTTGTTATCAATTTGAAAAAATATTTTACGTTTTCAATGTTTTATAATTTAAATATAAAAACATAATTAACTTGAGGCTTTTTTAAAGTAGATTCACATGAGTGACTGTTGCAATGCGACGCGATTTTCAAACATTTGCTTCAAACGCATTCAGTTGCAAAGGAGAAATCACGCTTTGCATTTTGATGTTCCTTTTTTAATAGGCTACCAGTGGATATTATAGCATCTCACGCACTACAAATCTTTCATGTAAATCTACTTTTATTTCTACTTGTGTCTTTTACCATATATAACATCTTGATGATTTGGTTGCGCGACAATGAACACACCGAGCCACGAACGAACGAACGAGCGAGCGAATACGCCTAATGCTTTTCCGCTTGCTTACCGATGAACCACGGTCGTACGAGCATCCCAGGCAGTAACCCCCTGTCTTGTCTGCAGTCTTGGTGGGTTTGTAGGTGACTCCGACCCCTGAGTCGCCTCCTCCAGCGCAGCCAATCCCTCCTCCGGTGTTCTCCTCGTCTCCAAGCTGAGCCAAACCACACTCTCTCTCTCTCCTGACTCTATCTTAGTGTATATCACACTCCTCTAATGCTTGGGAGGGAATGGGAGACATTAAAAATGTAATACTTCTCCTTTAATTAGTGCTTTAATTAATTTTCTTGTACGTATGCAACCTTTTATATTCCAATGAATAGATTAACCCAACAGTTTATTCCTATTTAGGACACAAGTTTTCAAAAAGGCTTTGTACACTCGACGCCTCGGAAAAATTTCCATTTGCAGCCTTGTTAATCATCATGCCCCGTAAGAATAACACAGAGCATTTACAGAGATTTACAAGGCTGGAAGTGCAAAAATTTTCAAGGTGACGAGTGTACAAAATTATATCGCCTTGAATTTTTAAATACTTTCAAGATTTTTTATAGTCCGTAGACAAGATATTATCTCTATCAGATGACGTTTGTTTAATTAATTCCATTGTGCTTTTCCGTCATCGATACGTATCATATAAATCCAAGTAAAAGTGTTCGAAAGAAAATAGTTGTCTCTGCTAGGAATTGAACCTGGGACCTTCCAATCGGAAGGATTGGAAATCAGAAGGTCCCAGGTTCAATTCTTGGCAGAGACTACTATTTTCTTTCGAACACAATTTATATCGCCTTGAAGTTAGGCAACTTGTTTAGCTTTTAAAGAGAGCGGGTTGCATATGCAGCAGGGGTTAATATTTTTTGTTTTCCTAACAAAGCCTTTTTTAATTGAATTGAACGAGTTAATTAGAACAAACTAATATGATTTTATTTTTTAAAAAGGGTTAAGCACCATATAATGTTTTCATACTTTTTTTTTCCACCCATAACATGAAAAAAATCAATCATGTATTTTCAAATACATTTACTTAATTTGTATTTTTTTAATTGAAATAAATAAATAAATAAATGCACCAAAAAGCTTTTGTACTTTATCACACAGAGAAGTATGTCATTTAATAAATTACATTTTTGTGGAAAATGTGCTTATGAAGCTGTGGTATTGTGGGAGTAAAAAAATTGCTTATAATATTTATTTTCCTACGTCAATTCCTAATATAAAAGTGCCTTACATATTGTGTTAATATTAATAGTGTTAGTGAAAATTTAATATTAATTAAGTACAATAATTAGAATTATATACAAAATATTACATAAAAAGTTATTACTGTAAGAAATGCATTCTCAAGATAAAGTGTCAGTTTGAAAGACATGCTCCTGTCTCTATCATGCCCCATGACCGCAGAGAGAGAAACATAAGAAGATAATAGAGGAGCGTGGCAAAAGGGGGCGTGGTCATACCTGTGATGATGTTTCACACAGTGACGTGTCCTGGGTTCGATAGATGCCGATGGGGACCTCGCAGGTCGTGGAACAGAGTTTCTGGTAAAGTCGGCCGTACGTACGAATCCACATGTCGTCTTTCGTGATCTTCATCTGTTTTAAAAAGTGCATTGTTGTAATATGGAAACTTGTTAAAGGTGGTTTTACGTAGAAATTTCAAGTGCGGGAAATTTTTCTCCATAAACCATCGCACGTTACGATGTTAAAAAATTTATTTTTTTTTCTCAGTAACTATTAAAGCTATTAATTTGAAAACGTTTCCTACCCCCCTTTTAGCGGTCTTCTGATAATGAATCAAGAACTAATTTTCTTAAAAAAAAATATTTAATGCCAAAAATGGAATTTCAAGTTTTTTTCTACATAGGTTTTGATGGACGGTGGGAACACCGCAAAATCAGCTGACTTGAAGTAGTCTTGCAAATTACCTCTTAAAATAATCAAAAGTTATAGCAAAATTTATCAGAACATTGATTGAAAGCCAGGATGGTTGAACTCCCTGACATGCATGCATGAACATCATACTTATTTTTGCAAGCATTAAAATCACTATGTCATAGAATATCTGCAGTGTCTTATCAATGATTCTTTTTACATTTTGGCATTTTAAAATAAAGGTGTTTAATTTAAATATTTCAAAATTACTTCATCATTACTATTATGAACTCATAATAAGGATTGTGATTAAATTATAGTGCACTAATAAATAGTGAATTGCAAGCGTTTATATTTCTGAAATTCAAATTCCTATACTTATGTTTGAGTAATTATCCTAATTATTTTAAAATTCTTTGCAAGTTTCTTGATTATATTGCCAAAATTGTAATTAAAAAGAAAATTTGTGTTATAACTACACATTATTAAAATTTACAAATCCTGAATTTGAACGAAAGCTTTTTAAACAAGTCTGATTTCGAAATCAAATCTATACAGAAATATCGTCGCCTCAGAATATAAGATTATATAAACCTTTTTACAAAACTGATCAGAGATATGCATTTCAAAATTTATATGCCACCTATTCATGGCTATTTCAAAGTCCCCTGCAAGTCAAGGGTCAGATTCAGGGATCTTATTTAAGGCTCATCCTTAAAGAAGAAAGACAGGGAGCGTAAACACAATTAACTCACCGAGGCAAGGAAGCCCGACCCTGGCGCCTGATCAACCCCCAAGAGTAACCTCACAAAAGTGATGACGTAATCCTTGACGAAGGCTTGGTAGAGCAGGGTGTCCAACATACTAGCGCTGAAGACGGAGCCAGCGGCGAACGGCAGTCGGAACATATACGAGATGTGCGAACCTCGCTCTTTCTCTTGCTGTAACACGCACACAATTGTCAGTATTCGCCGCCCCTCCCAACCCCACACATTGTTTGCATTCACAACTAAAACTACATACTAATTAACATCACAATATATATGTGTATACTACAGTGTTGTTGTATATATGTAACAAATAAAAATAATAATTTTTAAAATAAAGAAAAATCTATGGTAATCTGTTCATGAAATAACAAAATTAAAAAAAATAATAATTTAATAAAAACTTGCATAGATGATTATTGTTATTATAATAAATTATAATGATTATGTATTATGATAGATTATTAATGAATGATTGTAAAAAAATGATGTTTTAACATAGAGATGTACGGACACACAGACATATATAGACTATATAAGAATGCAAGTAACTTTGAAATTAGTTCATTTTACAAGAAATAAATAGGTTTTTGGTGCTGTGGTAACTTAAATTAAGTTTTATTGGCAAGGTTTGCTCGGACCAACTAATTTCAAATTACGCGTAACTACCAAAAAAACTAATTGCATTCGACCGACGCACAATGGCAAAAGAGACATCCATAACTCTAGTAACACTGTATTAAATTGTATCAATATCAAAAAACGAAGTATTACAGCATTGCCAGATTTATCAATTAGTCCTTTTTGTCACTGCGCATATTTAGCAGTTAGTCTTTTTGTCAGCTTTGCATTATTTGAAGTGGTCTTTGTGCAAATATATTTTGCACTAGCACCATCAAATTAAGATTTTCAAATCTATTTCTAAGATATTTTGAATTTATCTAATATCTATCACTTTTGATATTATTTTTTTTTTAAATTTTGAACAAAACTAATTGCATTCCTAGACTGAACAGTTCATCAGCAAATTAACACTTAATTTTTATCTAATTAATTCGTATTTTTAAAATATTTTGTTATTCAATTATTAAATTATCACTAAATCCTCTCGTATTGTATAATTTAAATGTTTAATATCACTATGCAAGTTTCTTTATTTTTTTCTAATTATTAAAATTGAATAACAAAAAAGTGATGTAAAGAAGCGATTCCACCAGCCCCTCATGCTCAGATTATCAAAAGACTTTTGTTTTTGTATTTTTATTTAAAATTAAAAACAAATCCACGCATAAGTAGCATTATTTAAAAAAAAAGAGAAATGTCATCGAGCAAGGAATATAAGGAGGAAGAATATAATCTACCTAAGATAATGAATAACTGACATGATTTTTATTGCATAAAAAAGAAAGCATATAAACAGTTATGTTCTGTGTCAGTTTTTGGGGCTATTTTTAGGGAAATTGCCCTAATATTTTACTATAGCAATTGTTATTGTAAAAGGTTCAGTATTCAGTCCAATGGATTAAGTTTATTATCAGGAATCCATTCCACTAGCTATGGAAATTTGTGCAATGACTTCTTCTATGTAAATCTGGATCTTCATGAGCGACAAAGGCGATGCGACGCGGTTTTGATGTAAAAGCTGTGAAATCCTATGCGGAGAGGTGAGCAAATTCGCCAGGTTATGGCTGCGAACATAAATTTAATTACGATGCTCTTTCTTTAATCGCACAAATATGGCCACCATTGGATGTTGCCGTAGACATTATTCGCATCGCAAGCTGGAAATCGCTCATGTATATCCACCTTAAATTCATATTTTTAAATGTCCCAATATCGTCGTTGCATAAGTTGCTTGGAAAAATGTAAATCCACTATTATGAAAAATTTCAATCCTTGAGTTTGAGCATTATTTTTATGACGTCACAAGCGTCACTTTTCTATAAAAATTTATATTTTTATCAAAAAGTGGATCCCGTGACGTATAAAATAATTTTCAATCACAAAATCTGGAACAAATCATGATTTAGGTGCACTTAATTCCTGTCATTTTTTTCTTTGCAGCTTTAATTTGATGCGCTGCGAAGCATGTTCACCAATGGATGTAACATCAAGAGTATCTGATTCATTTCAAGTTGCGATTCCCAAATGATAATACACATTTAACATAACTTTTTATACGCTGTATGCAATAAAAATATTCATGCAGTTGTTCGATTATAATAATATATAATACAGGAGGATGCATTTAAAGTGAATGAACAAGCTTATTTAAGGGGGTTACCCTCTGGCCGGAAGCTGCATCATCTGGCGTGAGGAGCTGGGGTTGAGCAGTTAAGTTGCTGCCCAGTACCTTTTCCATTTTGGAGAGGTGAAGAGCGTATTTATCGTGGGCTCGAAACTGCATGAACCTCATATTTGAACTCTGGGAAAGTTCTGTGATGCTCTTTATGCTTGGGAAGAACCTAAATGATGATGGAAGAAAAAAACAACAACACAATATTTTATTTATAATTTACAACATTTCAACCTTATAATTCTATGTAAAAATTTGTTGGAGTAATTTTGCAGCATCAGTTTACAATTTTATAAGAACAGATTTTGATATTTCCCTTTTCATTTTATAATAGATGACGACAATGATTATGACAGCAAAATTATGTATTTGTTAACTGAAATTGGAAATGAAGATATTTTAACTAATATATGTAATTAATTCATCCAGTCTGTTGGCTCTTATGAGCATGACCAGGTCAATTTCTTTAGAATTTGTGGTGAGGTTAACAACCCCAGGTGAAGCCCCTCAGGGTCTTTGTTTCCAGGGCATGCATCTTAGAGGGAACCCTATATTCCTCAGAGTTTTTTATCGGTGAAGCCGCCTATATTTTTAGATGTTTGAAAAGTACACTGATGACAAGTCTGTTCATAAATGCAAAATCGATTTATCTGATTATTACAGGATAGATAACATAAGGATCATAATAATTGATAGTTTTCTGACTGTGTATTTACGAACAGATGTCTTTAATTAACATTAACATGTTAAATTGCATCCAGCGTTGATATCTTCTGAAATATTTTAGTATATTTTTACTAGAAAATATAAATGCTGGAAACACTTATTTTTTTTTATAATTTTAGTTTGAAAAATGATTTAATAATTATCATAAAAGAATCTTCATATTAAATGATCTAGTTGATCTTGTCTTTTGAACGAATTTATAGAATATTATTTCTACACTAATCAAGAAGAAGTAAAATAAAATAGAATAAGAGAGAAACACAACAAACAACAGACGTACGTCATAATCCTTTAAGATGCATAAAATGTAGATAACACGTAGATATAGATGCATCATAAGACTCCAAAATTCCACTATATAGTACACTTACTTGAACATGGTTTGCACAGCCACGATGGTGTTACAGTCAGCGAGTGTGTCCTCTTCAGCCGAGTTGGAGAGCTCTTTGTTCACCACCACCACGTTCTCGGCCAGGGTGATGCCCGCGCGCAGCAGGTCGTCCAGGCTGCGCACAACAGCATGCGCACTCACACAATTGAACAATGAATTTGTTGTTCTTACAACATTCTAAAATTTTGATCATGATATAATTCATACTTGTGTTTTTATATTAATTTAATAAGATGCAGGAATTTCTTTATTTTATAAAGCAATGATTTGGTGTCAAAAATTTGAAACGTGATTTTTGCAAGCATCGAAGTCTCTACATACAATTTTCAATGATAAAGTAAAAGTATAGTGCACAAATGAAACAAATCCATGAAATTCTAGTAAAACTAAATAAATAATGTATACTTTTTTGTATTGCTTACAGATAGGGATGTAGTATTTTTTATTTTATTGTTAGATCATTTCTAGATGTATTCTTTCCCCCATAAATATAACACTTTCTTAACAGTCTAAGCGTCTTTATTGAAATTATTCAGCCTTACGTAAATTTTCAAAAATTATTGGTCCTTTTAACTAATATGTAAATTAGAGGTATTTTTTCTTAGAAACTTTTAGAGGGAAAAAGGTGGACTCTTATTATGGTATAGGATTATAAATATCTAATGAATAAAAAATATTTGCAAGAGGTTAAAGTGTTGGAAATTATGAATTATTTAAAGGGTTTGACTAATAATTATGATGCATAATCTTTCTATCGGATTGGCATATAAGATTAGCTCCTATAATAAAGTTTTACGCTCGTCTCATAGCTATAAATATATGTTATTGTAAAAACCATCCGACACACTCTCAAGGTGTCTCACCAGTCGATTGATCCGAGCATCCAGTAAACGAGTGGGAAGTAAGAGACGGCGTCAAGGAAGGCTATTTCCGGTCTTCTTTCAAGCAGCAGGATGATTGGATTGAGCGAGGTCTTGGGCCGGAAGTGCGCGCGCAGGGGGATGATGAAGTTATAGATTCCGTTGGAGGCGTAGTCCGCGGCCAAGATCACCGTTTGGTTCTGCCAGTTATACTCCTTGGCGTTACGGTAGCTGCAGTGCTCACATACCTGGTGATCAAAGAAGTGTTAATTAACCTGAACCTGTATAAAAATATTGCATGAATCATAAGTCATTTCTTCATAATTTTTAAATTCAAAATAAATTAAGATGATGTTAAGTTTTTCTTCGTACTTTCGTGTTTAATATTTAAAATTTTAAAGAATGAGAGACGCTTCAAAAAAATAATGAAAAAAAAAATATCAAATTCGAAGTTAATACAGGATACTTGAAATTTGAAATACGACATGGGGATTTTAGGGGGACATTATAGATTGTTGGGCAATGTGTCTTCATTTTATTGACAATTGATTTCTTCATGGTTTTAAAATCTGTCAAATAACCATACAAAAAAGTCCCAAAAAGGCGGCACCGCTTGATCAATAAGTCTACAAAGGGAGTATGATATAATGAGCAAATCTGCCATGAAAATTTTTTATTGCATATTTGGATAAAGGACCTCGAGTTATGTATTGTTAATATTTCTTTCAGATATTTTTGAACACTTTAATACCCTTAAAATTGTGCTTAAAACAGCTGTGACGTCATAGTCCTGCAAATTTAATATTTTATACACAAGCAGGGAAAAATTTTGCATGGCCATGACGTCACAGTGTATTTTCCTCTATTTTGAGGGTGTTAGAGGGTTTAAATAAATCTGAAAAAATTGTCAGTCATTTTCAAAATCAAATTACTGAATTACTTGAAATCATCTATCCAAATGCCTGATAAATCATGCAGGTTGTCCCTTGTCAAATGTTGAGTATTTTAAATTAGTTTTTGGAATTGACACAGTCAAGTTACCTGCGCGAGCTGGAGACAACAGAGCGGCTTCTTCTCTTTGAGCAGGTAGCACAAGGTGGGACTGACTCCGATGTAGGGCGAGACCGGCGGGAAACCCTTGACGATGCTGCAATCACACGGGGGACACCGGACGTGTCACTCGGGGGCAAATACCTCACTCGGTCTGTTCGTAAACCTGCTCGGTGTACACTTTCTTACTCCAGCTTAGAGGGTGAGGTAGAAAGTGTAGCTGACGTCACGTTGTTCGTGGACTTGCTGAGAGTACACCGAGCAGATTTTACGAACATGATCTCGTTGATCGCCAGTTCAGAAGTAAAGAAAATTTTTAGCTCCCAAAATATTGATAAAATAGTCCAAGAACTTTCTATAGAATCTTAATTATAGCTTCAATACTGGCTGTACTAATGTTCCATCATTATTATTACTTGTTTATTTATATCTCGTTGATTTGAAAAAAAAGCATTGACTTCAAAACTGTATTAGGAGATATTCAAAAGAAGATTCAACTATTTGTAAACCAAACTTGAAATTTGAAACAGGAGCTACTAAATTATGGAAATATTTAAATTCGTAATGAAGTGAACACATTCTTTTCAGAATTATTGTTGGCATAACCATGTTTTTCAGATAAATCAATAAAACTGACTATTTGTTGCCTAATTATAAAATAAGCACTCGATATTCCTCATTTTACCTTAATTATGATGCATTATTTATTTTTATTCAAAATATAGCATTTTATAGGCTACCATATAACGAATTAATTTTTTTTAATTATATTTATTGAGAAAAAAATGCCTTTTGTTTACACTGAAACATCATAGTCATAAACAATGAAAGGCTGCTAGAAAACAACAACAATTTTGTAAAATATAAATTTTTTAGGATTGGGATTTGTTTATTTGTTTTTAAGTTTTATATTATATTTTAATATTATGTTCAATCTACTTAAAAAAAAAAACTATAACATAATTATATCTTCTAATATATTAATGTATACATTATGCACTAGAGGTATTTCCCCATTGAAATCAATGTTGAGAAATTTACAATATGTAACAACAATACTTTGTTTTAATGTTTTTACAAGCTTGCACACAACAGAAAGCTACGAAGCTCTACAACTACTACTACATATAAAGCGTCTTCTAGTTTCTACTTGTGAAAGTGACATGCAAGCTAGTTTCTCCCAGACTTCATTTACTGCACTCGTCATATGATGTTAAACTTTTCTATGGTATTTATTTTGATGAAATTTGTGCAATTCTCGCGGAAGAATTGAGATTGAAAACGCCTTGAAGTTAGGCAATCCTATCAGCAGAAGTGTAATGCGGGACAGCATTATTATAACATTTGGAAGCTTTAACAAAATTAACTACTTTTTGAACATGAAACATTTATTAAAGCAAAGTAAAAAATATTCTTGAAATTCGTATATATGTGTCATTCTGAAGATAAGAAATAATAATAAAACATCACATACTTTTGGGTGGAATTTAAGTTTAAAAATTTCTCGTCAATGGTAAATAATTTAACAGAAAAAATTATAGCAATTGCGTTTTCATCATTTCCTTTCTTGACATTGCTCTATTGACAAAAAATATATATTTAAAACAGTTGTCACAGTTAATGCATTCAATTTCATCAAAATTTGAATCTACCATTTAGCAATTTGTTTAAAAAAAAAAAACATATCATGTATCAAGATCGCATGACGAGAGCAGTAAACAGACTTTTACCTTTCTCACCTGTTACAATCATCGTGCCACACTGGCTTATCATCAGCTGATGCTACGGGATCATCATCATCATCACTGGTCATCACCATGACATCATCATCTGCCACCCCACCAAACCATCTGAGGAGCGTGCCAGTCCATGTGAAAGATAGGAAACAAATAGTGCAGCAGCAGCAGCAGCATTTGTAGATACAGCGGGTGCATAGAGAGTGTTACAAATATTGGTTATAAGTACGTTGTAAGAGATAGCGGGTGCATACACTACGTTAACATGAAGGTGGATTTACATTAGGTGATTTTTTTTTTGTAGTGGAAAATTGAGCAATTTGCTGATACATATCCTATCAGGCGCTGATCAAGAAATAAATTATAGAGAGAGAGGAGAGGGGGAGACTGGCTTTATGAGGTCAAAATCAAGGAAAAAAAGAAATGAAATTGAGTAAATACTTATATTTTCCATATTAATTCCAAAATTTGGCGGGGTCTCAAACCCCCTCAGCCCCCTCCCTTTCCCTGGATCCGCGCCTGCATCCTATGGCAGCCATATTTGAAATGACGTGATTTTGCCTTTCAATACAATAATTTTCTGGATTAAATTTGCATGGATTAAATTTTCCAAGGTGAGTTTGCATACGCAATTATTTTGCTATTTTGCCTTGAAATCTAATGTGCTTCAAGCAAATTTTCAACATGACAAAAACGTGGCTCAAACAAATATCTTGAGTTGAAATAAATTTCGTATTTTATTCATTTTTAAGGTCTCTGCTCGTCTAATTTCCTCCCATGTCAAACCATTTTTGAAGAAAAAGAGAGAAAAGTTGAAATTACGTTTTGTTTCTTCATATTCAGCAAAAATTGTTAGAAAAATTGTCTTCATTTCATCCTCAATTTGGTCGAGGAAGAGATAAGATGAGTTTTTAAGGTAAAAAGACGCAATAAGATTATATCTAGGGGATGATTTTAAGAAGTAATTTTGCAATTTGGGATGGTTTTTATAGGATTTCAGAGCAATTGCGCAATATTCACATCAAGTCACTTTAAAAAAACCGCATACGTAAATCCAGCTTGACACCAACATGTAAACGTAGTGAATCGAGTGACAGACATTGGTTGAGTACGTTGTTAGAGACAGCGGGTGCATAGAGAGAAATAGAGACAGAGGGAGATAAGAATTTAGCAGGCAAACATCAGAAATTCTGCTTAGAATTAACATGCAGAAAGTTTATTTATTTAGAAGAAAGATGGCCGTTAAAACGCAGAAAAAAATTACTGACGACATTACTGGTTCAATTAATAATATACCTTCAGATTTAAATTCAAAATATTAGTACCTACTTTTATTACAGAAATTAGAAAAAAAAAACATGAAAACTTTAATCACATAAGATTAGCAAAAATAAAAAATAAATATTTAAGTTAGATTTAATTTAAAATTTTCATTCTCTTTTAGTAAATTTAAAAGACACCGTGGAATGCACCGTATTGCCAAATTGAACACACAGTACTGCAAAGTAGGCTAAAAACCTTGCCCACAAGCTTTTTTGAAAGTTAAAATTGTATTAAATCTGCGTATTAAAAGCCGGAAGAAAAATAAATAAAAATAAATACACTTAACAGTAAATGGTATTCTAAATAGTTATTTATGACATTAAATTAATTATTAGAAGTGGACATTCATGTATGGTTTTATATTCATTCTAATCTAGTTAAGTTTTGTTCTAATACAGTATTATGTTTTTGTTACTAATCTCAATTTTGAGCATCGTAGACACACGTATCATTTTAATAAATTTGATATATTTATTGATGTTATGATGCATGATAAATTAATAAATAAACGCAATTGTTTTTCATGCAGTTTAAGTTCTTTATTTGTTAACCTAAAGAATGTTTTAGTGGTTAAACTGAATCGGAGGATTAAATTTTATTACCATTATTTTCATAATAATTATTAGAAAATGAATTGTATGCAATGCAAAAAAAGCATTAAAATTCGAGCGTAATTATTTTGCAATAAAAATGATGCATTTCAATTATTGCTGCAATGCACAAGCATGGTAGAAAGTTAAAAGTTTGGAATTAAATTAATTAGTAATTAAAGAAGAAAAAATCTGCACACTGCGATTGTACTTGATTAATACTGCAGTTTCGTAGACACTTGAAAAAAATAAAATAATTAATAGTTTAGTTATGCAAATTTAAATAATAAAAAACACTTTCTTTTTATGTAAATTAATTACGATATGATCAATTCTTACAATTATATCAATTTTGTAGTTTAAATTTTCTTTCAGTTTCTTTTTAAACATTTAAAAATTTTAAAAAAAGCAAAATATTTATGAAAAATCCTAATTACACTTCAGATTATGAAATTAAGCACGTAAACGTTACAAATTTGCAAACTCACAATGTACATATATAGGCCCGTTAAATAATATAATATTAATAGGCCCGTTCGTAAACCTTGATCTGTGTAGATTTTTTGCACAGTATTATCTTATGCACTTAAAGATAAGGTCGATCCATCAAGTGTAGAAAAAGTACACCGAGCAGGGTTTACGAACACACCTGTACTAATCAATAATAAAAAATTAATATTTCATAATTTTCTGGCTACTTCCTTTCAATCTAAGCTCAAACTGACTAGCTCGTGACGTCATCGATGACTCACGTGATCTTCTCGCTAGGTGACCTCCACGGCACGTCATCGTCAAGCTCGTCTTCACTCTCGTCCGCCTCGTCATCGTCCTGAGGCTCCACGGCGATGTTCAACGAGGAACACGTCACCATGTCTGGTACCGGCAGGATGCTGGGACGTCGGCTCCCTGAAAGACAATAAATAAATAACCAACCATCCTGACTGAGGTTTCCACGGCGATGTTCAACGGGGAACTCGTCACCATGTCAGGTACCGGCAGGATGCTGGGACGTCGGCTCCCTGAAAGACAATAAATATAAATAACCAACCATCCTGACTGAGGTTTCCACGGCGATGTTCAACGGGGAACTCGTCACCATCTTCGGTACTTTTTATAATATACTGTGACGTCAGCTCCCTGAAAGATACCGGTTATAACAGAGTACTCTACTTATGATAATGACGAATCCCTTTAAATATGAAACCACATTACGGAAGGAAATTTGATTTTAAAAGCCAAATGAATGCATCATAATTGCTTGTGACTCTGAGTCTCACAATATTCTTGGGTTTTTAAGAATTGTATGGTAATTTACAATGAAAATTGTTTTATTAAAAGAAATAGTTAAATCACAAATTTGAAACTATACATTTAATAACTAATAATAGACCTAATAACATATTCCCTGATTTGACCCACCTCTCCTCTGGTTGAGGATCTCTGGACTGAGGAAGTTGGGGTTGTTGTCGCTCCTCGGCAGCTCCAGGTGGTTGAAGCCCGCGCTTTCCTTGAGCTGCTCCTGAGAGCCGGCGATGCTCGCGTCAGTCACCGTCGCTGAAAAATATAAAGGTCGGTCAGGAAGATGTGTATGATATATGACCCAAGATCTAGTCAGTCTCATGATCTATTATATTTAATATGGGTCTTAATGCAAACCAAACCCAGTAAACACAGGATATCAAAAATGTGTTAGACCTGTTCTGTAAAGTGTTGGTACAGTACTGGCCCAACAGTCTCAGCACTAAACCAACACTGAACAGACAGGGTTGTTTTTATTGGTAAAAAAATATTTTGAATTTATGTCAGCCAAGATTAACATAAAATAGAAAAATTCCGTTTTTAGCCTTTGTTTTACGAGCGTATTTTTATTTATGAAGTAAGCTTCATATTTTTTCCCCCAAGTTAAATATCTGTTTTTTTTTAATGGAAAAACAGAATTCATTTATAACTTATAACTCCAATATTATATTATTTATACCGCAATTTTATAAATATTTAATAATTTTGATAAAATTCAGAATTTTAAATTGATAATTCATAGAATTTCTCTCAATGATTATTATTAAATGTAAGTTCAAACATTTTTATTTCTAAAAAGGGTAAGAAATCAAGAAACTTTTTTGTTAATAAATTCTCCAATGAAAACTTTTAATGCAGTTATTATCCAATGTAATATCTTTTAATGGAAAAAAGTTTCATACAAGTTTGAAATATAATTAAGCGTGAGGAGATATATCAGATCTCACTAAAAGATATCATCTCACAATCAGATTAACGGAGGAAGAAATGATTAAAGATGATTTTTATTGACGTTTTCTTCCACCACAAAATAAATTATATTGGAAATTCTTTAATCATATTAATAATAGTTAGATAGATAGAGACGTAAAGTCAGAAAATTTTATATTTCCGTTGGGAGAAAAAGTATGGTTTCTTTCCTTCGTTTGAAATTTTGCAGAGAGATTTGTATTAAGAGTATACGGAATTAATTTCAATAACAGACGTGATTTGAAAAAAAAAAGGCCAGAAAGCACTAATTTCCGGCTACTTCCGGCGGGAATATAAAATATTTTTTATTGTATACAGTCGCAGATACACTATATAGAGACCTCCGTGACATATGGCCAGAAAAATTGATCAGTCATGATTATGGCAGAGCGTCGCCGGAATTAAGAGTGGCACCGCCACTGTCGCGACCAATCAGTGTGGTTTAATATCAATGACGTCATTCGATTTGACCAATCGCTGTCTCTACAGGGTGTCTGGTACAATCATCACCTCAGAAAATTTCACGTTTGGATATTTTTAGTCAACATGCCCCGTAAGTATAACACAGGGTATGGTGATTAACAAGAGTGGGAAATTTTCTAATGCAACGAGTGTACATTACAGAGATACTCACTGAGAATGGAGTTGGCGGTGTGTTGGAGCGACTTGTCCCCTCCAAGCCCCGCCTCACACCCCGCGGCTGATCCCGGCACTGCCCCGCCCCCGCCACCCCCGATGACCCCTTCTTTCTCCGGGGTGGCCGCGTGGTTAGCGACGATAAAGGCGGAGTTCTCCTCCTTGGTGATGCTCAGGTAGAAGCAGGTGTCCGTCTTCTTCATGATGTGCCTTGGACCGGGGTTCAGTAAGATCGTGTCTTCGTAGAACTCGGGGAGTTCAGAGGGTCGCACACCAACTAGCGCCACGCCGTACCTGTGGCAGTTACAAGAACTATTAGTATACTTGAAGAAATTTTCAGAGTAAAATGTACAGTCGTAGCTTCGGAAAATTTCCCTAACAATGGTGATTGTTAGGGTGATTAACAATGATTAATGGTGATTAACAAGGCTGCAAATAGGAAATTTTCCAAGGTGACAAGTGTACATATGTTTTTATTTTTGAATGTTCTACTTATATTTTTTAATGCTAGGATTAAGTGATGTCTGGTGGATACTTTATCTCTTGTATAAAATAAAATTTTATCAATTAACAGAGTTAGTAATTAAAAATTATTAAAGTACATTTATTTTTTTAAATTGATGCAAGCTTATTACATTACGTTGCAAGTAGATGGACGGTTGTAATTTGATTATTTCAACTATCCAATACCTTAAAATCAGTGAAAATGTTATATAGCATTTAATATATTTAGTTCATATTATACGATTTGGTGATTATGTAATTCAAGGTGGTAATTATAAAGTCTAAGATTCATTCATAAGAAATTGATTGAGTGTTTTATATAAAAAGTAAAGCTGGAAATTCTTTTGTATCCATTCATAAAAAAATTATTCAAAGAACTGTTATCGTAATTTTCATTGTATTTATCAAAATATAAAAACATTGCTAATGGTGCAATTGCGTGTCTCAACCAAGTTACAACAGGTACTTTGAATTGCTCAGTTTTTTAGACCAACGTTGATTGATGGAATGTTTTTTATACTGAAATAAATAAAAAAAAGTGTGCACCAAAACAATATAAAACATATTGGATATCAAGTGAAACCTGTTGTATGTTAGTGTGGTATTCAGCACAGTTAAATTTTAATTTATTCTATTGAAAAAGTCTGACATCATATTTCAAAAGACAGACATCCAACTAGGGACAAGTGGAACTTTAACAGCATGACTTAATTTCTTGTACTGCATATCAAAAAGGCATATTTATTTTAATTTTCTCCCACTGCGAATTAATCAAAATAAAAAAAAGTTCTCCCTAATTAAAAATTTCGTCTTCAACGCACCCTTAACGCTACTAAACCTAATCTCATTACTTCTATTTACCTAAAAATAAATTTGATTTCTTACTACAAAATGAGATTGAAAAAATAGAGATAATTGTTTTAACTTTTAATAATTAATAAAAGGAAAAAAGACGTTATCTCATTTTTTTCTTCTTTTTTCCTCGGAAATGATGCAAAATTGGAAGAAAAAAGAAGCGGCAAGATGTTAAAAGTGAATAAAAGATGATAATTATTTCAACTCGGGTTAAATCAAATTCTCCGTGACAACAATACAATAGAACGTTCATTTACTTACTTTCGGTGCGAGTGAAAACTGGCGTAAGTGAAGCTTTTCCCTTCGTACTCCCCGAAGAAGCGACTGTCCCCCAGTACGATGTGGTAGATCTCGTTGCCCGAACACTTGCCGTACAGTCGGTGCCACTCCTCTTGTGATGTCTGTCCCTCCCTGAACAAAATGAGCACCAAGTGAGCACCAAGCGGATCCAGAACCAAATTTCAGGGGGAGCTGTCTCCAATGTTAACAAATTTACCTGGGGCAATTCCTATATTGCCCATGTTAAATCCAAAATTTCAAGGAGGGGGAGGGGGTGGTTGGATCCGCGCCTGGGCTGGAGTGAGCATTACAGACACTGAAAGAACTTAATATTTTGTCATAAACGTAGTGTAAACTTAACTCAATATGTCGCCTTCTTAATCAAAATGCATTTCAGGTAAATGCTCAACAAGTTAAACGTATAATAATAAAATCAATTTTATGTACACTCGTTACTTTGGAAAATTTCCCACTTGCAGCTTTGCTAATCATCATGACTTGTGTTATTCTTACGGGGCATGGTAATTAACAAGGCTGCAAGTGGGAAATTTTCCAAGGCAACGAGATACATTATATTAAAGAGACATATTTCCATAAAAAGTTCAGTTATTTGAAATGCATTCTGAAGTGATTATATTGATTTAAAACGATATTGATACACGGCGTAAGATATAATTAGACTATTCAAAAATAAATGAAATATATATAATGTATCACAAAAAAACTAAGTATTTAATTTAATTATACTCTACTTAATGCTCTGAAAATTTTGAGAATAATTTTGCATTAAAAATTAATACAATTAAAGTAGCAAAGCAAAAATAAATAAAAATCAATTTTCCAATATATGTTTTTTTTACAGTAATTTCATGTATCGGTACTTGGTATTATAAATATCAAGCAATATCAGCTGATACGTTCATAAGAAATGTATGGATTTGACCTTGTAAAGTTTCAGCAACTTGAGCACCACATTATGGTGTTAATAATTTAGAGTTCAACTTCATTCGGCGGATTGATTATCGTGACGTCATAGCAAATTAGTACACGACATTCTGTCACTCTGGGGAAGGGAGAGGCTATCGATGTACACTTCGCAGCAAAGAAAACGAGACAACTATTTTTATTGTGTTTTAACTATACAATTTTATCTCATTTTAAATTGAAAAAGTTAACTTTCAGTTATATTATTTAAAACGATTTTTATTCAGCTTCCATTCCTTTTTTCTTCAGGCAGGTTTAATGTTTTCAGGCTCAAAGTTAGTCACAAGTCGGTGTTTTTAACAAAATCAAATACTTTACGTTGTTGGGTACTACTTTTTGAAGATTGTTTTTAAACACGAAGGTTTAAATAATTTAAACTGACAAATATAAAACAAGACAATTGACATTTGTAATAGAGATAAAAAAATAGTTATTATTGAAAGGGCACTTGTTTTTTGTTTTTTTTTATGAAAAATGCTTTTTTCTATTAAACTAGAGGAAATAGATTGTAATAAATCAATGATTATGATTACAGGTTAAGAAGGTTTCATATTAGGGTAGAACACAAAAATATATCAATAAACACATTTTTTTCCCAAATACTGCTTTAAAAAATAATTTTATTAATCCTGCCCCTTGCCTTAAATAAACTTCGTATAAGGCCATTGTTCAATGGTTTAATATGGGATAAGATATTATGCTCATTAAATTAAAAAGCACAAACTGGAAAATTGTTCGAAAATCGAGGAAATTGTTGAATAGAAAAACAGAGACGGTTGTATCTAGTTTCAAGTCTTGCTCCTGTAGTATATGCAACCTGATTCATTCATATGCTAAACAAGTTGCCTAACTTCACGGCGACCCGGCCAGATGGTACCACGTGCAAGCTACTTACTGTCCCCGTGACGTGTGCAGAAGAAGCGTGACGAGGGTGGACGTGCCCGGACAAGTGCAGTTGTTGGCCAGCAGAGCGTACTTGAACTCGTCCTCACACACCACGTGCTCGGCGAACTTGACGTGGAGCTTGTTCTCGGGTCGGAAGATCTGCACGTACTGAGGCACGTTCGGAGCGAAGTCCTTGACCGCCCAGGACCGCAGGATCGTGTGCTCGTCCTGAACAAGAAACAAATATTTAGTAACTAAACCATCAAGGTATAGGTGACTGATGGTTGCTAGCAAATTTGAACTTCCCAGTTCATTGTCAATTCGATTTAGCTTCCATTATCATCTTATATTTTGTTAGTCTCTTTAAAACAACACAGTAAGCTGGCTATCATGCAAAATATATTCACCCAAGTATAAATATTTTTTTAATAAAATTGAAAACAGATACTTTTATGTTTTGAGTACAATGAGGCTGTCATATCCAAATTTCAGCTTTGACAATTTTGTAAACAAGCAATATTGTTTTTTTCGTGACATCCTTAGTATCTCACATAATATAAGACAACTGTGCGGAGGGAGAAAAGACTGTAAACTGGGAGGACGGCTTACGTCGAACCTCGATACTCGACAATTTTTGTAAACTTTCGGAAAAATCCGCCAAATAAGCCACGTGCTCGAACGTAAAAGATTTGACAGCGTAGCGCTGGCGGATAAAACGGCACCTTTGACAACGGCACCTTTGTAGTTACGCTAGTCAATCAAATACGCTTATGAGAGTCAGCATCGTGACGTACCAGGGTTCGGTCATGGTTTCGCATTGGCAGCAAAATCAGCCGGTTTGAAAGTTAATCCGTCCTCCCAGTAAACGGTTCTTTAGGACCTAGAGTTCTAGAGGACATCTCTTACCGCGGCCGTCTTATCAGCGTAGTTTCTGGCAGCCAGCACGAAGCACGCCTCGGCCTCGTTCATGCGTGCGCGGGCCAGGTCCGCGTCCTTGAGACACGATCCCTGTATGTAGATGACCCTCTGGGCCCAGATGGGCACCTGTAGAATCATCCGCATCGTTGTGTCCAGCTCCATCGGCGACAGCAGCACCACGTAGTAGTCCTGCGGGAAAAAAAGGAACTATGTCAGTGACTCATTCCTTGTAAAATTATATATAATCAAAATATCGTAATTCATTCAAGGTCTGCAAACAGCTTGCATAAATTAAAAATGTCAGCAAATTTTTGCTTAAAATAAACAACAAGAATATTTTTCCCTCCTTCAGGGTAGGCAACTTGTATTGCACAGAAACGATGTATGTAATAGACATCCGTCCATATTATCTGTGTATATAATTTTTTCATCTTGTATTGTACATTATGTTGTGTATAGGATTATATAGACGTAGCTAAATTAAGTGTAACAATTTAATTTTAGTACCGAAGGGAACGTATAAAATTTGCCTTTTTGTTAACATGGTATCGGCAACGTTGTGTATTCAATTTGGTCCGTCGGTTTGTCTCTTTTAATCACTCATAACTTGTTGCAAAAAGTCTTTTATAATGTCACCCATAAGGCCTGTGTATAAGCACTTTATACGTTCCCTTCGGTACAGCCATGTTTTCATCACTGCACCTATGTTGCAGTCTTCCCCCTGCTTCTTCCAAATTGCATGTTATCAAAATACAACACGGGTTTTACGTACACCACTGGGATTAAATGTTCTCACCACTGTTCTGAATATTGTGTTAGTATTCAGCTTACATGCTTAAAACCCCCGGGAATTACATTCTTATTATTTATAACAAATGTAAATAAAATATTTTACATTTGTGTGCCTTGCATTTGAAAAAAAAAAAAAAAGCTTTATTTTTGGCTTATATACAGTAAATATTTCAGGAGAGTATTATAGAGTTGGTCATAAAAAGGGGCAGTGAGCGTTTGGTGCAGCACAGAATTTGACAATAACTGTATATAGTTACAAATGATACCACTACTATTCTAGGTGCAAAACAATTGCCGTTTCTGAATTAAAAAACAGCGATCTTCCTTGTCCATGTAAGTTGAAATTTACTCTACTTATCGCAAATTTTAGTATTAAGGTTTTATTATGATCTCAATGGTGAGAATTTAATTGAAATAAAATAAATTCCTGACAATTATTGTATTATTTGTGAGATGAAGTTAATAATGCAATCATATTTCAAGGAGGTTTATTCATCACAAAAAATAAGTAGATATTATTGAAATTCTAAGATATTGCATACGTTTGATATACACTCTTTAATGCAACAAATGCAAGAAATTAGAATGAATCAAAACATAGAATAAAAAGTAAATAATACATTAAATTACTAAATATAATGGGGGCGATTCACGAAAGAGTCATCCAAGTTTATCACTAACCGCGGTTAGCACCAGCCTAATTCAATGACGCTAAACGTGGTTAGTAAGAAACCTGGATAGCTCTCTTCGTGAATTGCGTCCAAATAATTATACAATAAGAAACGTACAGTGTTTTAGCTTAAAAAAATCTTGGGTGAGATCAAATTTAATTAAGTAGCATGATGATAATTATTAACGTAGAGATTGATTAAGACGTGCCAAAATAAAAAAAAAAAATCATTCGTGGCAGTTTACTGATGACCTTTAATGGGGTTATTTTCTCATTTGTGCAGTAGCGATATTTTTGACGACTTGCAAGTCGTAACTCTGCGATCATCAGTAAAGTAATAAAAGTTATACTGCATGCGAGATACGACCAAACCTTTTATAGTTAGGAACTATATTCATATCACTTTCATTTGGAAGTCGTTTTACTTTTACTGCTTCGTACTTTATTTACTTTAATTACTTAATTAATTATTTTTATATCACAGTTTTCTATCTTAAATTTTGTGACTTCACACATTCTAAACTTTTAGATACTTATACTCATAAGAATAATATTTATTTTTGTACTTTTATTTACTCTGTTTTTTCAGTAATATAACTTTGTACTTAAAAGTGCAAAAAATACAAAAAATGAGGTTTAATTAGCCCATTTAATGTATTGAAACCTAAAAAGTCCTTAATGTAAAGTGAAAATAATTGTACTGAAATTCAATTCAGCATGGCATCTAATAATTTAGTGTACAGATGTGAGAATGATGAGAAAAAGTACTTCTTTCTTTTACATTTTATAGGCAATATGAGAGAGAGAGAGAGAGAGAGAGAGAGAGAGAGAGATAGAGAGAGAGAGAGAGAGAGAGAGAGAGAGAGAGAGAGAGAGAGAGAGAGAGAGAGAGAGAGAGAGAGAGAGAGAGAGAGAGAGAGTTTTTGAGTTTTTTTAAGAAATCACCAATTATGATGGCGATATGAATGAGAAATTTATTGATATTTCTGAAAGGTTAATTCTAATTGATTTATCTTAACAAGTTAAAGCCTCAATTATTTTCATATAGAATTGGTGATCAACGCCATACTCTAACTTTAAATCTAAAACAAAGATCTGAAATAAAATATTCGGATCATCACATGCTTTAAGCTTCAAATTGTAATACCAATTACAATTACAATTAAATTTAAAAAAAAAAAAAAAATTAAAAAATACAAATTATTAATTAACATTTTAATTTTGAATTGCGTAACATATATTATTTTATTGTTCCATTTTTTAGGTACTTACTACAAGTCCGACATCTGTCAAGTAATAAAACAATTAGTAATGTAAAATATTGTAGCCAATGTTGAGTAAAGTAAAAACTACTGCACGTTCTGGCATTTTTATATCTGTATGAGATCGTTTAACAATGATTTAAAGGTCCATAAAATAAACAGATGTTTGGTATATAGCTGGCAATATACCAAGTTACTTCATACTTTCTTTTTATGGGGTTAAAGACATGTAACACATTACTTCAAATGAAATGTAATATTATTTAGTACAAGAAAAATGGGATAGATCGTACATTTTATTACGTATATAATATTACTCCAGGAATTTATAAAGTTTTTTTATGATAATATATGAACTATATTAGGAATTAAAGAATTATTGTATGAATTAGGCCATGGCCGCTGATATTCTTATGTACTATTGTTAAATTTGAATGTTTACGCCAATAGCAGAATATGCTGTATTAAGCTAACATTGTAAATTTAGTAAATAATAAATAAATAAAATAAATTGGTGGAGAAAGCAATGTAAAAATATATGCTATACCTGCATATACATAAATATTTTACATTTTAAAATAAAATGTATACAAATGGCTTGTATATTATATAGCATGTATTCAACGAGAATGTATATAATAGGGTTCGTATACAGCAATATATAGCGGGAGACGGAACTAATTATTTTATATCAATAGTAAATCGTTGCACTAAATGATTCATCGAACTTCACTGCCTGACATTTTGATTTCCTAATTATCTCCCTCATTAACAAGCAGCTTATGACTACAAACATTAAAACAAGCCGGTTTAAAAAACAAGGCTATTCGTCCACTAACGAGCAGCAGCGGAACTCCTGTACAACGTTCCCTGCATGATGATGATCTCTTGTTATTAAATTTCATAATTTTATTTTCTACCTCAAACGTTCATAAAACAGTTTAAGAAATTTAACATAATCTCCGGGAGTAGATTAAATATTTATTTAAAATCTGAAAGTTTGCAAGGAGATTTAATGATATTTCTTTTAAAAATAGTTGAAAGTATGAAGTTTAGAATTCTTCTGTTTGCAATTCAGTTTTGAAATTTTGCAGAGGGGAAATGACTTGTTTGTGAATTTGCAACATTGAATTATGAATAAAATTGCCACAAAACGTAAGCATCCGGCTACTTTTGAAGAAAATATAATATTTATTTGACTGTAGTACAGACATAATTCGCTTCCGGTATGTGCATAGAAAATAAAAGCTTTAAAAAAACGTTAAGCTGTGTGCTGCACGTTTGTGTGCTTTTTTAGCTGTATTAAATTTAAGCAAATAAAGCAGTTGAATGCCATGTTTGCAGTATTTTTGTTTTTTAATGCCTCATTTGAATACAATTTTTTTTTAAATATATTCTTCAAATCTCTACGCTTTATGAAAGTTGAGTAATGAAATCCATTAATATGGATATTTTCAAATCATCATATTATCAAAATATTTGACGTTGCTGACATTATTAATCACTAGTGGTTTGCAAATTGAAATATTTTTTAATCGCAAATTGTAAAGGAAATAATGAAAATAAATTATGACACCACTATTTTGCACAACAGGACTATACCTATATTTTAAACACATAAAAAAATGCAGTTGCCTTGTTTTGAAAAATCTTAATTAAGTGCTGTCCAGAACTGGACTGCAATTGAAAACGGAAAAGCCCTTGACCAATCAGAAAATTCTAAATTTCCGTTTACTATCTTGAATTTTCAAAGTGAATTAAAAAGGAAATTTTGAAGTTTTGATTGGTCAGAGCTTTTCCGTTCAGATTCTGAACATTAACAGTGCTTTAATGTTTCTAATTTTGCGTCCACCATGATAAATAAAAGACTCTTTCCCCATTTTTTTAGATAAATTTTCTGTTCTTACCTGCAACAACGGATGAGCGTAAAACTCGTTGAGGAAGTCCATGATGGTGTCCGCGTGGAGAGTGGTGCTGCACACCACCACGTGTTTCTCGCTCTGTGCGCGGTGCGACGAGTAAGACCCGCCCAGCTTCTGACGTTCCATCCACGTGAACGCCAGCTGTTCGAACTGTTGGCAACAATGGAGAGGTCTTAGGGCTGTCCCACACAGAATCGCGTGTGATAGTAAAAAATTAAGAACCTATGCGATCAGGTGTGCGAGTGCACGTAACTTCGTTTCGTATCGCATGCGATCGTACGTTTCTCCTTTTTTTAACATATTAAGTCATACGATACGATACGAAGGCAGTGTGCGACCCCCCTTAAAGGTGCATTTCCACATGGAGCGAATGTAGGGCGGGGCTTGACGCGGCGAGAAAGGCGCACTTGCTTCAATGTCATATGGCGGCCATGCTGGCGTGGAAAAATCGCTTTCCCACAGCGATTAAATCGCGCTTCACTCGCTTGACATTCGCTCCATGGAAATGTACCTAAAGGAGGAAATTTACGTGGAAACCTGAATAGGGAAGGTCAGGGGATACGAGTTCACGTCCATTAGTTTTAAAAGTCAGTTTTAACCTTCAGAAAAACTATGGAAAATGAAATCTTGTTAAAAGAAAAAAAAGGGTATTTTTGATAATAGTGCTTCAAAATTTGAAGTATAAGATCTTTTTATGCGATTTTCAACCATACACACAGCACATGGAAGGTGCAAAATCCATCAAAATCATTTTGAAATTGTTTTGAATTGACACAGCATAATATCATTGGAGATGCATTCGAAGGATTGTAAAACATGGTGAGAACAATTTCCTAATCGATTTCCTGATTAACTATTAAAATTGAAAATGTCTTATTTACATAATTAAAAACTAAATTATTTTTTTAAATATAAATTTTCAAATAAAGTTAATCCCCTAGAAACAGTTCTTCGGAAGTAAAATACTTTCTATACCCTTCACTCCTACCAAGAGTTAACCCACATTACAAAGATGCTGCAAAAGTTGCATACCTTACGGGGGCTTATTGTTCATCGAGATTGTCATCATATTCTTTTATACTAAAATCTTTAAGAATGCAGCTCGTTCATTATGGCAAAGATGAATTTGATATGCCCTAGTTAATGATATTGTCTTTTTAGGTCATAAATTTATTATAAAGACGGTATTACATGTACAGTATGATACATTTTTTCTAATTATTGCTTACAATTTTCATAACAAGAAAACTTCAATACATTTTTTTCGTAAGAGACCTTGTAAGAAAAATATGCAAGCAAAATTGTATCGTGTAATACAGGCTTCAAGTCTCTTGTGATTTAGATTAATTAAATTGGTTTTAACCATTATTATTTAAAAGAGTTGAAAAAATATTTTAAGAAAAGTTAAATTTTCCATCATTTTTATTTATAATGCTTTACAGCGGTACACATAATTTATCTTGGTTTTCATCATGTTTGTAACTTCTTCAGTCATTGGTACATCGTTTGTTATGAAAATTTTCAACGGCTGAAGTACACTTGTCACCTTGGAAAATTTCCCACTTGCAGTCTTGTTAATCACCATGCCCTATGTTACTCTTATGGGGAATGATGATTAACAAGGCCGGAAAGAGAAATTTTTCGATGAGATGACTGTACAATTGAGTCTTCAAAGAACACCAAGTTAAATGTGGACCTCAATAAAAAAATGGTCTACTTTTTAAAATTCAGATCTAACAGCTGGATTAAACAAGAACTATTTCTACTATTAATATTTGTTATCAGTGCTTAAAAGATATGAATATGATATTTCACTGGCTTATTTTTTTTCATAACTAATTTCATTATTATATATTAGCGCAGTATCAGCAAAGTGTTTATAATAAGCTTAATAACCTTATCATCGAGTTTTTGGGTTCTAAAAATAAATTCGATTAATTCAGTGCGGAAAATAGTTTCGTGCATTTATATTCCTGACAGTGAGTTTATGAACTATTAAAAACAAAATATTATGTATGATGGGATCACTAAACGCTCCTTAATAAATGAATACGCGTCACATGAAAAAAAATTGTATAGAAATAGAAATAGAAATTTTCTAAATAGAAAAAAGTTAAAATAACTTTACTTTTCGAAGCTTTTTCATGCATTTTTTTTGTTCATTAATATACGTTAATATTCTTGATCATGAATGCCACAGATCAATATAACAATATAGAATCAAGGTAGTATTTTTCTCACCTGTGTAGGTAGCACTATGAGCGCTACACAAATCATGATCACCATGAAAAGTTGAGAAGGCCAAATATCTGGTACAAAATCGCCGTAGCCTACAGTAGAAAACGTGACGACGACATAATACATTGACTGAAACAGGTTCAGGTGGCGGTGGCCGGCACGTTGGAAATGTTGGATTCCGCATACGCTGAAACAAAAGAGTAGCGAAATTTAGACAGAATTTTAGGGTCGTCTCACACAGGATCACATGATTTTCCAGCGCATGATTTAAAAAGTAAGAACTTATATCGTATCGTATGAATTTGTATGATAAATACACAATGAATAAAGAATAAAAAGCAGTTTTTCATTATTCTTGATTCACTAATCATTTGTGTATTTATGAACAGACCTGTTATATTTGTTACAGTTATTAGGTTATTATTTTGCATCATAGAATTTTTTCCCGACTTGAAATAAATTTCATATTTTCTTCGCTATTAAACTCTCCTCTCGTATTTTCTCCTCTTATTTTGCACCATTTTAGAGGAAAGAAGAGGTGAAAAAGACGAGATTACGTATTTTTTCTCTTCTTGAACGTAAAATGTTAGAAATATTGTCTTCATTTCATCCTCACTTTGAGCGAAGAGGAAATAAAATGTGTTTTAGAGGTAAAAAGATTAGGTTTAGACGTTTAAAAGATGAGCTAGTTGAAGACGTAATTTTTCAACTAGGGTTACTTATAGAAGTTATTAATAACAATAATTGTAACAACTGAAACAAATCTAAAGATTTTGTGCATGATTTAAGCTAGTTGAGAATATTTTGAAAATTTATATAATATAACAACATTATTTACATTTTTTTTTTAACAATTCAAACCAACCTAAGCGGAAAACCTAAAAATCTAACACTGAAAATCTAAAAAATGTTTTAGATTTTAGAAAGTTTATTATTAAATTTCAGTCTTTCTGTTATAGCAAAAAAATGAGGAAGTTATACGTAACAACAAAATATTTGTGTATGAAAAAGATAAATATTAAATAAGCCTCGTTTTAAGACATCAAAAGAGAAGTTGTTTTCTGCAGGAATTTGAAGGGCACTTTATAATTTTGCCATGCAGAGTAATGACCGTTACTACATTACAATTATTGAAGCGTGCATTTAAATGTTTTGTATGATAATTAACTATGATAAGAAAGCTTAAATCTCTCTCTAAAATTTGTACAAATTTAACAAAGGATTATGCAAATAACCTTTTTGTGCCTATTGAAATGTAGAGCAGTGATATGGAAAATTGTTTTAGCATGTAAACTAGGCATGGAAAAGCACCGCGTTTGAATCTAATATTTTCTGCTAGCGAAATTGAGTTCATTTTGCTAGCTCCAGCCACACAGTTAAAAGGCAAAACTCTCTCTCTCTCTCTCTCTCTCTCTCTCTCTCTCTCTCTCTCTCTCTCTCTCTCTCTCTCTCTCTCTCTCTCTCTCTCTCTCTCTCTCTCTCTCTCTCTCTCTCTCTCTCTCTCTCTCTCTCTCTCTCTCTCTCTCTCTCTCTTAACTCTCATGCACCCCTCTTACAAATAATGAGTACTCTCCAAATCCATGCAAGGTCACTACTCACAATTTTCACAATTTTTACATTTTTTTAACATTTTTTTTTTAGTCTGTAGATTAAAATGGACAAAAAAAATACACTATAAAAATTAATTTGCATTTTTTATATATTTTTTAGAGCAAAACTAAAAGTAAAAGCAATTTAAAAAAAATGTACAATTTAAAATATGTATTAAATAGTAATAAAAAGGGTTGATACAGCGTTACTATAGCTATGTAATAGTCAAGATTCATGAATATCACGATCCTTTACTTTATGCATGGATAATCTGAATAAATTTTACATATTTGTATAATACATCCAGGATCTCAAGCTATGTACTCTGTTACTCTGGTAATTTATTTCAAATTTATTTTTATTGCCATTAAAATCGTGGTGACGTCATAGTCATGCAAATAATTAGAAGGGAAAGAAGTTGCATGACATGACATGAGGGTGTTAGTGGTAAAAAAAAAAAAATGACATTACATAACTCAAGATCCTCCATGCAATGAAAAAAATCACATTGCATATGGCTATCCATTTTTGAAACTAAATCCCGAGTTGAAATAAATACCATCTTTCATTCGTCTAATTCTCTCCTATTTCGCACCATTTTAGAGGAAAAAAGAGGAAAAATTACAAGATTACGTCTTTTCTTTCTTCTTATTGCATAATATATAATGTTAGAAATATTGTCTTCATTTCATCCTCACTTTGAGCAATGAAGACATTAGATATTTTTGAAGTAAATTTTTTTTTTATAAGATTAGGTTTAGACTTTAGACGTGTAAAGGATGATTTGAAGACATATAATTTTTCAACTAGAGAAGTGATTCTTCCAAATAAATGAAAAATACAGAAGTTTTGCTATTCTGTCTAGCAGATAGAATAGCAATTATATTATTTAATTGAGCTAATTACAAAATACAATTATTGAAAAAATTATATACTTTTCATTCATGTTTTTCATGTAATTATATTATTATTTTGATTAATACTGAGTATAATTAATATCCTATTTGAATAATTAATATAATTGTAGTGATGCAAAATTATATGATATTAAAAGTGATGGATGTTTTAATAACGTTTATGACTTTACGCTGTTCATATCATATGTCTATTCATTACCATGTAATGATATTAAAAGAAATTAATCACATTAGCATCGCAGACATTTTAATTTTCCTTCTGCATTCATCAATCATCAAGATTATATCTTTTTGTTATCAGTGTTATTAATAAAAGCAGCCTTTTATATAGATAAAGAATATAACAGCATGGCGGTAGCTTGCCCTATAGTTTGATTCATTATTCGATCCTATATGAAAATTAAATGACTTCTATATGATATTATACTTGCAAAAGGTATCATGATTTAATAAAAATTTATGATTTTACTTTTTTTTTTGGTGATTAGCCCTAGTTGAAAAATTTCGTCTTCAACTCATCCTTTACACGTCTAAATTAACCTTTATCTTTATACCTTTAAAATGCATCTTATTTCCTCTTCGCTCAAAGTTAGGATGAAATGAACACTATAATTCTAACATTTTATGCTCAAGAAGAGGAAAAAAGGTATAATATCGTCTTTTTCGCTCCTTTTTGCTCCAAATTGGTGCAAAATAAGAGGAGAAAAGACGAGACAAGAGCTTAGCAAAACGAAATGACGTTTATTTCAACTCGGGAGTGAACTGTTTTATTTATTTTTGTATAAATCTGGTTCTGAATAATTTGTCTGTAACTTTAAAGTGAAACTTATCCTGGAGGGGGAAGGGGGAGGGGAGGGGGGCATTCACAAAGCACTTTAATCTCACTTTATCCTGGAATATTATCTGGGTTATTTGGAGAACTATAATATTCAAGGTACTAACATTTTGGATTTAATCGTTGCTATATATATATAACGTACGTGTTTAACATTTTTTAGTACAGTCATCGCCTAAGAAAATTTACTTATTAGGCCTTGTTAATCTGCGTCGTAAGAATAACACAGCAGGGCATGATGATTAACAAGACTGCAAAAGTGGGAATTTTCTAAGGCAATGAGTGTACAATGTTTAATATTAAATTTATTCCAGGATAAAAATCTAGGTAAAATAAAGTATAGCTTTGTGAATGCTCTCCATTAATTAATATCAAAAACTATATAATAGTATAATTATAGGCTTTGGTTAATATAATGTATATATTTAATACACGATGGTAATAATTATAGTCTATAATACGAGTAATGAGACGAATGATTAAGAAAAGAAAATTATGAAATAAAATGTTATTCATAAATTACCACCACGAGGGCAAGGTTTCATCAACAAACTATACAATAAAAATGTTGCTAATGTTATTCAATGGTTTTGTGACACAATTTCTCTTCCTACTGCGCAAATGTCTAGCTCTGATGTTATGTATAGTCTTGTAGACTGAATATACAATGGCCCTCATTTTTTATTTAAAACTGAAGACAAAAGGAACTCTAGATTGCAATTTATCGATTTCATGTAAGTTTTCTTATAAAAAAGTTTTCTACAGTGACAACCTTATAATTTGTTTTTGTTTGCTTCAAAACTGAACCCTATTGTAGGATACTAACAAGAAACTGAATTTAACTTCCCAGTTCTTCGTGAACCCGACCTAGTGTTTGTTTAGGAAGTTTCCAAACCAGAGGACCATGGTCTATAGCTATTCATCTCAGCATTCACCTGGTTGTGATTAAGGGAACCATAGAAATCTAATTTAGTTCCATTAATAACTTTCCGGGATGCACGAGTGGAAGTTCTTAAGTTCTTTAGCTAACCGCGATGTGAAAAATTCTGCTGACTCCTGGACTCACGAACCTAAATATTAAGATATACTAATATAAAGAACAAATTTATTTAAAAAAATACTTAACTTACTGTTTATGGCTTTTTCTTATCATTTGGAAATTATTTTAATGTAAGGCGCCCGCAAAAATAAAAATAATGGGATTTATTGGGGGCGATTCACGAAAAAGTTATCCAGAAAGTTATTCAGATTTCTTACTAACCGTGGTTATCACCAGTCCAGAATTTAAGGGCACTAACGTGATTAGTGAGAAATTAACCTGGATAAATTCCTTCGTGAATCGCACTCAATATTTACTAATTATTATACTTGTGTGTTGCAATTTTACTGGAGTTTTAATCGATAGAATTTTAGTTATAGAAAAAAATTAAATTTAAATTGGTGTATCTTAAAAAAAAAAAAAAAAAAAAAAAAATGTCGCAACAAGGAAAACAACGACATACATATATATTTTTCATGAAATTTCCACGGTTTATTTTTACACAGTAAATCATATTATATATGAATATATACTGAGGAAAATGATTTTATCTCGTTTCTAGTATGAAAACCTTGATTAGAAAATAAATTTATGTAAATATATTTTAATGACATTTACTAGTTTGGAGTTCATATTATATTACTGAGTCTGAAATCAATAAATTTGAATTTTATAATTATAATTTACGTAGCGTATCTGCAAATATTAATATTTACCGGTAGTAAAAAATATCTTGGTATGCAATGGTATACAATGGAAAATCAATTTATTTAATTAATAGCTGCTTTACATGGTCATATTTATATAGAGAAATTGTTATAAAGGTTAAATGGTATTGGATTATCGCTTAATTGAAACAAATACAGTACATAAAAAATAACAAAACAATAGTGAACCAGTTTAATTATGGAAAGCTAAATTTATAATCCGCTTTCGTGCTTAATTAATATGTAGAATTATTGATAATCATATTTGATTAAATTAATGTGTAAGCAACTGTGTTATTAATTCTATTGTGTGTATAACATGTACTGACAACACAATTAAAATGATACTGTTCAACTTAACTAATTTCAACAACAATATTATTCAATTAATTAAAAAAAACAAATACAAAATGAAAGATATGAACAATAATGAATACAAAAGCTACGTGTACAGTATATTATGGCATTGAAAACATACACAACCATTTAAAAGCAAGAAATTTTGACAAGCTAAATAATGTTTGTCTGAATTTTACACTTTTAATTCCTCGGTAATCTTTTAATTGCTTAATATGGCAGGTAAAAAATTTAAAAGAGGTTTGATTTTTTTTATAAAACCCTATTGGGTACTTCTAATTACTATAACATTTTTTATTTTTAACCAACACAAAATCCACTAACTCGAAAGTTTGCAAACTAATTTTTGGGAATGTGGTGCAGTGGGCTTGACCGAGTCTCGTCAGCTCACCGAAATCAAAAAACAACGAGCATGATTAGTTATAGTTGGATGGGTGACCATTTTCAACAAAAACTACGCTTCCCACCCAGGGGTAAATCGTTGCGTTTTTCCACTCTGATGTGTTTCCCCTGGTTTTGGACCATTGAACTTACGGTTCATTGACAAAAACTGTTATAGCGTCCATTCTGGCTGAGGTTTCCACGTTTCCCTCAATCACAGGCAAATCCAGGATGGATTGCAAGGCCATGGCTGCCCCCATTCCTGATGGGCCCGCAAAACGCTCTAGTTAGGGTTTCGGAAGGTTCGGGGTTCCAGATTTAGTGAGTAATTAATAAATAAGTAGTCATTCAATTGTGGTTTGATAAAGAATATTTAATTAGTTAAAATATTAACATTTGCGATATCATATTCAAGTACTAAACTTGTCTCTAAAGATTTCTAGACTTCAAGTTCTTTGTGGGTTGCCCTTTAAATAAATTAAAAATCTCACTGTTTTAAACAAACAAAAATATTAAAAGTAACCAGCATATCAAGCATTCATTTGTTTTTGTTTCAAATTACTTTAAAGTTATTTCAAACAAAATTGCAAGTGGTAACATGTATACTTTCTGTGATTACATAATTATAGTTTCATATCTTGCAGGCAAATTAAACTTCTTTGTATTATGTGTTACATAACGGTGGTTCAAAAACTCTACAAAGAAAAGTGGTACACCACTGCAATTCCAAGTTAGCAAGCAACGAGGTGGAATAGAATAATTAGACGTATCTTGTCATGACATTAAATTCAGAAAAATATAAACATTTTAATTAAGTACATAAAACGACAATCGTAAAATTGAATTTGAAAATTTATGTTTTTAGTTTAATTTTATTATATAGAATTCTATTCTTGTTACAATGCATGCAAATAAAATGTTCTCATTATAATAGAATATTTTTATCTTTAAAGAGAAAATTGAAGATAAAAATAACATATATTCTCATTAAAATAACACGATTAATGAACATTATTTTATGTATTTTTATTTTAATGTAATCAATATCAAAATATAAATCATTCTATTTCATCAATTTTAACAAAAGTACAGTATTTGACAAAAGTAAAACTAAAAATTTAAAATTTTCAGGGTCAAAACTTGGAATAATTATTATGTAGCATGAAGGGAAAATTGAAATAGTAATCATTAATTTATAGGGCATTTAAATGTTTTATAATATTAGATTTTTATGTATCTCAGCTGTTTTTTTTTTTAAATATATAATTTATATGCTGATTTTAAGATTGAGTTTTATGATATAGATGTTCAGTTTCAATGTAGAGTGCTGCCTCGAATTGTTTCGAAAAGGGAACGGAAAAGCTCTCGACCAATCAGAAAATTTAAAATTTCTGATTACTAGAACGAGAAAGTGATCGGAAATTATTTCTGATAATTGTGAATGCTGCTAAAGGGATGAGAACCATACTTATTTTCTGTGAAACACATTACAAAATGTTAGTCCAGAAGCTTTTGTCCATGCGAATACATATTCCCATTTTAACACTTCCATGTCACATATAAATAGTATTAATATTGATCATTGTTCAAACTAATTTAATCGAATGCGCAAATTATAGATGGAGAGAAGAAGCTTTTGTTTGCGGGAGTACATTCGTAACGTGATACATGGCTTTGTCAGACAGTCACTATGTACTATACGACACGGGTGGTTTAACCTTATTACAACAAGCTTGCTACACTGCCTACCACGCTTAATCAACATGTTATATTATACATCAACTATTGTCCATTTATTGTGAAACGCAATTTGTATGTAAATTAACGTAGATATACGATAGTCAATTTTTTCTGGAACGTTAACAATTTATAATGAACCAATACAAAGGAGTAGTAAATCGTATCCTTCTTTCAAATGTAATTTCACATTGAAAGGTCTTTCATGAAGTTTTAAAATCTAGAGGGAGGATTGCGCTGACGTCATGCCCCTTGAAAGTAGGCAGATCTGAGGTAGGCTGGAATGCACATGATAGCATATATAGTGTATAATTATTTTTTACTCTATTTAGCAAATAAATCAGGTTTAAATATTATAATAATACAAGATAGAACTCGCATAAAACAATCTCGCCACCAAAAAAAAAACGTTAAAAGTATTTTTTTGTTGTTGCTTCTATATTTTCTAAACAATATTGCCCACCACTTTTCTTTCTCCCTCCCCTCTTTCTGCAGCGAGCAGATAGTGACTAACGTTGTACCTCCACTCCCAACTCTCACACAAACAACAATCAACTCTATACTAATCTGAAATACCCAATTTTTATATTATATTTTTTATTTCAACCCTTAGCGGGGTACTAAACATTAAAATACATTATTTCTTATGAGATTATACTATTATATATTCTTTTAAGTTTTCATTAAATGTACAACTATATAACTACGGGGAAGCTATTAAAAATTTGCGTAATATATACGTACTTACATACTTAAATCTACTATAGAAAAATAATATTATCTACATTTTTTTCTTTGTGAGGAAAATGCAATTCTATATAGGACTCAAGCAGAGTTATCCAACCACTCTACGGAAGAGATATTTCAAAACTTTATCATTTCAAGTGCACATTTTATAAACTTGTATATGTCTTCCTCCTACTCAAAGCAAAAAGTTACATTTCCTATTCATACACCTCCAAACAGCACGAACGTTATCCCTGCTGTGTTTGTGAACGTTTCCTATTGTTGAAAAATTACGTCTTCAACTAATCTTTTACACGTCTAAATCTAATCTTTTTACCTCAGAAACACATCATATTTCTTCTTTGCTCAAAGTGAGGATAAAATGGAGACAATATTTCTAACATTTCGTGCTCAATAAGAGGAAAGGAGACGTAATTTCAACTTTTTTCCTCTTTTTTCTCTCAAATGGTGCAAAATACGAGAGAATTAGACGAGCAGAGATCTTAATAGCGAATAATAGATGAAATTTATTTCAACTCGGGTTGTCATTTGTCTATTATATGCAATCGTGGTGAGCTTTAACTGGTTGCAGTGGATGATTTGCTTCATCCATAAAAAAATTACGTGTGTCAGCTACAGCTTTAAAACCTCTGACAGTGATAAAGTTCAAGCTGACTTGAGGTGTGCATAAAGTCGATATTCTTGTATAAAACATGGTAATATGATCCATATGTCTTACCTGGTGAAGACAAGGCAGAGCAGCGTAGCGGAGAGGATCATGAGCTGCTGGGAGAGCGCGGATTGCGACTTTTGCATCGCACGGTGCAAATCGTTCTGAAATAATAAGATAACTTTGAGAGAGGGTTCACAGTAAGCGGAACGTAACTTTGTTACATAATTTTCATTGTAATACTAACTTTACTTCTAAAGCTCTACGTAATGGCGTTCTCGCCCCTTCTACGTATGCAACCTGCTCCATTTTTAAGCTAAAAAATTTGCCTACACCTAAGGCGATATGATTTAGCGTGCTTGATTTTTTTTTTTATACTTGGATATAGGGACTTTTGTCATATTTCTTAATTTAAATAACTATTAATAATAAACTCAAAATTGAGGGGAAGGATACTGTGACGTCATAGTCATACAAAATATTTCCCTAGGCCTGCGTATTAAATATATTTAGATGCCTATGACGTCACAACATTTTGGAGCGTTATATATAATGTTGTGAAAAAAAAAAGTTTTTCACTCCAAATATGTTGCATTTTTTTTTATGTTGTCTATTTTATAAACTAGAATCAAAATAAATGGAGCTGTTGAGATTTTATTTTCTTTAGTCAAAGAGATTCGTCTAACCATTAAAAATATTAAAAACCTTTCATTGATAAAAATAAATTAAGCATTTGAAATTGTTACCACGTAAAGCTTGCAGACTCTGGACAAGCGTTTTTAATATTTTACGTGCCGACGGTAAAAATATCATCTCTTTACTTAAAGGATTTATAAAGTATGTAGTATGGTAAAGCCAGCTTGATTGACAGGTACATTACGCTAGTAGCAGGGAAATTAGGTCACTGAAATCTATGTCACAGCAAAATTTGTATATGTTTCAACATAATTAGGACTGTCTCACTCTAGTTCACTGTATGATTTTGCAGTGTGCGATTTAAAAATTAAGATTCTATTCGATCAGGTGTAGACACACATACAGCTTCGTATTGCGTGCTTTCGCCATGATAAGGATTTTAGAACCGGTTCTAAATGAGAAACGTACGATCGTTCATACTATAGGCTGTGTGCGAACCGCCTCATACTTGAAACTTGACAAAATTCCTGCTAAGACCTGCTGGCGATTCGAATACACAAACAAAACCTTCCGTCACTAACAGATGGCGATAGCGTCGACGTATTTTTTGAACAATTTTGTGTTGTTTTTGACACTATTTCATAGTAGCTAGGGTCTAAATAAATATCTTAAGTCAACTTGATAGACTTTGGATCTAACCTTAAGTATAGTTATCGTATTGAGATGAGATATTAATCCAAAATGCATAAAGTTGACTATACTATTTAGACGCTACCGTGATTTTGTATTTCAGAGGAAAATTTTCTAAGGCACGAGGCGTACTTAATTTCATTCTATCATATTTGGTTGATTCCATTATAATTATAACTGAGCTACCATTATATATTGTTGCAGTCATGGAGTAACATACTGACAAATTCCTTGTTTAACGAAGTGCACCAATTGCAGTTGCAGTTAAATGCACTTGCTATAACAACATCACATGCACTACTAAGCTGATACGGAACTAGAGCAGATTTCCATCTGTTGAAATGAGTCCGGACTTAGCAATTACAAAAACTAATACGATTGGGGATGATACTTACGAACATATTTTCTAATGAGTGCTTTGCAAGCCAGCAGTTGAGAAATACTGGGATGAATAAATTTCTTAGTGGAGGCCATAACAGCTGCAACAAAAAAACAAAAGAAAATATTAATTAAAAAGTTCAAGTTTAGGTTACTAATTTGTTTTTAATTTGTATAAAAACAAAAATGACATTAAGGGAAAAATGTGCTTAAAAAAATGTTTTGCAAAGATTTTTCAAATTTTGTTACTATTATATAAAACGCTTTATTAATTTCAAATTATTTTTTTGTTCAAATTGAATTAATAATAACAAAACCTAAAAAAAAATACGTTGAATTATTTTAATTTATAAATTGCTAAATAAAATAATATTTGTCTGATTCAAGAGTTTAAATTGACATTAAAGAAGATTATAACATCAATAAAACTCCCTTCATTTAATATCAGTGATAATTTTACTATAATTGTTTTAATTAAATAATAACTTTTACTTACTGTAAGTGTAAAGGGTATTGTATTCACAAGCTCTAGTATAAAGTGGAAGGACAGTAATTGCTGCCAGATGTTGCCCTGAAACAAAATTAAAAACAACACAAAGTTAGTACAAAATGTATGAAAAAACATAACATTACAAAAAGAGCTAATTACAGAAAATTAAGACAGAAATTATTATTTGAAACAAAAATAATGTGAAACTAAGGAACTGTATATAGTCTTTTGCAATTAAATCTCTATACCACTCTTATAATGTAACTCAAAATGGGACTAGTTGTTGATTTATTGTCATTTTAAATATAGAAATTCTCAAAAGTTTTGGGTCTCTGAAACCTGATTTTATTTTCCTTTCATAAGCCAATGAAGTGCACACATTTTTGACTCCGATAGAGAGGATTCATCTGAAATGAGTTTCTAAGTACGATCCCACCTTACCATTCTCACATTCTACTGACTTTATTGGGCGCTATTCACGAAGCAGTTAGCCAGGTTTCTAACCACGTTTAACTAGGTGATTTAACAAGTAAAACAGGTATAGTTAAACGTGGTTAGAAACCTGGCTAACTACTTCGTAAATCGCGCCCACTCTATCATCTATTAGATACGACATACAGTAAAGTAATTTCAAATTTTAAACTTTTTTAATGAGCTTAATTTTATGAGAATGCATTTTTATTTCAATAAGCTGAATTTTTGAAAAATGGGATATATAACAGTAGTGTTATGGTGCCTCCATTTGGCGCTTTTGCATTTTATCATCACCCTAAATAATATTTTACCATGTATACAGTATAACAATATGTGTATCTATTTGTATAGGATGAAGTAATAAATAAAAAATAAATAAAACTGTGTTGACTCAACGACTGTATACTGGAGGACGGCCTAGAACGTTGAATTGAGAAACCTCGATACTCGGTAGAGGTCGGAAACTCTAACTATAACGTGCGCTCGGCCGGCTCGGCGCGCTAGAAAAGTCAAGGTCGTGACGTCACTGGTTGAGGAAATGGCGGCGCGTTAAAGTTAGGCCGTCCTCCAAGTATATAGTTCTTGGTGTTGACTGAGAAGGTATTTCAAATAATGAAAATAATGATCAAAGTATAATGAGTTTTTACCCATCAAGCAATGTTTTTTATATCATCTCACACATCTGATAAAGTTTAAGTTTATTTTTAATATTATTCCTAATTTTATTACATTAAATTCAGTACGTCTTATTTGACTGAACCACAATTTATGTAACTCTGTAAATGAAATAAATATACAGTATTAAATTTGTATTAGTGAAATCTAAATACAAAACTTTAATTTATTTGAAATACATTCTGCCCTGATAAAATCACAATCTTTATAAGAATAACACAAATTGATTTACTTTAAAATATCAACAGATGAAAAAAATAGCTAACTTTATAAAATGACACTCCTTTTCTATCCACACATGTTAGTGATTGAAAATGAATCAATTTCACGTTCAATTTATTTCTTTTGAAGTAGGCATCATAAGAGAACCTATTTTCATGTCATGATTCTCTTTTAGTGACGCAATTTGATTGAATTTGGACCTTCTTCCGCTCTCAGATAGGTCACGTCATATCCAGTCATCATATAGAAACTCCGGTGAACCGAGAAACGTCGATATATTATTAAACATTTCGCTGCGTTCTTTTCATGCATCGTTTAACGATGTACGATTGGTGGATAACAAGTTGTAATATATAATTTTATGATACGTGATATATAACATTGTTATATCTCTATTTCATATTAAAATAATTATTGTTGATACAACACCCCATCTACAATATAAATAATAATCTATCTCCTCTCTAGTAGACTATTCATAATAATATATATTGCACTCTTTACTCTAATTTTATTATACTTTCAATTTCAACAAATTCTGACAATAATTTTTTTTTTTACCTTGGTGTACACTAAGGTCATCTTAAAAAGGTTCTAGTAATTTTTTTCACTTTTATTTTAAAATTAAAATACTATTTTGTATTTTCTTTGAAACATTTTTTTATGGCGAATTTTAAAACATGTGTAATGTTTTTATTTTTCTTTCTAAATATACTGCATCATTCTATAGACATATTTGAGATGCAATAGCATAGCTTAATTAATTTATAATTCAAGTTATTACATTACCAAAACTGAGATTGCTATTTTCTTTAAACTTAATTATAATTTGCTAAAACTAAAGCTTACTTTTTAAAACGAGATTTAAAAGAAAAGTTTGCTAGTTTTCACAAAGTTTTGTCGCATAATAACTTTCTAAAACATTTAAACATGACAGGGTTTTAACTTTAAGTTCGCGGCCTAAGTAAACATTCCGAGAACGAATCCGTGGAAGATGTGGAGTTTGTAAAGCCTGCGAGCTAATTAGAATATTTGACACTTTGCTTTGCTAGAAATTTGGAAATTGAATACAACATTACATGAATTTACATTTTTTAGTCGATCGTCTAATATTTTGATTGATGAACTTGCGAATGAATGTAATATGATAAAAATTATAAATTGGAATAATTTTTTTGAAAAAATAATATGGAAATTTAACTATATTAATTCCAGCATACCTAGAAGTAAAATTACAACAACTTTAAACAAAATACTAAATCAAATTTTGTTTTAACCTTTTGTAAATTTTTGCGTTATCATAAGTAAGTACTATATATTATACTGTTTTAAGTTCTCCTAATGTGCCGAAGCATAATGGACAACCTTCAACTTTTTTTATTGCATATTTGGATACAGGACTTCGAGTTATGTACAGTCGCCGCCTCGGAAAGTTTCTTTTTGCAGCCATGTTAATCACCATGCCCCGTAAGAATATTATAACACACGGCGTGGTGATTAACAAGGCTGCAAGTGGGAAAATTTCCAAGGCGACGAGTGTACTGTCAATATTTTTTTATATTTTTTGAACCCTCTAACACTCTTAAAATCATGCTGCAAAACAGCTGTGATGTCACAGTCATGTAAGTATTTAACACGCAAGCATACGGAAATGCGTTGCATGACTATGACGTCACAGCGTTTTCCCCCTTGATTTTGAGGGTGTTAGAGGGTTCAAAAAAATCTGAAAAATATTGACAATACATAACTCGAGGTCCTCTATCCAAATATGCAATAAAAAAAAAATGCATGAAGGTTGTCCATTGGAAAAAAAAAATATATTAAAAGTCATAAAAGGCCGATGTCACCCTCGTGAAGAAAGTGTACACTGGTCAAGATTTCCAAGAACAAATATTTCATGAAAAGACGAAGGAGGAGAAGAGGGGAAGTACTAAGAAACGGAAATCAATATAGTAACAAAAAATATAAAAAATAAATAAATAAAATAAAGTTGAAATATATTTCATGCTACGTGGAGATGATTGTTTAATAACTTTGTATGTTAGCCTAGGTGCAGATATAATTTACATGTAACGTCATTATTGTGACGTCACATCTGACTTATCTGAGACTGTTTTTCCCTTCCTTGGCAATATGTCAAATGTGATTTCATAACCTACGAGACACAGCTGACGTATCTAATATATACGTGAAAAGTATATAACCCCTCGGGCAATCTTTAATGATCAGTATCATTTGTAACGTCGTCATGTATCCAAAATAGGCGAGCAGTATTGCAGCTTCACTAGCAATTTCTAATAGCCAATATCACTTGTGACGTCATATCTTATATCTGAGGTAGGCTAGGATCTCAATCTCTACTGACCAAAATCATTTGTGACGTCACAACTTGCATCCAAAGTAGGGGTGGATATTTCAATATCTAATGACTAGTAATGACCAGTATCTTCTGTGACGTCACACCTTGTATCCGAGATAGGCGTAGATATTTCAATCTCTAATGACCAGTATCAATTGTGACGTCATACCTTGTATCCGAGATAGGCGAGAAGCAGCGCCTCTGCCAGGCTGATCATGGCCAACACGACCTGCACGACCCAAAGTTCGAGCGGTCTGTTGACCCACAAGATGGCGTCCCAGTTGATGATTGGGTTTTCCTGGAACTTTTCGTCTGTGAGGTTGCTTGCCTGGATGTATATTGTCTTGTCGCCGGTCTCGCAACCGTAACTGAAACAGCACATGTCGGGGTCATTAAGGGAGAACACAATAATATAGTTTGACTCCTTAATTACCTGGTCATGCTAAATATGAAATTGTACTATTGTTTTATGACATTTTGAGCATTTTATTTATAAAATTTGAACAGACAAGTTTAAAAAAAAAAAAATGTTGAGTTAAATAATGGTCATTTGTAAGTTTTAAATGTTAAATTTCTTTTAGGGTCTTATTATATTTTGAAGATGCTCGACCTAGGTCATAAATATAATTTTCTCCCATCTCCTACTTTGCTGGAGCTCAAGAAATAAATATATAAGGGGCTTTAAAATTTTGGGTAAAGTAAGACAAGCATTAAGTCTGGCAATTAAAATAAATAAAGTTCCCCAGGTATTCATAAACTGCTTGATAATGCCTATAAGGTTTACATAGAGACTGATAATCTATAACAGTGGACCTCTCTCTCTCTCTCTCTCTCTCTCTCTCTCTCTCTCTCTCTCTCTCTCTCTCTCTCTCTCTCTCTCTCTCTCTCTCTCTCTCTCTCTCTCTCTCTCTCTCTCTCTCTCTCTCTCTCTCTCTCTCTCTCTCTCTCTCACTCTATATATCTCTCTCTTTCTTAATCAGTGGCCCATATATCTGAATAAATTATTGCAAACAAAAAAGTTAGCAAAATTGTAATTATTATATCACGTACGGTACTTTTATACATTTTAAAAGAAAATATTTACTAAAAATTTAAATTAACGATTTTTTTCAGTTAAATAGTTATAATATTTAAAAATTATTACATTTTTAAGAGGGAATGGAAATGAGAAGATCTTCAAGAATCTGTATTTTTATTTCGTAGTTTCAATAAAAAATTCAAGAATTCCCTAAATTATTCCTAATTGAATGATAACTTTAGAGACTTAAATTCCATTCAAATCGAAAACTTTGAGCAACGTCAAATCTCCACTGTGTCGCCTGGTGAGTAGGTTAGGAGAAGATAATTGAATATTGATTTCATTCGACTAAACATGCATAGATATCTCCTGACAGAAGCCTTAGGATATAAAATGAACATTCAGTTATATGTGGGACATTCTCGTCATATGAGAGATGCAAAAATGATGGAAAATTAAATCGATGTGATGAAAAGTCGTTCTTCATAGCTGGAGTACATTTCAAGATAGCACTACTTTCTCAACATTTTTTAGTATTTTTTTAGTATTTTCAATCTTAAGTCTTCTACTTGCAATGGTTGTAACAGACTATTGTTTATAATATTTGTCCAATGAAGCCCATGAGACGATGTAGTACCTGATTTCACCCACCAGAGTAAACAACGTAATGGTATTGTTGGCGCTTATAGTTATCTGTATATTTTCATAATTTAAGATAATTTTCCATAATTTACATGTAAATCAACAATTGTCCCATGTTATTCTTTTTCCCGGACAGACATTGCCAACATTACTTTGTTTATAAGCAACGAGCAGAGGACTTTGTTTAAATTTTAGAAAAATAAAATCAATCAAACAATTTAAATTAAAAGAAAAAAAATAGTACGTTTTTTGTTTTGGCTGTATTCCCAATCCCACTATGTATCTATTATGTAACACAGCTAGATGGTACTGAAGAGTAGATATTTAAATTTTGGCAACATTGCCCTGCATGGCCATAAAAAGAAAAGCTGATAAGAGTGATAACGTATATAACTGAATGAAAAGCAACGTTGCCACTTCTTTCCTGCAGCAGACATTATCTCTTTGTCAGTACAATAAACGTTCTCATTTTTTGACGAAGATAGATATCAAATGACATTTGAAGTAAATGGTAAAACAAAATCAATGTATTTTATCGCAAGTAGAAGTTGTTGCTATAATATTATTTGTACTATTTATAGGTCTTTCTCAAGGCAGTAAATTTTGATTCACCCAGCTGTTGCTAAAATTCAATTAAGTTGAAATATATTTGTTGAAATATATTTTGTGCATTTAAAAATATTTTATTTTCATCGATATATTTTGTCATAATATAAAGAAATACATAATCTAATTCTTGTTATCGCACTGAAAATTACAATTTTTAAAATAAATAATTTGCAACCTATAGAACGTGACTCTGTTAAAGCAAAGAGAAAAGTTTGAAAGCTAATATAAAATATTTTCCCAGGAAATAATTGACATTGTGATGATACAGGTTATTGATTTACCGACACGTGCACACTTTGTGACGTCACACATCACGTGATCATTCTGTCCGCAAGTTCTGACACGTTTTCAACGTCTAATCTGTGAGATGATTGATGGATTTCAGATATGTTGAGCAAGTGAGGAAACCGAAAAACAAAAGATGCATTGTAATAAATGATACAATCTTTCTTCAGTTTTATTACAGAGCTCGGCTAGATTCGTTATATATATATATTTTTTTTTTTGCTTGTGTGCATCTCCGTATTCTTGTCCCGTCAAGACAGAGTCTTATCGACAGGTGCTGTAGTTTGCACTGCGTCCATGGCCGACTTATTTTATCCATCCCGGCATTAGCCATTGTAGTCGAGGGGGAACCATGGAAAACCCCAAGTCAGGATGGTCGGTGTCAGAACACGTTCTAAACACCTCCCGAATGCATGTGGCAGTGGCTCGTCTCTAACCAGACAGCGAAGGTTCAGACCTCTCGATCTTTTCACCTATAGCTCCCAGTAGGATTCGAACACACGACCTTCTGATTACCAGTCAGACGCGCTACCACTGCGCCACCATGCTCGGTAAATATAAAAATGGACGCTCTCCTGCATGCTGGGCCTAAAACTCTTTCAAAATGTTGCATTTTATTTTAAGAGGAGGAGGTAGGCTGAGCAAAAAGGTGGACGTGTATCTTTAACGGAAGTGCTGTGATAAGACGGTGAAAATATTTAAATTTTGTACTATCTATTCCAATGCTCTTTTTGTTGATAGTTTTTTAGTCATCGCCTCTGAAAATTTCCCTTTGCGGCCTTGTTAATCACCATACCCCGTAAGAATAATATCATAGAGCATGGTGATGAAAGGGTTACTGACCTCAAATTACAAATTAGACAGTCACTAAATGTTGCACGAATTTATAATCAACATTCGCGTTATTTTAATCCATGCACGGTGCGACCGTGCGAAGTTGCGCTGCAAAGAAGGTCCTTTCTGACGTCACAGATCACATCCAGCTCAAATTAGCATAGAGTTGTGACGCCAGCAAGGACTTTGTGACGTAAGGAAGAACTAAATTTCTTACTTTGCTCCTCAACTTGAGTAAAATATTGCGAATGTGGATTATAAATTCTATAACGTCTGTCTAATTTATTATTTGAGGCCTGTATCGTATTAACAAGCCTGCATGTAGGATATTTTCCAGGACGACGAGTGTACATTGGTCATGGTATACTTGATTTAAATTGAGACGTAAAACGTGACATGATTGACTGACGTGGATGCTTGACGCTCACTCCAGCTGTGAGATATACCTGTCTGTCAACCATGTCGTTCATAAAATCAATGTCATGAATTATTTTATCAATCGAACAAAATGATTATATTATATATACTATATAGTTTTATTGACAAACTATCATGAAAATGATTTATTTATAAAAATATCAATACATAACTTTATATTTTATTATTATTAAAAGGGGGAATTTGTCTATAAATAGAGAAAACAATTCAATCAATTTTTAATATACTTAGTTTGAAATTTTATTATAATAAACAAAAATTTATTGAAATGATTGCATGAGCTGCCATGAATATTAATAAAAAAATTATATTATTGACAACCAATTTATTAATTTTAAACAATGATAATTAAGTCCAATCAAATGGGCTTGCATGAACTCAATTTAAGAACTATAAATGTACAATGTTACTTTGTTAGTTAACAAACCAAATATGACATTCGATATAATATTAGAGATAATAGTTTTGTGCAGTCGTCGACTCGACTCCTTGTTTACCCACCGCCTTTTCCACCTTCTCCTGGCCACAATATTATACAGACTGGGCCAGGAATGGTGTTCCGATCGTACGCTAAAATTTCGGCAAGAGGACTTTCAGCTATAGAAAGTTGAAATTTGGCATACATAAAGCCAAGGGTTACAAGTTTTTTTGACGTGTATGTGTTAGATTTTTTTTAAATCACTCTTTCATGTCCTTTTAGGGGTGGATTCACGGTTTGCATTACTTTCTTACGTGATTTCCATTTTAAATAAAGTTGGTAAAAATTTTTTGTCCGATCAGCACCAAATTTTATCTCTTGGGAGTTCAAAGTACGCTGAATTTAATGGTGTAATTTAAAATGTGATAAAACAATCTCTAACGAGATATTAACCCTTACTACCTTAAAAAATCATTGTATTCTAATTTTGACATTACCATTGAAACGAGCTCAATTTTTTTTTACCCCACAAAACACCTTTGAACTTTTTAAATCAGAGTTAGTTAAGGATTTAATTTTTAGGGGTTGGCATTTTTTGTCTGTATATTAAATATATAGGCAGCGTTACTGGTCAGCACTGTGAGTGACTGTTGGTGCTCATTTCAACATGTGAAGTGTTCCAATTCGAATGATCATAACTGTACCTTTGTTGTTTTAAGTCATTTTGAAGTTTTGGAAATATTTATAAATCAATTAATTTAAATACATTTTAAATTAAATCATGTACAATAATTTTATTTAATATAAGAGGATATTAATTTCAACACTAATGATGTTAACAAACGTACCATAAATAAAATTTTGATAACTACTATTATATTAAATTTATGTTAGAATTAATATTTTTTTTTTATAATAGAATGTTTAATAATATATATAACCATCATTTTAGAATTTTCCATCGATTTTCTTTTTTCGTCGTTTTTTATTGAGTCGATGAAAAGTTTTTCCACATTGCATTAAAAAGTACCACCGCATTGAACTACAAAGCACGAACAATCATCATTACCAACTAGGTTCTTATTTTTTACGACAACAACAAAAAACGAGAAAAAAATACTTGGAAGAAATTGCTTTACCACTACAGAGTGAAGACAGATGTTTGTTTTTATTGTTATTTGTTTTTAATTATGGATTAGTACAGTATGTGCACTATTTTTTATTGTAATAATATAGGTCCCTTCGTATATACCCTACGTAAAGTATAATAATTTTGTGTAGTACCAAATATATCCAAATTAAAGTACATTATATATATATATATATATATATATATATATATATATATATATATATATATATATATATATATATATATATATAATATATATATATATATATATATGTATATATGTGTATATGTGTGTGTGTATATGTATATGTTCCACATAAACTAAAATTTATCAGTATTAATGGTGACTTTGGCTTGTATTTTGTTTTTATTATTATTGTCAGTGATTGTGTTTGATAGTGTTAAATAACTTATGTATAAATATGTTTAAATTTGATGTATTTATGTTGTATTTTGTCCAATTTTGACTTGAACATATGTTTGTCTTGTACAACCAAAAAGAAGTTCCAAAATAAAAATAAATAAATAAATAAATTAGAAAAATGCAGTGCAAAAAAATTGGACTCTTCCTATATAGTTTTTATAGTTTACGAACTTGTTATAAGATCTATGTTTAAACTTTAAAACTTTTTATTTATTTTTTTTCTTATCAAACGATTGATTTTTGGGATATATTTTTTAATTCAATATGCCAATACATTATTTAAACGCACGTGTAGATTCGATAGATTGTGGTAATGTCTCTCACCTTTTCTATATAGCGTACAAATCCTATATCGTTGTATTCAACCTTTCGTTGTTTCAAACACAATTACCACAACAGTAAATACCATCAAGTGAAGTGGATATTTTAGTATAATTATTATTATTATTTGGAGCCAAAATGAAGGAATATTTCCCTCTAGACCTGTTCGTAAATGCACAATCGATTGATGTATCAATAATCAGATGATCCTTCAGTACAGGGAACATAAGGATAATCTGATAATTTGTTATCATTTGATTGTGTATTTACGAACAGACCGTAAAACATGAATTCGATTCGTCGTTATTAATAAATTTAGGATTTTCTCTGAAAATTCAGTTTTACAATTATTGTAAGATGTCCCCTGGTAATTAAAAAAAAATTGATAAATTTTAGACTAGCTATTAAAATAGTATAAACAATTTTTCATCTCTCTTAACGGTTTATTTCAGAAATAATATGGATACCCAAAAACCAGTGATTTTTCTGGTAAGAAAGTATAAAAGAAATAAAATGTAATACTTCTGACGCGAGTTTTAGTTTTTTTAGTTCCTAACTTGTGCCTTACCACTGAGGGAATATATATAATATAGAGAGAAAGTGTGTTTGAAATATTTCAAGGCAATGACCAAATTGTATCTAACCTACTATTTACCTAATTTAAGTAAGGGAACATGGAAACTTTAGTCATTAGGGTCAGTATTGTATTTTTAGTGAAATATGTATCCTCTGAAGCAAAAAGTTCTTTAGCTTAACTTTCTATATAGAATATTTTAATTTGAAATGTGATAATATTTTTAGCTTAACTTTCTATATAAAATATTTTAATTTGAAATGTGATAATATTTTTAGCTTAACTTTCTATATAAAATATTTTAATTTGAAATGTGATAATATTTTTAGCTTAACTTTCTATATAAAATATTTTAATTTGAAATGTGATAATATTTAATTACATAAACTTTTTTTTTGCAATTTTCTGGGAAGAACTTAATTTGATCGTACATTAAAGTTTGCTGTATGCTTGTACTCACCAAGTGGCATAGTTTGGGTTGTTGTCCGTTATCACCCTCACAATGTAGAGAATACATGTTAATAACTTAAATAATAGGTTGGCAATCCGTATCCGAAGACCTGAAACAAACAAACAAATCATAAGTCAGTACGTCTACACTCTTGACTTAAATCTATAGTTTTAATTGAGCATCACCCAATTATTGTTTAAATTTCAAATAATTACATTTCACGAGGCTACTCTTAATATATTTTTGTGATCGAGCCCCAATTTAAGTCCCTCACTAATAGAGCTATATAGAAGTTTTAAAGAGAAAAATTTTGAAATCCGGAAAAAGTTTATTTTGATATGAAAATAATGATAATGATATAGTACAATGTGATATTATGAATCTCTTTCTCTCTCTCTAAAGAATTATGAAAAAAATAGTATAATGTTGGGCGCGATTCACGAAGAGAGTTATCCAGGTTTCTCACTAACCACGTTTAGAATTTAGAATCATTGATTTAGGCTGGCCATAACCGCGGTTAGTGAGAAAGCTTGATAAATTTCTTAATACTCTTTCGTGAATCGCCCCCAATGAGCGCGATTCACGAAACAGTGTTCTAACCACGTTTAGCTTAACTACATTTAACTATGTGGTTTAACACATAAAACAGGTATAGTTAAACGTGGTTAAAATAAACGTGTTTTTTTATAGGGGCATACATGACCAAAATGTGTCAATTGCCCCAAAATACCAACCAATCAAATCAAGCTAAACGTGATTATAGAAATCTGGCTAACTGCTTCGTGAATCGCACCCACATATTAAATACTATATATTTTTGTAGCAAGATATCCCCGAAATGCATCACGTGTGAGGAATTAACATTATGTTGAACATCATGCATATTTTATATACAAACATTCTCAAAGTGTCCTTTGAAAGACACTGTTTGCTGAAACATAATCGATAGATCTGATGTTAATAATTTAGATAAAGTTTTCAGTGCGTAGATCCATAATATATATTTTTCAATATTTCTCCCCCCATTTCCTTATTGAAATGCTAACATTAATTCATATTTTACCGTTTTAATGAGGTAAACAGATATTATATTTATCCTGGATGCTTTTTTTTTTTCCTTCTTAGTATTTTTTTTTTAAATCGTAGTTTCATTTATTTTTTAAAAATAATTATTATTGAAATAACATGGCATATTACTTACAGCGTTATTTATTTTAATTCTCAAGCTTAAATAATACAAAACCTAAAACACAGCATGCTTTTCTTTTTTTTTTTTTTTTTTTTTTTTACTCTATAGTATTAACAGGAATATAATTTCCATTTTATCACCCTTAACCCTTATTATACATTCAAGTAATTAGTATATACAGTATAATTAAGTAATAGTAAACATGCACACATAGAAAAAGACGATTAATTAAAAAAACTGAATAAATTTGACAAAATACATTACTCAATAGCCCATTTAATATAATTATACAATAATAAAACTTTATGCGATTTTTTTTACTATCTAAAATTGTTATAATAGTTTCTTGAATTATTTATGAGTTTTATGATATTACTTCAATGGGCAATAATTGTGTAATATAAACGTAATTGATTTTTCATCTAAAAACTAAATTATTAATATTTTTTAAACTTATTTTTTAAACTATCTCTTTAAATAAATAAAATTTACTTGCACTGTTCATGTACAAGTTATTGCACATCAAGATTAAAGTTGTCCTCTTAAAGTTTACCCCTTGCTTCAATCCAAAAAATAATGGAGGGGGTTAGGGGGGTCGCACACTGCCTTCGTATCGCATGGTATCGCATCGTATGACTTAGTATGAAAAAAATTTAGAACCGGTTCTAAATGAGAAACTTACGATGTCATACCATACCATAAAATGCGAAGCTATGTGCGCGCGCATACCTGATCGCATAGGTTTTTAACTTTTTTATCATACGCTGCGAAGTCAAACGATTCTGTCTGCGATCACCCTCATTGTATATTTTGATCATTAACTGTATATTAATATTATATAATGAAATCGGTAGAAATATTCTTGAACTATGTGTAAAATAAAACACTGAATTGTACAATACCTAGTTACAAACTTGTTTGAGAAATGTTTATTTTTTTTTCTGCCATTCCATGCAACTTTTGAATAATTTGTGATGTACAGTTTGCTTATTTGAAAATTTAACAACAATAAATTTATTGTGTTCAAAGGTCACATGCAGACGACTACAGTAAAATTAACTTGATATTTCTTCCGGAAGTAGCAGAAAGTGATAATTTTGTAGCTTTTCTCTTTGTAATTCAGTTTTGAAATTTACGTAAGTGTAAGTGGTTTGAAGTAGATGTACTGACTTATGTGTGAAATTATAACGCTGAAATACAATTAGAAAGTCAAGAGACCTTACACTTCCGGCTACTTCCGGAGGGAATATCATGTAAATTTGACTGTAGTCATTGAGAGAGTCGCATATTTTAACTCGAAGAAGTAGCCAATGCAGTGATTACAAAAATAAATAACTTTTAACTACATTAATTTCAATACATCCATTCTTGTATAACAAAAACTGTACACACAGTAAAAAATCAGTATAAATTTCTGTTTATAAACACCATTATATTTTAAGGTAGAGATAATACGGATCAGCTGGCCCAATGCTAAAAAAATCCCATTTATAAAAATAATGAAAAAAAAATTAAAATGGTCTCCTCTACATCCCCTATCAGTAGGTAAAATATCAGGTATGCAAAAACGAGCTAGTTTTCGAGTAATTAATTTTTAAAGTTCTCTAATTTAACATGGAAGTTCCATTTCTCAACTAGCTCAATTTGTATACCTGATATTTTACCTACTGATAGGGGATGTAGAGGAGAACAATTTAATTTTTTTTTCATAATTTTTATGAATGGGATTTTTTTTAGCATTGGGCCAGCTGATCCGTGTAAACTCTACCTTATTCATACAAAAATTACTTGGTACTTGATTCTAATTTTAAAACAAGATTTTAAAATAATATTTAATTAATACTAATAATAGCTATAGTAACTAGATATATATAATATTGTATAAAATTGTGGATACTTTGAAGCTATAGTAAAGAGTAGAAACTTCCATCCTTCTTTCTATTTTTACCATGAAAAAGTAATGAATCTTTATATAAAAGGTTAAAGTTAAACCATTTTTTTTTTTTTCTTCCAGACGATTTCTGTACCAATCAACAGTCAATTACACTTTGATATAGCTCTCCTAATTGGTTAAGATGGCTTGAGTACTTTGTTCGCCGCTATTCTGACAAAACCAATTTTGTTCAGAAAACGTCTATGGTGTTACTTAAAGAGATAGAAATGTGAGCCAAATAATGTTTTCATCTCAAGTTTAATCGATTTTATAGTGGTATATAAAAATAACAAGGTTAATACGATTTTGAAGTAGTGCTTGTTATAAGAAAAAGCCACGTGTAGAAACATACAATAGTCAGAATGGTATTTTTGTATGAATTTGCTTGATTTAAAACAGATTTTTATTTTTTGAACATTAAAGAAGAGCACACAATTTATTCATCTCAAAACAAAATATATGCTCGTCCGAAAATATATTTACGTGAATGATATGATTTTGGTTTGAAATTTCGAGCATCAAAAATATGAGCATCAACTAAATGATAATATTCATATTTAATTATAATCTCAAGTCTGTTCGTAAACCCTGCTCGGTTTACATTTTCTGCACCCAATCGACCGTATGCACATGGACATAAGGTTGATTGGGTATAGAAAATGTACATGCACCGAGCAGGGTTTACGAACAAACCTATTATCTGTTCGTAAACTTTCGAATACTGTTTGATTTTATCGTGAATTCGAATACACGAATGTACTCACAGTATTATTTTCAGTATTTTCTTTTAAACTACTATACCTACACTCCTTGCCTCTAAAAACTTCTCTTCTACAGCTTTGTTAATCAACATACTCTGTGTTATTCTTACAGGGCATGGTGATTAAAAAGGCTGCAGAAGGGAATTTTTCAGAGACGAGGAGTATACACATTTGTAATTAAAATTAAAATAAGTTCAGAAGTTCAATCATGGAAAAAATAACCACAAAAAATCCAAGAGTTAGGCAAGTTTCTCTGATTTTTTTAAAAACTTTTTCCCAAATAAATTTTTCTCATAAAAACATTCATTATAATACCCATGTTGTTGTGCCTACTTAAATACATGTGATTTTTATATGAGAAAAAGTGTTGAAATTTTGTAGTTAATGAAATCAACTCCATATACTTTTATATACACGCTGAAAGTCAAATCAGTTTATTTATTATTAAATATTTTACATTATATTTTTTTTATAAAAATCTAATAAAAAAATAAATGACTATAATAAAATTTATATTTAACGATATTATCCAACACGAATTTCTTATAATTTATAATGTAAAAGATTATTTGAGATAAAATGATTTTATCTTACATTTTTATTACATTAAAATTACTCTTTATATAAAAAATAGAAAGTTAAATAATTATAATCATTTGAAGAAGTATTGCAACGTATAATAATGTATTTTTTTTTTACGATGTTTTGGTAGGTCATTGAAGGTCATTCTAGTCTGCGTGTTATTACAGGCACAAGGGAGATAGGATTGTAATTGCAAGACAACGTGTAAGAGAATTTTTTTCTAAACACGCCCACCCTTACAACTTGTCTTTTAATAAAAAAAAAACTGGCTTCAGTAGAATTCTTGATATAAAGCTAACAATGATACATTGTGGGTGCGATTCACGAAGAAGTCACTAAACGTGGTTAAACCTAATTTAATGACTAGACTAAACTTGGTTAGTGAGAAACGTGGATAACTTCGTGAATCGCACCCAATAATTCTAGATAACATGAAATTTCATGTCCCTACCACTTACCAAGAGAAAAGGGGTGGGGGGGAAGCGGGAGTCACCTTAGGCAAAATCCCTTTACTGGTTATTTTTTAAGGTATTTTATTACTATTTTCAAGGAAATACGTTGCTTGGTAGCTAAGGATTATTATTTTTAAAAAGCTCTTCACAATTTTTTCTTGCTTTAAAAGGTTTAAATGGGGGATTCGGACCCTCTATTTTGTTAAAACTTATACAGTAAAAAATCCGCTCATTTCTACGACCTCAGATTCAATTGTAAGAACGCATTTGAATTTGAGGCAGGTCATGCAGAGATTTCGCAATGTAAAATCAATGGTGGAATGAAGAATAAATATTTATACAATTTTTTCTGTAGTATAATTTTTTGCAACTTTTTGTACGTTTCTATATACGTTACAATATAAAAAGTACTTTATTTGCTATGATGATATATTAATGTGTTCAATACTCTGCATGTATGATATTATAATATGTTTTTCAAGTAATTGAAATTATAAATTTATATAAAGAGAGAGAAAGAGAGAGAGAGAGAGAGAGAGAGAGAGAGAGAGAGAGAGAGAGAGAGAGAGAGAGAGAAAATAATATATATATATAAGTAAATCCAGCATAATTGAAAATGAAAATCACGGCGGGTCTTATGATTATAGTAAAAAATATTAAGAACTATATTCTTTTAATTATAATATTAATAATCATAATATAATCATATTGATTTACTTACTTGAGCGTTGATTTTTTATAAAGTAGAGCTGCAACCGTTCTTTGAATGTGTTCTCATTCACATAGTACTCGACTCGGACTCTGAAACAGAAAAATATTCATTGTAAAATCCATATATATTAGATAATATTAGGTAACAATCATTTATCAATTCATTCTCGCGACATAGTCATGTTACTTCCATTACGGTCGGTGATTGCATGGTAATGAACTTTAATTGAAATTTTAATCACTCATTATTGATTAATTAATGTAAAAGTTTTCATTCAGGCTCTTCATGGTGATCAAAACTCTTTAATACGTATAGTAGGACTCGATTTTTGTTATCTATAAAAAATAGAAAGAAATTGACCCTTAGGATACATTTCTTTCTGCTCGATGATGACGTACGTGTCATTGTTATTATTAATATAACTAAACTTTAATTGTCACGGTTGGTGTTGACAACTCACGGCTATTGGCGTGGCAAAATCGCAACGGGAAAGCAATTTTTCAACGCCAACAAAGCCGCCTTATGATGTTATAGCAAATGCGCCTTTCTCGTACCCCTATAAGCCCCGTTTAACATTGCTCCATGTAAAAGTACCTTAATGTGTGGTGAAGGAGGTTATGCTTGCGAGGTTAGAGCTGCTCTAAGCTAGGCTATCCATTGATGACCAGCCTAGCTCAGGATATAGCACCCTGCTTGTGACAATATTATAGTTGTTTCTAATCGCATGGCATATATAACATTAAAGAAGATGGTGTTATTATGAAAAATAACATTTTTTCCAAATCTGTCAAACTTATAACATTACTATATATATGATGACGGGGTATACTTGCAAAGAGAAATTGTTTGTAAGTATGGCTTGCAAATTTATCAAAACTTTAGGATTAGCCTGAAATAACCTTATCACTATAAATCATTTTCTCAGTGTACAGATCTATGCATTATAAATCTAAGCTATATGACCAAAATAACTGCTTTAAAATATAAATGGTATATTATAAATGGATCAATTAACAATGAAGGTGTATTTTAGCTTGAGAAGGGTTGACATAGACAGATTGTAGGCAGATACTATCACCCGGAGAGGAATTATTTACAAAAAATAATCACTATTTTGATAATGTCACAAATTTTGACTGCATGTAGCATACTTAAACTAAAATTTTAATGATTATTGTCCGCTTATAGGTTTAGTACATTTTTGAAATAAAGTTTTCTAATATTTCATAAAAAACTTCATTTAATTGAAATTATATATTATTTTTGCTCTAAATTTTAACTTTAAGCTACTTTTGTAACTTAACAAAAAATAAAAATGTTCTGTCACCTAATTTTTTTAAATTTTAATTGACCTACTGCAATAGTTTATGCTTTAAAATTTATCCCATTATCATTTATCTAACTACGTCACGAGGTTTTGTTGCAATTAAAGACTTTATCCTACATGTACGCATAACATTCCTCGCCTCTGTAAGTTCCCTTCCGCAGTTTTGGTTATCACTAATGTTCCGTAACCAGGGCACTGTGATTAACAAGGCTATAACACAAGGGAACTTTTCAGAGTCGAGGAGTGTCCATAAAGCCTAATGTATAAAAAAGTAAATTTTTTGGTGACAATTATATTCCGAGAAAATGAAGTACAGTCGTCACCTCGGAAAATTTCCCTTTGTGGCATATTGCATGATACTCCGCAGGGTATTGTGATTAACAAGGCTACAAGTAGAAAATTTTCCGAGGCGACGACTATAAATAATTTAAAAATACAATATTTAAAACATAAAATAATTGTACACAAAATAATGAGATAAATTTATTTACAGAGACTGTTAATGAGGTAATTAGGTTTCCTGAATGAGAGTGACGTCACGGGACTGCAGTGATGCTGCAATCACAATTACTGTCGTCACTGCGGCAAGATAACTGCAACCCACCTGCACTACTATAGCGTCATCACGCCCTCGAAACATGGTGACAAAAAATTCTACAGTACTTTATCTTTAACTCATGGCATTGCAAATGTGGTTTTATTAAACAATAGAGTATCGACCTCAAAAATTTTTATTGCAGAAATTGATAGAGTGCAAAGTTATGCTACTTTGATTTTTTTACAGATTTTTTATAGTCGGGGAACTATTTTTAAAAAAATTATTGAAAGCACGGAGAGAGTGACGCCTCTCTTAATAAAAAGATAGGGACTAAAAGAAGCGTGGGTTTAAACCCGACCTCGGCAAAACTTTTTAGCGACATTTTCTAGCCTCTAAAAAATCTGAAAAAAAAAAATCAGAGTAGTATAACTTTGCACCTCTATTCATTTTTTGCAATAAAAAATGTTCAGGTTTCAGGTCAATACTCTATTACCGTGCACTTACTGTTTTCAAAATATCTGCTGTATTGCAAACATAAGACCATGAAGTCAATTTTATTGCTTTATTTATATTTTGTATCTGAAAATCAAAACATGATATCAAAATAGATAAAATCATACACGTAAAAACAAATTAAAGGTGATAATTTTATTGTGTGTGTAACTGCATGATTTTTAGGAAATATAAAGAAATATGGTTTTGCAAAATATTAATGTCTCTTATGTTTGATATATTAAGTATAACGCAGATTTCATTTTTGTTAATTAATAAAGTAATTCTTAAAAATTGAAGGTCTTAATAAACAATGTTAGCTAAAAAAAAAAAGCATTTACCAAATTTACCAAACTAAGAAAATGTAATCCGGCCTTGCTTTAAAAAATATTCGTTTTTAGAATTAAACTCATGTTTAATATTTTTAATTATATAACTTCCTTCCATACAGTTTTGTGTGTGTTTTAACAAGTTTGTTATAGCAATACTCTTACTAATGATTACGCCATTAGCAGAATAAGCTATAACATTGTAAATAAAAAAATAAATAAATAAAAATAAAAAGTGAATGACGCATTTACAGCTAAATATACCATATATTATAAGAATATTTAATTTTAATATTAATGCAAAAATAATATATTATACCTCTACATTTGTTCATATTTTAAATTAAAATATTTTCCTTCTAAAAATAGTTCATTCATGAATAAATTACACACGTAGTTCTAGTATAAAAACACTTAATTTACATTTACTAAATTACTTTTTTAATTACGTAAGTGTTTCTAAAAATAATTCCATTCAATTACGGAATGACGTCACGATTACATAAAATAATAACTACGCATGTTGTCAAGTGCTTCTCATTTCTTTACGTTCATTCATTATTATTTTTCTAACTGTAATTTTCATTCATGTTCTGTAGAGTAAATATAGTGAAAGCACGCAATCTATATATATCTTTAAGTTATTTAAATTAATAAGAGAGAGAGAGAAGATCGAGAGAAAGAATTACAAATAATGTTTACATTTTTATTAAAGGTTTAAGAAGACAAATTTTTACTATACAAATGAACAAATATGACTTGAAATCATTTTCTTTAATGATCTATATAAATATACGAGTACGCACCATCTTTCTTTCTTTTCTCTCTCTCTCTCTCTCTCTCTCTCTCTCTCTCTCTCTCTCTCTCTCTCTCTCTCTCTCTCTCTCTCTCTCTCTCTCTCTCTCTCTCTCTCTCTTTCTCTCTTCTTTTTGTACTCATTATCTAAAAAATTTTAACGAGACCAAAAACATAAAAAAATAAGATCACGTTAAATCAATATAAAGAGAAAAGTATGAAAGTACACTTTATCACAATAAAAATACTAAATAAAGATTGATGAAAAGCTAAAGGTGAGACTATAATAAACAATGGGCTGCAACAATGGTGTAAGATGCACGACTACGAGAGGTCGACTAATGACGTGACCTCTTAGCAACTACAACAATTACCATTGTTGCCACTACATCTGGCGAATTGCCCACTCTTGTGAACCAAACTGCAGATTGTTGGCTGCTGCTTTTAATCAAGCTAGTAGCTTCAATCACATCCAACATGTTATGTGGAGAAATTTTACTTTCTGACGTCAATCTGTGCTATCATTTTAAATTGAGAGAAAAAAAAAACAATGTTTTGTATTGAAAAATGTACAGTCATCGCCTCGGAAAATTTCCCTTTGCGGCCTTGTTAATACCATGACCCGTAAGAATAACAAATGGTAATTAACAAGGCTGCAAGTCGGAAATTTTCCAAGGCAACTAGTGTAAATAACATTCACTTTTATGAAGTATAAAATATAAGAAGGGGGGTAATGTTTATATTTGCAGTATCCTTTTTAATTTAATTGAATATTTTTAATTAATAGTAACTTAGATTATGATATTAAATATTAATTATCTTCATAAAGTAATACATGACATACATTTTTTTTTATTTGCAATGGTACAAGTTCTGCGTAATTATTAAAGTCTGTGTTGCAGGAGCTCATACAATTTTGCATAAAATGTTTCTTAAAAAGATTTTTTTTTTCTTCATACAGAGTTGGAATTTTCTTGTTAGAAATAATTAGAAAAATTGTATTATTTAATACCGGCTTCATTCCAATAACTCGAACATTCCAAAATTTTGCATTTTGTGGGCTCATTTGGAACACGAACAGGGCTTACGACTTTATGTCCTGATATTTACCAGTGACAGTGGGAGAACCATGGAAACCTCAGTTAAGATGGACGCTATCGTTTTTGTCAACGGAATGGTTAAATAGTGCAATGGTTCAAAACCATCAATGGAACCACGCAGTATTTAATCATGCAGGAAGAAGCGTGATTTTTGTTGAAAATATTCACCAATCCTAGAAATAACCAAAGCCGTTGCTTGACTTTAGTGATCTGACGAGAAGCGACAAAACACTATGCCACACTCCCACATGCATGATATTATATTTTCTCCAATTTCTTAATAAATAATTTTTGTTTTTAATTTGCGATTGCTACGATTTACATAATTAAAAAGTACATCACATTTTTAATGTTTAATTACTTGTTACTATAGAACTTCTTCATGTCAACGTCTCTATCACTCAATGATAAATATTTAAATGCAATTAATGATATTGTATAATTAACGAGTTACTGCAGAGAGTAGAGCATAACAAAAGCAATGTTGTTATTCCTTTCCTGGAATCATTGTTCTCTATTGTCAGGCTTTTACACTCAATTATATAAACTTCAAGTACTTTACGTGGGGGCTAAAGTTTCAACTTTGCAGCAAACTCTACTATAGAGAAATTTAATAAAGGGAACTTGAAACCAAGGTTATATATCTGTAATACAGCAAGTGGAGAATTGTATTGCAATTCTTTTATAAATTGTTAAAAAAAATATTTCATTTTTTTTTTTTTTTTTTTTTTTTTTTTTTTTTTTTTTAGAATCCGATTCATGGTTTAAAAACTTTGGAAGCGATTCGCTAAGAAAATTATCCAGGTTTCTCACGAAGCACGTTTAATGTCATTGAATTATACTGGCGCTGTAACCAAGGTTAGTGAGAAACCTGGATAACTTTCTGAAAAACTCTTTCCTGAATCGCTCCTTTTATTTTTAAAAATATTTAAGCAAGTACGTATGGTTGTTTTTCTTAAATTTGAATTTCATTAAGTTGATCGTCTGTTTTAAAGCTGAAAATCAATTGAAAAATAAACAAATATTTGTTAATATTAAGCTTGTAAATTATTGTTATGGGAAAAAAATATAAAAATAAATAAATAAAAAATTCAAAGTTCAAAATTCTAAGATTACAAATATACATAAAGTTTGTATTAAAATTACACTGCAAATAAACGTTAATGCATGCTAATTAAAAAAATGAAGTATTTTAATGCTATAAAATTCATTCTTTAATTAATTAAAAAGCTATACTGTAGACCAAGTTTTGCAAACTCCATCTTTTTTTTGTGAAATTTGTAAAAAACAACAAGTCAGAAAACCAACATTGGCACAGCAGACTCAAAGGTAACATAAACTCATTTATGCAGAAATTTCACTTGCAAAGTGTTGTTTGTTTGTACAGTACTATAAAATCCATATACGATTATTCATGCAGGGATCAGCAGTCTGTGTAGAACAAGTCTCGGAAATAACAATGACGGGAATTCAAAATAAGATTATATTTTTTAACACACCTATTTTAAAATTTTGAAATGAATATTAATTTAATATAATAGAAATTAAAAGATATAAAAAAAAATTATTTGTCTTCACAAGTTCTTTTTTCCGATGAAAAATGAAATGAACATATAACATATTTCTATCAGAGACTTTGATTAATTTGACATATTTTATAATTTGAAGAATATAAATATACCTCTGGTTTAAATATACAATATTTGAAATTCCCTCTCGGAAGTAGCCGGAAGTGAGAAGTTTAAGGCTATTTTGTTTGCAATTTGGTTGTAAATTATATAACGCTGAAATAAGAATATCAAGGCGAAACATTTCCGGCTACTTCCGGAGAGAATTTCAAAATAATATGACTGTATCTTTATCTTTTGAGACTGCATATAGCTCCAGAAAATCAGGAAGTTACTGATGTTAGTTTCATTTTAGATACTTTTTGAGTCCATAACACAAGATTTAATACTCCATCATGGCAGATGACTTTTTAATTAATAAATTCCTATTATACTTTTTCCTTCATCTGTGCATATCAAATAAATCTAAATATATAGGTGTTTCATAGGCTGGGGTTCATTATTTTCTTCTGAACGCCTATATATTGGACTTATTGGGGGACATTCACAAAGCACTTTAACCCCCACTTTAGCCCCGATTTTTAACCCTGGTGCTAAACATGGTGCTAAACTATGAGCTTAACATGGTTAGCCCCTGATTTAGTACCATGTTTAGCACCAGGGTTAAAAATCGGGGCTAAAGTGGGGGTTTAAGTGCTTTGTGAATGTCCCCCATTATATGATACCATATAATATATTATATTACCATATAATATATGATGATACGCACCGATGACAGAAAAAAGCACGTTGGAAAATTATTTAGTTTGATTGTTCTGCATGTACTGAACAGTCGTTCATAGAAAATATGTAACATACAATGTCTTTAACAAATCTAATTTATTTAAGTAAATATTCCATGCATGTATTATAAAATATATATTTTTTAATTACTTCATTATTATATACTGCATGCTTAACGTCAACCCTTAATTAAATGTGTTTATATAATGTTTTCTATGTAAATTATAATATATATTTTTTATTATTTTTTTTAAAAGTATACACCCCTAAGAGCATACAGCTCGCGGTAGGGTAGTAGGTAGGTAATAGGTATAAGGGAGGGAAAGGATGGTGGCCACGGCCTGTTACGCTTCTCAACATTTGCTGAGGTATGAGACTGAGGAAACCGTGGAAAACCTCAGTCAGGACGGAACACCTATAATATATTTTTATCAATGTCCAAAGCCTAGAGAATCACACCAAGTGCAGCATTGCACTGGGTGGAAAGTGAGATGATTTTATTTTAGGGAGTGAACGACGTAATTTGTACTTGAAATGGTCACCTATCCAAGTACTAACCACGCTCGATGTAGCTCGACTTCGGTGATCTAACAAGAACCGGTCAATGAACTTCGCTACGCTCAACGTCATTTACAATTTCCTTGACTCGCACTTTACGATTAAAGCCGAGATCATGGCACGTTGTATACTGGTTTAACTTGTTATTGAGATAGGTTAGTTAGGTCACACCAGACATGGATAAAATAAATTATACTAGTCACTTTTACTAATGGTGTTTGCTGTTACTGTTAAGCTATTAAGATCTAAAATATAATTGCAGAATTGACAAAGAAATGTATTATATAATAGCCTTGCTCTCTTAAAATTAATTTATTTTATACACAAGCTGCTGTTTTATAATTTTATTAATAGTATCATGACAAATTACGATAATGTATAGTAATATGATTGGTTTTATATGAAACTCTAGTGGATTTAAAATTATTTTGTAGTTTTGAAATTAAATTTTCGTAATTTGTGGAAATGCATGTAATAATTTTAAATTAATCTTACATTTAATCAATAATAAAATTTATTTAAAAAAATTAACTTCCAGATGTTATATTTAATTTAATTAAACTTATATATTATGGTATGTCATATATATCGGATATTTAATATAATTTTATATTATAATGTATGATAATTGTATATAATAACAATATAATGTCTCAATTAAATGGAATTTAGATATTATATAATATAGATTTTATCTTAAGATCGTTAATTTTATATTATTATACTATCATGTCACGTGCATTATAATTAGTAAGCAGTCGCTTTTAACCAGTTTATCAAACTGTTATTAAATTATTTATATATAATTAACTTTTATTATTATATATAAAGACTTGGAAAATAGCTAAAGGAAATTACGTGTCAGACATAAAAAATATTTTTCAATACACCTCGGGCCATCACGAACGTTATTTTTTTCTGCAAAGAGATGAAAAGATTTTCAACTTTGGAGAAGATAAGTTATGTCCTAAAAAGTTAAATTTCACCACGCTGCAGTATAGTATATATAGACTGCATGAGAGAAACCACAAGCAGAACAGGGATGACATTTGAGGTGCTAGAAGTGTACACCTCTGGATACCACGAACTTTCCTTCTGTTTGTTTGCAAGGTTGGCTTTATACAGGTTAAGTCACCGATTGGACCATTGTTAAAGGGCTTAGCCAATCACGTTCAAGTATTTTTGGCCACATCGTGCCGCGAAATTTTGAATGCGCCCATCATGCAATGCTATTTTTGAAATTTCGCGGTGCAATGGGGCCTGAAAATTTACCAAAATTGACGTACGAAATGCGTGCGTGTCTTAACCTGTGTAAAGGAACGTTGTTTGTTTGTAGACGTCACCACGCTATCTATGGAGACGTGGGGAACCAAAACTATTTTGATATTGATAAGCTGGGTGCTCTTCTTAAATCTCCCAAAATTGCAAATCTGCATCTCTTTGTCTATTGGAGCTGCAGCTCTAGTAAAGGATGCAGGAGTAAAGTTCATGCTGTCCAAAAGTGTACATAAACTGCTACCGTAAAAAAAAAAAAAAAAAATACTCCCTTGCAAAGTATTGTAGTTGGTTAAACTCATTACTTTGCAACCCTAGGAGAGTGCTCTTATAATTCAGTTTCCTTGTTATACAGACAAATCCTTATAAATTTAATTCTTCGTATAGTAATTTTCAAAACATACTGACGCAATCATGGTGAAAGCACTCTGCGCATGAAATGGTAAGACACGTCCAAACATGATACTTAATTCATGTACATTATATTACATATTTTTCCAGTATTTTTAAATACATTTATAGCTTAAAATTATATAGAAAATTATATATCCTTGTTTATTATTACATTAAGTTAGTGAACCCTGGAATGAAATTAGCCTAGCATGTAATACTGAGCATTAAAAGATAATTAACCATGCATGAATAACAAAAATTACATCCAATTTAAATTATTTTATAATTGTTAAATGAAAATAATATTTTTTAAAACATCAAAGTTTCATTTTAAATATTATTTTCAGCTCTCTGAAAAGTTGATATAGAACTAAGTGCAAAATGTTAGAACATAATAGAATAAAGTGTAATTTCGCTTTGTTAAAATTAAATTTCTGTTACAATTTACACGATGCTAAGTGCAAAGTGAACTTTGCAAGGGAAAATGTAATAATAACATCCTTACGTTTGTATGATGTTTGTCAATAGTAGTAGAAAATAATTTAGTTTTAAACCAAGAGTTCTATCAAATGAAAAAGATGCGCGCTGCAAGAAGTGCATGCATTCTGGTCTTTTTGCATTGAGGTTTATTTTAAAATGAGTTAAGGATTATTGTCACTAGTCTTAAGAGATGGTGAATCACTTTGAAAATTATAGTAAACCTTCCTTACATTATAACATAAATATTCAGCGAAAAAAAGAAAAAGAAGCAAAAGTCGGTCTAGTTTTTTGAGATATTCAGGATATAAATAGTGCGAATATCATTGGAAATCTGTCGGCCAGTAGTCAAATCAGCATCTTTATCAACTAAAAAGAAATAATATCTCAAAAACTGGACTGAATAATTACTTTTTTTTTATTACTACAGAAAGTGAACAGTCATTTTGTTCTCTATGTTCTGTTCTAAATTTTATATTTTTTAACATAAAAAATAATTACACTACTGACAATAATCCTTAAAACTTCAATGACATTCTACATCAATATTTTATTATTTAACTTCTCTTTAATTGAAAGAGTACTTTATTCATATTACTGATACCTCTGGACATCTTAGCCCATCTTAGGCAAAAAACTTATGTACTCCCTCTTCACAAAATTAGTTACAGCATACTGTATAATTGTAAAAATATATTTAAAACCATGCAAATTATGTCAAAAGTATATTTTTCTGTCAACTATTTCAATACAATTTGTATAACTTTAATTTAGATCAAGGTTTGGGTGATAATTTCAAAATCCTAAGCAGATTTATAGGTAATGTACACTCCATTCAAATAAAAATGTCCGATCCGACTATTGGACATTTATTTTTGAACTGAGTGTATAATCGTCACCTTTGAAAATTTTCCACTTGCAGCACTTGTTAATCACCATGCCCTGTTGTTATTCTTACGATAACAAAATCTAATGTCAATGATATACCCTACAACAGAGTGCAGTGTAAAACATAAATCTACAATCAACAGCAGTATAATATAATATAATCATACCAGAGAGTTGCACATACTGACTTAGTATGTGCAACTCTGTGAATCATACATATATTGTAAAATTTTGCGAAGATTATGAAACATAAATTTTCTACGTAATTTTTACATTACGTAATAAAAATTATCCTAATGGACAACATACATGAAAATTTTTTATTGCAGAAATGAATAGAGGGCACCAAATTATGCTATACTTTGAATTTTTTCAGATTTTTTTGAGACCCGGAACTATTTTTAAATAATTATTGAAAGTCCTGTAATTTCAGTTGGCACCTCTGAATTCTTAACAAAAAGGATAGAGACTGGACGCTTATTGACGCCTCTAGGGGGCGTGGCCGCACTTTCAATAATTATTTAAAAATAGTTCTGGGTTTCAAAAAAATCTGAAAAAATTCAGAGTAGCATAATTTGGTACCCTCTATTCATTTCTGCAATAAAAAATTGTCATCATGTATGTTGTCCATTGTACGCCACGTGCTATTGAACTTAATTTAGAATAAAGCTTCTAATATTCTAATATAATTCTTATTAAAATGCAATGGCATAACAGTTGTAAGTTCTATCTATTTTCATATCTATAATGTGCAATTTTGAAAGTGTTCATTATTAATTAATGTCATATTCTATGAATCATTCATAAAACATAATTACTGTTTGTTTTTAGTTCAGGTAAAACTGGGTCAAACGTGGGTGTCGTATATATTTTGAAACGATCGAAACATACTTTCCTGTTTCCGCTATCGACAGTCGATATTACTGATGATTATAGAACAGGTGGGAGAAACAAAGCCTCACAACGTAGGGGTGGTTTTACATGAACGAAGTCGCCAATCCTATCACATTCTTGCTTTGAGTTTCATAATGTTATTTATGCATAAAATTCTCAATAATAGTTGATCTTCATCAAAAATTTTGAATTTGTTTTGCATGAATACCCCTCCTCGTTTTAACCGTCAACACTGTGTTCTTCAAGCTACTGAGGGGGCGAGTGAATGCATAAAAGTATGTGTTTTGTTCAAGAGCAAAAATTTATTGTAACAAATTCGTTATTGACTATCATAATGTGGACATATTCAGCACTACGTAATGTCGATTCAGTGTCACTTAGTTTACAATTTTTATTGTTTAGTGCATACATTTTTATTAATTATGTTTCAAGTGTTTTTTTGTATGTTGTATTGTTGACTTTTTATATTTGGTGCCTTGGTTTAGTGACTGTTGCTGAATAAATAATAATTTGAATTCAGTTTATCTTTACTTCTCACCTATTTTTTTTTACCTCTTTCAGGTTTTTGGTGTTCTTATAGAGTGGTTTCTATTAAGTCTAATCATCACCAAGGTGGGTAAAGGTATATTGCATTGAACTAACAATAGGAAGATCAGAAACCTTTTACTTCCGGAGGGATTCAAAAGTAAATTTGACTGTAGCACTTGCAGCGCCCAGTGACACTGACGGAGCTAAACGATCCTGCGCCCGGCTCGAAGTTTTCCGAAGTATGCAGTCTACAAAAACTTGAAGTAATTCCACCTTCTACCTTTACCCACCTTGATCATCACCAACATAAATAAGAATTCCTTGACCCACCTTTTTACTGCGTTGCAACGACAATGGGTGCGATTCACGAAGCAGTTAGCCAGGTTTCTAACCACGTTTAACCACGTAATTTAATACGTAAAACAGGTTAAGCTAAACGTGGTTAGAAACCTGGCTAACTGCTTCGTGAATCGCACCCAATATCATTACGTCAACAAAGATGACTTTTATTCACTCATGTAAACGCAACTTAAAACTTAACATTCAACATTATTTCAACTTGTTGATACACCTGTGTTTTATAATTGTGTATCTATGTATAACAAATTATAGTGACAAATTTTGAACATTCTAGATAATTTTTTAAACCTTAGAGATAGTCAATGAAGACAGGTTGTGATCCGATCATCAGATGGCACATGCAGAAAGCACAGAAAAAAGAAAACGTAGATATATTTATATCTATGTGATGTTTTATATTATTTCTACCGTTGACATTTCAACTCAAAGCACATTTTGAATTGCTCTCAGTTAATTTGGAGCTTATTTCAAACGAGTTAAAATTATTTTAGGCTTTTACATTAACGTCTAGATTTAAATTTAAATGTCAAAGAAATATATTCCAATTATAATAAAATGGAAAAAAAATCAAATTAAAAAATTATATTGTACTGTACACTCAAAAATTAGTTTTAAAAAAATAAAAAGTTACCCTTTTTTATTAATTTATTAAAAGAAAAGTGAAAAAAAAAATCAAATCGTAATATATTCACAATTTTTTAAGCTGCGAATAATTTTAGTTTTTAAAACGCATAAGAATATGTTCCGAGAAAAAGAAACAAAGCAAAAAAACGACAAGAATTTTTGATTAAAAAGGTTATAAAATTTGTATGCTACGATAAAACATTCAGTTGACTCCAGCAGTGCCGGCACTCGGACAGTGGAATGGTGGAGGGTCCATTATTTAGAAAGGGACGTCCAACACGCACCCCATTATATACAGTCATTTCAATTTAAAATTCCCGCGCAATAAACCAGGAAGTAAAAAAATACGAACTTTTGGTCAAAAATTAAAGCAGTGAATATTATGATTCATATTTTTTTGTAAAATTAAATTACATTTTTTGAATAAACTTTTAGTTATTTCATCTTTGTTTTCTTGAGGAATTTATAAAAAATATAGCATAATGTCAGGGCCGTCCCATGCGCACGGTGCATACGTTTAATTTTTTCTGCTCTATTATAGAGTTTTCCGTAAATTAATAGCCACGGCTTAGAAAAGCTGCGCAGAAACGAGTTTTAAATGTTAGTAGTCTACTGCGCATGGCTCTGCAAAGTGTGCATGATAAAAAGCTTGAATCCAAATAAAGCTGCGCAAACGCTAGGTGACTAATCTGCGCACAGCCAATAGCAACTTTGTGTGCTTTATGAACAAAGGTACGAACTTCTACCCCAGATTGCTTGCGAATTGCAGTGTTTAAAAATTCTTTTAATACGTTACTGCAACCGGTTTGGCTTGTAGTATTGCAAATAAATATCAAATTTGAGATGAGATAAAAAGCAACGTTCTCGCTAATGTTGAACAAAAATTCTGCTCCGGTAGGGGCCCCTCGTGCAGCAAAACAGCTGTTTTGAGCTCACTACGTGACGTCACCTTGGGTGTTTTTGGCCAAAATGCGCAGATCAGTCAAAATTCGTAGGGCTGATGGACCTATCTATTATAGTTGTATCATGGCATAATGTAATCCCAAGAACTTAACAGCAGCTCAAGAATTATTTACCATTTGTAAAAATAATATTATACACAACAAAAAGAGCTAGGGAGTAAATGGTTACAACTTTTTACATTCAGATTGAAATTTTATGTTTAGAATATATTACATAGTAATCTAAAAATAATATTAAATTATAATTCATGCTCTATTTTTATAATTAATAATGACGATATAGCTAATGGAACGGTATGATTTTTAATTAAGATTAAAAGCATTTTAATGTATATTAAATATTTTAATTATCATATGGCCTTTATAATATACATACAGTATATAATATTATATAAATATATCAGTATATTTTGCTGCATATTGAAAAAATATTATTTACATATATGACTTTTATGTATGCATAATATAAATAGAAAATATTTTTAAATCAACGGGCAATTTAAAAATAAAGTAAACAGGGAAAAAAAAACAAAATATTTTGCATGCATGTATCGTGACGTTTAATTATGTCTTTTTTTTTTTAAAAAATAATAATTAAATCAGTCGTTTTGATATTAAACAATGTTTTTAAATATTTCATTACTTTCATCTGTGCATGTACAAAATTGTAAATTCTGCATTAAAATTTTAATAAAAAAGTTATGTGATTTTTTTGTATCTAATAAAATATATAATATAAATATATATATATATATATATATATATATATATATATATATATATATATATATATAATATTTATTATTATATATATTATATAATATATATATATATTACCTTTTCTACATAGTAAATATAATAAAAAAAATAATTTATAAATTATTTTATAACAATTAATAAATAAGAGGCACAGCACAATCTAATGAAAGAATGCTCAATTGATAAAAATCAAAACAAATAATATTAACATTGTTCTGTAATATTCCTTGTCAATATTAATTAATATAATTTTATTTAAATTTTGTACTTTTGCATAACTCAACAATATAATAAAATATTTAAAATGAAGTTGTACTGCAATATATTTAATAATTCATATATTTTTTAATGCAGTTATATAGAAAATATGAGAAATGAACTTGATAGAATAATTCAGCGGTACTTTACATATTATCGTCATATAAGGGGGATTTGAGTTCATTTTTCTTTATCCTTGAGTTGTTGTGAAGGGTTGAATCCCATGGGATTGAAGTAAAACTCACATATATACAAAACTGGGTCAGTTTTGTGATGAGCCAAGATTTTACGACACTGACTGCATATCAAACATCACTGTACAAGTTTTATAGTAATTTTGTTGTGGATTTTCAATTTATATAAAAAATGCTTGTTGATTGTGTCAACGGGCTGTTTTCATGTATCCTTGGGGTATAATAATAAAAAAAAATATTGATAGACGTATACAACAACAAATTCTTTTTACGAAATAAATTGAGTTTTTCTATGTCTCAAGGGTACAATTACTATTATAAAAATAAGAAAAAAAACAACAGTTATTTACATTTTTATTGTTTTAATTTTAATACTATTGTGAAATATAAAAAATTTACTTTAGAATAAGATTTTTTTAATTAAATTTTTTACTTTCCTAGAGATTTATTGTATAGTGTAAAACTTTATTTGTACCGGAACATTATAAAGAATTAAATTATACTTTCAATTTTCTTATTGTTATGTATATACTACTACAAAAAATGTTTTTTTCTTTATTATATTAAAGTAACGGTTTTCAACTCTAAAAAAAACTCTTCATATAAAAAAATACTGTAGTTATATAAATTGTTTTACGGTATATGCATCGTTTAGAGTACAACATATGCTATACCCTTTTGTTTTCTAATGGATTTAAAAGATCTTCTCTCATTGGTGGATTTTTTTTTTATATTTTTTCACTTATTCGTTATCCAGTCACGGAAATTCACAACTAATTTCATACGTGCCTTTATAAAGTACAACACAAACAAGGAAATTGTAACAATGAGATAGACAAATGAAGAAAAAAATAATAATTTATAGAAGACAAAGCTATCGTTGACATGCTTTGAAAAATGAATTTTATCATCACTCATTTGTACAGTATATACCCCTGGACAACATGAACTTAACTCCTACTTTGTTTGTAGGCATTACCATGCAGTTTATTAGAGAAATTGTGAACCAAAACTATTTTAAATTTGTGTAATTTTACATATACCACATGTACATATGGTGCATGTAAAAGCATATCAATTATTATGTATATTTTGCCTAATAATCTACATTATTCAAAACTCTTTTGATATTGATATACTGGGTGCTCTTCTTACATCACCCAAAATTTCAAATCTGCATCTCTCTGTCTATTGGAGCTGTAACGCCAGCAAGTGAGGCAGGAGTAAAGTTCGTGTTGTCCAGAGGAGTACATTACAGGTCCTTTTACGCCTCTCATTTGTTTGGTGCTGCCCCTCCAAAAGATAAAGAGAGGCAGATTTGCAATGGAGTATTGACCTCATTTTTTTATTGCAGAAATGGATAGAGGGTTCAAAGTTATGCTACCCTGATTTTTTTCAGATTTTTTATACGGACCGGGAACTATTTTTAAACAATTATTGAAAGTCTTTTTCGTGACGTCACGAGGTGCCGCTCCTTAAGAAAAAGATAGGACTTGCCGCCTCGTGACGTCACAAAAAGGACTTTCAATAATTTTTAAAAAATAGTTCCCGGTTTGTAAAAAATCTGAAAAAAAAGCAGAGTAGCATAACTTGGCACACTCTATCCATTTCTGCAATAAAAAAAAACTAATCTCTGTCTACATTCTACTCTTGAGTAGCCATGTTTTAGACATATGAGAAAGCCAACAATAATAAAATATGCTGTCGTTTATGCTTGCAGTTAGATGTATGTACTGTACACCCGTGAGAATGAACAAATTCAATTACAGATAAAAATTTTTTTTTGAGAAATGTTATAGGCTATCATATTCCCACCAGTAGTGTCTGCTTCCCAGTTTCTGAGTGAAACTGTAATAAAACAATACAACAGTTACTTGAGAAAAAGATGAATCATAAAATTTAATATACATATCATTCAAGGTCAATCATGACCTAGACACTATTATCTCACAGCTGTTTTACACGTCTTTGTTGTATCATATGCATGGGTATATAATAGGTGTATATTAAGTTTCTCTAAAAACTATGTAGCTGTTTACAATTTATATACAATTGTTTATAATTTTTTATCTTATAACGTTTACATCGTGAGAATTATTAAAAAAACATAAAACATTTTAACGTAGCCATGTTCACCTTTTTAATTATAAAAGAACATGTTGTGTCATTTTAGAAATAGGCTGCTTACTTCTTAGAGGTAAAAGAGACCATAAACTAAAATTGTCTACGGTTCCCTCAGTCAGAGCTCTAAATTTAACAAGGAAACATGCCGTGGGAGAGTATAGGAGAGAGACAGACTATAGTATTATAAATTTTCAAGCTAATTATAATCATTTAAAATAAGGCAGAATTGTATTTCAAGAAACTTAAAAGCATTATAGAAAATGGTTTGCAGCTTTACAAATCACTGTTTGTACAAAGTCATTGATTTTATCTAGCAGTTTAAAAAACAGGTAAAAAAAAAAACTCTAAAACGCTCTCGATTTAAAGTAAGTCATTGTCTTAATTTATTGAAACCTGGACAACACAACCTGATAGATATAGAGTATTTTTAGTTCATTATAAAAGTTTACTTTTTATATAAAAAAATATAATAATCACAAAATATTTTTTTCATCCTCATCAAGCTGTCGATTCATCTTTAACACATCTTATTGCCATAATATATATCTGTATTTTTACCTAAAAAAATTTTACTAAAAAAATTAGGTAATTATTAACTTTATGTTCGTAATTAATAGTTACGATTAATGGGAGACTATATATACAGTACAGTTAGGATAAAATAATGCCCGTTAAAAAATATTCTAAATTAAACAGTTTTTTTAATTACTCCCTCGCGGCTTACTTTTATAGAGTTCGTATTCAATAAAATAAAACATTACATTTTTTTCAACTGAAATGATGCACCAGAGGATAATTTCACCTCCAAAAGATTTAGAAAAAAAAAAAGTTAAAATTTCTCTCAGAAACATCACGGTGAAATTATTTGCACGTTAAATTCAATGGGTTGTTATGTCAGGCTTATGACATGGCGCCAACAGCTGTTGTGGCGCCACTACGATTTTGAGTGACGTTTATCGAGTAAATGTCATCATGAAAACATGTCATAACATGTGGAGCAGAACCAATCATGTCGCAACATACCTCGCCAATATTAATATGTACTCACGTAGAACAATTGCATATTAATTATTGTTTAATAAATTTCATGCATTTGAAATTATTACTCTTATCTTTGCAGTTGTAATATTATGCATAAAAAATAATAAATTATTCGTGGTATTTAAATTGAATCTATAATATATTTCAAATTAATTCTTTTTAAATAAATGAATTTTTTAATATTTAATTTTGTACTTTGTTTAAATTTTTGCTAATATGCATATTTTTTTATATAGGAGCCTCTAGCTGTTTTGCTAGTAAAAACAATAGTTGTTTTTTATGTTTATACAGTATAAAATAATAAGTGATTAATTACATTTTTATTAAGTCACATGTTGCACAGTTCATATTGTAAATACAATATTTTACAATATGGAATATTTTTTATTCACATAAAAAAATGATGAACTTTATTATGGATTCATAGATGTTATTCCTTTCTTTCTTTTTTTTCTTTTTTTTTTTTTGTAGCCATAAAATAAATACTATAATAAATATTAATTTACCCTTTTCATAACTAACATATATTATACCGTATAATTTATATTATACATGTGTTTATAAATGGTAAATTAGCCTCAATAAATTCGTGTTATTATATATATACGGGAATGTTTTTATGGAAATCAGTGCATGTACACTTCTTAAAGTTAAAAGTTGGAAATCATAAATATACGTTATATAGATTCTAACGCGTGCATTTCAATTTTCAACTTTAAAAACTGTATACATTAAAAATAAAAATGTCTTCTTTTTTATTTTAATATTTGAGATTAAAATTTAACTTTAATAATGCAATTAGTAAGTTCACGAAATTTGCATTATCATTAAATTATAACATTACACTTGTGACATTTGATAAGATAAGTTAATTAAAAATAATAATTTCTGTTAATTCCAATTTGAAGCAACCAATGAAAATACTTGGATTTACAAAAGTTCCAATAATCAAAATATTAATAAAATATAATTCTTTTACATTAGGAAGCAAGTTAAAAAATCGTCCTTGAGACTTCAGTCAATAATAATAAACCAATGTGAGGTTGTCATTTAAAATTCAAACACAGGAAATAAATTTGATGACCCTCTCTCATCCTGCAGCTACATTTAATGATCCCTAATTCATTTGCGACTAAGCATCAAACATTAAATAGTTACATTTCTATTTCCTTTATATAGAGGCTTCAAGTCAGCTGATTTTTCGGTGTTCCCACCGTTCTATCCAAACATATGCAAAAAAAAAATAAAAAAAAAACGTAAATTCTCTCTTCATTAAGTTGAAGATTTTTTTTATGAAAAGTCCCTTTACAGAACGTCGGTCCAAACTGAAAAATACAGTGGATAATGCAAGATTTAGATTTTTTTACATGATTTATAACCGAGAAAAGTTCAAAAAACACTTTGCTTCAATTTCAAGTGCAAGATGGACCTTATTGACACAAATGAGTATCGCGAAGCGTACTCACTTGAAGCCTATATACACTTTAGGAATTACTAAACGTTATCAAATCGACCTGATTTGCTACACAGTGTTTCAAAACCTCAGGTGTATAACCGCGTATAAATTACGGAGTTTCAGCTTTGCTATGTTATAAGGTCTGTTCGTAAACCCTGCTCGGAGTAAACACTGAAATACACCAACGCAGAGCGGGGTACACACTAAATTTTTAGATGCTGAATTGGTTTTCAGTACTTTATGTCAGTACAAAATTGCTCCAGTCAGTACAAAATTTCTCTAGTTTTGTCTTACATCCAGCACTTTTGACCTATAAAACACTTATTCCAAGTATAAATTTGGTACTGAAAAAAGAGAGTCAAAAAAAGTATAAAAAATTGACTCTCTTTTTTCAGTACCAAATTTGTACTTGGATTAAATGTTTTATAGGTCAAAAGTGCTGGATGTAAGACGAAACTGGAGCAATTTTGTACTGACATAAAGTACTGAAACCAATTCAGCATCTAAAAATTTAGTGTGTAGGGAGTGCAAATGACGTCACGATTTTTGTTCGTAAACTTGCTGAGAGTACTACGAGCAGGGTTTACGAACAGGCCTGCAATGGGAAAGAGTAGAAATTACGTCATTCATTTCCAGAAGTATGCTCTCACTTGAATAAAGATTGCATAAGAGAAAAAATTGGGAGTTGTAATTTTGAGAGTTTCAAGAGCACCCAATCTATCCATTACAATTCATTATATTATCCATTACATTCATTCATCCCAATTATAATGACATATTATTGAACACAATACCTGCAAACATAATATATAGCCGTGGTAACAGAAGTGTATCCATCAAATTAATATAATCTAAATAAATTGACAAATTATTCGAGTCATTATCATTCCCATTGTGATTCCTTGTGCAGCATTTTATTATTAATATTTTTATTAATTTTTACTTTTATATTGAAGAATAATGATCCAATAAATTTGTATTTTATATGAAGCTTATAAACAGTACAATAGAAATTTTATACCATGGCATATAATTATATTGGTGTATTCTTTATCCAATGTAGCATAATGTAAAAAATATAATTAATAATTATGGATTTATTAGATTTTTTATTATTTTTAATTATAAATGAGAAATATAAATAAATAAAAGACATTATGTACATTTTATTGTTGAGAAACAATGTATCCACAGAAGCATATTTTATTATTTTCCTTTGAATTATTTGCAATTGTCAATATTTACATTTTTTTTCGTACTTCATTATTAAAATAATTTCAATATATTATTTGTATATTAATTTAATTTGTGTTATTGATAATAGTAAATACCACGCTACGTTGGTTATGAATATTTTAAAGCTGTTTTATTGAAAATTGAAATAAAGCAAAAAAATTGAGCTGATCTTTTTTGTATTATTTCTATCTCTCTTGTGCTCCTATAACTTCAAGGGGAATATATATTTTTTTTTGAAGATGTCTTCATGGAAAAATGATGTTGCAATTTTTCGGGTCAATGGTTTTCTTGTCTCTTACGTGTATGATTGACAGAGATGCGGGGATGAAAAAAACAACAAAACAAACATTTTATAATGGTGACCTCTACTACAAAGACAAACATAATAATGTTTGTCAAAAACATTAAATAATATTATAATTAAATTTATTCAATGAAATTTATATTCTCATAGCTAATTTTATTACGGTTGCTAAAGAAAAAAAATGACTAAAGGCGGATTCACATACGTGAGTAACGGCTGCGATGCGAAGCGATTTTTACGCACAAGCTGTGAAATCCTGTTCTATAAGTTTAGTGAATTCGCTGAAATGCCACACAAATTCAGCTTTTATTATTTTTTTAATCGCCAAAGATGGCCGCCAATTGAAGATACAGCAAGTGCGCATTATTCACGTTGTGTGCTGAAAATTATTCTTGTAAGTACACCTTAAAATTGCATTGTGTTATAATGTTGATATCAGTTGACGTAATACAAAAGTATACTCTTCTTTATGAAAAATTTATTTAGTTTAATATTTTTATTAAAAATATTAAATAATGTTATCTCTTTTAACAACTGTGTATTTTTCTATACCACACAATGTCATACAAAAGAAATGATGCAAGTAATTGATTCAATCTACGTAGATTGAATCAATGCCATTTCAAGCTCCTTATATAATGCAATGTACCAGCAACAATAATTTAAACGTGACGCTTGGATGGTTTTCATCACTTTTTGTCTTCGCTCTACACAGAGAAAAAATGTCAAATACCTTTTGAATCAGCAAAAATATTGCATTTTTTTACGAAATGTAATAATTCACTTGTAACCATATATTTTGCTACGTCAGAAATACTTTGATTTGTGAACTCATTATTAAACTTGGACTACCTTAAAAGGTGTTTTCATTCATTTTAAATAGCAACAACAAATCATTCATGTTTCTCTATGTATTGATAATTTTTAGAATTATATTTTGTCACCTGTTATACGTTTATATATTTTGTATATAAGCCATCAATGACATACATTTTTTTTTTACAATAAAATATTCAATGTATAGTTCATACGTAAAAAGAATATGATTACATAGTAACCATAAAATAGTACCAGTTATTTATTTATTTTTTTTTGTTAAAGTACACAATATAATATTCATATCTTTTATATTGAGCCTTTAATGTTAAAAAAATTATGACGTCAGAATTATTTATCAAGTTTAACGAAAGAAGACACAAGGTCTATAGGGTATAAGATTACAAGGCCGTTGGTTGGTCGGCAGGCAAAGGGTGGTTTTTGTCTCTCGTGCTCAAAAAGTGGTCACATCAGACACGTTTTATCGACCCGTTGTTAAGGAAACCTATATTATACAATATACTTGATAACAGACTTATCTATAGTAATATACAGATTATATTTTACCTTATACTAATATTTAGTAGCCGCAGCTTTAAATACACTGCAAACAAGTGTCATTAGTTTTTTTGGTTTATATTAAACTGCGCACCTAATAAAAAATTTATATATGAAAAACAAAAATCAATATAAAACAGTGGAAAAACTTTTTTTTTGTCATGGGGAGATGAAGTGAAGTTAAACTTTTTTTGGGATTACTAAAGGGGAAAGGAGGGCATTTAAAAAGCATTTTAGCCCGGCATGCACTAAACTAGATTTTCAACCTGGATCAAATTGAGTAGTAAACATGGGACGAATCCAAGAGCTAAGCTAAAGAAAAACGTTGGTTAAATCGGTATCAATGTTTTACTTAAGCTATAAGCTATGTACACTATTGTCGGGGAATATTTTCAGAACAAAAATTTCAAATTTTTTTATTTGCTCTGGCTAAGAATTTTTTACTAAATTGAAAACGGAAATATGTAACGAATTTTCTGATTGGTCAAGATTTTTGTGCCCACCAATCGTGTACTGTACGTAGCTTTAACGGGTGCAATTCACGAAGAAGATAGCCTGTTTTCTAACCAAGTTTGGCTTATCCACGTTTAACTATACCTGTTTTACATGTTAAACCACCTAGTTAAACGTGGTTAAACTAAGCGTGGTTAGAAACCTGGCTATATTCGTGAATCGCGCCCATTATTGCTATATTCTTAAAACGTACCTAAAAATTTCAAATTATCTTTGGCTCTTGGAGCTGCATCTTCAACTAATAAATCAGGAGTAATGTTCCTGATGTCCATAGTGGTACAATTCAGGAATATCAAAATGTTATCCTTGCTCTTTTTGTCACTTTGGGAGGAACATACATTACATTATGTTCATATGACGGATACATTGAAATCTGATAATTAATGTTATTCTTATGAGACGTCGTCAACAGGATCCGTATTGAAGCGTATTGATAGTCTATATGAAAGAGCGATGAACTCTATTTTCTTTTTCTTAAAATTACATATTCCTTTACACATATTATTCAAACATTCTAATGGAGTATCGATCGAAAAAAAAGTGTTGCAGCAAAGTTAAATGCTACTCTGATTTCTTTCAGATTTTTTAAAGCTGCATGTGAACTATTTTTGAATAATTGTACAGAGAGAGGCGTAATAACATGGTAATACCTGAATAAATTTTTTAGCAATACTTTCTGCATGCCCTCTAAAAAATCTATATAAAAAAAACATAGTGGCACGACTATGCATCCTCTATTCATTCCTATGCTATACATTTTTGTGAGGTCGATTCTCTATTATTTTGGGACTTTAGGCAATGCAAAATCACCGAGGTATAGCGTTATGTCTTAAACTGTATACATTATGAAAAAAAGTGAATTATTAAATATATAACATTATTATATTTAGCTCAGAGATTTTGATCATTTAGTTTTGTTAATTTTTATTCAATTTCAAAACAAAGAAGACTTTTGGAGAACAACATTATTTGTTCTAAACATTCATAAACTATAGTTTCTTTATATAGAGTTAATTTCATTTCAAAATATGGTAAATCAAGTAATAAAAATGTAAATTGGATTTATTAAATTAAGACTATAAAAAATATATTCTTATTGGAAGTAAGTTTGTGTTGCAGACACTATATAAACTATGTAAAACAAATTATATGGTATAAAATATTTATACATAACTATAGTTTGCTTAGTACTTATTTTATAAGGCAATCAGCATTTTATGATGAAAATTTGCATTAATTTTGATACTATAAAATTCATTCTATATTAATTTATGGATTTATTGACCAATAAAGAACCACATGGCTTATTAATATTTAATATTTCCAATATAATTTATCATTTTTATTAGACTCATTTTTTGCTACTTATACACTTCGTGACACTGGAAAAGTTACCATTACAAAATAAGCTGTAAAAAGCGATAATAATGTGTAATTTTTAAAGATGTAAGACTAGCAACCAGTCTAGCCATTCCAAATCATTCCAAATCATTCAAAATCATTAAAAATCACCACACCTCCATAGACTGAGCAGGGGTAACTTTTGTGCTGTCCCGAGGTGTACATTAAAATAATTAATTTAATATTTTATGGTATATATGTGTATTAATTTATGAAACATCACTTAGCTTTGTATAACATTTATTTTCCATCAAAGAAACTAGTGGATATATGATGGATATTATAAGGTAATTTGGTAATAATTATACGCAATTTAAAGTCTCTTTTATATACTGATGATGGCCATTAAGTAAATTACATTAATTATTCCCAGTATATACTTCTTTACATGCAAGATTAATGTTGTCTGGTATAAAATGAATTGAAAATCGATCGGAATCGTCTCAAGGGTAGCTGTAATACAATAAGACTAAATCACTATAAGACGACGCACTATCATTGAAAAGTTTATGACCCTATTTGGTACCTGTTACATTGTTAGATCATGAGGTAAAATAATCTTTCTTCTCTCTGATGTCTTTCTCCTCAATAGTATGAATATTATGACATAAAAATATTATGAATGTTTTCAAATAAAAAAGTTGAAGAACAATACTAATTACAATAAAATTCTTCAGTTTCTTTTGTTATTATTTTATAGAAATATCTCCCTTTTCAGGAATATTATAATTATATATATTTTTAATGCCACATTTAAAAAAAAAAAAAACGGGCATGGATCATTTATAAATGGAGGCGGCAAAATTTTCCCCATAAGCCACCATCTTATAATAGAAAATTTGAATTTTTTCTAAATATTAAAGCTATTATGAAACTATCTACTACCCCTTATTTAGGGGTCTTCTGATTACGAATCAAGAACTTATTTCCTCGTAAAAAATTCTTTAATGCCAAAAAAGCAATTTTGAGTTTTTTTTTTTTTTACAATAGTTTGGATAGGACGGTGGGAACACCGTAAAATCAGCTGACTTGAAGCCTCTATAAAACCTATAGCTTCAGCTGCTTTATTAAAACGCAATTAACATTTTGAGAGTCAATGTATTAACCATATAACGTTGCAAAATAAACAAATTCAAGCTTTAAAGTAGCAAAAAGCAATGGCTATAATAAATCATGTAAAAAATTACAATAATGACATCAACAAAGTGCATGAAAAAAATAAAAAAAAGAAATGACAATAATGCAAATGTCAAAGGTTGTTTGTACAGAATATATTTTGTATGTTATTTTACGTTGTTGCCGATATTCTACAGATATAATGTATCACTCCACATGAATTTTTATACCTAAGTGAGAGTGTGTATTAATGATCGCAAGATATGACATCAAAAAGATTATGTGCATCACTTAATTATGATTTTTTTGAGAGGCAGATATTAGTGCCTAAAAGCCGTAGAAAAAGTTTCAAAACAATTTAACCAGTGATTTTTTTATTTATTTTTTATTTTATTATTATTATTATTTTTTTTTTTGTGTTTAACTCCCAATCAAGTTGGGGTGGTTTAGCGCCAGCACCGGGCCCAATTGGGCCAAGGTGAAGGCGCCCGCTGATCCTGTTGGTGATGTTACGATCCAGCGTCTCCTACTCAGCTGCGGGCAATGAGGGCTTCCCGGGTACACCCGCAAATAGCCCATCACACAGCCTTTCGGGCAGGTCCTCTCCTAGGCGCGGTGGGACACATTTCCGCGAGCACTCGGGGTGCTGGATGCCTTTAACCAGGGCACTTAGAGGTGGGGATGCATCTTGGGCTTCCCAAACCAATGCCCTGGCCGCCCTGTGGTACAAGAACCACAGGCTACGGGCCAGAGGTCACACTCGCAAGGCAACCTCCAACCCGCATGTCCTTCCTGGGCGCGGGGGGACGCGTACCGCGAGCCAGGACAAGAGCCTACGCTCAAGCCATGGCCGGATGCCCTTATTATTATTATTATTATTATGTCTTTTTCTTGCTTTCTTCTTCATAAGCACTAACACCGGGCTCAATCAAGCCAAGGTGCAAGCGCCCGTACCAAACATTGAGAGGGGATTGCGGGTACACATGCGGGGGTGCTACAAGCTCAAAACCTTGCGCACAATGTTAGCCGTGCCAAGAATAGCAGCCTTCTGCATGACACGCATGTGGTATTCTTTGAGAGCCAACTTCTCTCTGGCAAATGACCAGTCTTTGGTCACAAGACCATTACTAGAGATCACAACTGGAACCACATCAACACTACGGAGCTGGTACATGTCTTTGAGCTCGACAGCAAGTGGCTGGTACTTGCGCTTTTTCTCCGCAACTGTGGTCACAAGATTCTCGTCCAGCGGGACAGCAATGTCGACAATCACCGCTGTTCGAGCTTTCTTGTCGAAGAAAACAAGATCAGGTCTGTTTGCTTCAACAGCTCTATCTGTGGTGATGGCAGAATCCCACAGGATTTTTGCATCCTGATTACGGAGAACTTGTTCCGGCTTGCACTTATAGTACGGAACCTCTGTCTCAATGAGACCAACTTTCTTGGCCAAAGCTTGATGTACAACTTTGGCAACAGAATTGTGGCGCTCTAAGTACTCTTTTGGAGCAAGCACTGGACAGCCCCCAGTGACATGCTGAATGGACTCGTTAGCCTGCTTGCAAAGACGACACCGGTCACTGATGTTGACTTTGAGGATGTGTCGCTCATACGCCCTAGTCCTGATGACCTGATCCTGTATGGCACAGACAAAGCCCTCTGTCTCCGCAAACAACCCACTTGTCCGCAGCCACTCAGTGGAACTCTTGGTGTCCACCTGATCCGAAGATAACGCTGCAGCAAACCGACCATGCAATGCTTTTGTTGACCACTCCAAGACTCTGTCAGCCTGGGTTCTAATGGCAGGCTGAAACTCTTGCTCACTCAAATGTAGCGGAGTGTAGCCACGGTCCTGGTTGCAAATAGCTGCATGCAACCCATCACCACGTGACACAAAGTACTGCCGAAGTTTCAACTCCTGCTGACGACACATCATCTCCATGCTGAGCAAACCTCTTCCACCTACATGACGTGAAAGGTACAGTCTCTCGACTGAGCTCCTCGGGTGACGTATCCTGTGCTTCGTGAGGGTGGTTCTCACTTTTCTATCAAAAGCTTGCAGTGACGTCTCCGACCACCTGACGACACCAAACGTATATCCAGCCACAGGGATAGCCCACGTATTAATCGCAGTAATCTTGTTCCTCGCACTGACAAAAGACTTGCAAATCTTGTCGACTCGAGACAGCACTTTTTTCTCGACTTGTTTTCTGGCATCTACATCTTTAATGCCAATTAGCTGCTGCAGACCGAGGTACTTGTAGTTTTCCTCGACACCCAAGTCTTGAATAACGGTGCCTCCCATGAGCCGCAAGCCTTCTTGTGGATCTTGAATCTCCCCTTTTCTCACATGCACAACAGCACACTTGTCAAGACCAAACTCCATGCAAATTGCATCACTAAAACTTTTGACAAGTTCAAACATGCTGTGCAACTGGTCTTCACCAGAAGCATATAACTTGAGGTCATCCATGTAAAACTGGTGAGAAATGCGAACTTCTGGATTCCTCTGTAGAACGTAACCATACCCAGAGGTTCGGAGCATCCTGCTCAGCGGGTTCAATGCAAGACAGAACCATAATGGGCTGAGACTATCTCCCTGAAAAATACCTCTCGAGATTCGCATCTCTCTGGTCTTGTAGCTGACCCCCCCTTGGTTTACATGAAGACAAGTCCTCCACATGCCCATGCAAGAAGTGAGAATCTGAACAATGCAAGGATGAATTTTGTAAATGTGAAGTACAGAGAGGAGCCAGGAATGGGGGACTGAATCAAAGGCTTTCTTGTAGTCAACCCAACCTACTGAAATATTACGGTGTTTTCTACGAGCCTGCTGAGACACAACAGCGTCAACTACCAATAACTCCCGGCATCCCCTCGTGCCCTTCCGACAGCCATTCTGTTCCTCAGCAAGAAGTCCATTTGCGACAAGATGGTCATAAATCTTTATCGACAGAATGGATGTGAAGATCTTGTACAGAGTGGGAAGACATGTGATTGGCCTATAGTTCTTGGGATTCAATGAATCACCTGACTTCGGCTTCATGTACGTAATTCCAAGCGTACAAAATCTTGGCACAATGGACGGATCTTCCAAGGCCTCATGAAAGTGAGTAGCAAGAGCCTGGTGAGTAGTTTTAAAATACTTCCACCAGAAGTTGTGAATGCCATCCACACCCGGAGCCTTCCAGTTCTGCGTTTTCCTAATTGCAGCCTGTACATCAGCCAGTGTAATACTAACTGCTGGCATTGCCGGAATGTCTCTGCATTCCTCCTCTTCCTCTCGCAACCAGTAAGCATCTTCAGAGTGTTGCTTTGGCTCCGACCAAATGGACGACCAAAACTCTGCCATTGTTTCTGCTTTGGGCGGCCGCTGAGGTTGCTCCTCTTTGCCCTCTTCCTCCAATTTCCGATAGAACAACTTCTGATCAGCAGCAAAAAGGCTTTCTTGCTGCCTCCGCTTAGCTGCCTCATTATATCTCCTGATACGGGCACCAAGCGCTGCAATTCGCTGTCTTAGTTGCTCTTCCTTCTCTCGGAGCTTCTTCTCGAAGTCCCTGTCCGTCCTTCTCACCTTGATACTTCTTGCAATGAGACGAATGCCTGCTAAAACCTTTTTACTGCATCCATCCTGGTCAGCAAAGAACGCCGCCAGATGGCTTATATCCCTCCGAGCTCTGTTGATCTTCTCCTCGATCCTCTTCCTCCAAGCTGGCACATACTCTTGAGAAGAACGCTTACGGGCTTGCCGCTATTATTATTATTATTATTATTATTATTATTATTATTATTATTATTATTATTTTTTTAATTTTCAGTATAAGGCTTTTGCATGGAGAGACAAATTAAAAACTTAATTAAAAAAAATCGGCTTGTTAAATTGTTTTGAAAATTTTTCTATGGCTTTTAGGCACTAATATCTGCCTCTCTAAAAACTTAAGAATTTTTGTGAATTTGCTAAGGTTTACATGTTAATCAAAAGGGACTACATTTAACAGCTGATCGGTGTTATCTCTACCTTAAGAGGATATGATGTATTATTATATACATTTAAGAAGTTTTCCTTGAAACCTTTCCGCTCATGCATATTGATTTATTATAATAATCTATAATCAATTTAATCTATATAAAATATTGAAATACATTTTTTCTATTAACTGATAATTAATGCATGTAAAGCATTGAGTCAATCGTTTTACAATTGTATTGTATTATTATTTCCCCATGATGTTTGTAACAATTGATTACACATTGTTACAAACTTTACAAACTTTACAAATTCACAATATTCACAATTGACAAGGGTATACGATAAAAAAGTTAATTATGATACATACGTACGTAGATAATTATTATTTACATATTATTATTTACCTTTGGGAATTTTATTCTCACGTGGTCCACATTAATTTATTTGTTTTATAAAATATCTTTACTGAATTAATGTTTAAAGTTACAATGATATTTGCATGAGATGATTGTGTTCGTTGTTTATATAATGTAGTCTAACTAGTGTGAAATTGGTAATGCATACACGCTGATTTAGTATATTTTATACTAGCTACTAAATCAGTACAGTTTTCTTTAGTTCTAAATTTTAAGCATAGTAAATAGACGCATTACATATATGAACTACAAATATAATAGAACTTCATTCTTCATTTTCATATTACATTTTTTTTTTTTATTTTGATTCTGCAGCTCAAATATCAAAAGGTCGTAACCGATACTTTTTTGCAAATTGAAGCATTGAAAAATAACGAAGATGGTTCCATGAAATACTAAATTGAACTGATTTTTTTTACAAGATTTTTATATCACTTTGCATATAATATATGCTCTGTTAATTTAGACAATCATTTAAGAAAATATAATATGTCTTACCGAATGCGATTTTTTTTTTTAATTTATAAAAATTATGAAATCAACATGTAATATATATACCATTATATACTATTTAATGAATAGTATGAAATTTACATTGCAATATATATATATATTATAATAATTATGTTATTCAATTCAACAAGTTTGTTTGATCTTCAATGTATATTTCTCAAGACGGCACTGCAGGTGGTATGTAATGTATAGTATATTATTTATATCAATGCATAACTATTTAATTTAATTAATATTAATGAAGTACCTTGCAAATTTGCAAAGTAGAGTGCACTTTATATTATTTTCAAGATTCCTGATCCAAATTTTTATTATGTAAGATATAATAATTTAAGTATCTTCAATTTTACATACATGATTATTAATATGAATTTAATATTAGTTTGCAATTTTGTATGAATTAAATTTACTACAAATATTGATACTGCTGTAATCTAAATATTAGCGAAATCTATCAAATAAATTTCATTTCAATAATTATTATTTTTTAACAAACTTTAATTGAATTATTGCATATATGCCATGGCAAATCACAGTTCTTTGAAATGTAAATATCAATAGAAAACAAATTAATATATTTAGAGTTTTGTATGATTAATTTAAATAGTGACAAAATATCTTAAACTTATTTTAACTTAAAATTAAGCTTTTGAGAGCTTTCATCTTTTCAGTACTATAAAGCTACACTATAAATAAAGTGCTAAGTGAAGAAACAGAAGCTTGATAATCATCATCAAGAGAAAAGGGGCGGGGCATGTTTTGATGTTCCTCTTCAAACAATAATAAGTATGTGCTGTCAACATTTGGATTGTACTAGCATGAAATATTTGTTGCATGTAGCAAAACAACCGCGCCCTAATGGGCACTTTTTTTTTTATATAAAACATGACCTTTTCAATTCCACGTACTTTTAATATGTATACTCTCTTTTGTTAATTTGTTAATTAAAGTTATGATAAAATTGCTACATGTTTCAAGGAAATTTACTAAAAAAACATTATACATCACTAGCACGTCATAATCATAACGGAGATACAATTTAAAATATTAAAATAAACGTGATTTGTGAACCAAGTTTCTGACTATATACTAACCGTGTTTATATTGAGAGATAAGTCTAACATAATAACCATGAAAGTTGGATATCTTTCTGGATATTTTTCAGCTCTCATTTTTTTTAAATGTTCCAAATTTATCTTTTCGATGATATAAAATTTAAGTTATTAAAATGGAATAAGATAAATACGCTGCAAAGTTGAAATTATTTCTCTCAAGAGAGATGATATGAATTCTCTACAAGAGTGGTTTAAAAAAAATTTCTAACTCAAAGAAAAATAAAAAGTTGGAAAGCAAAAAGAATTTTATACTAAACGCTTGTTAATGATGGATTTAATTATTTGAAAGAAGCAAAGTTGAATTTACTACTTGAAACACATGTTCATTATAAATTACTAACTTTTTATTATTTTAATTGGCTACAAATCGTCATCATCTGTTTTTGCTAAAAGTTTTAATATTGACTTAAAAAATTCAAAAAAATATATATTTGAATTTACAAAACAGTTTCCAATTAATTATTATACAATTTTCAACCTAATATACGTCACATATAACTTATTAATTTATAAAGTCTATTTTCCTATAATTTAACATTATAAAATGAAACAAGACATGACATTGATAAGGGGGAGGGGGTGCAAGACGCCACTGATGACGTCATACATAATGGGGAAACAAATGAAATCTATAAATAGCTCTTATCGTCATTAAATAATAAACGTTTTTGTTACAAAAATATATCAGTCAATGTAGCACATTGTCCTATAAATATTCAATTGCAAAATGAAAGAAAATACGCCGTCATTTAATGAAGATTATGTGCTAGTTTTGTATATAATCATTAAAATTATAGTTCCTTAAAAAAAGAAATGTATTTCAACAAATTTTAATTAAATTTTAATGTATATAATATAAATGAATAATTCTTCTATAAAATTGAAAAACATTGTTTATAATAATTATCACGCTCAAAAATATAAATGTTTTCATTAAAATTGAGTCTACTATCGGATTCAAAAAGATGTACCCCTGAAAAACATACAAGTCCCATAAGCAGAGGGGCACACCTTTTTGGTTTTGATAGTAAATGGTTTGTTTCTCTGAATTGAGTACATTTTTTTTTTTGCAACAATCGACCTTATGTCTAAATACTTAAAGAAAATCGAGTAGAAATTCTACACAATTCAGAATTTACAAACAGAAATTATGCAAATAAAAAATACAAACTTAAGATATATATAAAAAAAAATATATAAAAACATACCTTGGTATTCGATCATAGCTATCCCAACTATTTAAACAATTATATGAACTATATCTTGCAGTAGATCCCATATTATTCACTTTATATTTATATTATTTTTTATACCCTGATTCAGGGTGAAGTCATAATATATTTTATTAACATATCGGGACACTTTTTATATACATAAAAAAAAAACACTCTTATTGCTGGTCTTGGTCGGTTTAGATCGCGCGGTAAACTAACTCATGGAGAGAGAGGACGGACGGAGAAGGAGAAAGAGAGGACTCCCCTGCTGCTCTAGTAAAGTCCGCCTTCTCTCCCCTTCGCTACACCGGGAACTGCGCCTGACGCGACCGCCGACCTGCTGCTTTACCGTACCCCGCTCTCTCTCTCTCTCTCTCTCTCTCTCTCTCTCTCTCTCTCTCTCTTCTCTCTCAGTCGATAATCAGATAGCAGAGACCGAAATATATTATTATCTCTCTCTCTCTCTCTGTCTGGTTTTACCCCCCCACCTCCCACCTACCCTAAAGTACTTATCATGCAAGTCAAGTCACTTTCAATTAATAATTATATAATTAGTATCAAATTTGAAGTTTACGTACACCTCTAGAAAGCACCAACTTTACTCACTTGCTACAGCTACAATGGACAGAGAGACGCAGTTTTGTAATTTTGATGGGAGATATAAATAAGAAGAGCACCTATATTAAAGACTTTTGGTTCACCACTCAATGGTATATAACGCCTATACAAACAAAGCTGGAGTCAAGTTCGTGGTGTCTATAAGAGGTGTACATCTACCTTGAGATAGTTTAAACGATGTTCATGTTTCATTTTATTATTACAATTAAGACGATGCGCAGATTTGATATTTTAGCGTAAGTAAGAATAATGCAAAAAATCTCCCCTTTTATTATTATTTTTACCCAATATATAATAGATGGTATTGAATAAAATAGTGGAAATAAGGAAACATTATTTTGAGTCATAAGCTATTATAATTATATTTGCACTTTAGGACTAATTATACTTCAAAAAAATTTAAATAAGGAAGTAGGAATTAGTTACATAAATTAATAATAAGTTTCCATTAACACTCAGGAAAAAAAGAGTGTTTCAAATTTTTTTAAGAGTTTTTTTTAGTAAAAATAAACCTTCATAATAAATGACACTTTTTTGTTAAAAACTTGTTGCATACAAGATATCTTAAAATTTTATAATATAAATTTGATTATTGATTAAAATTTTATAAAGATACGTTAAAAAAAATCGTTATTGGATACCCAAGGTATCAATTACTCTTGATTATATATTCATTAGGGTCCACCTCAATTTATTTATAATTAAAATAAAAAATGTTGGAGAACAAAACGTGACCTTAAATTATCAACAAAATTTCAAGTTTAACTTCACAAAAGACTAAAAAAAAAAAGTTCAAAGCACTTAATCGAATGACATAAAACTTTTGCTGCTTTTTATATGTTAGTTTGTAACACAATTGTATGAGATCAGTATGACTAAAATGGAAGTAGGTATCCAGTATGCAACAAAGCAGATTCAATCAAATATGGCATTTCACTTTCTGGTATACTACTTACCATGCTGTGCTATTAGTGCTGTTACATTATAGAGTTGTAATGTACAGTCATATTTACAAGTTATTCCCTCCGGAAGTAGCCGGAATTTTAAGTGTAAATTTTACACTTCCGGCTAGTTAAGGAATATAAAATTAATTTGCCTGTACTTTATGCACATACTAGAATGAAAATTATGATACCTTTTAAAGAGAAATAAAAACAAAAGTTATCATTCTGCCCCTCTCTCTCACTCAAATTGTTGGAAACCTTCACTCAAATAACACATTAAAATATTGCAGTAAAATTAATGTGACTTTCCCACCGGAAGTAGCCGGAAGTGAGAGGTTTCTGTCTTTCCAATTCGTATTTGAAGTTTTAAAATTTTGCAGGCAGGTTTGTAATAAGAGTACTGACTTTTTTTTTTCAAAATTTCAAAACTCGGCAGTCATGAACAGGAAGTCAATAAAACATCAACTTCTAACTACTTCCGGGAAGAATATTTTTTATAAATTTTACTGTAGTATACCGTGTTGTGAATTGCATAAGTTTAGAATTCCCTTTTGTGCATATATTACTTTTTTATCTATTTTTTTTTCTAACAAGTCATAAAAATTTAATATTTTCACACAAAAAAAAAAATCAATGTTTTTATGATATTAAACAGGTTGTGGAAAATCTAGTATGTTTTTATGACAATTTAATAATTTTCCTGGAATTTCTTACAATATCGTGGCTAATTTAATTTAGGCTCATCTTCTCAAACATTATTCCAGGAAAATTACACTGTTTACATTTTAAATTAATATTTTAATCCTGTATCATGTTCAGTCTATTTATATCTTGAATCAAAATATTTTTGTGTAGGAGTCAAATTTTGATTACAGGTTTATTACTTTAATATTTTGTATTCATGCAGCATTATATTGCTTCATCACGAAGTCATTAATTTTTTAATTAACAATAAAATTATAGTGAATTTATTTGTCTACTTTGAATAACACGTAAAACAAGTCTTTTGATAATTAATTATAATTTTTATTGCTAAATCATCGAATTAAAAAGAAATGAAAGTTATTACAGGCGTTGTTGCTATACAAAGTGCTATACGAGATTTGAACCCGGATCGTTCTTACTTACGTGTGTATTACATCATTTTGACTTGTACCTCCATTGGCAAAAGAATCGAGACCTCTTCACCTACACCTCTGGAAAGCACGAACTTACTTGCTAGAGCTGCCGCTCCAATAGACAAAGAGATGCAGGTTTGTAATTTCAGGTGCAGTAAGAAGAGCACCCAGTCTATCAATACGTATTTTTTCCATGCTTCATAGACAGCAGGAGTAAAGTTCGTGGTTCCAGAGATGTACATAATTATACAGTCTATTTAATTTAAGGGTTCACCGGAAATGTATGGTTTTTGAGCATTTCTATTTAAATTTCAGTTTTTAAAATATACGAAAAACAGTGTTGACTTATTTTTTTAATTTTTCAAAATTATAGTCAATAAGTCTAATAAAAAATACACATTCAAATGATAATAAAAATAATATGAACCTTAATATTCATTGTGCAAATGGTTAACCTGAATCTTGAATGAGATATTAGAATGTGAAAATTTTAGTGGCTTAATCGAAAGAAGGGGTAAAAATATGGTACTGTGAATTTTTTCAGATTTTTCTGAGACCGGGAATTATTTTTAAAAAATTATTGAAATTCTATTTTGTGACGTCACGGGCGGCACTGCCCTATTCTTTTTCTTAAGGAGTGCCGCCCGTGACGTCATCAAAATAGAATTTCAATAATTTTTTAAAAATATTTCCCGGTCTCAGAAAAATCTGAAAAAATTCACAGTACCATATTTTTACCCCTTCTTTCGATTAAGCCACTAAAATTTTCACATTCTAATATCTCATTGTACACCTCGGGAAAGCACAAATGTTATATCTCTGCTCTGTAAGCATTATCACGCAGAGTAAGGAATTGTGGTGTTGAATCGAAACGACTTTGGGATTCCTACAGTTCATTAAATATAAGATTACCACCGGAAGTAGCCGGAAGTGAAAGATTTTTAAAATATTTTAAATATAAATATTAAAAATATAAAACTTTGAAATCATTAATATGAATCTTTTTGCAAAATTGCAGGTGCAAAACTGAAATAGAATTTTCAGAAACCTCGCACTTCCAGCTACTTCCGATGATAACCTTACATTTGTTGAACTGTAGAAAGAGTCCCCGAAAATTGAAAATCTGCATTTTTTTTTTTCGTCTTCTAAAGCTGCAGTAAGAACAAATCATGCAGAGATAACATTTGTGCTGTCCTAAAGTGTACATTATAATAAACGGACCTTTATCTTTGAATTTTCTGCTGTAAAATTAATTAATCGATCCTATCTTTTTTATTGCAGAAATGGATAGAGCGTGCAAAGTTATGCTACCCTGATTTATTTAAAAAAATTAAAGACCGGGAACTATTTTTAAAAAATGATTGAAAGTTCATTTTGTGACATCACGAGGCGCCGGTCCATAGAAAAAGATAGGACTTGCCGCCTCGTGACGTCACTAAAAGGACTTTCAATATTTTTTTAAAAATAGTTCACGGGCTCTAAAAAATCTGAAAAAAATCAGGATAGCATAACTTTGCACCTTGTATCTATTTCTGCAATAAAAAAAATGAGTTTGATACTCCATTGTACTGTACTATACCTTTTGTATTGTATTTCGAAGGAAAACGCAAGATTTTTAAGAGAAACAGACTATTGATCGTTTTAGTGGCTTGGTCAGTAAATTTTCCACGCAAGTGGGTGATGTTTACTTTGTTATGCTGGAAATAGTTATTCCCACAGTGTTTTATATTTATTTACCTTACCCCCCCCCCCAAAAAAAAAAAACTCTTAAAAGTTCAAGCGTGGGTGCAAAAGATAAAGCGATCATTCTTTAAAGCAACAATAGAGAGCTCTTTAGACAGCAATGTTAACTGTAGCATATATATTATAAGTAAAAATTTATTTTTATTTTTGTCTCTGGTTTAGGGGAGAGGTTGTGGGAGTATGGGGGGAAAAACCCGCATGATGAGTCTAACGAATGTGTCAGAAATATTCTTTATGTTTTTTTTCATCTGGCTTAATATCGTACTTGCATATGCATGCATAACTTCTAAACTCTTTTAAACTCATTGTCCTTTATTCATTATTTTATATTTTGTTATTTCTTTTAACTTTTTTAATCTCTCATCATCCACATATCAAGGAAAAGAAATTTCATTAACAATTACATCGCTTTAAAGGTCACGTGGTACGAGAAAATGATTAACCATTAACTTTACTTTATCGAGTTCAGTTCTATACGGTAAGAGACTTATGCTCTTTTGCTCATTTCATTTTATGCCTTTAGTGCATAAACACCCATTTTACCATTTGACTACATGGAATTAAAACTTCTATCATAAAATAATTAGTTACTACTGAAATTGTATACTACAGACAACATGAACTTAAAGTCTACTAAATGTACTTTTGTTTCCAATAAAATTGTTAGTTATAGTTTCAAACGTCATTTTTTTTACGATTTCAATAAAGGTCAATCTGATTAGTTAAATTATGGAAAAATGAACCTTGCTATGGAAATAGAAAAAGAGGCTATTGATTGTAATGAAAAACACTTTAAATTTTCTTAATAGAATTAAAACCATTTTATCAAAATTGTAATTTATATACATTCAAGTGAACAGATGATTAATATTTTACTATTAATGAAATTATACTAAAGATGCAAGTTTGTGTCCTTTGCTAACTCCTCTTGTGCCCTTTCTGTGCTACCACGGTGTCGTGCAGGGTCACGAAGAACGGAAAACCTGCACCCAGATTTTCGTCATCCCACGCTCGCAGCATTGATCGACTAGTCTCGTCAAGTCACATCAGGCCGGAGTAGTAATGCATCTTTAATGTGACTCACCTGCCAGTCCTACACTCGCATGTCAAAATTTTGTAAAAAATACTACTCTTTTTTTGATGGATTGATATCATTTTATGTTATAGTGATATGATATCTTTTATGTGTATGTGTTTGCATTTTGATTTTTTTTAGTGAATATTTCAATTTCAAATTTGATTTAATTTATTTATAATTTAACTTAAAATTATTTAAGTTTAAATGGAGTCAATTGTCTTACTCCTTTATCGCCATTTAAAATGAAGAAATTCTGATTTTCTTCCAATTCGAGCGTCAGTTCTTTGAGGTGTGAACACAATTTTTTAATCCATTAAATGTATATAATTATAATAAAATATATAAATAAAAAAAATCGATACATATTTTTATTGATTAATTTTGAGTATCATTTTCATTTTACTTTTTTTTTTAATAATAAGTGTTTAAGTGTCATAAATATTAAACTAATGAACGATTAAAAAGAGCATTGAAATTTAAATGTACATTTCTTAAAGTTAAAAATTGGAATACATGCATTAGAATGTTACCCAATTTTTAACTTTAAAAACTGTACGTGATATTTCCGTTTTGCAACGTAGTGAAGATTTTACAGCAAATGCAGACGTCACTCATGCAAATCCACCTTTAGGAGGAAAAAACTGACAAAATTGACGAACAGGATGTAAAAGTAATGTTATTAAAAAGGTAGCCAAACTTCAAATATTCATAACAGTGTTATACCATAATTATGTTACCAGCGTATATAGTGGGAAATTTATTACATTATGCAATGTTGACATCATGACTTTTTTGCACGGATTATATAAATATAGACAACAGGGAAATAGAATGCATAAATAACATGGGGAACATTCACGAAGCACTTTAACCCCCACTTTAGCCTCGATTTTTATCCCTGGTACTAAACCAGGGGCTATAGTCATTGGGACTAACCATGTTTAGCTCCTGGTTTAATAGCACCAGGGATAAAAATCGAGACTTAAAGTGGGGGTTAAAGTACTTCGTGAATGTCCCACATAATGTTGTACAAGTTAATTTCTACTTATATTTTTAGGATTATATGCTTTATTATTTTCCTCTAACATTATATGTATATTTTATGCCCAGCTGAACTAAAATTCCCATCCCTTTGCATCAATTTTGTAAGGCTGATAATATAACTGAAGCTTCGTATATATATTGAAGTTTCGTGAACAAAATTTAGTGAAGTTTGTGACAAACGAATTAAGTATATCAACATTACTAACGAACAGTACTCGCGTGTTCACTGTTCAGTGCATGATAATATAAAAAACACATTAATTATGTCAGTTTTTAAAAAAGTAAGCACCCAAATTACAAATCATGTAAACGTAACACTTATATACGTAGTCTTTGGCTGCTAAAAAAAAAACCTTAAATTGCAAATAGCGCAATACAAAATATATGAGGTCATTTGTCTGAACAAAAATCTTTTTAATTTCTCTAAATTTATACGATCTTTATAATTATTTAGCCAATTATTTCAACTGAAATGTAATTATCTCAAAATACCAACCAATCAATCGCATTCTTTGTACAGTTCTTAAAGTTAAAAATTGGAATACATGCGTTAGAATCTCTAACATATACTATGCATTCCAATTTTTAACTTTAAGAACTGTACATAATTTTTCAATGTATACGAGCACGAGCTGCATCAATAACTCCACTTCTTTTTACCAGATCTGAACATAATTATAAAGGAAAACTGTATTAGAACCTTAAATCCAATTAGTATCAATTAGCTATGGAATTTAATACGCCTTTCATAAAAACGTTACCTCACTATGTAGCATTTACATTTTGTTTGACTATGTTTGCAAAGTTTATAATTATTCATCCACTGTTCCAGAAAAACAACAAGACACAGGCTACATAACCAAGCTCAGCTTCAGGTGGTAAATCTGCTTGCTAAAATAAGAAGACACGAGAGATCATTATCTCGCTTTGTTGAGAGGGTCAACAGCTGACTGCAGCAACAACAAACTGTCAAGTGGGCCGGCGCGCAAGTCAAGTGGGACTCATTGTTATTGATGCGTACGACAGTTTTTTTATTAATTAAATGAATTAGTGTGTCAATATGCATACCTTGCTTGATTAAAATATTAAAATGATTAAGAAATTTAAATAACGCAGTATACAAATGAAAAATTTATTTAAATATTATTAAATAAATGTATTTAAACTTAGAAAATTTGAATTATTTAGCAAAATAGAAGTTTAATGTTTCCTTGTTATCCTTAATATTTAATTGATGTAATGCAATAAAATATTTTTAATAAAGTTTACTCAATTAATATGCAAAGTAATATAATTAAAAGAAATAATTTGAAGTCATGCACCTATTTATGAGTTTCGTTTATTTTGTATTCATATCAAATATATATTTAAACTACACCTATTTAATTATTACGTAGAAAAATTTAAATGAATTTAAAAAGTCTCCAACCTTATTTATAATTTTTCCTATCTATATAAAATATAAAAGTTTTTAATGTAAAAAATATATTATAACGTACAATCAATCACAATTTAAAGTCCTGTCTTGGTATATTTATAAAGAACAACAACTAAAAAAGGTTTGGCGCTGATAGAAAAAAAGTTGCATGAAGTTTGGATCATTGACGTCATTGAAGCTTGAAGCTTACTTTTATTGTCAACAGGTGGCGGAAGCGTACATGTTAAAGATTTCTATATCATTTTAACTTGATTAATATTGAGGCTATACGAGAGAGGGGGAAAAAAATGATGATTTTACCGATAAATAATAAATAAAAAGAGTCTAGTCAATTTATGAATTTTCTTAAATAAAATCTTTTTCATTTTATCTATATACATTTTAGATTTTATTTATTTATTTATTTATTTATTTATTTATTTATTTATTTATTTATTTATTTATTTATTTATTTATTTATTTATTTATTTATTTATTTATTTATTTATTTATTTATTTATTTATTTATTTATTTATTTATTTATTTATTTATTTATTTTTTTTTTGTAAAAAGAAAGCAAACTCTGGACCAGCGTGTGTCAGTCTGATTTTAAATTAAACCTTTTTCAAACGCACTCTTTTATTTTATTTTCCTTCAAAACAGAATTTCAACTTTAAACAAAAAATTCTAATTTACTTAATTAAAATATATACAAGGAAGTTCTTTTGATATTGATGAAAAGAGCTCTAAATTAGAGATTTTTTAAAATAATTATATATAACTTTTTCGTAAATCCCTAGAATTTTTCTTAATAACAATATGAAAAATTATTTTAATTAAAGACCATACAACTTCAAACGAAAAGTGTCAGTCAAATTAGTCTTCTATTCATTCTGAATGTAAGCAGTTTGTATCCTTTAATTTTACTTTACTATTTTGATTTTGCATCCCGCATTGCAAAATAAAGTATAACAAAATGACAATTTTTATGTAGAGGGTTCAAGTCTGCTGATTTTTCGGAGTTCCCACCGTCCAAACCTACGGCATGTGAAAACGTGAATTCGTTTTTTCACTAAAAAGAAATTTGTTAAGGGAAAATTCCTTTACGGATCGTCGGTCCAAATTTAAAAATACATCAGTTGTTGATGCAAAATTTAGATTTTTTACTTCATTTATTACCGAGAAAAGTTAAAAAGACACTTTACTTTATTTTTAAGTGCAAGATGGACCTTAGCGACACAAATGAGCATCGCGAAGCGCACTCACTAGAAGCCTCTACATTGCAACGAGTTCAACATTTTTTTCTCTACTGCGTTGTCATGGTTGCAATTTATTAATATTAATTATCTTTTATAACCATATGTAAAAAAATAATATAATAATAAATCAATAAAAATGTTGCGTAAAACATAAAAAATAATCAACAGTATATATTTTTTTTATCAGATGTATATAATTAAATTCATATAAAGTCGACTGATGTATTATTTCATTGACATAAGTAAATATTGTATTTTAATTGCAATAAAATATTATATATATATATATATATATATATATATATATATATATATATATATATATATATATATATATATATATATATATATATATATATATATTATATTATTATATATTATTTTTTTTTTGTTTTTTTTTTCCTTATATTTATATTATAGTCATTTTTATTGGTACTATTATTATGTTTTTTTTTTGTATGTTGTGTTATTGACTTTATTATATTTGGTCATTGGTTCTGTAACTGTTGCCGAATAAATAAGAATTTATTTTATTATTATTATATATAATAAAAATATTTTCAAAAGTTGCATAATATAAGTATAGCATTTCGCAACAAGTTTTGAATATATTTCAAATAAAAATATCTTATTAATCAATATATAATTAAGAATATATTCATTATTTTAAGCGTTGCTTTTTTTTTTTAAATAAATGATAATTATATTGCATCGTGGAAATAAATAAAATCAGTGATATTTTTTCAGAACAAATAAGACAATGATGATAATATTATGTAATACCAGATTACGGGTACATGAAAATGTTTCAAATTATATAATTATGATAATTATATTTGTTGCAACTGAGTTCAGTGTAATATACAGTATAATATTATATAATATATGAATATTAATAACATGTTTTATTATTATAAAATAATTAAAAAAGTAAGAAATCTAATTGTAATTTAAAAAGAAATTAAAAACTAATATTTCTACTAATTTTTATAGTCTAATGAGATCTGAGCAATAGAATTACATTTATTCGTAGGTATATTACAACAATTAATACATAAATGAACCAATCATACATTAATTAATTGCAAGAAAGTAAATTTTAATACGATTTCCGATTTTAATTTAGTTACACTTGTTCCACAATTTCAAAACCTGAAGCAAAAAAAAAAAAAAAAAAAAAAAAAAAAAAGTAGTAAAAAGTAGGCTTTTAATTAAAATAACATAAGTATAATGAACATATAAATTTCAATTAAAAATTTTAAAAAATTAACGTATACATACAACATCATGACTGTAATTAGTTAATTAGTTAAATAAAACATAGACAGATTATAAAATTTAAAATTACTGCAGGTCTATTTCTTTTCCCATTCTGTTATTTAACTATTCGGTATATGGAATATCTAGATCAAGATTATAATTAAAACACATAGATGGACTTGATTTCGCTCTATATAACTGATTTATTTGTACGGTTGACAAAGCTATACGTACTTCTAGTAATAATGATGTTCGCATGACAGGTTGCATAGCAGCAGGAGTCAGGGGTCAAAAAGGGAAGGGGGTGTCTCCGGAACAGATTATTATTCAATTTGTTGTCAACAAAAGCATGATTAACATGCTTCCTGCTGTGTACCAAATTGAAAATTATATCATTGATTTTTTGCTGCTTTAATTGTGTTCGTCTGGTTAAAATATAAATAAAATGTAAATTCGAACCATGACAATGTATGATAAAAAAGTATTAGAATATAAATTAATTTTGTGACATCCTGTGTTATACAAGTGTATTGTATTTTGTCATGTTGTTGATTGATAAAAATTTTAAAAATAGACATTATCTTATAAGCTGATTTAAATAATTGTAAAATATTTCATAGTTATAATACCTGAATTTTAATTAACCAATAATATTAATGATTGGTATAAAAATGTAGAGTAAAAATTGCTGATTCATACCTGTTATGGAACTTGATATTAATTGAATTAATAATTAATTTCCTTAATAGCGCATTTTCTAGAAGAATAAAAGTATGAGAAGTATTTTTTTGTGGCGGCAGTTTAATTAGCAGATATCAAATAATAAAAAATAAAATCTCAAGGGTTTGTACTTAATAAATTCAAGATTAAAACCTTGTTAGTTTATACTGATTTTATAATAATTATATTTCATTGTTAATTTTTAAGAAAAATATCCTTTGTCTCTATTTTGCAGCCACATTAGCCATAAGAGAGAAAATAAATAAAAAAAACGTAAGAATATAAAAAGGTTGTATAACATTGTTTTCTCGGCATGTAATAGTACAATGTTAGCCATGTCACTCCACTAATTTTATTCTTATCTGATAAGAAACTTTCACTTGTCATATATAATCATTATATAAAAAATAAATAAGCACTAAAATTGTTTACCAATGCACAAACTCTTTTTTTTAAATATTATTTTATACAACAAATATGTAACTATTGTAAGCTAATATTTTAGACTTTTTATTAAATAATTGACTGATTTAAGTGCTGGTTAAAGATGGACATCTTTATGTTGTGGCTGTCAGTTGTCCAGGCAACGTGTGACAAGTCGGCCAGGTGGCGCCTTCTCATGTGGCGTTCTGTCAACACCAAGTGGCGCCAGGTGAGAGTAATTGCAAACGTGAGATTTTTAGCAATCGATACAAACTTTTTTAACTTTTTGTGTTTATGTCGTTATTACGAAACATAATTGTATTGGAAGTAATAATAACATTAAATTGTCATTAAGCCAACAATAAAAAATGGGTGAAATTCACGAAGAAATCTTCCAGCTAGATTTATAACTAACCAAGGTCATAATAGTCATTGTTACAGTTCAACAAATGTAATTTTTCCAGCGGAAGTAGTCGGAAGTGGAAGAATATTGGCTGATCGAACTATGAAGATGAAATCTCTAAGATTTTGCAGAGAGCTTGAAATCCTAAATAAAAATTTGTCTGAAAAGTTTTTGACCGGAAACCTCGCACTTCTGGTTATTTTTGGTGGTAATCTTATTTTTTTTTTAACTTAAGGTGTTTATTAGAATCTTGGATATTTTTTTTCGTGAATAGCGTCTGTTATATTATATTTGAATTGTCGCCGTATATAGAAATATACATAAATATAAGTTAACAAAATTAAGACAATTTTAATAATAATTTTACAAAACTTAAGATCAATAAATGTAAATATTAAATAATCATCTAATAATGCAATGTTTTGAACAACCTTACATAATACATGAATAGTCTATTATTTTTTAAAGCTGAGACCTCAAAGATTTAATATCTCTCTCTCTCTCTCTCTCTCTCTCTCTCTCTCTCTCTCTCTCTCTCTCTCTCTCTCTCTCTCTCTCTCTCTCTCTCTCTCTCTCTCTCTCTCTCTCTCTCTCTCTCTCTCTCTCTCTCTCTCTCTCTCTCTCTCTCTCTCTCTCTCTCTCATCTCTCTCTCTCTCTCTCTCTCTCCTCTCTCTCTCTCTCTCTCTCTCTCTCTCCTCTCTCTCTCTCTCTCTCTCTCCCAAGAGTATTTAATAATCATTATAATAGAGTGGTAGCAACATTGTATTTAATTTATTACAACAAAATTGTCATACGTGTCTAAATATTTAGCATATTTCCTAAATATTATCAAAAATTTCTTTTCAAAATTTAACATCTACTTTTTACAATTCTTCTGAGACTGAAACTGCTAGCACGCGAAGTGACGTAGCTCCAAGCCAGGAAATCTAATATTGGCACACCGCATTATATTTTTGCCGAGCAATGTTGACTTTTTTTCCTTCGTCACACACTTTTCATCACAAGTTATTTGAAGAGAGCTAAAGATTGAATCAGTCACCAGCACTTTCAGTTGATTCTATTATCTTCATGTGATTTACCAGACGTATATAAAAATGTTGATAAAGATATTAAGAAATTTTATATTAATTTTCATGTTTATTTTCTCCATATATTTAGAATGCTTAAAAACAAAAAAAGAAAATGGAAAAATATTTTCCTTCTTCGCTACACATAATATTATATATATTAAATTAAACGTCACTAGTATAAATTTTTAATAATTTAGCTATATTTGATAAATTAAAAAATATAATTATTATGTATTGATAGCATTTCAACCAAAAAAATATGTATTGTAAAATTGACGAATTAATAATATATTTTCTTAATTTTCAATAATTAGACTTCAGTGATGATGGTAGTTATACAATAATTATACTAAGGATACGTTTAGTATCTTCTTTTAACGATTAATCTCAGTTACTTCGGAGTCAAAGAATATTTCCTTGCAAACGAATCGAATGAAATAAAATTTAAAAAATTGAGAATGTTCTAAAACTTAATCGCTTATGGTTTGAGCGAATTCGGTCTTGCAGTTTTCTTACAACAGCTCCATTTCCGGTTTTCGTCCATAAGGCCAATGTTAAACTTCTACCTCAGTTTTCACAAAACTGGTAAGACAAATTCACTTTAAAATTTGTATGCCACCTATATTGATGGTGAGTTCTAAGTCCCCTGCAAGTTTTGTGCATTCAGGCGGTACGATTACGAGATATCGATCTACTGAGATTCATCCTTAAACGAAATTACATTTGAATGGGATGTTTTATATTTGTCAGAGGAATATAAATCTTTATATTTAATATTATGGAGTGATGTTGTTCATTATTATGGCCAAAATAATAGGGATATTTTTTTCAATGAATCCGATATCAGCGTGTAAATTTAAATTAAAAGTGAAGATTTCTTCAAATCATGCTACATATTATTTATATACAGTGTAACTTGTTGAAATGTTTATTCTGATGGGACTCGAGAAGAGATGAAAAACAAAATTGTAAATTCGTCGTCGTCAGTCAATGCAAACGATTTCATCAGTAATTGAATCTACATGAAATGTGTTTCTATTTGCTCCTGAATTATTCAATATCTCTCTCTCCTCATCTGTTTTAATTTTGTTTCTTTTTCGTCTCTTACAAAATAAATTCATTTATTTAAAAAAAATACGCAACCAGTAGAATATTAAATTTTGTAAATCAATTATAAAAAAAAAGGATTTAATCTTGAAAATGAAATGACATGTTTATTTATGAAATAATAAATATTTATCAAAAATTCAAGACCTCACAAATCAGTAAATGTGCTTGTATTTGAAAAGGAAGTTAATATTAAATTTAACAATTTTCGTATTCGAAAAAATAAGTAAGTAAAAAAGTATTCAGTATGTTTTTATTTAGGGTTTTAACTTTTTTTGTTTTACTATTAAAATTATGGTTGGTTATTGCTCTCTCTCTCTCTCTCTCTCTCTCTCTCTCTCTCTCTCTCTCTCTCTCTTGCTCCTTGCAATAATGCATGTATCACTCATTCAAACTTGGTTATTTTTTGCATGCAATTTGTGCAAGTGCATTTGAACTGCACATCATTTTATATTTTGGTATTATTACTTTAACAAGTGATATTATATTCTACAGTAAATACAAATTTAGTAATGTCATCAAAATTATAGAATTTAAAATAGAAAATAATTATATTTTTACAATATATACCAAAAACAACAGATTAATGTTTATTGTTGTGTTACTTCCTTTATTTTAAGGCTTAACCTGAGAAATTTGGACGAAAAATTCGCTACAACAGATTTTCTTCAAATTAATTTGGTGGACTCACAACAATCGTCAAATTAGCTCTGAATTTTTTTGGAATTTTTTAACCGTTGGTTTAATTATAATTAATTTATTTAAATGAGAATTTTGTATCCTTCCAATGTTAAATTTGTTAATTAGCATTGCAAAAAAACTATACAACAGATTCTTTTACTTTTTTTTTTTACTAAAACCTAATTTTTTAGACTATTTTTCTGAATTGTTTTCATATATTTTGAACCGTGGCGATGATCGTTTCCTATATGTCATGAGAAATGTGGCAACGTTCTCAAGGACTGATGTCACCACCCCCTCCTAAAAATTTATGCGTATTCCAATGCAAACAGTGTTGCCACTATAGCCACGCCTCTTGACCTTGACAGACAAATTCTCAGGTTATACCTTAACAATTTTGGAAATATGATATTACATTATAATTAACAAGATTGTTGAAAATATAAAAAATAAAATCTTGTTAGCATGAAAGAGAAAGGTGAGCTTGCTGAAATTGATTTATCAAAGAGGTCATACAGCTTATCACGAAGCCAGCCTGTGTTATCTTTTTTGTATAGGAGAAGAGGTTCAATCAATACCAGACGAGATAAAGCACGTTCACAACTACCCTCAACTTCTCACCTGTCATCAGCTGACATGTAACGCTTTACAAACAACAGAAGATCGCAAATTGTAATGTAGCTTATTAAAAAATTATGTTTTATGTAAATAAAATTGTGTAACATTTTCATATTTTTTCACAAAAATCTTTACACAACAGACTCAAATTAAGTGTAATGTAGCTTTATAAAAAAATATGGGAAACCTTTACTTATTATTTAAACAAAATTTTTTAATATTTTTATACATATTTTCATGCTTTATTAATTTAAAATAACAAAAAAACAAAGAAAGAAAGAAAAAAATAGTGTATACTTTTTATGTCATCAGTAATACTCTTGTTTTTTTTACATACAGTTTGTCATACAGACTATAGAGGTGTGTTGAATAAAAAATATATATTAAAGGACTCCCACAAAATTTCAATTTAAAAAATATTTAAACAAAACACGTTTTTGTTGCATTATAAAAAAAATATCTAACCTCTCTACCATCTACAAAATTGTGTACACTTACTGAAATCAGGAACGCTACCCAGGTTTTAATTTTTTGTCAGTATTATCAAACTGTCAATGCATGAAAATGTGGTGAACTTAAATATGTCTTAGACGACCATTGATTAGTAAATAAGTGTTGTTAAAGTTGAAAATCCTGATGAATTAAAACTGCAGCTTTTTATGCAGAGGTAACATTTGAAATGTGTCTAGGTGTATTTAATTTAAAAGGCTTCTATTATTTCAAAACAATAACTTTTTTGTTAGGGTAGTACATAAAATTTGTTAAAGTGGAATATTTATATTTACATACTGAGAAACCCTAATGAAAATGTTTGAACAAAGAAACCATATCAAGTTAATTAAAAGGTAAAATAAATATTAAATTACTTCATGCTGTTGTTTTAATTTTCAATTCTAAAGTCTAGACTTATTAATTAATTAGTAAAATAAACATTTAATTACAGTCCAGCTTTAGTAATAATAAATCCTTCGACTGGATTTTTTTAATGAAATTAAACATTTACTATTTATCTTACAATTTGTATAAGCCAGTAGACACCAAAATTTATGTATAGCATTATTATGTTGGTTACAAATAAAGGTGTATAGCTAAGACTGGTAAATTTATAATAACATTATACTGAATGTACAGGCGTACTAAAGTCTTTTTACCCACAAATAAAACCTACAGCATTTATCTCAATATACATTTTCCTTTCATCAATTTAAAGCTTTGAATTTGAAATTTTTAATATACATACAAAAAAAATTCAGAGCTCTAAATTGATTAATTGTTTGAGGTGTATGTTTAAAAGTGTAGGTTTTACTTGCGGTTACATAATGAAAATGATACCCTGAATATAGTACAAAAAATTAGTACTAGATATGTTTATAACATAGAAAATTTCATTATCAGAATTAATACTAAAATTAATATCATTTTTACTATAATACATATTTACAATAAACATACGTTCGTGAAACTTGATTTTAGTGAAGCTTGTTCTTATATTTAATTTAACTATTAGCTTCTCTACACTATTATTATACAAAGGTCAAAAGGTTGTATACGTACACACGTTAATTGAATGACGGGGTATATAAACAGCTACTGACTATAGTCAAATTAATATAATATTCCTTCCGGAAGTAGCCGGAAGTGTGAAATTTGTAGCTATTCTGTTTATAATTCAGTTGTTAAACCTTGTACAGTGGTTTGCAGTAAAAATATTGGAAATTGCAACGCAGAAATACGAATAAGAAGGCGAGAAATACTATATTTCCGGTTACTTCCGGAGGGAATGTAATACAAATCTGACTATATAAGCTACAAAGTACGAGGGTTTGTTATTTGTGATTGTGTTACTTGTAGCAGTACTATAATCATTTTAGCTTTTGCTTTTAGCAAACGTAAATATAAACAACATTATATATCGAAGGAAAGTTCTACCAAAAAAAGAAGATGCGTTAGTTTTTATATGAAATAATTAAAGTAGTGAATCGTGATGGAAGTCACGCGTGCCTCAGACACTTATACAAAGAATATTTAATAAAGAAATTTCGTCTCTACTTAATTACTTTTTTATGAACAAAAAACAAGTTTATATCATACAAACATGCTTTGAAATCATGCAATTATATTCTCATTGAAATTAAAACTATAATACATAAAAACTATTATATATGATTATTTCATTTTTTTTTTTAAATAATCAATGTAAATTTCTTTTATGTCATGATTATGATATTATGAGATTATGAGAAATTGTCATTGATTTAAAAATTAAATGTAATCGTAGCTGATATGTAGAATTTTAATTTAAAGTAGAAAATAATTTCATAATTTTAAAGCATGAGAAAAGCATGGACAAATTTTTTATGACAGAAATGTATTATATCAATTACGTGTAATATTTTGTATGCATTAGGTCTCCACCCATACTTCTTTTACAATATTTTTTTTATGTAAAATAAAATGGGATTTTACTGCTTTCCTTTTTTCTTTTTTTTTACATAATTATTTATTAATTTCATCTTTTAATCGAATTAAAATGAACACATGATTGCAATGGTAATATTTAAGTATACACAGTGGTCGTTTAAACTAAAAATTAATCAGAGCTTAAAAGATAGTTGATGCTAGTTGTATTTTATTCTTTGCCAAGTACTGAAAGAACCGACTATGTCCCTTTTTTATACACTGGTGTGACGTCACATGATTTTACGAGCCATATGAATCTCGTCATTATAAATAATGAACACGATATGTGAATGCAAGCTAGGGTGAGGTGAATTTCATACTTTTTACGTCATGTGTTAACATATTATGCTTTTAACCTCGGAATAATAGATAGCAACTTTTTATACTGCAAAATAAAGAGGGATGAAAGAATTTTAAGTTAAAAAATTTGGAGTGAATATCTCTGTCTCTGCCTGCCTGTCTGTCTGTCTGTCTGTCTGTCTGTCTGTCTGTCTGTCTGTCTGTCTGTCTGTCTGTCTGTCTGTCTGTCTGTCTGTCTGTCTGTCTGTCTGTCTGTCTGTCTGTCTGTCTGTCTGTCTGTCTGTCTGTCTGTCTGTCTGTCTGTCTGTCTGTCTGTCTGTCTGTCTGTCTGTCTGTCTGTCTGTCTGTCTGTCTGTCTGTCTGTCTGTCTGTCTGTCTGTCTGTCTGTCTGTCTGTCTGTCTGTCTGTCTGTCTGTCTGTCTGTCTGTCTGTCTGTCTGTCTGTCTGTCTGTCTGTCTGTCTGTCTGTCTGTCTGTCTGTCTGTCTGTCTGTCTGTCTGTCTGTCTGTCTGTCTGTCTGTCTGTCTGTCTGTCTGTCTGTCTGTCTGTCTGTCTGTCTGTCTGTCTGTCTGTCTGTCTGTCTGTCTGTCTGTCTGTCTGTCTGTCTGTCTGTCTGTCTGTCTGTCTGTCTGTCTGTCTGTCTGTCTGTCTGTCTGTCTGTCTGTCTGTCTGTCTGTCTGTCTGTCTGTCTGTCTGTCTGTCTGTCTGTCTGTCTGTCTGTCTGTCTGTCTGTCTGTCTGTCTGTCTGTCTGTCTGTCTGTCTGTCTGTCTGTCTGTCTCTCTCTCTCTCTTTCTCTCTCTCTCTCTTTGTTCCTTTCTCTCTTAATTTTATTTTGGCATGTATTTTTTTTTAATTTGCCGTAGTTGAAAAACTAAGTTCGTACTTTACACGTCCAAATCTAAATATTTTCATATATATATTATTATTTTTATTATTATTTTCTCCTCGTTCAAAGTGAGGATGAAATGGATAAATAAATGAAATGGATAAAATGCTCAATAAGAGGAAAACAGACGTCATCTTTTTCCCTCTAAAATGATGAAAATTAGGAGGGAATTAAACAAGGAGAAAGCTTAATAAAAGATAAAATTTATTTCAACTGTGGGGTATATAATAATGGAGAGTCTGTCAGTTTTTATACAAATAACCCTATAATAATAATTATGTTTTATTATCATTACCATATTGCATGTGAAGCAACGATTAATAAAATCCCAGATTACATGATTAAATTAATGAATCATATCTTCATAATTATGTTTACAAACATAATGGATGATATATGATATTTTACCTCTAAAACATTATTTGTTAAAAAAATACAAATACATGGTTTTTGCATGAATTTATATAGAAAAGGGAGAAACTTTTGCTTTTGATACATTTTTCAATGATCAAAGAATTTCTTGCTGACTCAACCCTTTCTTCAACAAATTTTACTTTTCCTTTCTGCTAGTCTTGCAATGTTAGAAATTTTCTAGCATTTTTACAAATAAGAAATGTTGTTTCTTCCTATCCTGAATAGAACGAAAGTTTTCCTTAGCGTTATACTTTCTTTGTTTATTATAAACATTGTCTAACAGTAAGTAGAAGCACGGTGAACTATGAATTATTTTGAATGACATATCTCAAATTAAAAAATCTGCATCATGCCTTAAAAACATGACGCATCATAGCGTATGTCTCCTAGCTCCTAATGCACAAAATCAGGAAGCGAAAAAACGTTCGTGATGCCTCTTTTATAAGACACCTGGATGTTATTACTAGTGTTTACTATATAATAAATTTGAAGGTTGAATTTTATAGACTGTATGCGTCTTTTAGCTCTCCCCAAAATTGAAAATCGGCATAGACTGCATAAAGTATAGGTATAGAAATACGCTATTTAATCATTGATTTTATACAATCGTCTTTTTGGAGAATTTCATAAAAAGAAATACCGTCATTATTATTCAAACAATGAATTGATGACTTTGCATCTATAGGGGCTTCAAGTGAGAACGCTTCGCGATGCGCACATTTGTGTCGCTATGGTCCATCTTGCACTGGAAAATGGTGCAATTTTTTTAACTTTTCTTGGCTATAGATCATGTAAAAGAATCTAAATCTTGCATTATCCACTGTATTTTTTAGTTTGGATTCACGTTTCGTAAAGGAATTTTCTCTAAAAAATATTTTTCCTACTGAAAAAAATGAATTCACGTATTTTGTTTAGATAGGACGGTGAGAATTTAACACTGAAAAATCAGCTGACTTGAAGCCTTTATATTGGTGTACGAAGAAAATGAGGTTCTGGGTTCACTCCTATCTCCATTCCAACCCTAAAGCATGTTTTTTTCATCTGTTTATTTTTATCTAATATATTTTTCCTCATATTTACCTATATAATATGCACAAAAACAAAAATAACAACAAACAAATTGTTTTTTACGGGCAATGACTGCTTGGTTTACAGACATGAAGTCAATACATCAATAAATTATTCAATTCAATTGGTGTATGAAGTTTTTCAAGCTGCAGCAATAGCAAATCAGAAAAGAGTAACTTTTTAAACTTTTTGCAGGTAAATAAACATTCTTGCTTAGTTAATAATTTATTTTACGAAACAACTCTTTAAGAATTAATCTGTGAATAAACACCTGCGATTTTTTACTCGTTAAAATAAATCATGAACAATTCAAAAAGTTTTTTATTGTTTCCAAGTAAAATAACCTCAACACAAAAGAAAAAATAAAGTGAGGAGTAAAAACAACAGATATATTATTTGCTTCGGTATAAATTACAACGTTATGAATGTTCTTGTTGAAAAGAAAAAAAAAGAGCAGTGAAAAGCACACTACAAAATACTCACCATTAATAATGAAAATAGGTAAAGCGTGTACACTTTACGTAACTTTTCAGACTGCCACTTTAAAAAGAAAAGCACTTGAAATGTTGAGAGTGGAACATTCGTATAATTTATTTCAACCAAATGAAAATGTGGTACTACACGGAGAAAACAAATTGTTTTAAAGTTTTGACACAAAGTTTGTACATTGTAGAAGAATATGAAATTTATATGACATTACTTACCTTGTTTTTGATGAAGTAGAATCATTTAATAAATTCATATAAATATAATATTGATCAAATATTAAAACACATTTAGGATATATTTTTTTTAAAGGAAGTAACAGAACTGATTTTAATTAGTACTTTCCAGTATAGTAATTAATTTGGTATGTTCTTACCTTTCGTAGAACCTTGTTATGCAGCATGGCAGTGTAATTTTATAATTGGATGCTATAATTGGTGTGAATTCTTGAAGTTTATTTTATTTGATTATTTATTAAGGAAAATGGTAAAAATGTCAATAATTTTTATTTTATATAGCTTCATTAAAAGATGTTGAATCATATATATATATATATATATATATTATATATATATATATATATTATATATTATAACATAAATATAATATTAACTTATATTCGGTTTGTTTACTTTGTTTCTTTATAGAACATAATTTTTAATGTGGAGATATAATTTGTCGAAGGCAAACTATACAATATTAATTTGATAACACTGCATATATATTTTTTAACTTAATTTGAAGCTTATATAATTTATTTAAGTATCGTAAGAAATTCCGTACATTAAAAAAGAATAAAATACATTGATTCTAAATTTACGTTTATATGAAATACTCTGTATATGTAATTATTTTTTATAAAACCATCGTAACTAATTTTAAATTACGATATAAAATATTATTTGAAATATAGATAACATAAAAATCTCTTGTATACCAATTTATGAATACATATAATATATATTTTTGTATCATATTTCCTCAATTTATTTTATATTACAAAGTTGCTTATATTTCAACGCATGTACTACGGCTAGTGTGGTGTAATATTTCTACGGTAATATCTACATGAGATTGGTCTAGACAGCACAATTTTACATATGAAGTGACGAGTTCAGAATAACAAATTCTGTTTAACCAAGACCTAACAAATGTATGCCCTGAAATCTGATCTTCAATCATTTACTATGAAATGTATATTTATTTACCTGTAGTTTACATTTTGATTAAGGTAATATGATAGTATCGTAGTAAAACAATATCTAGCTTTACTAAGAAAATAACATTGTAAGCTGAATTTACGTTGGTAAATTTGTATAAATCTATTGTTTGTTTTGTGAATTTTCTTTAACGAAAAAAATAAATAATTGGATTTGATTACTTAATTGTGTTGCTTTCTACAGCTTTGTTACAATAATACTATATACGTACGTGAATGTATAACAGTTAAGCTCATCTCCATTAACTTAAAGAAGAATATATTCATTAATCTGTATTGCATGCAATGTTGATCAATTGTGATTTTTTTTATGTTTTTGATAATGTTATGAAGATGTAAATTTGATTTTCATCATAAAAACCTTATATTATATGATTTTTTTATTGCAGAAATGAATAGAGGGTACCAAATTATGCATGCATGCTTCTCTGGATTTTTAATATTTTACTGAGTCCATGACTATTTTTTTTTAACAAAATTATCAAAGTATGGTCATATAATAAAGAATGGTATGGTCACGCCTCCTGTAAATGCTTTGATTTCTTTTGTTTTTACTTTAAATAATTTTTTAAAAATAGTTTTCATACTCAGAAAAATCTGAAAAAAAAATCAGAGTAACATAATTTGGTAACCTCCATTTATTTCTGCAATAAAATATTTCATAATATAGGTTGTACATTTAAATTAGGCTTAAAATACGTAATATACTACAAAAGAGCCCGTATAAATCTACCAACATTGTCTTTCACATTTAATTTGGTTTTGATCTTACACTTTCAGGAATTATTAGTGCCTGGGTGTATGGCTAAATAAGGACTATTCTCAAAACAGAAGAAGAATTCAAGATCCTTCGGCTTGTGATCCGCCAATGAGAAGGCTCGTTATAAACTATCTACCAATGGCAACGACGAAAGCAAATGAAATGTGAGACAGTGGTAGAATTTTATGTGAGATAGTATTTAGCACCTGGGGATTTTGAGCGCCTCCTCATCCAAACTGTCTGAAGGGGTAAGTAGAGGCTTCTCGAAGAGTCTACTTGGGGCGAGTTGTAGGGAAGAATTGCTGGTCTCATAACGCCCGCCCCCGATACTTGGTGTACTGCTACCACCCCCACCACCTCCACAGCCGCCCCCTCTCTTCTTTTGTTGTAATTGTTTCTTACGACGATTCTTTTTCTCTTCTTCCCGACGAAGATTATGAAGTCGGAAGAAAAATACTGACATTTTTCGGGCGGCTGGAGTGGAGGTCAAACTGGAGGTCATCACAAGATCAAGTTCAAGGTCAATTCATACTCAGACTATAATAATTATAGAGATGGCACTAGGACGAACGTAATAAAAAAATCAATACAGACAGTTATATCAAAACTATATCACTACAGTTCAAGTAGAAATAAAGTGAAATCAGCTTTCAACAACTTACAGACGTGAAAGTGGTACAGTCCTAGTAAATATATATGGAACTTTTGTATTTGCTATGACAGTTTTTATGATACAAACAAATGATAACTTTTTAAATAGGAAAATTTTCTAATCAAAATAAATGGGAATGTACTTCCTTACTTTAAAAATTGTTGCATTATTTTGAAAAATGTTTTCTAAAAAAGAGTGTACCTCTTTGAAAAGTCTGTAAAAACTGGATATTAAAGCATATATTTTGTTTACAAAACTTACTACTGTACGCTCCATTTGAATAAAAATGTCCAATCTGCCCACGTAAAAATATAGCTGATGGATCGGACATTTTTATTTAAATGGAGTGTACCAATAGTAATCGGAATTCAACGTCTAACTTGATCAATGCAAGCAGAATGTACAGAAACTTTATAAACTTTACTGAAAGTTTTACATAAAAAAACAACACAAAACTTTCAATGTATTGTGAAGGAAGTTCCCAGACAAATGTTTTCCAAACTCGATTAAACAAAGATAATTTTATTTTGTTTAACATAACACATGAATTAGATCACTAAAAGGGTCATATTCAGATAAAAAGCTTACAAGAATAGCTCTTATGTTAAGATATCTCTACTTTATTTTTGATAATAACCAACGTAAAAATTATAATATGATAATTAAAAAAAAAAAAATTATCAGAAACAAGAAATTTAATGCTTTAATTTACTCAATTTCTACTAATTGTAATATAACTATATAGAATTCCAGCTACAACTTCTTTCTGTATTAATTAACTTGATATTAATTTACAATTCGTCCGAATGCCTTCTCAAAACAGTTAATTAACACACAATACACATGAAGCTTTACAATCAAACATGACATGCTGGTGAGGGGGGAAACCTAACAACACTCGACATGTGAATTCCATTTCCATTTATAAACGCAGCTGATGTAATTTAATTCATCATAATTGTTCTGTTCATTAACACAATCAAAGGAGATTCCTTGATATACAGATGTTAAATTACAAACAGACCAAGTAATCAGAATATTGCCTCATTTTTTAATTTCACTAAAAGATATGAGTTGGATTCTATTTTTTTTCTGACGTATAGTACAGCCATCGCCTAGAAAAATTTCCCTTTGCAGCCTTTTTAATTACCATGCCTCATAAGAATAACACATGTCATGGTGATTAACAAGGCTGCAAGTGGGAAATTTTCAAAGGCGACAAGTGTACACTACGTTGAAATAAAAATGTCCAATCCGATTATACTTTAACATTGCCGGATTGAAAATTTATTTTTGAATGGAGTGTACGTAATTATGTCATAATTCAAATGTAGTTATGTTTAAATATATGGATTTAATAAAATATAATTTGAATTCAGGGAAAGGTAAAATAAAATCTTGAGTATTAGTGCAGAAAAAGTTGACTAACCTCAAGGCGATTTTTTTTTATTTATTTTATTACTATTATTTTTTTTTTTTACAAGTTTGATAGTGTATTAATAGTTAGAGAGTTTATAATTTGGATACGAAAATCATAAAAAATTATTAAGGGTAAGATAACATGCCCAAAGTTAAAAATATTACCACACATGAAAATTATGAAACGTATCTTAAAATGTTCTCCTCTTCATCCCCTATCAGCAGCTAAATTATTAAATGTGCAAATGCAATCTAGTTTTTGAGTTATTAATATTTAAATTTAACTACTTTAACATGGAGAAATGGATTTTCCATGTTAAATTAGTCGACTTTAAATATCAATATCTCAAAAACTGGATTGGATTTGTATACCTGATATTTTAGCTACTGATAGGGGATGAAGATATAAGATACGTTTCATAATTTTCATGTGTGAGATTTTTTTAACATTGGGCATGTTATCTTACCCTCAATTAGAATAATTAAAAAAAAAACGAAGAAATATTTAATTTATTAGCTTCCATTTATTTCACCATTAAAATTTAATAGATATTATAGCATCTGAAATGATAGATAGATTTTACCTTTAAAAGTTCTAAACATCAAGTATTGAAAAATTCTATGATAAAATATTTTCTGATTACCCACCTCCTAATTTACAAAAACATAATAAGCTTATTATCACCAAAGATATAACCATACAGGTGTTAATTAGCCACGGTTAGCGTCATTAAGTGATGCTAATAATGCTTATTGAGAAACCTAGATATATTATTTCATGAATATTTACATTTAATAACATATCAGTATGTTTTGATTAATATAATTTCACTATTTGATCATAATATTTGCTGATATTATATAGGTTAGTTCAATATGTTGATTAGTTTGATTAATTAGAGTGGGTTTCGTTACAGCTTAATGAACTTGTAACGATCAAAGGACTCTCAAGTTACAGCGCCGCACTTGACAAGAAATGGAACTATAATGTCAGTGTTCTAGATATTATCAAATTAAAACATCAAAGTAACAGAGAAAATTAAAAAACAGAAACTTACTAAATGAGTGTTATTAAGTTCTACAATTAAAACAAAGAAGAAAAACTAAAAATAAGAAAATGCAGTTAAGTTTATAATACAAAAAACAAACAATGAAAAAGGGTCATTATTAAAAAGTTAAGAGTGTACTAGCTTTTGTTTTGATATTTTTTAACATGTTTAAAAAAAAATAAAGCAATTTTAATATGCAATTTTCTGGGTAAATGGCAAGTAATAGGGTGACTTTAAAAAAAACTGCGATATTATCTTTACTTGTTTTTATTTTCAAATTATATTTCATGTTTCCTATGAAACTTTAATATTTCTTTTTGTTTTAATAACAATTCTTAAATACAAAAAGGAGCGATTTAACAAGCGTTAAAGAGCGATTTACAATTTTTTTAAGAAGTGTTTTTCTTACCTGTTACTTGGTATGGAAAACTCTTCTGAAATCGCTGTTTATAATTACGCTTTCTGAATCGCTCCCAACATTTCAATTGGTCAAACATAAATCAGTAGTTAACAACCAATCAGAATGCTTTGTTCAAAACATGATAAAAGTAAACTCAACGCCTAGGAAAATTTCCCACATGTTAATCAGCATGTCTTATGTTATTCTTACGGTGTATAGGTTACAGAGGGCAAAGGGAAATTTTCCGAGGCGACGACTGTTAAACGTTATTTACACAAATTTTTAGAATAAAATACTTAGGATTTATGATTTTACATGAGCATTTTTCTGATAAATGTGTCATATAATACACTTGAGACTTAAATAATTCAAATATTTATGAACTAAAAAAAGTGAAGGTTGTTTATTTCATTTAAAATATATATTTACAAAAATGCTCCAAGGTATTCAGACAATTCTGACAGTAAGATTAAAAATAGGAGTAATAAATTCTACATAAAAACAATGTCAACAGTTATTTATCAAAAAGTAATGTAATATTCAACACATTTCTGTAGTAAGAGAAAGACAAATTCATGCGGACGTGCGACAGAATACGAGAAGAGCCAGACAAACAAAGCCAGACAGACAAACAGACAAGCCAGACAGACATATGGGAACTTATGAAGAGTGTTAGAGGTAGGATATGTGTTTTAATGTTTATAAAAAATAACATGAATTAATTGCAGGTGTTTTTGTTTTATGATGGTATTGTTAATATTGTGGGACATTCACGTCCCGTCAGTTGGTATATAAAATTGCACTAAAATTTAATGTATTATATAGTATACACATTTCTAACTGATAGTTTTAATATTATTACGAACATATTTTAAATAATATTCAGTGAATAATACCGTAATTCATAATTATCAAAACTAAAAGAAAAATACGCATTTTTTTTTTAAATAAGCCTACGTAGAACTTTCCAAATTTGAAACTAGTCTTGTTGGTTAAATTATTTTAATTGTTATATTGCAGTAATTTTAATTTGTAACATAAATTAATTATGTAATAATATAATTTCTCACCCAGAATGCTATAATATAGCTATAGTTATATTTATATCTGCTATTTAAGGTGAGCGCAATTCTGAGATGTAAATGGGTATAAAATAAAACTAATTGTTGTGCTCACCTCTAAATAGAAGATAGCTCATTATTGCAACGAGATCATGGAAGGCATACAGCTCATTATTCTGGACGAGGGACGATATATTTCAGTTATAATTATAATTATAAATTTCATAGAAACCTTCCTATGAAATTTTATTATTACAAATTTATTAAACATAATGAATGCTCTCCTTTAAAAATCATTGTTTAGAACAAGTTTTTCTTAAACTTCAGTGGAACTTTCTAATTTAGTCGTACAGTCGTTGCCTTGGAAAATTTCCTCTTGCAGCCTTGTTAATCACCATGCCTAGTTAACACAGGGTGATTAATATTCATATGTTTGTGATTAAAAAGGCTGCAAGAAGGAAATTTTCCAAGGCGACGAGTGCATTCATATGCAAATTCATGTTCAATATATAATAAAAATTTATTAATTCCTAATCAAAGTCTGGTCAGGTAATACAATAAGAAGTAATTAAAAGCTGAAATTAAAGCTGCAAAATAATTTTGTGAATAATGCAGGAGTTCAAATTAACACTTGAAAACTTTAACTGGTTTAAACAAGTGATAATCTGCGTATTATAAGCTTTTTGATTGGATTTTACAGAATTAATTAAAGATAGAATATAAAATCCATTAAAACTTACCACAAATTTGAACTTTATATACATATAATTAAGCACTCAGCAACAGTCATACGTGTTAAGCAAATAAATTTTCATTGAATTTCCTTATAATAATATATTAGATGGAATTATATTACTGTTGAGTCAATTTAATTAATAGTGATTGAATTAATAAATTGAATACATACAATCCTATTATACGTAATACATATACATATATTACTCCCATAAACTTCGATTTTTCTTAATATTTATAAATCAATTTTTGAATTTTATAAAGAAAATTCTACCATTTAAATATTTAAGTACTAAAATCGAAGCGTTGCCTTGAGTCGTCATAAATATTTTTGTATTTATTTAACTATTATAATATATAGATACGAAATTCCAATATAAACGGTATAATAGTATGTATAATTTAGTGGATTATATGTACACTACATCAAAAAGTTATATTAAACATGCAATATGTAATGTATATTTGAGCTGGAAAGTCTTGAAACCTTGAAACACTGAGGTGAAAAGACAGTTAAATTTTAAACATGTTTTGCAGCATCAACTAAATAATTTACAATAATTTTTTTTCCGATAAGTTGATACATTTTTTAATAAATTCAAGATGGAGTATCAAACGAAAAATTCAAAAAGAAATTATAAAAACAGATCTATTTAAATTATGATATATATATATATATATATATATATATATATATATATATATATATATATATTTACAAGGATAAAACCCTATGAGCTTGGAGCTCGAATCGAGGTAATGAGTAAGGGTAAAGATAAGAAAAAGAAAGGATGATAATGACCACGGCTTGTTACGAATATCAGAATTCACTGAGGTAAGACTGAGGAAACCGTAGAAAATCTCAGTCAGGACGGACACCTCTACTTTTTGTCAATTGACCATATTATTAAACTTATAATTAATATATAATGATGTCTGTCCAAAGCCTGTGGAATCACATACCTGCACTGGGTGGAAAGCAAAACGAACTTACCCCAAGGAGGGAGCAATGTAATTTTTACTTGAAACGGTCACCCATCCAAGTACTAACTACACTGGACGTAGTTTGACTTCGGTGATCTAACGGGAACTAGTCAATGCACTGCGCCACGCTCAACCTCAAGTTTATTATTATGTACATAAATTTAAAGAGAAAAGTATATAAATATAATGGTTATAAATTTATTATCATTGAGTTTACCTTGAGTTCACCTGACATTAATTAACTGTGGTTAGTGAGAAGCCTTCACGACTTTATATCTTCCTTCAATGGTTAGTCTAAGTGAAGGGTTTTAAATATTTAATTTGCATAGTTTAGCTCTTTGTTTTAAAACAGAAATTTGAGAACTTGAATTTAAAAGTATCGTGAACCTTAACCCTGTTCTTATTAATTTTTAATTTATTTTTCAATTTTCAAGCAGTTTTTGAGACAACTTGATTGTGAGACGTACCTCCATCAAAATTACAATCGACCTTAAAGGCCCTATCCGGAGGTTTAATGACTTATTTTTTTATCTGAACTAATCATAATATATAATAAAAACAGCGAAATTTGCATGCGCGCAAGTTTAACGCTAGCGAGAGAGAAAATAGTTATTTTGTTAACTTGTACGCAGTAGTTAACAGAGCGCATTTCGTGCTCGCTCAAGACTATAGTGGTGGGTGAAGCAGCCGCTGCTAACATCTACGTCACGGGCCTTCCAGCCAATGAGACTCCTGTTAAGTGTGACGTCACACCCTGCTATAGTGTGTGGCGCTTATTGTTGCGATAGTGAAAATATATTTTTTAAATTTTTTCATGATGGGTTATTGAAAAAATGCAAAGGTATAAGGTAGAATAAATATAGTGCACATGTATTAAGAACTGTATGAATGACTTCCGGCTAGGTCCTTTAAATTTTGTATTGCAGAAATTTATAAAGGGTACAAAGTTATCTGATTCGTTTCATTTTTTTTAGAGGACGTACATTAAAAGTATTGCTAAAAAGTTATTCAAAGTCCAGGTTTGAAGTCAAAACTATTTTATCTCCATAATTTTTATTAATGTAGTTCCGCCTCTCCCTGCATTTTCAATAATTAAAAAAAAAAAAAAAAAAAAAAAAAAAAAGTTAAAAAGGTTACGTGCTCAGAAAAACCTGACAACAATCAGAGCAGCATAAAACTTTGCACCCTTTATCCAATTCTACAGAGTTCAACGCTCTGTTCTCTGAACCCTAGCATTAATTATTAAGGAATTTTTTTGACACAAGCTATACCATGGAGGGGGGGGGGGGGCGGGGAAACGAACCGCTTTTAAAAATATGTTAAAAAAATGTTTGTTTTTTTTCTAATATTTTGTTTGCAGATATACATTATTCGTTAGCTAATTAAGTATTACAAATTTTTTCAGAATTTTTGTAACAATAGTTGCAGGTTTTCTCTTCCCCCCCCCCCTTCTCCTTGGTAATTCTAGTGTTAATTCTGCAGTTAAATCAGGAAGGGTTAACGTTATTTTTATCCTGAGTTGTACAGAGATCATGAACGCGATTATGATTTATTTTTTCATCTTATAGAGTTAACACTCAAACGAGCATATCTTCTAAATTGAAAGAGCAAACGTCTGGGATCTCTAGAGTAGAACGAAGCCTATTATTTTGTAACTAATGAGACAAAGCTCCTCTCGTTATCTCCTTTTCTACAAGCACTTTCGTCAGAATTCACTCACACGAAAGCCAATAATAAATCTCAAAGGTACCATTTCACAACACACAAAACTTCATATGATAACCATCATAAATCCTCAGAAGAAAACTCCGTCACATATAATATATTTATATATAAAAACTTTTGTCACTCAAAAATAACTTATGTGATGGAACATAAAAGTCAAGAAAAAGATGTAATTTTTGTGACTTTTTGACATTTAATGATGTTTTTTTTTTTAAGATATGATTTTTCGTTTGACAGTTTTCAATTTTTTATCTTTGGTTATTATCTATTTTTTTTTTTCTATTTCCTTTCAAAGAATATACGTCAAAGTTTAAATAGGAAATTTGATGTAATAATTAAATTTTCAATTATATTTAGCGAAAATCTTTAAAAAGAAAGACAGAATGTATTAATAAAAGAAATACTAATATATTGTTTTATACCTGTTTGGTTACTTGGTTTTAATTTCCAAAATTGGATTTTACGACATTAAAAATTTACAGGCATTTTTTTTATTACGTTTTTTTATGCAGTGCTTTTATCATAGAAAGTGTATTATAAATAAAATGTTAGGTACAACATTATTTATTAAACACATTTTTTTTTTTTTTACTGAAATTGGTTTGTATTTTTAACATCCATTAATTGTAATACTATTCTATGCTATATGATTTATACTTCCATTGAAAATTCATTTCAAAGTATAAATATAATATATATAGTGCAATTTGATAAATATTAAAGTATCAGCCTAACATTTGCCTATGAAACGACAATTTTCGTAAATATAATGATTTGATTCTGAGGTAAAAGAGCTGCAGTTACTCATACCATCACAAAAGTTCTAAACTTAAAACACATTCAAAGGACACTAAAATTTCCAAAAAAAGATCAGGGTAACTAACATTCATAGTGGCCTGAAGTGTACACTTCCTTGAACTTAATGCCACCTTTATTTTCATCGTTTGGTGTTGTCACACAATTTATCATAGAGGAGTGGTGTGCTTGGACTATTTTTAAAATCCCGAGTTTAAATAATTTTCATCTTTTATTAACTTTTAATATCGCTCCTCGTATGTTTTGATCTCCTATTTCACAAGGAAAAAAAAGTAGAAAGACGATATTACGTCTTCTTTTCTCTTATTTTGAATGAAAATGTTAGAAAGCTTGGGTGCGATTCACGAAGCAGTTAGCCAGGTTTCTAACCACGTTTAGCTTAACCACGTTTAACTATACCTGTTTTACGTGTTAAACCACCTTAGCTAAACGTGGTTAAGGTAAACGTGGTTAGAAACCTGGCTAACTGTTTCGTGGATCGCACCCATCGTCTCCATTTATCTTCACTTTGAGCGAGGAAGAAATAAGATGTATTTTTGAGGTAAAAAGACGTAATAAGATTAGCTTTAGAAGTGTAAAGGATGAGTTGAAGATTTAATGTTGAAACTAAGGATAGATAAACTAATCACTCTTCTGTGGTGTTTTGGAACTATGGAATCAGGTAAGAAACTCCGAAATTGTAACGTTCTTTAACCTTACGAGAGGGAACTTGGTTTGTTTGCATAACGTATAGTTAATTAACTTTCAAATCACTTTAATTTCTTCAAACTCGGTAAAACATTAAATTTTAGATATTAAATATCAAATAATTCAGACAGTTAAAATTAATTAAAATTCATGTCTCTCTATATATAGATACTGATGATATTGATCTGACAAAAAATTAGAATGATGAGATCATTGAGGTCATCATTATTCATCATTAAGTTGATAGATTGACTTGAGCTAATGATAACATCTCACATCTCGAGTTTCAATCATTTCAAAATAATTTATCCAAAGATCGTCAATTAATGTCATTATAAAATTATTTTTATCATTTATTTTATTACTTTAACCAATTATCATTTTAATCCGGATTATGTCACTTTAAGACATTTTTGGGTCTTTATTATTCCAATTTATTTAAAAAAATTCCTTTTGATGTCATTTAATAATTTAATTAATTTTAATCAAGATATTAATGTACAATTTTATTCAATAGGACTGTGTTTTGTTTTTAAATGTTATTAAGTTTTTGGAATATAGTACTTAAAATTAAAAGAGAAAGTTCTGAAAAAAGTTTTCTTTTGAATTATATGATGTCATTTAAGGACTTAAAAGTTTAGAGAAAATTATAATTTCAAAAATCTTTGTCAGAATTTTCAGAAATGTATTTGGTTTTAATTTGATTTTTCCATTGAAAAAAAAAAAAGTCTTAGATTCGAAATGTATTTTACTATGGTGCAAATCAACGCCTTTGTTTCTATTTTAAAGTTTAAAAAAAAAAAAAAAACATAATAAAAAACTAGAATAAGATAAAATTTAAAAAACGTACAAAAATTATAAATAGCAAATATATTATGCGTAAGGATTATGCAGTAAAATGATACCAACGCAACTAAAAAGAAATGCACCATGATGGCTTAATTACATTGACAAAATTAGTTGTAACCTTAAACAAAAAACAAAGAAAATTATTTATGTTTAAGGTAATTTAGTCAATTAATAATAAATAAATGCAATTAATCCATAGCATAATAAATATGCTTTCTATATTGTACACATGGCAATACTTTTATGATTTAATTTTTACAATAAATAACCTTGCATGAAAAATTGGAAACAATTATGCTATATTACAACAACAAATGAAAAATATTAAATAAATTTCATTAAAAAAACAACATATTATTACAATAATAAGTATTTTCTTTTTATAGTTTGATTTTCAGTGTATTTTATCACAAAAACCACATTTATTTTCAACTCGCTCATATCGTACTTGAAGCGATAAAAAGTCAAGGCTCTTCGTAATTTAAGGTCGAGATGAGAGTCTTCAGATCTAATTTACATTTTAGCCACCGTGCACAAAGTGTACCAACGTTATTAATATGCAGCAACGTTACACTTAATTATTCACAGCCTCGGGCAACTCTATAATAATGTGCATGTCATAATGCACTATACCAGCAAGTATCCTCGTAATGTGCATCAAATTTTGTTTTAAATAGAGGTTGATGAAAATTAATTTTAGGTGCAAAATATGTATTATTTTTTCCCTTTTTTTAATCAAACCTTATTGGGTTCTTATACTTAGTAATTACTCTAATTACATACTACTTTGAAACCCAGAACCTTCCAAAACCCTAACTTGAGCGTTTCACGGGCTCTTCCAAAACGGGAGCGGCCACGGTCTTGCAATCCATTCTGGCATTTGCTTGCGACTGAGGAAAACGTGGAAACCTCAGCTAGAATGGATGCTACAGCTTTTGTCAATGAACCGGAAGTGCAATGGTCCAAAACCAGGGGAATTACATAGTGTAAAAGCGCAACGATTTACCCCTGGGTGAGAAATGTGTTTTTTGTTGAAAATGGTCACCCATCCAACTACTAACCACGCTCGGCGTTGCTTAAGTTCGGTGATCTGACGAGCCCGGTCAAGCGCATCGTGCCACACCTCCCATATATATTTTTTTAATTATTATTTTTTTTACAGTTTAAATAATATCCAAGAAAATAAATGGTGTACAAAGCTATCATAAAAATCACTATACACACGTTAAGTTGTTACATGAAATTCATTCTGAAATACTTTAGAATTGAATTATAAATACGTATATTTTTTATTGAATTTTTCTACATTTCCAGCCTGTCTACTCAGGAGTTAAATCTATATTATAAACAGAGACAAAGGGTGGTCAGGAAAGGCTGGGGCCCCTACACACTAGTTTAATAGGGTGCCTGACAATTAACCCTTATAGAATGAATGGGATAAGGAGGAGCTGAATTATGAGGTTAATTGGATACAAGGGAAAAGGTAATTTTATTACATTAATTATTACATTTATATATAGATATTAATTACATCAAAACATGAATTAAATTAAATTTACTCAGCCTCAGCAGATAAAAAATTGTTTAAATTGAACAGAATTGTTCTTATCTCATGTAATTTTTTTTTACATGAAATGCTGATTGATTTTTCCCTCATCGCAATCAAAAAACAAGACACAATTTTTGTTATTTGCTTTTGCAACATTATACAAACAAGTGAAACAAATTGCAACATTGTCAATTTCCCGTCAACAGAACTACTAAATCAATTAGTAACCACACACTGAAAATTAATTCAGCTTGTTTGAGGGTCAAAATTTTCACTATTCAATAAATGAAGGTATTGTTAAATAAAATCAGATGTGATATATATCAAAACTTTGTTAACTTTTTCTTTATAAAATTTTAATTCAAAGACAAAATTTTCAAGCAATATTGCTCAATATATTTTCTTTATTATTTTTTTACGCAGCATGGTGATAAAAGTACAAAGCAAGAGGTTTTCTTTTAAATAATGCTTCAAATCAAATCTCTTACTTTAATCATACAATCAAATATTTAATAGTAATAAAAAAAAAAACTAATTTGATTTTTTGCTGTCAGTGCTACATTTTTTCAATTCTAATTTTTCTTCAAATGATTTATTTAATTATACTTTATTCTTATTTTGAATAACCATTTAAATGTAATTAATTTTCAGCTAATTACAATAATTTAGCTATAATATTGTTACAAGTTAAAAATCTTATGTATTTATCATCATTTTAATTAAATAAAAATTCTTATTTTGAAAAGAGAAAACTTTAATATTTTAACACCATCTTTAAATAATAAAATTTTCCATTATATCCATCCACAGTAAAATGTAAATTTTGAGATCAAACACTAATGATATTTTGTATGCCAGTTTACATGAATTATATAAAATGTATCATATCACATTTTACATAGTCAAATTTTATTTACATATAATTTAAAATGTCAAAAAGACTTTCTGTAGTATACCTTTATATATGTTATAAAGTGAATTTTTGAAGTAAAAAAAATACTTTTATAATATTCTCTGTTTACATTTTGTAACTTTTTACTCAAAGTTATAAAAAAAATAGTATATTTATGAATGTAATCTCTATGGGTGGAATTCAAATGGCCTGGTGACACCTGTGTTAAAGAGATAGTGGAGAGACACCGTCAACTGAACTGTCATCACAGAAGACTCTGAAAAGATTGTCAGCCGCATGAAAAGACTTCCTTTCTCATGAAAGAAATAAACTATATAGAAGAAGAATTCTATTAAATCAGAAAAGACGTCAAGAAGAAAAATTTCTTCTATTTTAGACACAGTTATACAATTTGAATGTAATCTAAAAGTGGTGTTATACTTTATACAACTGAAGCAATAGTGCATAAAATAAGTCAAGTACTGTGTTATATACGATTTTTAAAATAAAATGTACTTTTATTTAATAAACTTGTTTGATTTTTCAATAAAATATAGGAGTAAAGTTTGAATGCAATGTACACTATAGAGGCTATATTAAATGCAAAATATGCAGTTTTATCATGGATATGTTTTTGCATTTTATATAAAGTGCACACACTTCGAGCGAGCATTTAATTTAAGATAAATAGTATTTAAAATAAATAAATTAAATGTTTTTTAATTTTTTAATTTTATGACATTGCTGCTTCAAATTAGCAAAAATTATTGATATCAATAGATGGTATGCAAATTTTGAAGTGGATATATGTCTGATCAGCTTTGAGAAAACTGACGTAGAATTTTAACAAGTTTAACAAGTGGACATAAACCGGAAATGAAGCTATTGCAGGAAATTGCCTCTTTTGAATTTACTCAAACCATAAAGTTTTAGAGCATTCTCGAATTTTTAAAATTTATTTCATTCGATTCTGTCTGACAGAAATTTTCTTTGACTTGCGTAGTAACTGATAGTGAGGTCAATCGTTTATATTATCGCTTAATATTCTTTAATAGCATCATTACTCTTGGAAATAAAAAGTATAACAATATATTCCATTAAGACCAAATATTAAGATATCTTATACATTAGTGTTACACAATAAAGGTTAGAATAAAGTACACATTGATTTATTACCAGTAAAAATATACAGATTGATAAAAAAAAATCATTTTCATTTCATACAAAACCACAAAGCCTTATTTCTTATTCTAGATTTGAATACAATCATGATTTTACATCATATAACTGTCATAAGTCATAAAAAGTTCAATATATAAGTGAGCTGTTATTTAACTGTCCGTCATAAAAAAAAATATATTCAGAATAAAATTGATTTTAGATTTACCATGTGGTTGATTTTACTTTGAGATTTTAACCTTTCTAAGTCTGACAGATCGATGAGGTACTCTTACTATCTGTGTTTACACTTCAAAGAGTTTGTATTTGTACATGGTGGTCGTAATTTCTTATCGCACAATGTCAATCAGAGCTAGAAAATCAATGAAATCTCTGACGTTGACATAATAGTAGTAGAAATCAACGCAATCGTCGAAGTAGAAATAGATAAGAAATAAAAATAGCAAAAATAAATATTTAATGTCACGTTGGTATTTCTGAATATTTAACAATAATGATGACATCAAGTCATAAAAATGTACAGTCATCGCCACAGAAAATTTCACCTTTGCAACATTGTTAATTACCATGTCTCGTAGGACTAACATAGATCATGGTAATTAACAAGGCTGCAAGGGGGAAATTTTTCAAGGCGACGATTGGGACACTCAGTTCGAGATAAATTGTACATTTTTCACCTTGAAGTTATAGTAAAGGCAAATGTTATAGTATCAATAACTAGTAAGCATTGCTCTTGCTGCATCATTATTTAACAAATTCTGTTTAAATTAGTATATTGAAAAAGTTTCTTAACCTCAGAATGAGATATAATATGGCAAGGAGGACACTTTATTTCAATTCAAGTGTATCCCTTAATTTGAGTGATCTTTTACTCAAACTTGCTGACGCTGTCCGAGACAAAAATGCAGGTTTGCAGATTTTATTGAAGTAAGAAGAGCACACAGCTTAGACATCCCACGAGTTTCAAGTTCACCTCGCTTTTGTAGCCCCTAGACTGACAATGAGTGGCATATAGCAGAGGTTGAGTTCGAAATAATATTAATTTTTAAACATGAAAGTTTTCAAATATATTTACTACTTGTATAATTATAATAAAGGTTTAATCTTTTTAATAGGGGCCTTACGTTTTATTAAAAAGGGTCCAGGTCTATATTTATAATATCAAAGATAACATTTTACTTCAAAAGTCACAAAAGTTGATAACTTAGAATTTACTTTCATGCAACTTTCACAAAGTTTTCGTGTACTTTTGCAAATGAATGTAAAATAATCAACTAAACATCAACAAATTTTCCATCCGTCACTTCTACAAATAACTATGTTGTCAAACAAGATAATTCTAAACTTTTATAATTATATACAGTTGATATTGCAAGGAAATAATATATATTTTATACTGCACATTTAGTATAGATGTGTGCATCTTAATATTAGATGTAGTTTTGTTAAAAATTCTGTTTGAAATGTTATATATTTTAGTTTGAAACTTTTCATAATTAAAAATGAAGAAAACTACATTAAAATATTTATTGCTTATTTGGATATAGGACCACAAGTTTTTATATACAGTATACGTAATTTTGCAGTTTTTTTTTTAACTCCTAAAACAACGTTAAAAATCATACTTCAGAACGTTGTGACCGCGTCTTAGTTAAGTAAGTATTTAACACGCTAGCTTGACTGTGACAGCACAGCGATTTTATTTTAAGATCGTAAACTGGTAAACAAGTTGAAATAATTTTACAATAGATAGCTCGAGATTTTCTCTTCAAGTAAAATATTATCATGGGAGTAATAAAATTGTCTATTGAAGAATAAAAAGAGAACGGTAGAAAAATACAATTTTTCATTGAATTCTGATTTTTATTTTTTTTCTCGTTATGAAATATGTTAAATATTAAAATAAATCACAGAAGTAAGTGAAGTAAAGAAAAAAAAATTAATATTAATTTTTTATCAAGAAAATGTCAACTTCGTCAATGTTGAAATACTGCAACAATATAATTACATATTTCTTTTACTGATATATCTCCTTTACAGAAAAATATATATTTATAAATAGAAAAGATAAAAAATTAGTCCATATTATATACATTGTTACTTAATGCAACATAAAAGTAAAATTTTGAATAGTCCAGTTACATTTATGTAATTTAACATAAGAAAATCGTTGGGAGAATAGGTCAGACGTGAATTAGAAAAAAGGAGAGAATCAAAGAGAATGCTTTTACATCCGAATCAATTTGGAGAAAATCAATCCCTACTATTGGCACTTTTTAATCAATCTCATAACTCAATTTGATCTTTTGGGGCCAACACAAAATTTGAAGCAATTAATCTTTTTTTATTGGGCACATCCTCCACATATATAGACCTGGGAGAGATGAGAGAGACAGAGAGAGAGAGACAGAGTGAGAGAGACAGAGAGTGAGAGACAGAGAGAGAGAGTGAGAGACAGAGAGTGAGAGACAGAGAGAGAGGCAGTAGCTCGAAATGGTTTACAGAGCCACTTCTTTTAATTTAGTGTTCACCTCAACTTGATGTTCTGTACTTTATATTGCCTCGTAAATATAAATATAGAAGCTTATAAATTAAGTAATATATATTGATAGTGTAATAGAAAGCATGTACAGCTCCAAACAAAGTTTTCGTTACTCCAGCACCACTTCTGGACAGTGACACACAGACAGAGGTGAAATTCGGTAATGAATTTAGCAAGTGGATATTTCACTTCCCTCAAATTTCCGTACCGTACTGAATTTACAGTGTCCATAAATCATTCAGGGGCGAAAAATTTGTCTGGAAGTACATCAAACTATTTACCTATTTATCCGTTTCACATGCAGTTCTTAATATTGTTATATATAATTATGCATGTTTCATTAATTTGTTTATAATAGTAAAATAAACACAAAGTTCTGTTTTAATTTTAGCGCTTCAAATTGTTATTAATTTTTCTTTCTACAAAAGAGAAGAACAAAATTAAAGATTTACAAAATTTGGAGAACATTATATTCAAAAACTTTCAATACTATAAATTTACCAACTTAAAATAAAGGGTCTACCACAAAAGAAGACAACAAAGAAACAAGTTGGTATTTTCTAAAAATGCTACATACATGGAACCATAATAATAATATTAAAAATAATGAAAAAAAATCCATCTCACATAAGTTCTCCAGAATATATATCTGATTTGGAATTTTCTTCTGGAGAACCAATATGAGATGGAATTTTTTGGACTTAAGTTCCATATCAATTGATAAGCACTTGAATTATTTTTATAAAATATTAACTCACAGTCAGTTTTTATTCAGTTATTTTTTAACAATAGCTGATAGACCCCATATACTTTAAATTTAGTCAATAAGAGCTGCATTGAATTATGAATATAAAATATTCAAATCCTAACTGTCATAAGCAAAGAGAATTCTATATACACAAAGAATAACTTAATTATATATACAAGTGCATCATGTGCATAAAGAAATTTCTTTGGTTTACCAAGTCAAGACTAAAACAAACAAAAAAGTTTCAAGTATATTTGGAGTGGATTCTACCAAACAACAATATAGTAATAGGGAGCGAGAGGGAGACATAAGAGCAGAAAGCCTGCGGTTGTTTGGTCCACACGTCCAGAACAACAAACGAGAGGTACACCACAAAGTAACAATGAAAATAACATTGTTATAACGTACAAAGAGTCACAGTTTGGCTAAGAGCGAAAACTTTTTTTAATGTCAATTCTCTCTCTCTCTCTCTCTCTCTCTCTCTCTCTCTCTCTCTCTCTCTCTCTCTCTCTCTCTCTATCTCTTGCTCTCTTTTTAAATCCCACTACGTATTGACATTGCGCAAGGTTATGATTTGAAATATTTCTCTACAATGTCTATGAAAATAAATGGAAATTAATGTTACAAGTCCTTAGACATGTAAATAATATTCTACTGATAATCTAAGGAATCACTCTTGAATCACGATTTCAATCACGCTCTTTAATTCTGAATCTGAAATACTTAATCTGGTATTTAAATTAGATATTATATCATGATTCCATTTTTTATTGTTTTTTTCTTACAATGGTAAATTAATCTACTGTATTTTTTTAATAAAAAATATATCTTATAATCCATTGCAGAATCATCAATATTCAAAATGTACGCGTATTTTTTATTGAAATATTTTGTATCTTACTACACCAATAACAAAATATATGCTGTAAATAAAATAAATAGAAAATAAAATATATTATATCTTATTTATTATGAATTCTTTATTATTTACATTTACATTTGTTATTAGAGTCATTGTTATGTTTTCCTTCTTTATTATTAATTGTTAATATGGATGCTATGCGTAACTAACTCCACGTTGCGTTTTGTTCTGTATATATATAGGACTGTTAGTATAATCACCTGCCAACTGTTATATTATGTAACATGAGGAAAATATAATAAAATAAAGAATAATTTAAATTTGTGTCTTTAAACGTGAATGAAAATTCACACATAGAACCATGTAAAAAATTATTTAATTTTACATTTTTGAGAAATTAAATTCATTCCCATTTAACTAAATGTTGTCATGGAATGGAATTACTGTCTATTTCAGCTATCAGCTGTATTACTTAAAATCTGATGGTTTATCTCACTTGTCAGGTAATCGAACAAGCTTAACTGTTACTTGGGTGAAGTGCTGTAACTATCACCGAGTCTCTTTAGTCGTTAGGTGTTTTTCCTGACACTAAGCCCTGATCTTGGCAAGGTCTCAAATTGCAGAAGTAAAAGTCTAATAATCGCCATAATAGAGTAGAAGGCTTCTACAGTCCTGCTCAAAATTACAGAAACCGAGACGCAATTTCAAAATGTCTTAATTTTCCTGAGGTCATAATGGAGCATATATATATATATATATATATATATATATATATATATATATATATATATATATATATATATATATATATATATACACACATTTTTTTTCAGAAATGATGCAAATTATGCTACGTTCATCTAATTTTTTCATTTTTTTTTAATCTATGAATTACTTTTTAAATAATGACTGAAAGTACATTTTATGACGTCACGAAGTGTCACTTTTTATTAAAAGGATAGGATTTTGCTGCCGCAAAAAGAGGCGTGGTCGTTTATAAACAAACTTTCAACATTTTTTTTTTAAAAATAAGTTTTTGGGTCTTAAAAAATCTGAAAAAAAAAATCGTGACATAACTTTGCACATTCATATCTGCAATATTTTTTTTAAAAGTCTATACTCTATTAGAAATGCTGTACAGTATACTTTTAATTCATTTGCGATATCATTATCGTTTTGTGGCCAAACACACGTCGATGTTGCCTCTCATATCGTCTTTGTAATTTAATTTGCCTTGCATCTTGGTACATGTTGCATCATTTCTTTATGAAATAGTGTCTAGAACAATATTGATCTATAATAATTATTGTATCTTGACATCATTGTTCAAAAAATTAGTGAATACTTTGCTTGCAGATTATATTGTTTGATGCGAAATTACTTATTTTGAAATGCAGTCAATTTTAATCTTAATAAAAATAAATATATTTTAATAAAAATAAATCTATTTTTAATTAAGAACCAAGCAACGCGTATAGCTATATACCCTTCATGTAATAAATTTTACGCCATTTAATTTAGGTAGTATATAATCATTAAAATAATTTTATTATTGGAAAGGCAATTAAATTAATGACGTTTTGCTGTAGACGCCAATCATTATTAAATTAGAACATTTGATTGAGTCTGAGTAATATTGAAGAAATAACTTTTCAAGGAATTAAACGTTTAACGATATTCAATCAAATTAACTTCTTACATGCAAACCATTATATTTCAGAGCACACTTTAAATTAATAAATGTTATTGAGAGAACCTGAAAACGTGTCCAATTTAAATTACTTGGAGAATCTTAAAATGTACAAATGACTTTTAATAAAAATTTCAAAGATATGTACCGATAGCTTCATAATATTCTCCTACCTACATGGAAAAATAATGATGATGGCAATTAATATTATTCTCTATAATTAACAAAATATGCTCAAAAAAAAAACTCACTTATTTTTCACAAAATTAATTGTTCTATAAAATAACCTGTGTAAAAAATTACCACGGAATAGCTCGCGTCTTGCGTCTGAGAAGAGGGGGGGGGGTCATAAAGAACATACCCGATTGCCGATTGCATATAAATTAGGTCTAACTCTAAGCTAGGGCTGACTGATGATTTCGATTGTTCAATCATCAAGGTTAACCTAAGCTTAGAGTTAGACCTCATTTATGCAATCGGGTGAAATCGGGTGTTAGTCTTTAATATAGTCTAGCTGAACACCATACAGGCTACTCGAACAAATTTTTGTAGGTTCAGGACTTGACAGAAAAATATAAGGTTTTAAGAGTTATAGTCATGATCTGTGACATGTTTTTTTGTCTTTCTATGAAGTTATATTTATAAAAAATTACAGATGTTAGAATATATATTTAAAATTTCCAGTTAAGTCATAAAAAAAATATGCTAGAAATCTTTAAACTTACCAGTGTACATTTACATTTCAATGTTATTAATTAAAAAAAAAATCACAAGCAAATCTATGACTTGACTTTCTAATGTTCATGTCAAGGACGATAATTATAACGTTCAAGAGAAAATAATTATGAGGTTTTTCTATCAAAGGTGACCTATAAATATTTCCCTTTGATGAAATTTTATGATGTAGCTATTAAAAATTAATGAAAGCAATTATATTAATATGAATGAAAGCTAGAGCACATTGCAGAGTTTATGTAAAAATTCCAGAAATTAAAAATGAATAGCAAGAATATTTGTTAAGATCACTAAAGCTTTGTAAAATTTACCCCAGTTTCAAATAGTACATTAGAGATCCATCTTTTATTGAGGAAAAGTTTCTAGGGCAACAACTTTATATTTTGACCAGCAAAATTGCGAGAGGGACTTTCGTAAAAGTATGGACTTAAGATATTTAAGTCTCTTCAACATGCTCCCACTTAAAAATAATCTGGTATAATGGTCTTATTAATTGTTCCAATTAGAAGCACCCTATTATGTAAACATGGTATATTTCTCGGTTTTATTCGAAACCTGAGCCATGGTGTGACAATACATAACTGTACATGGTTATGTTTGAGAAAACCTCAGTCAAGATGTACCTTCCCAGGAGTATTTGCTACCACCACAAAGATCTGCACCGACGGCGGCTCCAGGCAGACTCTCTCCCAGACCCTTCAGCGCTCACCGTCGCGACCCCCCTACCTTCGTAGCGAGCGGCCGAAGTCACCCGCCTTCTGCACCAGTGTACTTTAAATAAAAAAAAAGTGGAACCTGGATTCGAACTCACGATCATCTGATTACAAGTCATCGCTAATTAACCACTGCGTCAATAGCCCTACTAAAAATCAAGATTTATATTAAATTTTAATATTAATTGAACATTTATAAAATAAATAATAAATGTTAATAATTAATTTAATGCTAATAAATTAAATTGCGTACAATGTATTGAAAATAAAATAAATTAAGCTTAAACGAAACCAATTCGTCGTTTTTTTCTACAAAATTTGTTTCTCTGTAAATACGTGACGAAGAATCTTTATTTGTAAATTTATCAGTGTTCAAGTTTCATATGGTTTGTATTTTTTTTTTTTTTTAATTTGAGAGCAATTTTATTCGTTCGCGTTGTAAATTACGAGAGGGAAAAATAAAAGGTTGAGATTGTGAAATTGCGTTGGAGTCACGTTTTAATGAAAGCAGCTTGGTTTAGCGGCTAAAGAGGGGATGAGAGCACCATGGGGGCTATTGTTATAAACTAATATCGTGATTGAAACAGCCTCGACCTTAATTCTAAAGCAAGCAAAATCTTACAACGCATTCAGTGAGATAAAACATAATCCTCTTCATAACGTCCAGGATAATTTTAAATGGATGTAATGTTTGAACATTTTAAGCTTCATTGTTTTAATTCAATCTTGCATTTATAGATTATAGGATTTTATAATAGCATCATTCTTAAAGTATAAACGGATAAACTTCTTAAGTAGTATCTAAAACCATTTCACGCATTCACTTAAATTCTTTTTATACCTGCATGCTGGTTATAAGTTATAATAGCATTTGCCATACTGCCATGCATGCTGATGATTATAATATTCAATATTGCTTACAATTTTTTTTTTTTTTGCATAGCTAAGTCGTTTAATTTTAGGAAAAAATGACAGTAGCACAGTAGAAAGTACTGTGCATTTGTATATAAAAAAAAAATCCCAATCATTTTTTTTTACAGTATGCAGTAGCTTTAAATACAAATTCAATTCGTAATACAATTTAATTTAATTTTTTTAATGATTTGTTTGGTTTTTAATAAATATCAACCAATTCGTAAATATTATAACAATACACAACTTCATAGGTAGCATGGTTAAATTGGGTATCAAGTTTTTCTGTCAAAGAATAACTCGTCCAAATTCTCCTACTTATGCAATGGACAACATACATGAAAATTTTTTATTGCAGAAATGAATAGAGGGAACCAAATTATGCTACTCTGAATTTTTTCAGATTTTTTTGAGACCCGGAACTATTTTTAAATAATTATTGAAAGTCCTGTGATTTCAGTTGGCATCCCTGCAGCCTTAATAAAAAGGATAGAGACTGGACGCCTATTGACGCCTCCAGGGGGCGTGGCCGCACTTTCAATAATTATTTAAAAATAGTTCTGGGTCTCAAAAAAATCTGAAAGAATTCAGAGTAACATAATTTGGTACCCTCTATTCATTTCTGCAATAAAAAATTTTCATGTATGTTGTCCGTTGACGCCTCCAGGGGGCATGGCCGCACTTTCAATAATTATTTAAAAATAGTTCTGGGTCTCAAAAAAATCTGAAAAAATTCAGAGTAGCATAATTTGGTACCTTCTATTCATTTCTGCAATAAAAAATTTTCATGTATGTTGTCCATTCTTTCTACATGAGTTCAAAAATCCTTTAAAATTGCCACTCGAATGGAAATAAACTCTCCAACATTCAATATCATCTCACCCTGTAAATAGGCAACTTGTTCAGCATTTTTATAGCAGTCATTACCTCTGCTGTAGCTCATTGTTTTGATGCTGAACACTTTGGGAGGATCGCACACTGTCTTCATATAGCATCGTATCGCATCGTATGACTTCGTATGATAACAGAGCCAGCTCTAAATGAGAAACGTATCATCGCATACGATACGATACGAAACAAAGTTGTGTGCGCGTACACCTGATCGCATTTTCAAACATGGCCGACATATGGTTTTATTGCAAGTGCGCTTTTCTCACCCAAGCTTAACCCCCGCTCATGGAAAACCAATTATTTTATGTTTACTATTTTATAGATTACTTCTTCAGTCAACAAGATGAGAATATCTAAGATATTATTACAAGAAAATTAATTTTCTACTTTATTGCATTAAATTTCAATTTAAAACTTTAGTATAAATGCAATTTAATGCTGACTTAAAGATGTTTTTTCCTAACTTATTTGAATACGATGCAATGTAAATGTAAATTATGTGTAGTAATGTAGTTTGTAGATTTGTTTACTTTTAAAAATAATGTAATCCATTTTATCAGAATTGATTTTTCTTAAATTAATAAAGTTTATAGAAAATAAAATTGTCTTTTTTTTCTGAAATTCAATTTAAATTCACAAAATTGTTATTATTTATTGTTGGCTTGTTGGTTGGTATTTTGGGGCAATTGACACATTTTGGTCATGTATGCCCCCTATTATTTATTGTAAGTTTAAAATTTATATGTTTTTGATGAATTTTAGATAAAAATTGACATTTGGATACAAAGCTGTCATTTTTTTTTTTTTTTTTTTTATTAAACGTCGCTTCTCCTTAACGACTAAATAATGCAGATATGAGTAGCATATGACGAGGCAGAACATGGAAAAGTTAACATAATTTATAAAGAAAACAGAGCAAAGGGCGTCTTTTTATAGGACGATACAAGGTTTGATAAAAAAAACGTTTCGAGTAAGATTTTTTTATGGCTAATTTAGCTGAGAAAACGTGGAAACCTCTGTCAGGATGGTCGGTACCGATATTTATTTAAGTTATGGTCGGATTTGCTCGAAAGTATTAGGCTCGTTTGGCCAATCAGATCTCTCGATGCAAACTGTCAACCAATGACCGAGGACATTACAAACGCGATGAAATTCAATTTGATGTATAGTACTTCAATAATAATGGATCTTGATTTGAATCAAGTACATGATCCACTCTACTCACAACGCTGAGACTCGTACCTGGAGTAGTGGTACAATAATTTGCACAAAAAATGTCCCGTTACAAAAACATAGCTCCTTTGATTATGGTAGAGAGTATACTCTAGAGATCAAAATAGGATGAATGGAGAGGAAGGCCCGACCATGGGACATTTTTTGTGCAACACTCAGACTAACATTCGTCTGTAGGTAGGAGGGTTAGCTGGCCGGACAGCAGGCGGCACGTCACATACGTCACCTGGCCAATCAGCTCCACCTCCTACATTTAGACGTATGCGAGTCTGATCATTGCACAAAAAATGTCTCATGGTCGGGCCTTCCTCTTCTTTCATCCTACTTTGCTTTCTACCACATATAATCAAAATATTAGGAGCAAAAGGAGCTATGTTTTTGCAACGGGACATTTTTTGTGCAAATTACTGTACATCTCTGGACACCAAGAACGTTACTCTTGCTCTGTTTGGACATGTTTTCATGCAATCTAATGAAGCACAGTTATATTTTTTTTATATGTTTTCTTCTTACTTCAACATTGTAAACATCTTTTTCTATCTGAGCGACTGCAGCTCTAGTAAATTTTAAGTATAGCGTTCATGCTGTGACAAAGTGTACCAGCTACATGTTACCCCCCCCCCTCAAAGAAAAAAAAAATAAAGTTACTACGGTATAAAAATTTCATTATTATTTGAAAATTAATCACTTAAATTCGTAAGTATACAGTATACATTTAATTGAATTTCAAAGTGTTTTAGAGCGTTTTGTAAGGTAAATTCCAACATGACATCAAGTGAGAATGTTTGTGACAGGCCTTTTTGTTGAGCCGTCAACTTCACGTCACTTGGCATGTAATTGGACTGAAAATTAACAACTCTAACCTGACTCAAAATGTTATGCCTTCATGGGTTAAAACACAACTTGACGGCTTGTCTATAATCTATCTGACGTTATTGATTGTTTAAAAAAAAAAGGAAGTACGTGAGTTTGATTAAATCCTATTGGTTTAGTTGTACTACTATACAATGATTTTATCTTTTTTTTTTTTTTAATCATGAAAATTTGAAAAGCATAAAAAATATTTAAAAACTATTGTACAATTATGTCCCGGAAAATGTTCTATATGATAATTGCGTCAAAGATTTCAAAACTCTTGTCATCAACTATAAGAAATTTTCCAAATTGAGAAGTGTACGTTTAACATTAAATTTATATAATTAATCAAAATACCACTGTCAATATGTACAAAGATACAAAGTCAATTTATTACACTATAATTATGTGTATACATTATTTTTTTCGTGTATTTTTTCCATAAATCGATTTGTGTTTTTAATGCACTGAACTTATTTGCGTTTTACATTACAAATATTTTGATGCTAACACTATTACAATGCTTTTAAACTGTTTTACTTATCCATTAAATAATACATTAACAGAACCGTTAGCAATATTTTGTCCGATTCACGAAGAAAGTTATACAGGTTTTTCACTATTAACCACACGTTCAGTGTCATTATATTTAACATTAGTGTGATAATTTGAACTCCTTCATCCTTCGTGAATCGCACCCAATAATTCTCAGTCATGAAGTTGAATTAGTAACAAGTTTTTAAAAACGAAGAAAACATTTTCTGAGTTCATTGTTGTTATTTTCAGTTGAGTTAGGTTAAATACAGCTGGGCAGTTTATTAACAAACTTAGTGGATGTTCAAAACTAAGTTTCCTCCTCTGTGTTATGGATAAAGGAGGTTATTTATAAACGTGTAAAAGGTTCATTATTACACAAAATATTATAGACGTAAGAGGAAGAGAATATTAGGAAAAAAAATCAATCTCAGCATTTGTTTAAATTGACTGAAGAAACGTGGAAACCTCGGTAAGGTAATGTTAGGTACTGACAAAAAAAAAAAAAGCTTCAAGTTTTTGTCAACATTTCAAAAGGCACAAGAATTTCATGAAGAACGAGCCCTATATATTACAGCATTCTACGACAATTTCCTGATTTTGTATGAATTTTTGAAGCCTCTCAAAAATGACGTTATAACATTGAATCTTAAATGGGAAAATAGATCAGTTATCATTGCCAAATCACATAATTAATATTGAAATGTAACCAAAACTTCATTTGCAAGGTTTTTAAGTGCTATAGAATCACGATAATGAAGGTTTCAAATTCCTATATTAATAACTTTGCATTTTAGCAATGTTAATTGATGCATTTTTCCATTTAAAAAGCAATGTTGTGACGTCATAAAAAAAAGCTTTGTGACGTCATATTTTTTTTTTTTTAATTCATATAAAATCAGCAAATTGTCGTAGAATGCTCTAACAGGGCTCGTTCTTCATATCGGATTCACAGTACTTTTTACTATAGTATTGCTAACTCAAATACTAGTCAGTATCCCGATGAGTGGAATCAGTTATCAGCGCGATGACTAAAGGTCAAGAGGTCACGGCACCAGGGTGTGGACATAAGACTACCACCTTAACATTATATCGTGTACTCGGTACATTGTGTCTAAAGCCATGTCCAGCTGAACTGGCTGGAATCGGAAACAGAAAAGTTCTTGATCATTCAGAGAAATTTAAATTTTTTATGAACTTGAATTATAAGTAATCGTGATTATTTTTTATTTTATAATTGATTGACAGCTTTTCCGTTTCCGATTCTGAAAAAATTCTGAGCAGGGCTTTATTGACTGATTTACGATTGAATAAATTTATATGATTTTAATGAAAAATGTCACGAATGTAGATTAAATATTTAATATAAACTGTATATACTTAAAGAGTCAACCTTGATAAAAATTATATGTATGGACACGTCAGTTATAATTTAGTAAGTTACTGTCATAATATTATACTGTCGAAACAAATGTCATATCCATTAAAAAAAAATTACATAATAATACAAAAATGTCCACTATACTTTATTTTATGCTTATAAAATAAACATAAAGAATGTTTCATGTTTTTGTAATGTGTAATATAGTAATATTTCAACTAATACTTATCACTTTTTTTATAACTATATAATATACGTACTTTTTTAAAAATAAATATTTATCTATAGTATTTTTAAAAACCATTAAAATTATCGATATTATTTATTTATGCATATAGATACAGTCGTCATCTTAGAAAATTTCCATTTGCGATCTTGTTACTCATCATGCCTCGTAAGAATAACACGGCATGGTGATTAACAAGGCTGCAAGTGAGGAATTTTTCAAGGCGAAGACTGTACAATACTGAACATTTTCAAGTCAAGTCATTAGTCATTTCATAACAACTTCATATTATTTGAATTTTTTTATTAATTTCATCAGCTTTCGTACGGAATACCGAGATTACCAAAATCATGTGCAATAATAAGCATGGCAGTTTATCATGCTATATCAGGGTTAGTGCAATTATAAGCTGTAAATTGATAAATCAGAAAGATTGCACTTGATATAACTGCATGACTGCATGGCCACAGTTTATTGTAGTACACAAGTTCACCATTAGATAGATAAGAATTGTATACTGGGAGGATGCCCGAACTTTCAAACCAGCCACTTTTGCCGCCAAAACTACGCCATTTTAAATCCCTGGTACATTACAACGCTGAATTTGATAATCATATTTGATTGGCTATCTTAACTATCAAAGGTCTCACTTTAGCTTTTAGCGCTACGTTGTCAGATTTTTGAAATAGCTACACATCAGGACGCTAGCTGCTCGTGCGCGTGGCTCATTTGGCGGTCTTTCCCGAAGGTCGACGAAAATTTTCGAGCATCCTGAATTTGACGTCTAAAGCCACTCTCCAATAGGGGCTTCAAGTCAGCTGATTTTGCTGACTTCACACCGTCCTATCTAAACCTATGTAGGAAAAAAACAAATCGAAATTGCTTTTTTGGCATTAAAGAAATTTTTTAGAGGAAAATAAAATTTTGACTCATTATCAATCTTAATTAATTATTAACCCCTAAATGGAAGGAGGGGGTAGTACATGGTTTCAAATTAATAGCTTTATAATAGTTACTGAGAAAAAATTCAAATTTTCTAACATGGTAGCTTTTAGAGGATATTTTCCCACAAGAGAATACTTGAAGCAATCGTGGTAGGTAGATAACTCATTATTCCAGACGAGGAATGATTTTTTACTTATTTTATTACCATAAAAGACCATGTAAATTTGAAAATTAAGAACCACAGTGTCAGTATAATTCAATGAGACTAACCGTTAGTGACAATGAAAGTTATTTATTAGCCAAATTATATCCTTTATTATTATATATTTCATGTATTTACCAGTATAAATACAAATTTAGAGTATCTGTAATCCCAGGTAATATTATAACAAATCCCTTGATAATTTTATTAAACGGTACCTCTCATACAGTAAATAATTATTGTGGTCAAACTAACAATAATATTCTTGTTACAACATTTCCCTTATTATTAAGGTAACCTGAACCATGTGTTTATACTAGCTAATAATTAATTCAACCAATCCTCACATATGTGTATATTTGCGGTTCTATTCAGATAACACAAAGAGAATTAGGTACACAAACAAAATCGTAAAGTCAAACAATGAAATATAGTAGCCAGTAAAAGTTAAAATGAAGGATTAATATTTATAACTACTTTAAATTTTATTACCATCATAATTTGTCTTGTGATAATTATGTTTATTACATGATGATTTTAATTATTTAAACTTTTTTAAATTACAAAAGTTTTGCAAAATGACATTTTTTTATGATATATTTATTTATGTAACACTGAATTAATTTAACATTTATACCAAGTTGACTTTGAATATAAAGTAGCTTTTGTTTTAAATATTAAATTGGGTAAACATTAACTTTAAATTTAATTATTTTCTTTCGCTTTCATATTTCTAAAATTAATTTTTTAAACAAAAGTTTTTACGTTTCCTTTTCTCACATTTGGTCATATTATGATACTTTTAACTTTTCATAGATTCTACTTAGCTTTTCTTATGAATTTGTGGGCTTTTTCAAAATATATAATAGTTGTGACTGAGGAAACCATGGAATTCTCAATCAAGATGGTCGGTAATTGAATATAATACCATATTTAATTATTATTTTAGTTGGAAAAAAGTTTATGCACCTTGCAAGTATAACAATAATGTTCAACTTCCTGTTTGTTGTTTGTCTGTTTTGTGTTTTCATTGACGTTTAATTTCTCTGTGATTAATTTAATTCTGACGTGCTTATATACATATTTTACAACCTAAAAGCAATAACGCAATTATGAATTATGGTGTTGGATTGAGTATTATTTTAGCTACCCTATAGTTGACAAATTGTGTCTTCAATCCATCCTTTACAGGTCTAAACTTATTTTTTTCATCTCAAAAACGCATCTTATTTCGTCTTTGCTCAAAGTGAAGATCAAATGGAGACAATAGAAAATTTATAACATTATTCTATGCCCAAAAAGAGGAAAGATGATGTAATCTCATCTTTTTTCCTCTGAAATGGTGCAAAATTGAGGGAATTAGACGAGAAGAGAGCTTAATAGCGAATAAAAGATCAAATTTATATTAATTTGTGTATACTATGACAAGGATAAAAAACAAACCTGTTAATACAGTATATTGGATAAAACTTACGACCATATCTAATTAAAAGTCACATGAGTAAATAATTACTTACAAGTGCTTCTATTTTTAATAATACAGTTTGTAAAAATACTTTTTATTTTGTAATAAAACCTCAAAATAAAAGCTAAACCACTTGTATTTTAAAGGAGTGGGTGATACTGAAACTTTCTTCTTTGATTCTCATTACAGACGAGCCCCAAGTCAAAGACAGTATAAGTTGAATATTAGCTCGTCTCGTAGTGAAAAAGACAAAAGTTTAGAAGAGTGAACATTTTTTATTGTCCTTCTGAGTAGTAATTAAAATTATAAACGTTCCAGGAAAATTCTAAAATTAACAGTCAGTTGAAAATCTTGTCTTTACACCAAAAGTTTGTATTTTGAATTAATTTGGTCTCCATCCATGCTTGTTTTACCAATTATTTCTCCAAGAATTCAATTAACATCACAACAAAGATTATTGCTAGAATATTTTGCTTGTACCGGCCACCCAAAGCTAAATTTTGTTTCTGTTTTGCTTGTTTTAGTGTCAATAAAAAAATAATAATTTTCTTATATATTTTTAAAGGCTTTTAAAAGATATTTTGCTGACAATTAATTGTTTGTTTTAAAAGTATATATTATATATAAAGAACAAAATTGTACGCACGTTGTTTCAATTTTGACAACAGAAAAATGTATTGTTTTTACAAGTTAAAACTGAAACAAAATAATCACTATTACTATCTATTTGTGACGTCATAGAAATGTCTACAAGTATACACTATAATACATGAAAAGTGTCCCGTTGTATTCACATGATAGCTTCTTTTACTCCTACCATTTTGTGGTAGAGAACGACGTATAGGAAGATAAGTGAGGAAGGGCTCAACATTGAACATTTTTTGTGCAACGATCAGACTTGCATATATATAGAACATTTATGTAATATCCCCTCCGGAAGTAGCCGGAAGTTTCTGTCCTTTCTAAGAGTTGCATTTTCATACCTGTCATGAATGGGCGCGATTCACGAAACAGTTAGCCATGATTCTAAACACGTTTAACTAGGTGGTTCAACACGTAAAACAGGTATAGCTAAACGTGGTTAGAAACCTGGTTAACTGCTTCGTCGTGAATCGTTCCTAATACTCCTAATACCAAAACCTCTGCAAAGTTTTTGAATTAATAAGAGTAGGAGCCTTAAAATTACAACTTCCGGCTACTTCCGGAGGGAATTTCAAATTAATTTGACTGTATGTTTGTAGGTAGGAGGTGGAGCTGGTTGGACAAGTACCGTATGTGACGCACCGCATATAGAAATATGCGAGTCCGATCCAGGCGCGGATCCAGAAAAAAATTTCCGGGGGGGCTGCTTCCATAAGGCCAATGTTAAAAAAAAAATTTGGAGTGGGGGAAATGCCTATATTGTCCATGTTAAATCCAAAATTTCGGGGGGGGGGGGGCTGCAGCCCCCCAGCCCCCCCCCCCCCCCCCCCGGATCCGCGCCTGGTCCGATCGTTGCTTAAAATATATTCCATGTGGTCGTCCCTTCCTCTCTTAATATTAATTCATAGCTATCAATATGAAGTTTATTTTTCTATAGGGAATTTTCTTATTTAAATTTTTTCTAGTGTGTTTTTAAAGATCATGCTTAGAAATAATAGAAGTTCATAAAAAATTGAACAAGAAATAGTCAAATGGTGTTATCATAAATTTTATTGACGCGCTTTATTTTTTATATAAACAAACAGAAGAAAATCGTTTTTAGCCTTCTCTGTGGCTGTCAAAGATGATGGATAACTTACCAGAAAAACGATTTGATATGATGAAATAAAAATGAAGTCACTATATCACTTGATACAACTGACTGTATAACAAAATAATTTTGTTTACAAATTTTTCTTATATTAAAATTTATTTCGCTGCATGTCTTAAAATTAGGATGTTGCAAAAATTTTGGCTACAATTTTTTTAAAACATGGCTTTAATTACTTGCAAGTAAATATATTTCGCTCTCTACCACATAAAACAAAATGGTTATAGGAGCAAGAGGAGCTATGATGTGTATATTACGGGATATATTTTTGTGAAATTGACTGATAAACTTTAATATTGCATGCAAGTGTGTTGCCCCTGCTCTCTCTCTCTTTGAATCTTGATGAACTGATTTTCTTGGGCTAGTTTGGGTGCTCTCCCTTACTTCAAATACTTAAATAATATCCTCTTAACATTTTTATTACAATTATCAACAGGTGAATTACATTCACAAATTCATTTTATTTTAAATGAGAAAAAACAATAACAACAACAACAAATAAAAATAGCTGCATTATTCAATATATTTTTCGTCCAGAAAAATTTAAAACCGTTATTAAATTATAATAAAACCAACAACTTTTTTGGTTAAAATATGTCATGTAATTTTCAATATTTACAGTCAAATGAAAATATAAATCTGAAACATTGTCATTAAAATTGATGTTAAAGTTTATAGCGAGAGAGAATAACTCTGTTTATTAATATTACATCGCCCCAAGCTAGATAAACGTCAGAACTGAGGAGCTTTTCCTTTTCTAAATCCTTCCTTCCTCCCGCATCATTCTCTAGAGCACGATCGACGCGACATCTGTAAGTCAAAATTATGTCTCCGGATCAACAATATAGCCGCAGGATACTACATATATAATAAAAACAACATACGCAGGATACTTACTATAAAACAAAATATAAATTTTTTAATAATGGAAAATATATAGTTTAGCAACGTCGTAAAAAAAAAAGAGTTAAATATTTGTTTTGAAATTAAATAACAGAACTGTTCAAATAAAAATTTTCGAACATTTGGAATATATATAATGGAAGCAAATCATGAAGGAGTTATACAAAAAGTTATCTAGCTTTCTCAGTAAGACAGAAAGCGTAGTTTGCACCAATGCTACTAAACATGATTATAGAAAAACCTGGAAAACTTCTGTCGTGAATCGTGCCCAAAATATATATTATATTTAATTCATTAATATGCTACATTGCTTTGTTATTTTATACCTTGAGATAAAACATCTAAGACATAAAATTTGCTACATTTTGCTATTGTTTTTACTAATCCTGCATGTACACTTGTCGCCTTGGAAAATTTCCCATTTGTAGCCTCGTTAATCACCATCCCTGTGTTATTCTTACGAGACATGTTGATTAACACCGCAAATGAAAATTTTCCGAGGCAACGACTGTGTGTTTTACCCTTATTGAGGATTTTCAAAAGTTTATAAGAAAGAATTAAAGATTCGTAAATTAATATTATATATTCAATGTAAATAAATATATGGTCAGATAGAAAATATGTACATTACATTTTGCTGTGTTTACTATAAAGTTCTATAAAGTTATAATTACAACTTTACTTAAATTGCATGATCATGCAGTACTATGCTCTATTAGTACAGTCATGCATGGTACTTTCATAAAGTTTAACTTTGTTTAAATACACAATATTGTTAGATAAACTGTTACCAAGCATCATGTACTAAGTCCTCATTTATAAAAATAGAACGAAGTAAGATTTCAAAACTTTATATTTTTGTAATAAATTATGATATAATAATATTATGCGGTTGCTTTTTACAGTGAAGCTGAAAAACCCTATGTATACATTAATACTCGCATTCTTTAAATGAAGTATTTTTTATATTACAAAACTTTATTGAAATAAGCAAAGTTAATACAATAAGCGCCTGTTAGTTCTGCAACTTTCCTTACATTCATGCTAAACAGTTTGCATAAACAAAGCTGACAGCAGGGGCTGTGGAAAAAAAACTTGTCTAGCTTTGATTTATGTCAACAACAAAATGGCGTCAGGTTCGGTGATTGTTTCCAATCAAAGTCAGAGGAGTGTGATCGAGGAAATGTCAGAGAGTCAGTCAGTCAGAGAGAGAGAGAGAGAGAGAGAAAGAGAGAAATGTTGACGACAAGTCTCAGCTGGAGTGGAAGGCATCATATCGCACAAGGCAGCAGACATAACAAGAGCCGGAAATTACACAAGCAGTCAACGTTGTCACGTAAACAACATTTTAATTAACGTGCAATGCGTATGTTAACCTGAACACTAAGGTCAATTTTCTTCCCAGTTTGTTTACAAAAAGCACTGTTAGTTCTTCCTTGAATGTGACGTCTGATAAAGATTTATAATGCCTCACAGTAATCATGTTGACAAATTATAACTGTATAGGATTAATTAATTAATATATTTCAAAAATCGAAAGCTTGCAAGTTTTGTTTATATACGTATGTATTTTTTTTTCAAACATTTTTAATATTAAAGTTATGCTAGACTATTATAAAGTATAATTGAAAATCATCATAAAGAAAGGTACATATATAGACATCTGGTGTATTTTACCTGAGTGATTTTTAAAAGTGGCATTTTTTATATCAGAGTTTTGCTACTGGCTAAATTACACGGTGTAATATACAGACAATCAAGGTTTTCAATGTTATATTTTGGTGCTTTATGAGGTTAATATATTAGTACACCTTCATGTCAGTCTGTTTGTACCCATATCCCCATGGTATAGCTTTATTTACTATAGAATGTGACTCGGATTTGAATATACGTAAATGGTTCCAATTTATAGCCAATCAAAATACACGTTTATTGTGATGTCAATGCAATCACGCAATCTAATTGGCTGGACTTTATATATATATATATATATATATATATATATATATATATATATATATATATATATATATATATATATATATATATATATATATAATATATATATATATATATATATATATATATATATATATATATATAATTCTTAACTGCGTCTTTACCTGTTCTTTGTCTCCAGGTACCTTGCTGATACCTTATAAATTAGACTGATTATGTTTCTTGCAAGCCTCTAGATATAATCAAGTAGTGACCATACAAAATTTTGCTTTTCTTTTTTAATGAATTAAAGAAATGAAAATAAATTAGAACAAATAATAAGATATACACAAAAACATGAATACATATCATAATAATTATATATCTTTCGTACATATTTTTAATATTGATTATTGTTAATTAGTCTTCATTGACATCTCATGAAATGCAAATCAAAGTTAATTATAAAATCTCGTTGATTACGTGATATATCCTTGGTTATTTCAAACAATGGAGTAATTTACGTTCTATTGCAAATGTCAATCATACCACAAGTGCAATCAGCCGCAACAATGGAGTAATTGATATTGCATGATGTACTGTACAATAACGCAGGTGGAATAATATAGTGGTGATATAAAATATGTCAACATATCACTGGGAATATAATATTATCATCGCTTTATAAAAATTGCAATCCACAATCTTTTTAGTTATTATATGGGAATAATTCAACAAGAGATAAGGAGTGATTTTAGAAGTGTATTTATTTTTCGGAAGTGATTTTTATACCAGGTAACAGGTAAGAAAAACGTTTTTTAAAAGAATGCTTCTTAAATCACTCCTGAACGCTTGCTGAATTTTTCTTTACATTATTTAAAATGTTTTTCTATCTTGCTATCATTTTGAGTTAATTGTTACGTTATCGTAGTATTTTTAAGAATTAATGATAAAATTTTAGCTGTTATGTTGTTAATTATTTTCTTATGGTAACTCTAAAATATTTTTAAATTTGAAACTAAGGTAAATTTGATTGTTCGAATAATAAAAAAATATATAAACTAGATTTTATTTGCTAATTTTTTCAGTTGATTTGATTAAATTTGAATCCTTAAATTCTTTCAAAATGTTTCTTATATATATCAGAAAATAGATAATATATTTTGCTGCTTTTTATATTAAAAAAATTGTATTTGTTTCTTTATGGACGTTCAGTGAAACGATAGAAATGAATTATCATTACTAAAAATGGTTATATAGTACTGTATGTGGGAAATAAAAATGCTGCATTAAAATTAATTATTAAAAAAATGTAATGAAAATTTACTTTGATATTTTCGCAATGAAATTTGATAGTTATTAAAAAAAGAGTACATTTTATAATGATGCCTTACATTTATATATTTTAAATCAATCTCAAATTACCTTATTCAATTAAGTTTATTTCTAGACTTTGTTCAACTCTATATACTGACTGAAAGAATTTATTGGATTACGCCGGTATTACACGATACATTTTTTTTTTATTATTATAGTATGTATACAATTTTTCCTTACAAGAAAATTTAATCTCCATTTGTTTGTATTGAGAGGAAATTTTCTTGCAAAGAAAAATTGTATACAATAATCATAAATAAATGTATCGTGTAATATAGGCTTTATATATATTACATAATTTAATATTAAATTATATTAATATAACATTGATTACATTATTAATATCTTTTATCATAATGTGCATATAAACATACTTTATAAATGATGACATATAAATGAGACTTGAATTTCTTTGTAATTAAATTATATTTAAATTGAAATTTCTAAAGAATACTTACAAGTATTTCATATATAACTAGTCGTTCTTATAAAGTTTAATGTAAGTCATCATTAATAAATTATATTTATACATAATTATTAGGTAAAGTATATTATTACTATAATTCAATTATTAATTTAATATGAATATAATTTAGTATTAAATACATTAATTTGTAAATAAAATGAAATAATATATCAAAATCAAGAATCTTGTTTCACTAAAATATACACCACATCAACGTCTTGAGGGATAAACGTTGATAACTTCTCAAACTTTTTGTCATTTTGTGAACATATTGTAAAATTTAATTAACCAGATAAAAAGTATTTTGAAAGATGCCATAGGAACTACATTGTGTTTTAAATTTCATGGTATAAACCTTTATAACTTCACGAAGTTTCTTTAATGACTAAAAATAAACTTGATAAGTGATGTAATGCACACATATTATTCACGTAACACGGAGGTTTGTACAATAATCGAATTTAGTTATGAGATTGAGTCCAATACCACGGAATTGTTCCACCTTAAGGTAAGAAGAACTTACTCGTGCATTCAAAAGCGAATTAAACTGTATTTTTTATCAATTTCCAGCCATTCTGAGTGGTTTCAATGGTTTCCTCAATCAAAATTAGTCAATGCTGTGATAGATTGCTACAGGTTATGTATAATCATAATACAGTACACTGAATTATTCATTAAAATGATTTGGAAATGCATTTCGTTTACTTTTAGTTTAAAATAGTTTGTATTGTATTAAAAAACACTGTATAAAAATCAACTTTTTCTTCATAAGCAGCCCGCTCCACTTTGACGCTAAACAAGTTGCCTAAACTCAAGGAGTCATGATTTTAATGTACCCTTGTAACCTTGGAATATTTTCCACAGCCTTGCCCCACCATCCATGCCCTATGATATACTCACAATCAAACTTTTGGACATTTTTCAAGGCGACGAGTTTACTATACATTGACATTCATTAAAACAATTAAATACTTGTCACAATATGTATTTATCCTTTTTATAATAAGTTTTTATTTTTACTGCTATGTTTCACAAGGATACTAACTATGCACTTTTCGTGTTAGGTTCACCATGGACTGTTTGGTGTCTCCTGCCTCTGACTTGTTTTTTATGTATGAGGATAATATAATAATATTTATAAATAAAATTTATTTTAAGAGTATAATACTTCAAAGTGACATGATTCCATTTTCAAAAAGGTTCATTTTTATCGTACTTTTCATTAAAATATAAACCTTATCGAAAATTCCAAAACAAATAGAATGAGGCTTCTGGTATACTTAATTATTTTTGTCCATTGAAATTATACTTGTTATATAATTATGTAACTCGAGTAAGATTAAAATCTTCATTTGAAGCAGAAAAATCGACTAAACACAATGCAAAATGATGAAGCTACTAAATAATTGCTTGCTTCCATCCTATATTTTTGTTGAAATGATTAAAAAAGTACATACATTTTTATAATACTCTTGAGAGCTTAGTATATTAATGATGACATGTTTATTTGTTACGTTGGTATTCCTGCATGAACAGCAGGTAGTATATTAGTAAGCCGATATCCTGAGAGACTAATGGACTATAAAGGGTCGTCATCATATGTGACAAGTACCAAGAGATGTCACGTTGGACGAACTGGCGATAATGGAGGTTATATACTGATGGATTTACTACGTCAATGTTATAGAAATCATTATTTTGTGAAACTTGGTACGTGGCCTTCTCTTTGTTTCAAATATTAATAGAGGGCGTCGTTCATTCGTTCCTAACTCTCTCTCTCTCTCTCTCTCTCTCTCTCTCTCTCTCTCTCTCTCTCTCTCTCTCTCTCTCTCTCTCTCTCTCTCTCTAAATTATTTCCTCCTCTCTGTTTATAATTCTAACATACCAGATGGCGACACTGTCTCAATGGTGTAATTTAACTCCATTGTTTTATTAATTGTAATGAATGTTTTATTATTATTTATAAGAATTTTTTCAAATTATAAAATATTTTGCTGTAAAATAAAAAGTTAAGTTAATTTAATTATCACAATACTCTGTTGAAAATATATATTTCTATGAAAAAAAATATTTTAATAAAAAGGTTTTCACAATAACAAATTTATAAACAATATTATCAAAGAAGAAGTAATCAATTTTTCATTATTATTCACTATATATTTGTGGCGTGGATATAAAAAAAAATAGAAAATGCTATTGATATTATATATAATATTAATAAAATACATTGTAAAAGTGGAACAAAAATTTTCCCTCTTGTACCTATAGGTATCTCAATAGGAGGAAAAATGCGTATAGAAAATAAAGAACCATAAAACTAAATTTATATACCAACAATTTCCTTATACAAAATTTAATGAGCTGTTTTATTTTATTATTGAATTAGTTTTATTATATAATAATTATTATACATTTTATTCAAATTACTACATTTTATAAATACCATATATTGTATGATAATAAGTGTGCACAGGTTTAATAGCTTGTCATATACTGTTTATATCAAAATTTATACAGGAGAATTGATTAATTTGGAAAATAATAGTCCTACATTTTATATAGTAATTAGTTTTCTCAATAATTAGAAAATTATGTATGTAGCTTGAATCGTGAACTACAAACTTTAAAAACAGAAGACTTTTCATAATAATTTGAGTTCTAATGCACTGGCAGTTTAAGTATGAACCATTTTAAGTACCATAACATTAAAAAATTTCGGTTCACTTAATAGACAGCTTTATATAATATCATAAGGTTTGATCACAAATTTGAAGTATGTCAAGAGCATTTATAGTTACAACCTTGACCTACTGTTTGAATGTCGTATTATACATAATCAACGAGAAAGCTTTTCTTGTTTTTTTTTTTTTTACCTTTAAGTTTTCAATGGGTTTATTCATTTACAAAAGAGTGCAGGTTACAGCCTTTTGTTTATTTTAGTGAACGTTTAATATACTTAGTAAAATAATTGTATCATTTTGTTAAGTCATAAAAATATATTATCATTAAAACTTGGCCCACAAAATGCTAAGAAAAGGTCAAGACTAAGATCAATAAAATTTAACAGCTGAACTTACGTTAAGAGAAAAACAAATAATATCTTCAAAGTCTTTAGTACTACAGTTCAATATATTTAAAAAAAAATGATTCAGGTAGAAGTCGGAAGTGCAAGAATTAAGGTAGAGATAATACGAATCAGCTGTTCGATGAAATCTCCTAACTTTGATTAACATGTAGACCTTAGCAAATTCACAAAAAATTTCAAAACATTTTGAGAGGCAGATTTTAGTGCCTAAAAGCCATACAAAAAATTTCAAAACAATTTAACGAGACGATTTTTTTTTCTAATTTTCAGCATAATGGGACAATAATAACAATAATAAAAAGAAAATCGGCTCATTAAATTGTTTTGAAATTTTTTGTATGGCTTTTAGGCACTAAAATCTGCCTCTCAAAAATATTTCAGAATTTTGTGTGAATTTGCTAAGGTTTACATGTTAATCAAAAGGGAATACGTCTAACAGCTGATTTGTATTATCTCTACCTTACACCTAGTATTACCAAGAATGGGAGGGGGCGTTGAAATTACCTAAAACTCTTTTAAAGCGTAAAAAAGTATGAGGGACTGCTCCAAATAATCTAAAAAATAGTTGTAATCTTTAGTATAGCTATTGCCGCAAAAAGAGAGAAAAATCTTAAAAAAAAAATTAGTATATATAGCAATTTAAATAGTGGTTCGTTTGGTGCATTTGGTATAGAGTGGGACAAAAAAAATATTAATAATGCCAGGTTAATGAGTGCGATTCACGAAAGATTTTTACCAGGTTTCTCACTAACCACTTTGCATCACTGAAACTTAATCACGAATAGTGAGAAACCTGGTTAACTTACTTTCATTAATTACATTCAAATTTTAAAATACTTTGATAAAATAACTATATCAAAATAATCTTTTTTGAATAGCATTGTTCCCTTATGCACTGTAAAATCAGAATCCTTATTCAATTTCATTTTTTGTAACAATCAGTAATAATCTTGCATTTATTTTATACTGCATAGCTACCCTTATATAATATCTGATGCATGATTAATATGTTAATAATTTATAAAGCACATGCATTTCATTATGTATAACTGAATTATATTATTTTCAAATAAGTTTATAATATAAAATTTTTGTCTGAATACCATTATACTAAATGTGTGTAGTAAATGTATACGAAACTTTCAACTCTTTCAAAATTATTATCGAAGTTTATATGAGTTACGTGGTTGGATAAAATTAAAAATATATATATAAAATAAAATTCCAATAAAGATTTAAAACATTTATTCTCATTTTCTAAAATTCCTCTATAATATTAATTTTTAATCATCTTTAATTATTAAAAAATTCCTTAAGTAATTGTTTATTATTTTATAATATAACAATTATAATATATTACTTACCTCATATTATACACTATAAAGGAGTTTTAGCCTGAAAATTATATAAAAACTCTTCTTTTAATGCATGCAGATTTGAATTTTATAATTCCATATTGCATTTACATTCAATGCATTATATTTTATTATAATATTCCATTTATTTGAAACTTTATGCATATAGATATTAGACTTATTAAATATTAACTTTTTTATTTATCAGTTTTCATTGAAATTTTACTATATATACTATTGCAGTAAATTATTGAATTGAATCTCATATAATATTTATCGTGTATCTCATACATAAAAACAACAACAATATTTATTTTATGCAGTATAAAATTGTAATATAGTAAAAATCTATATTTACGCTGTGTTGTACGTGTAGTGGTCTTCAATTCTGCGTCATATTTCCAATAATTATATTAGAAAATATACGTAACGATATTATTATATATTTGTTATTACTATAGTAAATAAAGTTCCAATATATCAAGTAATTGCTTTCTAATGTTGTGTTTATATGACGGTATTGGTTATAATGGCAAGATTTTTTTTATTTATTTACATATTCTTACATTACATTTTAGTATTATATTTAAAATACCACAAAATGGATTTTTTGTTTCCTTCTTTTTTTTTTCTGTGAGTAAAAAAGCTCATTATACGAGTCTAAAAATAGAAAGCATGAATTTGAAACAGAAAAAAGTTTTACGTTAAAAATACGAGATTACAAATTAAAAATTGCAACTTAAGTCGTAAGTAAATAGAAGAACTTTTTTGTATGTAAACCTATCTTATTATTTCACTGTATATTATTAAAATATGTATAACAAATTTATAATAATAATCTAAATAATTGTTTTCTATATGTGTATGAAATAAAATATATATTAATTAATATTTAATAACTTCGTATTAAAATCATGTCATATGTGCTGCCATACATGTAACAACGGTCAAAAACAGAACTATTATAACCAACAAAACGTGCAAACAAATTAAACTGTACATAAGGGATGGGAAGGGGGTTTAAAAAATAAGCAAATAATATTCCTTAGACCATAAGAAAACAATGTAAATGAAAAAGATTTTCATTTTTTAAAAAAACTTCTTTATTATAACCAATTTATACATTACATTTGAAGGTATCAGATATAATAATAAAAAAACTTACGCACATATTTTAAAATTTTATAATTATTAAAAGAAATCTAAACAACAATATTTCTACTAAAAAACACCAACACATTAGTGGACATGAAATGAAATTCTAATAATTATAACATTAAAAGTCATCACTGTATTCTATATGGCCTAAGGTACATTAAATTTAACTATTTGCTAAAATATTAACCTTTAAATTTAATTCAAATCCTAAAGTTTTACGAGCAGCTTTTTTATTAGGACTAATTTTAGTCTCAATTTGTCACTTTTTTACTATCCAATAATTCAAAACTTAAACAAATCAAGTTTTAAATATATTGTCCTAACGTTTTAAACAATAAAATAATCAATATGACTTAGCTTGTTAGTTGCAAACATTCTTATTTCTGATAAGGTTCATATTTTACTGGTAAGCAAGTGAACAACAAACCTTCTTGAAATGATTATAAGCTGTTTTTGCAACTGACAGTCTCTCATTAACTTACACTTAAACTTTTAAAGCAAAAAAATTAAAGGAAATTCTTTCTTTTTTTTTTTAAAAAAAAGGACAAAAAAGGTTAATATTTAACATTAATAAGACACTATTACAATATCAGCCAGCCAATATTACGAACATTTAAACATAAAAACATTATAATTATTAAAACTTACATAAATACACAGTATCACTGATGAAGGGCCACTTGTAAGATTGCCTCGTGGGGTTGATTTTGACGAGATGGAACTCCACCGCTGAGGTAGAGCGAATGAGAGAAGACTGACTGTTCAACCACTAAGAGAGGGCGCTCCTGCTTGCTTGCTAGTTGAGGGGTAGCGCCACTGGGGAGGAGGAGGAGGGGAGGGAGGGTATAAAAATGTCCTTCGAGCCCTTGTTATAATATTATACTTTAACTTATACCATAGGACTTGTTATATATTATAAATAATATCATGTTTTTATGTATGGAGAACGGACATGAAATTTTGAACTGTAAAAATGAATAAAGGGTACAAAATTAGCTATTTTGAATTTTTTGAGATTTTTTTAGTCCTGGAATTATTAAAAAAATATAAATATATGTATATTGAAAGTGTGACCACGCCCACTGAAGGCTTCAAAAGTCGTCTAGGCTCTATCTTTTTTATTAAGGATCCAGGAGGCCAACATAGCTTACAGAACTTTCAATTCATTATTTGAAAATAGTTCCGGGATCCAAAAAAATATAAAAAAAATCAGAAGAGCATAATTTGGTACCCTCTATTCATTTCTGCAGCAATAATAATAATACCATTTAATGCAGGTTTTTCATTAAGCATTTTTAATTTTTTTTTTTTTTTTGCTATTTATTGTGCTTATATTATAGTCATTTTTATTGGTACTATTATTATGTGTTTTTGTTTTTTTTGTATGTTGTGTTATTGACTTTATTATATTTGGTCATTGGTTCTGTAACTGTTGCCGAATAAATAAGAATTTATTTATTTATTCATTAATTTAAATTCAAAAATTTATTTTTATGCATTGTATATTTTTATTGGCATATCGATTGTTTATAACATATTATGCAGATTTATTTTCATACAGTTTCATTTTATGATTCAATTTTTTTAAGTTACACCATGCATACAGGACGAGAAGTTGTTATATTTCAAATTATATAACATGTTTATATAATTTAGTAATTGTTATGATATTTATATTATTGTTTTTGATAAATTTGTTTTGAAAAGTCATATATTTTCATATATTTACTCTAGTTTATAAGGGAGTTGTACGTATAACTGATATCCTATACAGTACAAATCGATGCAAGTATAGTTATAATTATTTATGAGGATGGTACATTCTTATCTCGTTTTATTGATTTTGACTTGTTGAACATTGTTTGTATATTTTTATTGGCTTATTGTCGTTCGATTTTTATTATTATTTTTTTTTTATAGTTTTATTTTACGAATAAATTTTTTCCGTATCAATGTTGAATATATTTTAGAATATAAATGTCAATTCAAACGTATTATACTTAATTATAATTTTAATCATTACAAATGTTTAGTGACGTCACAAAGACCCAAGATCATATTGTGAAAATATTTTCGTCTCTTTAAATTTTAACTTTGTATTTATAGATTGTTATAAGAATTTCAGTTTATGCCATTTTAGGTTCACTTTTCAAAAAAATTATTTACAAATATTTTTTTCTCACTTGCATTTATAAAATTTGCTAAAGAAAAAAAAATACTCAAAATAGGCAACAACTTTATCTGAAAAAAGCAAAAGTATATTTTTTTAATTCAAGACATTTTCAAGAAAATAGAATAACGAATAAACAAATAGGATTTGATATATGAATCGACTTATTGTTATTTATTTTATCTAAATTTTAAAAAATAAGATGTGAGAGCTATAAAAATTTTCAAATGATTTACTGCCTTTTTAGATGGTAAAAAAAAATGTAGGTAGTTAGGATGATATTGCACACTAATTTACTGTTAACTCCTATTGGAGTATACACCTCAATTTTTTTTTATTTTATTTATTTATTTTTTGCTACCCTGATTTTGTTTTCAGATTTATTAGTCCTGTAACTATTTTTAAAAAATCATTGAAATTAGAAAGAAAGTGACACCTCTTAACACCTCTCAATAAAAAATAGACTGAAAGGAGCTTGGGTTCAAACCTGACCTCGGCAAAACGTTTTAGCAATATTTCCCGACCTTTAAAATATCTGAAAAAAACTAGAGTGGCAAAACTGTGCACTCTTTATTTATTTTTGCAATAAAAATTTTGAGGTCGATACTCCATTGCAATCTTAAATCAGGTAAAAAATGTTTTCAAACGAAGTCACCGTATAACATCCATAGTAAAGTAACGTTCAGAATACCCGGAGGTGTACAAACAAAGTTGACATACATTCATTTTTCTCTATTTAAATAAAGTTTGTAATGCTATTGTAAACATGTAGCATCAATTAATCATCTGTCCAGTATAAGGTATTTGCACTAGTGAAAAATTATTGACTACAAACAGCAAAGAGCACACGACGATTTTTCCACAGCTGTGACAACGCCAGAGGCTGTTTGTCACCACGGTGCACATATGAGTTACCTGGCGCTTACGTGAAAACATGGCGCCAACATACCAGATGGCGCCAGAAATAAAATTTAGCATATCGCGTGAGTCAATCCATTATTTGTATCTTTTCATCGTAAAATTTTATCATTTTTTTTTTTTCTAATTTAAATAAATGAATTTTTGCTACTAAATTTAATATTACGCTTTAAAATGTTCTATTATCTTTAACCCTTGTCAACTTTTTCTATCCGACGATAAAGTAGTACATTTTATATAAAAAAAAGGTACTTAAATAAATAATTTGACTTCTAGAAAAGTTTATTTATGTGTTCAAGCACTTTTCATGCTTTATTATTTACAACTTTTATTTTTTTTTTAACTTATCATAGTTATATTGAACAATGAAAGAAGTTCTTTGTTATGACATTTATCAACAATAGTAGTTTTTTATACATGATTATTGCATTGTTGTATTAAAATACTATTATCAGATGGATTCCTATATACAGTACATATTTAAGTATACAGTATACAGTGCATATGTTATGTGCTGTACGTATAATACAGTACGTATATCTCAAACATATAGCCACCTACTTTTCTATCCCAGTAACCTCGTATTCATTTACCTCTTTCATTCAAAAGATTGTCGGGTACCATAAAGTATAGAGTCGGCTTCCCTCTAATTCTGTCTCTTGAAGTAAAACGTGTGCAGAAAAGTCATAACTATAAAAAACAAATAAACACATAATCACTCTAGTAAATAAATATTCAATTTTATTATTGCTTAGTAATTTAATGTAAATAATTTAAAGTTATTATCAACTTTTCTGCTTCATACACGTGATGTACTTACAATTATTTATGCATTTATGTTTTCTAATTGTTAAATTTTCCTAAGTATATTATTATTTTAATCATTAAAAGGGATGCTATTCGTAACTTCGTTGTGCTTTAGTTCTTTACAAGACTGTTATAGTGTCACCTGCCAACTATCATATTATGTAACATGTGGGAAGTGTAATAAATAAATTGATACAATATATGGAATGTATCTTCAGCTTCATTAGATATATTTTTAATTAAAAGTAAAGTATTTTTCATTGGAAGTTAACATTCCTATAAAAAGTTTAGTTCTAAAATTTTATATAATACACAATGAGAAAATAATCAATTAATTGATTATCCTTAAAATTTTCCCTGCACAGAAGTTTCATCTGATTGTTGATTCATTTAATCAATTATTCATTTACGAACAGACCAATTAAGTATTATAAAATACATATACTATATATAATTATCCTGTATTGATTTTTTTTTATTTTATTTTGAAATTTGTAAGTAATTATTTTTTACTCAAGGAAGTAAAAATATGAAAGAATTCTTCCTCTTGATCAATTTTGCAGGTTATTATTTTTTTTCTCTCTAGCTGTAATTGAAATCTAGAATGTTAGTATTTTCTTTGATTTCATCGATAAATAATTTTATTAAAAAATTATTCTATATCCACAACAAGGAAATAATAATTATTATTTTTCAATAAATAGAATTCTTTATAACATTTTCCAATACCTCAAAATTGGTTTATGCTGAACTTATAAATCAATAAATATTTTTGTCTAAATAATATTTTTAAGCAATAAAAGCTAACATAGCTGGCCTTGTATTTCTTTTTAGTTCTAAGGTATATAGTCCATATTAACAATTAAATTCCAGCAGTGATTCAAATTACTTAAAATTTCTTGAACTAATAACTAATATAATTAATTATATTTCATAAACTTGCAGAAATGAGCAAATGTTATAGAAACTGCGAAAAGAAAGATTATTCATTGATTTTATTTACAATGTTATAAGCTTACTACAGCATTTCATTCCTCGTCCGGAATAATGAGCTATCTGCCTACCATGATCTCATTGTAATAATGAGCTATCTGCTATTCAGGTGGGTGAGCGCGACAATGAGCTTTATTTTATATTGATTTTCAGCTCATAATTGTGCTCACCTGAAATAACAGATAGCTCATTATTTTGGACGAGCGATGATATTCTGCTATTGGCGTAAGCATTAAAAATATTTTCAGCTAGCCTTTTCCAGTTTATGTTCAATTGATTGTATTTTAGCAGCATATCAGAAATTTTGAGCAACTAATTTATAAATGAAGTTTATTGTAGCAAAAATTGTTTTGAATTTGACGAGATTCTCTGACCTTAAGGTTTCCTTTACAAACTTTCAATCCAACCCTCCGTGAGTTATTGAACGTGTCAAAGTTACTCGGAAAATCTTTCTCAAGTTCATACTTTTTGTCAACATTGACCGTAACTTTGTGCAGAAATAAGAGAGATAAAAAATGTATTTGAAATTTTTTTACCAACAACATATGTGTGCTATTTTTTAATTTTAGAGTTTAGATTTTATATTTTATTCCTTAATATTATTCATAGCTTGTGTTTTCTTTTCCCTGACAAAAGCTACAGTACTAATCTAAAATTTAAAATTAATGCATTTTCAGTGGATGTCAAAAGTCCTGTATATCGCAAATAATAAAATAACAATTTTTAATATTTAGAAAGAGTAATATTCGCCACATTGTTGCTTTTGTTCTTTACATCAGGACTGTTATCATGTCACCTGCCAACTGTTACAATGCTGACGATGTAACATGTGGAAAATGTAATAAATTAAAAAAAAAATACTATTTACACAGGATTATAAGTGCATTAATTGATTTCTTTGTTTTTGTTTGTTTGATTTTTTCCCCTCTAGGAAGCATTTACGAAACCATTGATATTTTTTTTAGAAAAATTCACAGTCACAATTTAGAATATAAAAGAGGCTGAAACTTAAGTTCCCACCATGCTTAAAGGCTGATTTTTTTTCTAAATTAATTGTGAATTACTATTTACGAACAGACGAAATTAATGATCTGCAAAAGTTTCAAATGAAATTATTTTCACTATTAAGTCATTATTCATCTATATACTATAAATTAATTTCTGGTATAATCATAACAGAATAATGAATAATATACTGTTATTTTTATATTCAATAGAATTAATTGTACCCATGGTAACTGTGCAATGCAATCCCACTCAATTTTATTTAAAGAACTATATACAATTAAATATTAATATAAAATATAAGATATTCATGCAAGAAAGCTATTTATAATTGAACGCGTACAAATTCAATAGCAAGTAAAATCATTGAAATTATATCCTCTTTTTTAAAATTCTATGATTAATCCACTTGACTGAAAATTTCAATTAAAAAAATGCATTTCTAAACTGCAATTTTTTAAAACGTTTTTGTGATTGATTTTTACAATACATAGTAATAATAATAATAATAATAATAATAAACTATTAGATGCTGAATTTGACTTCAGAACAATGGAGTATCGAACTCAATTTTTTTTTATTACAGAAATGGATAGAGCGTGCAAAGTTACGCTACCCTGATTTTTTTTTTCAGATTTTTTACAGCCCGGGAACTATTTCTAAAATTTTAAAAAATTATTGAAATTTATAATTTTTGTGACGTCACGAGGCGCCGCTCTCTAAGAAAAAGATAGGACTTGCCGCCTTGTGACGTCACAAAAAGGACTTTCAATAATTTTTTAAAAATACTTCCCGGGCTCAAAAAAATCTGAAAAAAATCAGTGTAGCATAACTTTGCACGCTATATCCATTTCTTCAATAAAAAAAAATTAAGGTCGATACTCCGCATTATTTTCACCGTACAGTAAGAACTTTTTAGGTTTCAGACCGTACATTAAATAGGCTAAAATTAAATCTTATTTTTAGTACTTTCGCACTTTAAAGTACAAATTTAGTACTGAATAAATAGTGTTATAATTATTATTATTATCAACAATTAGCTTGATGGATACAAAAGTTAAATGCACTGCAAATATTTCCGCAACATTTCAACAAATTCACCTGTCATTCAGATAATACTTTGCATATTCCTATCTGCTTAGCTTATTATGACACTAACAAAGCCCTTTGTGAATTCCTTTAATTATGCATGCATTTATGCTGATTTACAATACAATTGTACATCCAGACTGTTTTCAAATGCATACAATGTTATTTTCTCTCTATTTAAATTGTAAAACATAATGAAAGCAATTAGTATAGACAAATCAAATTAGTTTCATTACTTTAAATGCAATTACAATAGATACTGAAACTGACTGTAATTATCATTCGACATTAAAACTATGCATCACTTTTTAATTGTGAGATGCAGTATGCAGCTTTTGCAAATCATGCTAGTGTTAATATGTTGAACGGTGTACTCTCTGTGAGCACATTGGTTATGCGCCCGCACGAGGAAGGTTGAGGGTTCGAATCCCGGTCTAGGGTGAGAAACTATTCACCACTTTTTCTCGGTTCGGACAAGGACCCTGCATTCGGGAGGTGCATCTTAGGATGTGCCGGGCTTACTGCTACAGGTTTCCATGGTTTCCTGTAGCTAACATGTCAAATGGCGGAAAGTTTGAATTAGGCCATATGCCATGGACGCTTGTTTTCGCGATCGATTTTGTTATAGCAATATTGTTAATTTTGAATGCTAACGCCATTAGTAGAATATGCTGTTATAGTGAGCTAACATTGTAAATAAAAATAAATATTTTGAACATTTTCTACGGGAATATGTTTTAAACTCTCATTTTTTTAAATATAATAAATAATGTATAATAAATATAAAATAAAACAAATTTGTTAAATAGAATAACAATTTTTTCGTGTCAGATCTGATTTTTAAGTATAAAATATTATATAAAATTCTGAAACCTTACACTTATTGGCAGATTATTTTAATTAAATTTTAAGTAATGGACAACCTTCAAGATAATTTTATTGCATATTTGGATAGTCAAGGACCTCAAGTTATTGTCAATTTTTTGTTGAAATCTCTAACGCCTTCAAAATCGTTAAGAAATATTTTGTGACGTCATAGTCATGCAACGTCTTTCCCTATGCTTGTGTGTTAAAAATTTCCCATGACTATGACGTCACAGCGTTTTTTTAACACGATTTAAAGGACTTTTGAGGGTTTTAAAAAGTCTGAAAGAATTAAAATATTGACAAAACATAATTTACGAGGTCCTTTATATAAATGTGAAATATACAATAAAAAAAAATGTCACAAATGTCCATTATTTACTCCAATGATTTAAAAAAAATGCTTAAAACTTCATTAGAGAGCAAAGTTTCAGACTGATGCTATCGAATTCTGAGAGTTGTTTGGTCAAAAGATAGCCGAGGAGTTGAAACTGAGCTCTACGATCAATAATTGTGTCATTATTTTCGAATTGAAACTTCCAAAGGTACAAAACGATTTGCAGACGATACACGAGGATGAGATTTGATAAAATGAAAAATAGAAACGACAATTAATATAGCACAGTAAAATAATATAAATTAAAAACAAAATATAACTGTCATTCTTCATTTTCGGCCAAAATGACACTAATATTATTTTTTAACATCAGAATGTATAGAAAGGAATAAGAGAGAGAGAGAGAGAGAGAGAGAGAGAGAGAGAGAGAGAGAGAGAGATTCCTGTTTAAAAAATTAAATTCTTTACAGGTCCTTGCAAGGTGTTTAAAGACTTTAAAGTTCTTTATTACCAAGCACACATCAATTCTTATAAAACCATGCTTAAATGTCTTGAAAAATCTTGTCAAGCTCCGAGAGAGATGGTCAAATAGACAATCAATTTGTCTACTGCTTGGCAGTGTCCAAGCAGAAGACCACACCACACTGCAATAAATTTAAGTTGGTGTGACAAAAGAGCAAACACAAATTCCGTAAATCTGAAACATACCCAAATTAAGACAGCAATTTCCTCTTCTGAACTGAAATGAAAATATATACGAAATTATTTCATGCAATGACGTCAGTATAATGTAAATAGTAAAATAATTTATATTTGGTATATGAAGTCCTTAGAGGGTACACAGTTTTATGAAGTACTGAGGGATTTGAAATTATTCCAATTTAAACTTTGTGCTATAAAAGTCATTCAGTGCATGTTTTTGTATGTCCCTTGTTTAAGATGACAAATTCATGAAACTCAATTATTACTAAGGAAGTGAGTTAGAGGGGAAAGAGAGAGAGAGAGAGAGAGAGAGAGAGAGAGAGAGAGAGAGAGAGAGAGAGAGAGAGAGAGAGAGAGAGAGAGAGAGAGAGAGAAGACACGCAACCATTGCTCTTTTGTGTCAAGAACTATTTGTAAGAGGATGGATTAACTTTAAAACCGGCTGCTTTTGCCGCAGACGCGACGCCATGTCTGAACCCAGATACGTTACCGTACGTCACACCGCTGACTTTTTAGGCGCATTTGATTGGTTACATGCTAATAGTAGCGGTAAACATTAAAAAAATATGTGGACAAAGGTTCTTTTTCGTGAGATTTACCGAAGGTTGACGAGAATTGTCGAGTATTAAGGTTCCGGTTTCTCGATACAACGTCCTAAACCGTCCTCCCAGTATACAGTCGTTGCCATATACCAAAACAGTTTATTCCACTTCACATATATTTTAAAGAGAAATCGTCGTTGAATTTGATGCACTAAAGGCTTCTCAAGCGTAATAATCCTGATTAATTTAACTTTGGCTGAATGTTGTTGATGATTAGCTTTATATATAATGCAGTTGTATACTTATATAACATTCAATTGCTCATAAACAGCTTAAAGTAACCCCTTTAATATACCTGTGATTTAATTAGCTTTTCAATTTAATACCTGTGTGGAAATCTGGAACAAAGTTGTTTGAACTAATTGCATATTGAATGTTGCTATTTTGCGAAGTTGTTATAAAGGGTATACGTTTAGTAAACTGGTAGTAAATTTTGAATACTTATTCATTAAATTGAAATGAAGGTATTTAGGATACCTCATTATATAAGTCCTATCATAAAGTAATGGTTTTTAAGTAGATTATATTACACACCTACTTAGAACATTATTTATTTTTATCAAAATTTTCTATAATATTTTGTTTTTCGTTATTTCCTTTATTTATGAACAAAAACATTAACAATATCATATTTAGTTGAATTTATAGCAATACACAGGAATATTTTTCACTAAAATATAATGATTTAATACTACTTTATATTGAAACTGTGATAATAATAATTTATTTGTATAAAACGATTCAACAATATTTTTCACTAGAATCCAAAATTTTATTATTAACACTGTAAAATAAGTTCTATTTAAATTTAAATCTTTTATAGGAACACCTGCACACATCTTTACAGCAAGTTTTGATTAAATGAACATTTTACTTTGTCACTCCTCCCCATGCACACGAGGATTCACAAAACACCCTCTTCCACATCCGTTGTCCAGGTAACGCCATGAATAGAACAGCTTTTAGCATGAAGGTTCACCTTTCAAAACAAATTACATGGACTGAAATATTCTGGAAAAGTCTCTTCTAGCTACACAGATTTGTAAAGGTAGATGAAATATATTTTCAACACATCAGATGTAAATTTTATCTTCAGATATTTATAAAATAATTCATAATTTGAATTTCGTTATGAGATAAAAAAAATTTATAAGCATTCAGTTAATGTAATTAAATTGGGGATTATTAGCACATCATTTTGCAAAAATAGTGAACCAAAATTTGAATTAAACATGAAGTCATTGCTGTACATTTTTATTTATTTACAAAAATATTGAGGAGAATATATTAAGAAAGGTTCCTCTATATTTTTAAATTTCTAGAAAATTAGATTTCAGTTTAGAGTATAATTAAGGGGCCTTGGTTGGACTGTATTTGTATAATGATTTAATAAACACCGGTATTACACAGGACAATTAATTTTTCTAACTATTGCATACAAATTTTCCTTACAAGAAAACTTGAACTCCATTTGTTTGTGCGGGGATGAAATTTTCTTGCAAGGAAAAATTGTATGCAAAATTGTATGGTGTAATACAGACTTTAAAAAAATATATATCTGATATTTACAATATGATAAAATGGGAATTAAATTAATCATTTTTTTTTTTGAAATTTTAAGATTTTTTTTGGGGGGGGGGGGGAACTCTGAATATTTTCATATTTATTTAAAAAGCTGAGCATTTATTTAAAAAAAATCTTACAACAAAATTCATCAAATATTTAGTTATTTTATAGTAAAATTATTCTACTATAGTAAATAGTCTGTGAACATCCATGGTAGATTATTATCAATTCCTTCAGTAAGTTATATTTGCTAGTTACCCCAACTATAGTTAATTTCTATCACCAAAAGCAATTTTGCACCGTTAATTCAATTTAGTTCCCCATCTGTTAGCGTCACATTTGCTGCATGCAATTTGCCAATTTATAATTAAGAAAACTAATATTATTGTTCAAATTATTGGTTCATTATTGCTTCGTAACTTAATCTACATTATTTGTTTCCAATTATTTACTGTAAAAAAGTGATAGTAATATATAGTAATTTAAGACAGAAAATTGATTTTGAAATGGAGTATTGTCCTCAATTTTTTTTATTGTAGAAATAGATAGAGCGCGTGAAAAGTTATGCTACCCTGATTTTTTTCAGATTTTTTAGAGCCCGGGAAGTATTTTTAACAAATTATTGAAAGTCCTTTTTGTGACGTCACGCGGCAAGTCCTATCTTTTTCTTAAGGAGTGGCGTCTCGTGACGTCACAAAAATAACTTTCAATAATTTTTTAAAAATAGTTCCCGGGCTCTAAAAAATCTGAAAAAAATCAGGGTAGCATAACTTTGTACCCTCTATCTATTTCTGCAATAAAAAAAATTTAGGTCAATACTCCATTGTTGATTTATTCTTAATTCCTATAAATTTCAATTCTAAATCAATTGTTATTTTTTTTTAGAAATTGGGAGACTTCACATATTTTGAAAAATAATTTTATAAGATGGATATTTATTTTAAAACTTTAAAGTAATGATGATAAATTAAAACTGAATAATTTTTTATTTTTTTTTTATCTTTATCGCATTGAAATGTAATTATTATTTTATTTTTACTGCAAAATATGTAAATTAAATTCAAATTTGTTTCTTCATCACTGTTCTTTACGAAGTTTTTTTATTTATCTTTTATAAAGTTGAAGAACAAAACTTTAAAATCATTCTTTTATAGTACTCAACGCACTTCAATTCTAAAAGTTCTATATTGAACTATGGAAGTAGCTATTTACACTTCTGAAGTGACCGAACTTTACTATACTGCTCTCAATAGACATTATCACTCGAAGAGGTGTGTGAAGGTTCGAAATATATTTCTTCTTACAAGCAGTGTAGGCACATTGGATGCACACCGGCCGCACATGAGGAAGGTTGCGGGTTCGAGTCCCGGTCTAGGGTGAAATACTTTTTACCACTTTTCCAGGGTTCGGACGTGCCCTGCATTCGGGAGGTGCACCGGGCCTAGCTACTATAGGTTTCCATGGTTTCCTGTAGTTAACATGCCAAATGGCGGGAAGTTTGAATTATGCCATGGCCGCTCGTATTTGTACGAGTTTGTTTTAACAATACTGTTTTTAAGTTTGAATGCTTAATACGCCAATAGCAGAATATGCAGAATATATTGCTATAACAATGTACCATCCGTTTATTTAAAATTTATCATTAATTAGTCAATTTCTCGGCTTTCAGTCATGCCAATCGACGGCTTATTTGTTTGGTTCTTTGAACTGTTGTAAATTGTTGACTACGGTACTTTTTTTTTAAAATCCCACAGTAAGTCGTGTGAGCTAGGCAATGAATCAATCAATCAATCGAAAGAGGAAGTTGAAAAATACACTTGTGAATTCTACAAGATTTTTATTTGTACTGCATTATACCAAAAATAGAGAGCTAAATTAGTGAAGTAATCTGAAGGTGGCGCGTGTGACGCAAATAACGTCATTGAACTATCCGGTCAATTAAACTATCAATTTTATAAATAACTCTTCTAAACAACCACGTTACTATGGAAACAATTAATTAAAATAGTCCAGTGTTTGTCAGCTGTAAACATTACAGACAGCTAGAAACTTTTGACCTGTGGTGTACTTACTCTGATTACTCCTATACTTACTGTAAAGTTTTATATGTGTAATGTAACCCAAGCAGTATCCCAGAGGTCAGTGGGTGAAAAACACATTCAAGTATAACACTTGAGAATCGTGGAAATTAATTAAATTTATACATACATGTACAAATGTTTGTGCATTTGTTAGGTTACTTCAATTTGTTTATCTTGTTTGAGAAATAGGGGAAAGAAAATTGGATCTCTTCAATCCGTATAAGTTTTCTTTAGTAATAATAATTGATTAAAATTATGTGCATAAATTATTTTTTTTCCTTCTTCGAATATATGTAATAATTAAGTATATTTTTTATGTGGTGTTTTACTAATATAATAGATATAATAATAATAGAACAACAAAAATATAATAGATGTAGTTGATTTTTTTTTTTTTTTTTTTTTTTATTAAAAAAAATGATTAAAAAAACTATCAGATTTCCAAAATGAACAATTATTAACTTGTAAACTTTTGTGTAAATATAACAAAAACAGAGAAAAATGTGTTACTAAATTTATAAAATTGCGAGTTTGTTTTTTCCCCAACAAAGCAAAAATTTCTAGGGATTCAGTTGTATAGAAAAATAATATAATAACGCTTCAATCATTCAATTTTTTAACTTCAGAAAAAACTGCTTTTGATACTCCAATTTTCTAAACTTATGTGGCTGCTGATTTTAATTAAATTATATGCTAGAAAATTAGGTAATAAAAACAATAATTAGTATCTCAACAATTTTCATTTTTTAGTTATTATACGAGCAACAAAAATAAGAAATTAGAAACCAATAACATTATTTAGAATATATTTTTTTTTCAGCAAATATCTATCATATTTTATGATTTTTTTTTTATGATGGTTTATTTATTAAATTATTAATTTTTGAGAAGATTTTAATATACATAACAAATAAAATAAAAAATGAACTTTCATAATTTTAATTGTGAATAATTAAATTGTCTCTCACCCTTATAATATTCTCATACAAATTATTAAGTTAACTTGATAAAAAAGGTACACTATTTTATTTTTTGCGCGTGTATCAAATTGCTACCGTGGTACGTTCTCGAAGGTATCAAGTTCTCCAATCAAATTAGATTTGTTCTATCCGTGGAGAAGATTAACCGTCTCTTGCCCGAGGCTGATAGATGATGGTTGAAACTTCTAACACGTCAAATCAAGAAGGAGTCTCGCTAGATCAAGGATGATGGAATTGCTGAGGATGGCTTACAACTGTTAATTCAAACACTGGATTGGTGAGCATTCATCGTGACGTCACCAACCCTTTGTCCTACTATTTACTATCAAGAAAAAATTAGGCGCACGTATAAGATCCTATATGGAGCAATTTTTCGATCGCAAATCCTTAACTCCTTAAATAAACTCCTAAATATTGACACTACACTAATATTTTACATTTGCTGCCTTGAAAATTTTATTATTAGCCTCAATTTAGTTTAATTAAAGAGAGTCTAAAGAATTTCGCGGTATTAGTTTTGACCTGGGAGTGAGATAAACGTGCGCAGAAGGGTTGCGCACTCATGCTTGGTGGTTGTTATGTAGCAAATAAGTCAAAATTGGTAAACGAACATTATTCAGTTAGAACATGGCGAGCAAATCGGCAGATGGATGCTTACCATTGAGAAACTTCGATACTCGACAATTTTCGTCAATAACCTTCAGAAAATTCCTCTAAATAAGTCACGTGCTCGAGCGGTCGGTTTGAAGATGTTAATAGCGCTGGCGGCCAAAGCGGCACCTGAAGTTAGGTAATAGCCAATTAAATGCACTTAAAAAGTCAGCGGTGTGACGTATCAGGTTGCCGTTGCGTTTGTGGCAAAAGATGCCGATTTGTAAGTTAATCCATCCTCTTTATAAATAATTCCTGCGGTAATTTGACAATTTTTGTCAACCCTCAGAACAATAGACAATCATACTGGTCATGGTTCCATTTTCTTATTTCATAATTAGAAAATATCAAAATAATGCTTTCCTGATTTTTTTTTTATTTTTTTTTAACATTGAAATTATATTAATGAAGGTGATACTACATAATTAGACGCCTATGACGTCATTTTCTCGCACTGTGATAATGATTTCATGTGTGTCCGATCAGGTAGTACCACTTTTTATTCAGATAATTTCAATATTTTTTAAAAATTAGTTCCCGCACTTTAAAAAAAATCAGAAAAACATTAATTATGAATATTTTTAATTATGAAATAAAAAAATAAAACTATTATTGTTCTATTTCAGTAACCGTTTTAGACCAATCAAATGCGTGTTTTATCATGACGTCACAAGGAGACAACGAATGGTGTGGCGGCAAAAGTAACTTATTTCAAAAGTAAACTATCCTCATCAATTCTATCACCCTTGTCTCTTGCCTGTGTGCCATAAGAAACACAAAGTGTTGGCACCAAACTTCAAGCAATCAATTTTATAAAAGGTTTGTCCAGACAGGATAAATGAAGCTTCATTTTTTTTTATTTTTTTTTTTATTTTTTTTTTAGTATTAAAAATAAAGCTTCAAACTTCATGAACTCTTTTAATGGATTGTCTATCCAATAAAACTTAAATTACAATTTTTAAAAAGCTTGGGAATTTTATCACCAATTATAGGATTTATATTAATTTATACATTGATTTATAACTTTAATTTTGAGATAATAACTAGGCAATCAAAATAACACTTACCTGGTAATATTAAAGTATAAAACTTATATTTTTTACAATTTAAAATATATATAACTTCATAACAGAGGCTTCAAGTTAGTGCACCTTGCGATGCTCATTTGTGATCGCTTAAGCTCATCTTGCACTTGAAAATAAAGCAATGTGTTTTTTAAACTTTTCTCGGTAATAAATAACATTAAAATCAAAATCTTGCATTATCCTCTGTATTTTTCAGTGTGCTGCCACTTATGCATCACCGCTCGACATCGCTCTATTATATGAAAATTTCTCTTTTAAAACAGCATTTTTATTAATTTAATAACAATGTTTTACACCTTAATCCGTTGGATGTATAATTAATTAGTACAATGCAATTACTTTATAAATAATTTTATTATTACTGCTATTACTGCCTTATTCACTTACCATGAAAATTTTCTCCCTTTTCCGTATTAAAATCTAAGTGAAAATAACGAGGAAAAAAACAAGTAACTTACGTATTATATTAAAGCCGTTAAAAAAAGTAGCCACATGATAATTATAAATCTCATTAACAATGCCTTGTAGGATTGAGGTCATCCTAATTAGTTACCTCAGATGTGAAATAAACTATTTTTAATTATATTTTACACAGGTAAGCTAAGTTGGTCAAATTTGCATCTTAATTGGCTACATTAATTATTTTTATGTAAAACTAGTTTACGGTTAGTAGGGTTTAGTTGTAAATAAGGAAAAATGTAAAATGCATTATTTTATGCAGGAAAAAAACGCAAAATATTCCTTTTTAAATTATTATAATTTAACCCGTTTTTTTTATGCAAAATAATATTGTATATAAATTCATGTAACAATAAATTATTAAATCCTCAACTTTTTAAAACAAACAGAATTGATTTCAGTAAACCTTATCATAGTACGCAGTTACATATTAAAATTGCGAGATAAAATATTTTATAAGAAAAATAAAAAATATTTGCAAACAGTATAAAAATAAAACCCTGCATTAATTTATGCAAAAAATATACAATCATATCGTGCAGTAAACTTATAAAAAACAACATATAATATATAAATATGAATTATTCAAAGAATAATATTTATCTCAAAGAAAATAACAATATCAGACCATGTTCTAAAGGTAAGTACACTTTTTTCTCATAAATTTCTATGTATTTATGCTTTTACAAATTAATGCAACAAGGAAGTCAAAATTTAAAATTTTTGGCGATACAATAGGTGATGATTGTTGATAAAGTGTATTTATTTTCCTTTTAATAGGATTGTCACGAGATAAAGCTAAAAATGGACGTGGGTTTTTATAGAAAATTTGTGAGAAAGGGTGTACTTGCTGCATATTATTTTTACTATTACCATATTGTTGTGTAGTGGCAAAGGTTCACATGCAGAAACTTTTGAGAAAGACTGCAATATTATTGATAATATGATAATTATGGAAACAACGTTTCATTATATTAGGTCTGTTCGTAAATCCTGCCCGGTGTAAATTGTCTTCACCCAATCGACCTTATGTCCAAGTGCATAAGGTCGATTTGGTGAAAAAAGTGTACACTGGGCAGGGCTACGAAAATACCTAATATAAGCCAAAATTTCAGAAACTTGAACGTTTAGAGGAAGGAATTAAAAAAAAAAAAAAATCTGAAACTTTATTATCAGTGAGAATTTAATAAAATATTAACGGTACGCTTATCTCTTTTCGTTTTCACGAAAACATCAAAATCCATTGTGATTAATTTCATTTTTTTTTTTTTATTTGAAATGTGTCACGGTTAAGCGAACTTACTTGATTATCGTTAAGTGTATTGATCGGCTAGTAACATATTAGACGAGAAAGCAAATGACGGGATCAATTTACATTATAATGTGACGAAAAATACACTGTGAAAGCATTTTTAGCTCACCAAAATTTCTTTAAAAGTTGGTAAAAAATGTATAATATTATTACATGTAAAACTATTAGTTTTTTGACATTAATTAAGAGCCAAAATTGTCTGTTGATTTAACTATCTGTTTTACAAAATATTTAAGTAAAATTATTTTAATTGCCATTAAATATATATATTTTTTTACACTACATTAATAGACAATAATGGTTGCATTTTTTTATTTCATAATTAGAAACTATACCTAAAATAATGCTTTTCTGAATTTTTTCGGATTTTTCGGAGTGCGGGAACTAATTTTAAAAAAAAAAATATTTAAAATACCTGAATTTGGGTGGTACACCTGATGGGACAACCGTGACGTCATTTGTCGTGCTGTGATTGGCTGTCGATGACGTCACGGTTGTCCCATCAGGTGTACCACCCAAATTCAGACATTTTAAATATTTTTTTAAAATTAGTTCCTGCACTCCAAAAAATCTGAAAAAAATCAGAAAAGCTCAATTTAATGTATATTTTCTAATTATGAAATAAAAAAATGCAACCATTATTGTCTATTTTTTTCTGGAAAATAAAATATTGGAGAAGAGAAAAAAATGTGAACAATTTTCTTGTGGATGTTTTAAGTAAAAAGTATGAGTCAAAATCTTTTTGCAAGATTTTTTTTTCAATAATTTAAACAAATATGCCAGCTTTTTGCACTGCAAAATTTTGCCTATTAATTTTTTGCTTATTTTAAAGTAACATTTTCAGTAAGCTATCAATTAAGTTATTTGAAAAGCTCTGCTCACAAGATTGCTTACAAGTAAATTTATTAAGGTCTTTTAATATTAAATCAATATCTCTTAAATCAAAATCAATTGAATATCTCTTAATATATTAAGAGATATTCATGAATTATTGTAATTTTTAGAACTTTATACATGACGAAAGGTATGAAAAATTACTAAGCAAAATTAGTTTGTACAGTCAGCTATATAACGTGATAAATACATTGACTTCATTTTTATTTCACCATATCAAATCGTTTTTCTGATAAGTTATCCATCATTTTTGACAACCACAGAGAGAAACCTAAAAACTACTTTCTTCTGTTTATTTTTATAAAAAATAAAGCGCGTCAATAAAATTTATGATAATATCATTTGATCATTCTTTTTTTAAATTTTTATGAACTTCTATTATTTATATAACCATGACCTTTAAAAACATACCAGACAAAAATTTTACCAAGAAAATTCCCTATAGAAGAATAAACTTCATTTTTAATAGCTAAGAAAATCCTATTTGTTACTATAAGATTATCTTATATTTAACCGTAGGGGATTTTGAGATTTCTATATCTAATATTATTATATAATAAAGCTTATATTGTATATATTTTAACATTTGAAAATAGACTTTACGTACATGGAAATACATTATGTATCAAGTATATCTAGTTGTAACATGTCTCATTTGGTATGGGTCCTCCCTAAGGAAAGCCTGAAGGACTAGAAGGCAATAAAGCTGGATGAAGAGACAAGGGGGTGTGGTCTGACAGAATTTCGATAAAGTAGTGACACCTTAACTTTGTCGTGTGGGGTATTGTGTGGTAATAGTGATTTGCATATTACATAATACTGTATATATATACATGTTTAGTGTTTCCAAAAATTGTGTCTTTAAGCCACCATGCTAGAAATTTTGAAATTGTTCTCAGTACCTATTAATTTGAAACCATCTTCTACTCCCCCATTTACGAGTCTTCCGATAATGAGCTTATTTTCCTCTAAAAAATTCTTTAATGCCAAAAAATTGGTTTTCTGTTGTTGTTTTTTTCAAAGGTATGAGGGACACCGCAAAATCAGCTGACTTGAAGCTTCTATTGCGTGGTAAATGTGATTTACATATAATTATATTATACAATACACATACCTTGAATGCTATTTCAAATCAATTAATGACCAATGTGTGAAATAGCAACGCTGAAATATACGGAAAGCCCAGAAACCTTACACTTCCGGCTACTTCCGGAGGGAATGTTATGTAAGTTTGACTGTAGTTCTTCGTCAGCCTTGAAGACATACAACTTGTTGAGCATCACAACCACATCATGCAGCAAGTGACGTTTTCAAGACTTGGAGGCATATTTTAACTTTACGGTAAGATATGCGGGCTTATTAAAGCTTACAGTTCGCGGCGGGTTAATGTATAAGGATAAGGTAGGGAAAGGATAGTGCCAAAGCCTGTTGCGCTACTCAACATTCACTGAGGTGAAACTGAGGGAACCGTGGAAAACCTTAGTCAGGACGGACACCTCTACTTTTTATCAATGAATCAAAGTGATGTCCAAAGCCTGAGGAAATACACACAAGTGCATCACTGCACTGGATGGAAAGCGAGATGAATTTACCCCAGGGAGGGAGCAATGCAATTTTTACATAAAATGGTCATCTTTCCAAGTATAACTAAGTACGCTTGACGTAGCTTGACTTCGGTGTTCTAGCGAGACGCTCAACCTCTATTGGTTGGGTGTTATATTAAATAAAATTTGCTTAAAACATCACAGTGAATTTACTTTTGTCTGATTTTCTGCTCAAAGATATTTAGATTCAAATTTATAATTTGGCAATGTAAATCAATCTATACCAAAAAAAGTTTAAGTTTACCATGCCTTCATAATCTTCATGATAATGCTCAAAAATAGAGTAGGGGTAACTTTCTGGGTGTCACGATGTGCATCATGATAAATTTCTTAATGTTTAAATTGAAGTTCACCAAAATGGCGGATCATTATGCAACCAATCACCAAGACAGCTTGTTGTTTGCTACTGGCTAATTACGGAAGAATAATCAATTAATTGTAATTAATGTTTTTGATCTCATAAGTTTATATAACATGTATAACAAACAAAACTTTGTTTTACCAATTAAATATAGTAAATAATATATATACTATTGTTACAAATTCAATTAAACTAAGTTTGAAAACAATTTAATGATCCAATTAGTTGATATAAATTTACAAGAAAATTTAAGATCAAAGTTCAAGTCATTAGCTCATATAATTATAATAATATAAATATTGTACAATTGAGTCTTTAAATTGTAAATTTATAAAATAAATATTCAATTTGAAGAGTTTGAAGTTTTTCAGTTAAAAAGGTATAAAAGGAGCAAAAAATTAGCTGATACCATTGTATTTCTTTGCTGATATAAAAAATATTGCTTGGCTTAAGTGTTATAGTGAATTATTGTATTTTTCTCCCAACAAGGTTTCTATTATGACTTAATACTTCACCTGAATAAATTATCCATTATTTCATTTAATTTCTAATATTTTTAGAACCTTCCTCTAAAATTTTTCATTATTGTAAAAAACACCTTAATTAAGGATTAATGTCCCCTTGCTCAATATTTTCTGATGATAAACTAAACATATTTTTAGTCCATAAAAAAGAACAAAATAATTTTTATTAATGTAAAAAAACAATGAATTCGGTGTAGATTTTAAGGAAATAACTTTTTCGTGTGAAAAATATATTGATTTGACTAAAAATCACAGCAGTCTCCATTTAAAACAATGCTAATCTCAATGCTGAATATCTCGAAAAATTCACCAATTTTGGTCAAATATTTTTTATGAAAAATTCTTTCATGGTGTCAGGAAGGTTTACTGAAATTTTCAGAGTGTATAATTCAACGTCTACTAAGCCTATTTATCTTTTACCACCGACATCCTTAAGTCAAAATGTCAGAAATTTGAAAGATTAGAGGAAAGAATTATATAAAAAAAAAAAATACCTTTACGATCAAAGAGAATAGTGAAAAGGATCTAAACTTTCTTTGTAATAATGTGGTTTAAATATTTAAAAGGACACACTACATAAAGAAGAACATATTTTAATTAATTTTGAGCGGTGGGTGGTCTGAGAAATCTTTATATTATCAACATTATCACATAATATTTACAAGAAGTAATTTTCTCTCTTCTAACACGTAATGGTCACACGTTAACACCGGAAGATGAGTTTTAACGCCATTAAAATTGCAGGTGAGATATTAAGTAATAATTTTTTTATTAGACTCTTCATTTTTTCTTGAATTAACTTTTATTATTTTAATGGTGAGCTTTATAGAAATGACGTCATACTACCAAGAAAAGATTGGGCTCACTTAAGATCCTACACGGAGCAATTTTTCAATCGCACATCATTCCCCTTAAATAAATTCTGTTTGCCAGTTTAAAATTATGTATTGACACTAACCTTTTACGTTTGCTGGTATTATAATATATAATATTCGTATTCCCAGCTTAGTTTATGAAGACTTAAAAAAAAAAGATATGGTACTTGTATTCTGACTACGGAGTAGGAAATCTGAGCAGAAACTTTGCGCAATGGAGTAAAAATCTGCATATCATCAGCATATGAATATCCTCCAGATAGAACATGGCAACCGAATCGGCAGGTCAATTAATTCTCATCAGCAGTATTATATATATATTATTATTTTTTTATATTCTGATTCATATTCGTAAAATATTTATTTGTTTTCAATTTTGCATTACATTTATTACCAAATTGATTAAGGTATAACCTGAGAATTTGTCTGTCAAGGTCAAGAGGCGTGGCTATAGTGGCAACACTGTTTGCATTGGAATGCGCATAAATTTTTATGAGGGGGTGGTGACAACAGTCCTTGAGAACGTTGCCACATTTCTCATCACATATAGGAAACGATCATCGCCACGGTTCAAAATATATGAAAACAATTCAGAAAAATAGTCTAAAAAATTAGGTTTTAGTAAAAAAAAAAAAAAGTAAAAGAATCTGTTGTATAGTTTTTTGCAATGCTAATTAACAAATTTAACATTGGAGGTATACAAAATTCTCATTCAAATAAATTAATTATAATTAAACCAACGGTTAAAAAATTCCGAAAAAATTCAGAGCTAATTTGACGATTGTTGTGAGTCCACCAAATTAATTTGAAGAAAATCTGTTGTAGCGAATTTTTCGTCCAAATTTCTCAGGTTAAGCCTTAAGATACCTAATAGATTTGAAGAAACTATATATAATAACATTAGACTTACTTAAAAAATGTAAATGTTTACCAATCTATTAGGTCATTTTGTTATAAACAATTTGTCTAAAAATGAGTAAAAAACAAAGTGTTTTAATTTTAATACAATATTATTACACGTGGAAAAGATTTTGTAACGTAATAATTTTGTAGAAAAGCAATTTATATTTATATTCATTTTTTTTTCTACTCGTTATCTTCTCATTTCTTTTACAACACGAGTTGAGCTGAGAATTTATTATGGAATTATAACAAGTCATGACGGATAGACCACTAAAAGATTTACACTTACAAGACTGGAAACTTCTGGTGCTAAAATTTCTCAACCGCATGACTTAAGTCTAGGATTAGATCTCCGTACAAATTATTCAACATTCATCCTTCTAGTTATGTAGGCTATAGGCCTCTAGCGACCCACCAAACCAACCTGCATGCTTCTGTATTCAATATTCCAGGAAGAACTAAATCGAATATTATTTCTTCATTTATTGTTCCCTAAGGAATATGGTAAAATAATAAAATTCTATTATAAAAAAAAATATTCTTTATGAACAAATTTTTACGGAGAAAACAAAACTGTAATGACATCATGTGAATGTATTATTTCATGTTTTTACAAAGCAGTGTATTTTTAGTAAGGAACAGGTACGTTTTATATTCAGTTGGTAGCGGTTGAGAAATAGCTATACGTCCATATTCATTGCAATAGTTCGATCGTTTCTTCTTGATCCAATTTTGAGAATAGCCCGTATTTTATAGCCATACACCCAAGCATTGATGCATCAATTCCACAGAATCAGTGTATTATGGCAAGAATGTTATTTTTTTTAGAGATTCACTATTGTTGTTTTTTTGGGGTACGTAAGTATCACTAAAATTTGAAAATAAGTGACGTACAGTGCAAAAACTAAGCGTATTATTTCTGACATTTATGAAGCAAAGTGCTGAATTTCTAAACCTTATTAAATGCTTAATTTACAAACTTGAAGTAATGTGTTCAATTTTTAATTCTTAAATTGAAGATTTTTCACTGAAAACTTTTTCAACAATTCAAGTGATCTCATCAAAAAAAAAATAAAATTTGAAGCGGTAATATTATTGTTTAATATCTCTTACATTTGAAATGAGTATGTGATGAAAAAAAATAACGCTTGAAGTATATGTTATAGTGTCAAACGTTTCAAGTAATAAATTAATAACTCCATTTTTGACCGCGTATCGCCGTGAAAGTTGCACTAAATGATTTAGTGATAAATGCCCGCTAAAAACATTTCAACTTCTGAAATTCTGCTAAACATTAGAACGACCGTCAAAGGGTCTCTGAATTAATAATCGTACGATCGGATCGAGGTTTCTATGATCGATCTCTGTTTTTATAAAAGCAGATATAATATCATGGACTGTGCGTATAAATAATATGCTGTGTTAAATTTTATATGTAAAGCTTGCAGTTATTATATTATACTTTATTGTGAAATTCAGTAAAATTTAAGCTACAGTATTAACAATTTAAGTCAAGCTTTATAAGTAAAAATTATATTATTAGCATTGTGACGCATGTATATATTGAAAGTTATTTTAAAAAGAAACGTATTAAAATAAAGCAGTCAGCTTATATACAACTGTGCACAAACGTTTACTCTATGATATTTAGCTAGTTGAAGGTTTACTGCTTTTTTTCCTATCTACCAATATATACGTATTGTATGTAGACAGGCAAATTTATTGAGTTGTGACGTCATGAGCGCATATGGAACACACAACTGTGTAATTGGATAGTTGGATCACGGCTCTTCTCTCTTTGTGTTCGTCCTAGATAAAGTATTTTTTCTCCTCTCACATTCTCCCATACTATGCTCACAACCAACGTACAGTCTAATTTATATAGCATTCCTACCGGAAGTAGTCGGAAGTGATAGTTTTCTGGTCTCTTGTTCATCTCAGTGTCTTGAAAATTTGCAAACATGTTAGTACTCTTCTTACAAATTTGTAGCTGAAATTTGAAAATGCAAATGCCAGAAATTTCTCACTTTCAGGCAGGTACTTCCGGCAGGAATGTTAAAATAATTTGACTGTATTTTACTCCTCTATTACTATCATTATTTTGTTCTCTCTCATGTTTAGCTCTACTTTCAATGTTTTATTTTTCAAGCTCTTACGCTAATAATATACCCTTAATACTCCACTACACTTAATTCTCTCTTGTGCTCTTTTTGCTATCTGTCTCTCTATATATTTCACTACACTTTGCTATATGGTTTAATCATATAATTTCCTACCCTTAAATTATTTATTATTTTTCTTTTTATTCACCCTCATTCTTCCTCTCTTGCTCTCTCTCTCTCTCTCTCTCTCTCTCTCTCTCTCTCTCTCTCTCTCTCTCTCTCTCTCTCTCTCTCTCTCTCTCTCTTCCACTATAATTTTCCTCTTTTTCTCTCACAGAATCATAATACACTTTTGATTTTAATTGGATTAAATTATTTAAAAAAAATCTTCATTCATTTTCCATTTTTCCTCCTCATCATACAAAGCTCACATATAATAAATATTGTTATTGTCTTTACTCGTATTTTCTCTCACATTTTTCGTAATATTAATTTTTCAGTTTGCAACTCTTTTCCATCCCCCTATCATGTTATTTTTCATATAACAATAGAGAGAAAGTAGAGTGTTGGAACTACACGTTTCAGATTTTCAATCACAAAGTGTCAATTAGTTTTGGACCACATTGACTCGAACACACGACCTTACTACTCCAATATTGACCTTCAGTATAATTTATAGCTCACACATTAACCCAAGCATACACTAAACCTTGTTAAATTTCTTTTAACAAATTAGGTTGATGAAAATAATATTGAATTATTTTATACGAAACTATCAGCTTCAAAATAGCATATTTACATTTTATCATAAAGGTTATATTGTTTATATTAACACTTGAAAGTTAGTATCAATTGCAAATTTTGTTTATCTTTTTAAACCTTATATATATATATATATATATATATATATATATATATATATATATATATATATATATATATATATATATGGTTCCTAACCACAAGGAATAATGTTTTAGTTTTATATATGGAAAGTATATTAGTTTTCCTGGAAATTTTCACTGTTCCCTCAACAATAGTTGGATTGACCATGTGTAATCTGTCAACAATAACACAATAGCCAATTCAATACAGCATGGCCAGATAAAGTATAATATTCAGGTGTTGCAGATTGTGTAATGGACAAATAACATGAATTTTTTATTACAGAAATGAATAAACGGTGCAAATTTATGCTATTCTGTTTTTTTTTTCAATTTTTTAGAGCTAGGAAACTAATTAAAAAAATATTGGGAGTACAAAGAGGGGTGTCAATAGGTGTCATTTCTTAATAAAAGAAAAAGAAATAAAAGGGACGTGAGTTTAAATCCAAAAATTGTTTAATTATTTTAGTGATATTAATTTTCTCGGACTAAAAAAAAAAAAAAAAAAAAAAATAGAAAAAAATGGAAAAAATCAGAGTAGCATAGCTTTGCACCCTATATCCGTTTTTGCAAAAAAAAAAAAAAAAAAATCATGTTTATAAGTTGTTCATTAATATTATCATATTTATCATCATTCAATTCAATATTAATTTTTATGATAATTTTTACCTAATTTTTATCCACAATTAAGATATATTTGTTCTTTTATTTCTAAAAATAATTGCTTGCTTGTTGTTAACTACAAAGTGTGACACGGTTGTATTTCTTCTATTTCATGCTTATCAAACGTAATTGTTAAATATTTTATCACAGAGTAAATTGTAAAGCAATTTTCGAATAAGGCAAAGAACGGAAATTAGTTTTGGCATAATCAAGCATTTGTAAGCCTGTATACGACATAGCTGTTAATTGTTTTCTCCTTTGTTCCACGCACCAGGTTAGTGAAATAGATTGTTATTACTGCATTGGTTTGAGAGCTTTAGGTTGCAAACTGTTTTATCTGACGTTAAGCTTTATGTATGTTTAAATAGCAGGATTTTTCATATCAACGCAGCAAAGTAAATTATTTTTTTGTTTATAATATTTTTTTATCCAAAATGAAATGAGAAAAAATACAAAGAAAAATATACTTTATTGAAAATACAGATAGGTTTCAATAGATAGGCGTCACTTCTTATTAAAAGAATATATAGGGACTGAAAGGGACATGGTTTCAAATCCAAACACAGATAGATTGTTGGTATATGAATAAATTTAGTGTAAAAGTATACATTACATGGATACGAAATAAGTTAAAATACTCGTTTCATATATATTTTAATATGCAGTGTTACTTATTTTCTAAGTAAATTTGTGTACTTAGAAACACTGATCCCTGATCTGTTAGTGGCCTTTTAAATTATCGTGCATGCAGCCTATAATGATTGAGTAAGCCTAATATACACATCATGGCTTGACCGAGTGCTCTTCTTGACTCCCTAAATAGCAAATCTGTATATATTTGTCAATGGGAGTTGTGTATTCAGCAAATCAGGCAGGTATCCAAAGTGAATATTACACTAAAAAAAATAGCAGGTAATTAAAGGATTTTATAAAATTACGTACATTAATTCATAGACACTTGAAAATTTATTTTTCATGGACATAATTTTATATACATTTTAATTGCCCACACAACGCAGGTCACATGCTATAAAAATGTTTTTTTAAGTACAAAATTCACTGTTTGAATATTCAAGACTATAAAAATCTCCACCATGTTTTTGTGTCTATTTCTGATGATGCCTAATTGTCTGGCCAATGTTAAGCTGCTGTGACAACATTAGAGGCAATTAGCACCCTGTGAAGGGTCGTGATTAACACGTCCGTGACTTGACACCCTAACATGCAAATTTGTCCGCAATTTACTATAATAAAGATAAATTGACGCTGTGATTATATTTAATTACAACAAACATTAATTTCATAGTTCAATGACCTTTTTTGATTATTTAAAAATGGAAGACAATTATTTATTTCATTTATTGAAAACAAAATGACAAAAGCAAATGAAAATTTCAAACGCCAAAATAGAAGCGAATGCACATTATTCGTGTCGCGTGCTGAAAATCATCAAAATTCATGTGAATTTTACTTCAAACAATGTAGAAATGATTATCGACGCCTCTGCGATAAAATTTAGCTAAGCTGGAGTGAAATTTTTGGAAAGCACAAGCTTAATAATTTCTGTTTTAAGTATTATATTTATTCTTTCATCGCGTATATAGCGCATATTAAAATATTAATTAAATATTAAAGAGGTTGTCATACAAATAAGGTTGATAGATTAGTTCCCCACATCTAAGATTACATCTTTGTTAAATATTTTTCACATCCTCCCAGCTTTTTACTCAAAATTAAAATCAGAATAAAACAATTTAATGAAAAATAATTCAAATTAAATTGAAAATACAATAATAATAATAATGTTTTATAAAGAAATCATATAATTAATAATAAAGTTCTTCAAACTTCCATTGCTCCCAATTTGAATAGAAAAAAGAAAAAATATTAATTTTTATTTTTTTTCATTTCAATTCTCTACACCTCCTGAGAATTGTAAAAATAAGAGAAATAAATAAGAAATCGATAACCAATCATTTCCTACCTTTTGAGCTTCAAAAATAGTTAAAAATATTTCAAAAGTTTATAATAATATAATTAAAAAACTCATGAGAAATGGAATATCAACTACAATTTTTTTTTTATTCCATGTAGAAATAGAAGATGGAAGTTAAGCTACTCTTTTTTTTTTTCTTCATATTTTTTGTTGTCTGGAAACTATTGTTTAAAAAAATATTGAAAGTACAGAATGAGTGACACCTCTTAATAAAAGAATAGAACCTAAAAGGAGCCAACCACGCCACAACTTTTTAGCAATACTTCTACTGCCCTCTAAAAAAAATCTTGAAAAAAATCAAAGTGGCATAACTTTGCACCCGCTATCCATTTGTACAATAAAAAATTTTGAGGTCAGTTTTCTATTAAACTTATACAATTCTATTTGAGCCTGGTACGAAAACTTCTTGACAGCTTGCGTGAGATTTGTATAAAATATTATGTCCCTACTTTGTCATTAACATTAAATCCAATTAAATAAAACTTTATTTAAAATTAGGTTAAAACACGCACACAACTGAAAATTTTGATCAAAGTTAAAAACTTTATTATATAATTTAAAGATAAAATCAAAATGAGTGGTTTGGTAAAATTTTTATTCTAAAAATAGATGTTAAAAGTTTTCTCTGCTGTTGTTTTGTACTTAAAGAAATATAAGGGAGGGTTGTCACGTCATTGTGATGTCACTGGGGCTAAAGGTGAGAGGTCGAGGGAGGGTGTAGATAAGTGGCGGGCTGATTGCAGCAGAGTCCACTTGAAGTTTACCTAAAGCCATCCTGACGAGTATTATCATAGTGCACTAGCTAGATTAATATCCATACCAGATAAAGCATACAATGCAACTACTCTCTCTGATTTCTCGCTCTATTCCTCTCACTCTCTCTCTTCATTTCAGTCTCTTTCATTTCTCTCTCTCTCTCTCTCTCTCTCTCTCTCTCTCTCTCTCTCTCTCTCTCTCTCTCTCTCTCTCTCTCTCTCTCTCTCTCTCTCTCTCTCTCATATCCTCTATGCAGCCACAAGAGCAGTAACAGCAAAGAACCAAGGAAGTGATAATGAAAAAGCACTTCACTTTCTTTCTTCGAAATTCTCTCCACACGCTCTACTTGTCAACAAGGTTTTGTCATTTGTTTATGTGGCACAATCACATTCCCATTCTTTGTATAAAATTAGATAGCATCCTCTTTACCTTAAGATGTTGCAGATGCTTTTTGCTTGCTTGATACTGAAAACGGGTTTATGACATGATAGACATGACTTTACTGCATAAACCAACATCGAAAGGTACTTTAAATATAATTCTCTTTGTTTTTATATTCTTTTACTATAAAATATTCAAGTGTTCTCTATATGTATTATATTGTCTTGAAATAAATTCAAGGAGCAATGTACGTTGCAAAAAAATACAGTTCATTCATTCATTCATTTTTTTTTTTAGTTTCAGGAAAAATTGTTGGTTACTAGACTTGATATCTTCATGCAGCCAACGATTGTCTACAGTAAACTGTCAACTGTCCTTAATGAGAAGTCACTGTATTTTTATATATAATGGATTTAAAGATTTTTTATTGCAGAAATTGATAGAGGGTGCATATTTATGCTACTTTGATATTTTTCAGATTTTTTTAGAGTCTGAAAACTATTTTTTAAAAACATTATTGAAAGTGCAGATAAAGTGACGCCTCTCCTAATAAAAGGATAGGACCTAAAAGGGGCGTGGATGCAAACCCGATTTCGGCAAAACTTTTTAAGAATACTTTCCGGGCTCCAAAAAATCTGAAAAAATCAACATAACTTTGCACCCTCCATCAATTTCTGCAATAAAACAAATGAGGTCTATACTCCATTATAAACCATAATGTATTTGTAAAAAATGATCATATTTCAAACATAGAGCAAACATAATAAAATAATATAAAATTTTATAATCAAATTTATGTAACTGAAATTATTAAATTAACTTAATAATGAAAATGTTCTAGACGCTTTTTTCACTATATTTTATTTTCCTAATTAAAATGGAAGCCAATATCTAAATAATTGTAAATTGTAGGTATTTATTATAACAGAAAAAAACAAAAGGTTTAATTTCTTTCTCAAGTCTTTTATTAAATTTGTAGAACTACGCATCAAAATTCAACCTCGGCTTATATTTTATAAGAAAAGTTTAGTTCTTAGAATTCTCGCGCTGCCATTCGATAATTTGCCCCTGTCTCGAGGGTAGCTAGGCAACCCGCATAGCCTCGCTAGACCGCAAAATTACAAACTCTACAGTCAACCGCAATCATGAGTAACAAGCTAATAGTTCAAGTTTCCTCAGGTGTATGAAAAGATCAAATAGTAAAAGTCAATTATGTGACAGAGTCATGTGATACATTAACTCTGTTCGTAAATACACAATCAGAATCTATCATATATTATTTATGAACCTTATGTTTCATGTACATAAGGTTCATCAATGAAAATCTATTCTTTCTGATTGTTTATTTGCGAACAGAGCTATTAAAAATTATTCATTAAAAAAATAGTAAATGTTTTCCCTGTTAGTCACAAGACATTATAATGAACGTTAAAATTTAGAATGGAAATATGAAAAACAAAAACAATAAAAAAAAAACAAAAAAAAAAAAAAAAAAATACGAAGAAAATAATTTAAAAAATATAACAATGGATATCATATCAAAAATAATTAATTATATTATTATATTTTATATAAAACTTTTTATTTAAAGGGTAAAATTCTTAAATTAGTTTGAAATAAAATATGGTTATAGATATGCAAAACTCACAATAATTTAAAATGAAGCATAAAGTAAATACAGAAGTAGATAACAAAAATAAAATAAATTTTGTAAGTACGTAAAAGTAAAATCAATAAAAATGGTATAGTGTCAATACTGCATGATATATTTTAATTTAATATTGATTAAAATTTTATTATATTGACACACTAATGACGTACCATATATTTAGTATAATATACAATTCAACAAATACTCATTTTTTATTATATTATACACACGTACAATACTATTGAAGTCAATAAATTGAATGTAAACCAAAATGATATTTCAACTGAAAGAGATTTCCATGAAGTCGTATACCGAAGGCAACTCCAATTTCTAAAGCTCACAAATGGTTCTCATACTGTCAAAGCAGTTTCACTGGTCTATATATAGTTTAAAAAATAGCTCATGATACCTCTTAACTCTTAAGCATTCGGTTACCACACAAAAAACTTTTTTATTGCGATTCCACTGCGTAATTTGAAATTTCGCGCCTTCCCGGTTCATCTTTGTGGGGTCAAATTCATGACCTCATTTGTGCCTCCACAAGCATTCGTCATATGATCCTGAACGAAAATCGAGACCACTAAGTTATATATGAGATTAATAAAGCCGTGGTTGAAAATTGATGCAACGTGATCCAGTATATTTATCATGTTCTTTCCGTATTATTATATTCGATAGAAACATATTACACATCAGCTTATAATTTATATGTAATTGAATATGTTGTATTATAAAACATAAACAGTCCAATATATAAAGATAATCACATAAGATAGTTCACAATGGAGTATTGACCTCAATTTTTTTTTATTGCAGAAATGGATAGAGGGTGCAAAGTTACGCTACCCTGATTTTTTTCAGATTTTTTAGAGCCCAGGAACTATTCTTAAAAAATTATTGAATGTTATTTTTGTGACGTCACGAGAATAAGACTTGCCGCCGCGTGACGTCACAAAAAGGACTTTCAATAATTTTTTAAAAATACTTCCCGAGCTCTAAAAAATCTGAAAAAAATCAGGGTAGCATAACTTTGCACGCTCTATCCATTTCTGCAATAAAAAAAATTGAGGACAATACTCCATTAATTCTGTATAATTTTTGTCATTATGACTATATGTTTTAGTAAATAATAAAATAAAAATTAAAGAAATATTATTATAACTTTGTTTTTTTAAGTCAAAAGTTTAGTCTTCAAATTCATATCAAATTACGTGCCATAAAATTAAAAGAAAAAAATCAAATACACTCCAAATTTTTGTGACTTTTTATTATTTTAATTAGCACCTCTAGACACCCTGAATTTTATCTCTAGATGCTTTGCTACAGCTCCAAGAGACACACACTTATAACTTTTAGGTACTTAATCAGTCTACAAGGACAATTTTTGTACTTAAATTGACTCCAAAGTGCAAAAAGTGCTGCTGAAAATAAAGTTCAATAAGCACACTTATGTACTGAATCCTAAAAAGTCCTTACTATAAGGTGAAAATAAAATTACTGAAAACCCATTCAGTAAATAATTTAAGTGTGAGACACACATTTCCAATGTTGTGAAAAATAAGAAGAGCCATGAATCCATCCCCAAAATCACTCTAGCTCAGAACCCTTGCCTCAATTCAATTAGCTGCGTGATCACTCACAAATCTAGCAGGGGTAAAGTTTAGTGGTGTCTTGAGGTGGACATTCTCAAACAGCGAAATGTACATCTCTGTTCATAAATTTATAAAATTATAAATCCTTCTCTCATTTGTTCATCATTCTATAGATTTGATTGTTGAGACTCGGGAGGGGAGATAACGTTATTAGCTACCTGCTCACTGCAGAAGGAGGGGAGGAAAACAAGAAAGTGGTGGGCAAGATTATGTTAAAGAACATAGGAACAATAATAAAAAAATTAAAACAAAATATTTTTAAAAGTTTTTTGATGGCGAGATTTTTTTCTTCTCTCGTATATTCTTTTATATTCTTACAGTATTTAAACCTGATTTATTTTGTTAAATTAAGTACAAAAAATAATTAAACACATTGTTTATATCGTCCCTCGTCCGCAATAATGAGCTACCAAAATTCAAATGCAATAATGAGCTGTCTGCTTTACCAGGTGAATGCAATTTTAATGTAAAAGGAAAAGCAGACAGCTCATTATTGCATTTGAATTTTGGAAGGCAGATAGCTCATTATTGCGGACGAGGAACGATATGCTAGTCCGTGCATTCTTGCCCACTTCAGCGCTGCCTACTTGCCAGTAGCATGACGTCAGAGCAATCCCCTTTAAACGACAAGGGTTTTAAAATTTGTTAAAGCTACATGCATGGACAGACTTTTGGTTGCATATTTATTCTGCTTGCCTCACTTGTTGGAGCTGCAGATTTAAGGGCATTGGGTGTGGCACCGGTAGTTGGCAACACTGACGTATCTTCACCATGTTAATTTTTTATCATTGCTCTTCGGAGTAATTTTTATGCTAGAGCTAAGCTGATTGCTGTAGTATCAAGATAATTAGTATCCAAGTGCACAATTTAGCTAAATAAAGCCTGATTTAAAGAAAAGTATTTTTTAGTAATTTTTTAAATTTACATGCATTTTTCTAAAATATAAAAAAAAAATACTTTTCTTTAAATCGGGCTTTATTTAGCCAAATTTTGCACTTGGGCTACTAATTATCTTGATACTACAGCAATCAGCTTAGCTCTAGCATAAAAATTACTCCGAGGAGCAAGGATAAAAAATTAACATGGTGAAGATACGTCAGTGTTGCCAACTACCGGTGCTACACCCAATGCCCTTAAGACAGAAAGGTGCATATTTGCAATTTTGGAAGAACAAATAAAACAACCATCCTACATTTCTAGAAATAAAATTTCACTTTGTATCTGTTGACTACAAAATCCACAAACAGAGCATTTCGTGCTAACGTAATATGTCATTACATTTCTTGTAATACAATTGTCGAACATAAAATATAAAACATTATATTACCTTGTAGCCTGGTGTATAAATTCCCATGTCATTACAAAATATCGAACTATTGATATAAATTATTCTTATTACAAAATAATCGTTTTTTTTTTTCATATCATGAAACCTAGATATTATTTATCGGAAATTAGATTAAAATGGATCGTATTACATGCATCAGGTCATACATTCAATGCAATTTAAACAGCTTGTTTACCAAGTCTACTTCACTAGAGGGAGGGAGAGGGAGGGAGGGAGGGAGGGAGAGGTCATTGTAATCATGAAGTTCACTCTAAGAGAGCCCTACAAGTCTGGGGGGTAGTCTGGAGGGAGGAGAAAGCGTGCCTAAGAGCTGTCCTGTCAGTCTAAACTTCTTACAACGTAACTTGACACTAAAAATAATCATTATCTATTTTTATATTAAAAATATTCTCAACATGCAAACGTAATAAAAAATTCACTCCATCATATGACATTTAACTTTTATAATTAAAATAATAAAGAAGATTATACTTTGTCATAAATAATAATTTTAGTTCCAATGTATATCAAAGATGTCACTAGCTCACGTTGAATAAAATTAAAATTACAGGTGACCTCTATAAATGGTACATTCCTAGCTTTGAAAAATGTTTCTCAAGAATAGAGATGGCATGTTAGCGTTTATATAAATTATTCAAACAATATATCAAGGCCATACTATCTCATCAGAGGAAATTATCTGAGGTGACGACTAATACTTTAGTAAAGTTAAACTTTTTTACGGTGGCAAGATTGGGTGCATTTTTCACCTTTCCTATAATCACATTTTACAAGGAAGTTCACTTACACTTACAAACTGCAGCTCCTGCAAATTAGACACAAACTCAGTCCCTAGGGTAGCGTGCTATTTTGCGTCTCATATTTTCAAACTCAATACCTGTCTCCCAGCATTCACTTGGGCGCATACGTTGGGTCTTATGTTTTCAGCTAGTTTATATAAGTCGAAAGAAGTTAGATCACATTTTAGGGGATAAATTAATTTTTTTTAACGTAACCTAATTTTTCGAAAATAGTATCACGCATTAGATAAGAAATTCACATGTTCTTATAAATACGAGTATAAAATATATAAATATAAAATTTTAATCTGATTTATAGCTCGTGGTCCATAAGCATGCAAATAAAACACGAAAATTATACGCTGTATATATATTTTATAGAGATGTAGACTAAATATGTGCTAACGTAACTGTTTAATATTTTTAGCGCAGATTTAGCCCACATTTTTAGTACCACGTTCAACCTGGTTTAGTGCCATGTTTATATAGTACTCGATTTAATCCGGGATAAAATATAATAGGATTAAGTGTTTTGTTAATATCACCCACCACTGTTATCACAATTTATTTGCTTTGCATATTTTTATTTACATGTTTGCTTTTTAGTTTATACATGCTTTTTTTTTTAATTGACGTTAAGCCTGTGTTACACGATACAATTTTTCTAACTATTGCATACAAATTTTCCTTACAAGACAACTTGAACTCCATTTGTTTGTATGGAGATGAAATTTTCTTGCAAGGAAAAATTTTATGCAAAATTGTATGGTGTAATACCGGCTTTAATAAGCCATGCATGATATCATATTTTTTATGTGTGTACCTTGTATTTTTAATGAAAGAAATAAATCATTTTAATTTGAATCTAGCTACAAAAAGGTTAAAAGTTAAACAACTAATCTTTACATCTACTTAGAAAATAACCTTTCATGTTGTCTGTCAATTATTGTTAAGCACTCAAAATATAAAAATACATTTAATTGGTGCTGTAAGATAATATCAAAAACTTGTTAGAAACGAATTATATACGATCATATCATTTTTCGACAGAAAACAAAGGCAGTTTAAAATTTTGATGACAATTATAGTCTCTTATTGATGAAATATTAATTGTATCACGAATATCACTCCCGTCAGACTCTACAGTTAAAAAAATTAAGATTACCGCCGGAAGTGACCGGAAGTGAAAGAATTTTGGATAAACTATGACCATGAAAAATCTAAAAATTTGAAGATAGTTCAAAATCTCTAATATAAACCCTTCTGGGAAGTTTTAGATTTTTTATGTTCATACTTTAAGCCAAAATACTTCCACTTCCGGCGGTAACTTTACATTTGTTGAACTGTATAGTCTGTAGAATTGTCGCCTATTTTTCTTTTGTTTCAGAACCTATCGATTAGTCACGCTACAAATAACATTCAACAGTCTTTCTCTTAAACGGATCAATGTTACAAAGTAAACATATCTCAAAATAATTATTGATTTATTTCTTTACATTAATAATTAACTGATCAATATTTCAAAGTATCTAAAAAATTATTGAATATTTTTTTTTTCATTATTAATAATCAAATTTTAATAACGTTAATTTTTATTGATCAAAGTTTGATATCTTATAATAATAGCCTTTGATTAAATTTTTTAGTAGATAAATATTTTATAGAAAATTTACAAGAGAAAGAGAAGAGAGAGAGAGAGAGAGAGAGAGAGAGAGAGAGAGAGAGAGAGAGAGAGAGAGAGAGAGAGAGAGAGAGAGAGAGAGAGAGAGAGAGAGAGAGAGAGAGAGAGAGAGAGAGAGAGAGAGAGAGAGAGAGAGAGAGAGAGAGAGAGAGAGAGAGAGAGAGAGAGAGAGAGAGAGAGAGAGAGAGAGAGAGAGAGAGAGAGAGAGAGAGAGAGAGAGGTCATACTAACTCTGTTCGTAAATTCACAATCGATTCATGAATCAATATTCAGATGAAATTTCTGTACTGTGCAGGTAAAATAAGGAAAATTTCGTAATTGATTATGTGTAAAAATACGGCCAAACATCACCTAAATAAAGAAACTAATCTATAATTGAATATCAACTGATTGCGTATTTACAAACAGATCTAGTAATAACCTCATTTTTAAAACTAGTTATAACGGGTTCGATTCACGAAGAAGTTAGCCAGGTTTCTAAACACGTTTAGCTTAACCACGTTTAACTATACCTGTTCTACATGTTATACCACCTATAGTTATTTTTATTTCATTTTTATTATTGTTATTTTTTTTAATTGAATATTACTCCTAATTGAAATATATTGCAAGGGTTTACATGACCAAAATGTGTAAATTGCCCCAAAATATCAATGAATTGAAATATATTTCTGTGTCTTTGTGACTCGGTGTCTAGTTCCGGGGCTAAACGTTTATTTTGATGAGCTGTGCAATCTCATTTTGATACTACAAGAAGAGTCAAAGGGACACTGGTCACGCACCTGGTTGCTATCTAATGAACACCAAACCAAGATGGATAGCCGCGCCCTTTCACTCAATAACCACGGAGAAACAGGAAATGCCTTTGGACTCTCTCTCTCTCTCTCTTCTCTCTCTCTCTCTCTCTCTCTCTCTCTCTCTCTCTCTCTCTCTCTCTCTCTCTCGTCTATACATAGTAGATTATATATTGTGAGGCCAGCACGTGAAATTTTGGCAAAGCCAATGATGAAATGTTACATCTTCAAATAATTTATTTTATAGATCGTATAAATTTTGATGCATTTGTATGCTTATAGACAACAAGAAGCTGCAGTAACATTGAGGTATATTTTTTTTTAATTTTCATTTTATTTTGAATATAAGATAATTCTAAGCATATTTACAAAAATGTAATTTCATTAAAATATTGCAAATTTGGATAGAGGACTTCGTGTTATGTACTGTCAATTATTTTCAAAACTGCAAATTTACACTTGAAATCAAGTGGAAAGACGCTGTGACGTTACAATAAAATCTAGTCAAATAACCATATTATTTGACATTCCGTCTTTCCTTATTTTTGCATGTCTATAAGGTTTTACAGCACAATTTCAAGGGTGTTAGAGGGTTCAAAAAAATTATCTTAAAAAATATTGACAATACATAACTCAAGGTCATCTATCCAAATATGCAATAAAAAATGTCATGAAAGTTGTCCTCACCCGATGTAGCGACAGCTCATTACTGCAAACGATCGTCGTAAGGTGGAAAGCTCATTTCCTGACGAGGGACGTTATTTCGTATACATTGTTATATTGGCAAAGAAATAAAATCATTCAAAAAAGTAGAAATAAAATTCAATAAAAAAAATCAATATCTCATTGTAAGAATTACAAAAAATATATTTTCAATTCAATCACGTACAAATTTTACAGGTTTCACGTAGCAGCTAATTGTAACATAAAAGAATAATATATCAATAGAATCTATTGTGTAATATAATCCACATCTTTTCACTATTGACTCATGTCACAATTCAATCTCAATAGAGAGAAAATTGGTTACAGAAGCGAACAATAGAAAATAAAAATCCAAAAGGGATCAACTCTATTCTCTAACCTTTACGTAGAAACCTAAAAAATATATAAAAATATAAAAGCTTTGAAGATATATGGTAAGCTTATATTGATTTGATAAATTTCAATATTTATAGAGTGAATGTGGGTTTTAAATATATAATACTTATATACTGTATGGACTTTTAAATACATATATAACGGATTATATTTATATAAAATTATTATTTTCCAACGTTTCTTAAGTAGGAAAGGTCAATTTTCAAGCTATATATAAAAATAAGCAAAATATGCTATATACTCACAAGAATGAAAATACATGCCATTGTTTGATGATGTTAGAGGGCTCATAATTGTAAGACAAATTCACATATTTATATTTGCTATAAAAATTATACAGGTTTCGTACACTCGTCGCCTCGGTAAATTCCCTTTGCAGCCTTGTTAAATCACCATGCTCTGTATATAAGAATAACACAGGGCATGATGACTAATAAGGCTGCAAAGGGAAATTTTCCGAGGCAACGACTGTACATTATAAAATTAATCTTAATTAATAGAAGATAAGATTTTAAATAAAAAATATAAATTAATTACATTTTTCATTTTTGTTGTTAGTTAATTGTGTGATGTATTATAATAAATTATATTTTTAATACATAACACACGTCTTGCATAATGCAAATTATTATTCAGTTCATTATACTAAATTTAAAACAAAGAACGTAAAACATAGAAAAATATTTTCTCTAACATAAATTGTCCTATTATAACATATGTTGTAATGTTTACTATAGTGAAACTGCATAACAATTCCACCACATTCTTTATAAATACTGTCACTTATAGTTAGAATCTGTAAAATATATTTTATTCAAAACAAAGTTGCGGTTCGACCGAGTGTGAGCGGTCGGTAGAGAAACACTCTAAACATCTTCTGAGCGCTTCATGGGCTTCTATAATCCTCAAAGACTTGTCAAATAAATAACACAGCAATGTTCAGCAACAAGCAAATCTTGCCTGCGGTTTCAGCATGAATTTTACATCAACCAGGTTTTAACACATTCACCTTTGTTATTTACCATGGAAGGGATCGTCGTAGAAGGTTCAGTAGCTAGTCCAATAAATTCCTCGAGATGAGTTGCTTCCATTAAAATGGCTACGATACATCTCAGATGTCTCCTTCAACGAAAAATAATGATGCCTTAGTTTAAAAATTACGTTTCAGCCTTTATACGTTTAAACCTAATATTTTTGCATCAAAACCACGTTTTATTTCCTCCTCTCTCAAAGTGAGGATGAAATTGAGACATAATATCCAACGTTTTGTGCTCAAGAAGAGAAAAAATACATAATCTCGTATTTCTCCCTATTTTTCCTCTAAAATAGAGCAAAATTGGAGGGTAATTATACAAGGAGATAATAGTGAATAAAAGAGTATATTTATTTCAACTCGGGTTAATATCCAAAATCTACCTCACAAAACAACCGTAATTGATCTTAATGCAATGACTAAATATGACACTTAATAATATTTACGTTATTAAAATATTAGTTTTATGGAATTTAATAATTAACTTATATCAAAATCTAAATGTACATTTATTAAATATAACTGTTAACAAAATATATTGCATATAACAATGTTTATTACTTTCCTTACTTTATATAAAACTATCAACCCAAAGATATACGTACGAAACACGAATGGCGAAAAACGATACAATTTTGATGATAAAATGTATTTTATCAATTTTATCATATATTTAGGGATTTATAATTAATTATAATATTTATATTTGGGATAATACTCCATTTTATAGAAGACACTAATTCTCAGATGCGTTTATTTTTAGAGTCAATAAAATAAAACAATCTGAATTCAATGTTATAAACCTACGCAATATACACTGATTGTCTAATTGAGGCCATGACAATCTAAGCTCCATTCAGGTAGAGATGCATTATTTATATAAAAAAGTAGATATAAAAAGCTTATTTTGATCCCCAATTAATTGCATTAACTCTATTCATTGTTATATATATAAGCATATTGTATTTGATAATCATTACCAAGCTATATGATAGACCGGTATTATTATGATCAAGCAATTATGAAATTTATAATAATGATACAAAATCCTCTCAGATAACAATATGCATACCATTATTAATACTGGCAAGTAGCCCTTGTTATTTAGTTTGATGATAATTAAGCTTTCCTAGAACATTAAAGCAAAGTATAGCTATTTAATATACAAAACAAACAGCTTAAAATTAACCTAAGCATATAAAATATGTAAATGTTCCAATATTTTTGACAAATACACTATTGTTATTACAATATTGTTAAAGCTTAGCAATTAATAAAGGATTATTATAATTTAAACATATAAGCTGATTATATATTAATTATCTTAAATATCTAAAACAATAACAATTGAAAATTATAAATTATATTATATTATAATTTTATAATTATAAAATTATTATACTGATAATATAATTTATACAGAACATAATATTTTCTCCCTGATTTTTTCTAATCTTACTGTATATATTAATGAACTTTATTACCTTCTATGTTAACAGAAGGTGTGTAGGAGCTTAATAATTATGTACAAGGAGGTAGGCGTGGCACAAGGGGGCGTGGCACAGAAGGGTCATGATTTTCAAGTAGTCACGTGACGTATATGTTTGCGCCTGATAATAAATTGATCACAAGGAATTTTGTCGCAGTAATTAATTTCCTCTTTCTAAGAAATTTTTTTATACGCTAGTTCATGAGACAACGTATTAACACGTTACACAAATTTGCATGTATACCAGTAATATGGTAATGAGCAACCATCTGATGTGCATGTTATAAGTTATAAAAATTATCTTTATACAATTTTGATAATGATAATAGTTAAATAAAAAATTGTAATTTTATGAGATTTTGTAGCTAAATTTTTAAGGAAATTATTTCAAGGTTAAAAACTAATTTCTTATTTTAGCTCGGTTGCACGAGAACGATTAATTTGTTTTATTTGTTTGTTTTCTATGGAACAAATTGATCAACTTACAAGTTAGTATCGTACATAAAATGATCTCAAGTTAATCATTTTTTTAGAAATCGTGAAAAATATTACGCTTCTGCCGTAATATCATAATAATAATTATTTTTTATTTGCTACAATAATATTTCTAAGCTACAGAAAAATAATAGTAAATAAAAGTAAGTAAGAAGAATAACAATTTGAATTTCATAATAACATGGTTATTTTTAGTAATTTATTACAATTCAATTACTTTTCATGAAACTTGAAAATAAAAATAGCATACTTCAATTCCCTTCATAAATTTTTAATTATATTGTAATTAAAAAAAAAAAGCTGTTTTAATATTTATCAATGACGTCATTTGCATTTTGGTTTAATTATTGTGAAAGTTTGACCTTTTGGGAGTTCCCCCACCCCCTTTCTTATTAAAAATGCATTTCTCAATTAACTTAAGCTCTTATTATATTTATGTAATGTAATTGCATGTTGTGTCATGTTTTAAACACATGTAAAATACTTACTCCTGGTACATAAAAAATGAAAATATAAAGTGCAAATTTTAATTTAAAATTTTAATTATATTTTTTATTTTAATATTAAAAATAATTTTGCCTTATAGTTTAAAAAAATATATTATATTGTGGGAGTTATTTAAAATTAATTAACAATTATAAAATGGAATGAAATTTCTATTAAGTATATTTAATGTTAATATAATTTAATCTTTGTTAATTAATAGATAAGAACTTAGAACATGTAAAGAAAATGTATACTCCTTGGGACACTATGAAATTTACCTCTGTTTGTAGGCATTGTCACGCAGCCTATGGAGACTCGGTGAACGTTTGGGTGTCGCACACTGCCCTCGTATCGCATCGTATGGTATCGTAACGATAAAAATTTAGAACCGGTTCTAGAAATGAATAACATTTATGATCGCATACGATACGAAACGAAAATTTTTGCGCGCGTTCACCTGATCGCATAGTTTCTTATTTTTTTTTGTATCGTACTAAATCATGCGATTCTGTGTGAGGCAGCCCTTAATGAGATCGCTATTATATTGTGTGCTCCTCTTACCTTTCCTCAAATTGCAAATCTACATAACCATAAACCCTAACATACAGTACATATATGTGGTTTATTTAACTAATGTAAGTATGTATTCCCCCTTGCTGGTGAAGCGTGAATTGCGATAGAAGCGCCATCATGTGATGTAATGTTGTTATCAGAGACTGTCATCGGTAACATATTTCAAAAGTTATGTAGGTTAACCTAACACTTCATCAATATAGCGTAATAAGATGGCATAGTACTAGGTTGTGCATTCGTCGTACGACGGTGCGGTGCAAGCGATTAGTGGATCGGATTATATTCGGCATAAGCTGGTTCATGACTTTGAAACATAACGAGGTGGTACTCCTGCTCATATAGCAAGCAGGAATGGGTGTTGAAGCTGTGGTTCATTTTCATCATCATTTTTTTTTTTCTAAACTGACAAGTAAAATGTTGTAAAAGAAAAATATATTAAATATTATTTTATTAATATTGGCAATCTACGTAATAGCCAAAGTTTAAATAAATTTCATATTTTATTCCCTCCTCTCGTCTCGTTTAATTTCCTCTTATTTGCACCATTTTAGAGGAAAAAAGACGAGATTACGTCTTTTTCCCTCTTCTTGACCATATAATGTTTGAAATATTACATTAATTTCAACCTCAATTTGAGCGAAACGGAAATAAAATGTGTTTTAGAGATAAAATAATTAGTTTTAGACGTGTAAATGATAAGTTGAAGACGTATATAATTTGTCAACAAGGGAATCAATTAAATACGAACAGATATTAAAAGTTTTCCATATTTGCCAGGCCCAATCAGAACATGTATTTTCATGAATAAAACAAAGTCGTTATAAAATATCAATGAATGATTTTTTTTTTTTTTTTTTTTTTTTTTTTTTAAAAGTATGTTATTATGATTGTTGTTGGGTGCCCATGTTAAACCCCTGGTTTTTCATAATCCTTATTGGATTCTCTTGGGTTTCCTACCTTTGTTCAACTTTTTTGTATCTTGTTCGAAGGAAAATATAATAAATAAAATAAATAAATAAATGATGCTACAAATACGGACTAAAACATAACCATCAGCATAATACAAGGATCAGTATATTAGCTTGAAATTTATTATAACTGGTACAGATGTGAGTTAATATTTTCATTTTATTATCTAAAATTCTAAAGTTACTAAAAAATGAAACTTAGCAAAGTTCTCTAATATTTCTAACATATAACGGTCAACATAGAACTGTGTTAGTAAGTAAACATACTTTATAAGGTAAGGTTTGTGAAGCGTAAAACTTGTATGAACTTGGTCGCCTAGATTTTACCATGGACGTTATCAAAATAGATTCACAGTCTCTAGTGTAGCAAATTTTGAGAAGGTAAAAATATGAAACTTCAGTAGGCATTCACAATATTGACCCTAAATGGTATAGAGAAAGTTAACAAAAATGTTTATAAAGTACATTTTTTAATTTACCCTGTAAAATTTTCCGATCATCTGCTGTTTAAATTTTATATTCACAGTTATCAAAATTTTAAAAGAGATTATAAAAACACACTGTTTATGAATTTTTCATTGTATTTTTTTTTAAACTACACTTACTAAAGAAACATGAAACTGCTTTTCGCTAAATAATGCACAAAGATACTGAAAATTCAGTGTTGTGTTTGTTCGACTTTATGTACATTATTTATCATTTCATACCTGAATTGAAAAATATACATCGATAAGAGTCTATATTGCTTATTATTTAGGCCAAGGCGCTATCTCATAAATAATTTGCTGGATATAATTGTACAGTATATTGACAGCCCCTTGGAAAACAACGAAAGTTTCCTCTGCTCTGTGTCACGCAGTCTATTGAGGAGTGGGTAGACTGGATGCTCTTTTAACTACCAGAAAATTACAAATCTGCATCTTTTTAGTTGCATTGCCAGTAAATGAGGCTGGAGTAACGTTTGAGTTACCTTGAAGTGTATAGCTTGCATGCAAAGTTTACAATATTGCTGTCTTAATTATATCAAGATAATAACAGTATAAAAAGAAAATAGCAATGGTAATGGCAACTTAGATAATCAAATAAAACAATCTGCATATGATAATCTGTGTAAAATTTTAAAAAAACTCTCGAGCTGTTTTTGTGTAGTGTTGATTGAAAAATTTAACATTGAAAGTATACAAAATACACATTTAAATAAATTATTTATAATTAAACCAACGGTTAAAAAAATCTGAAAAAAATCAGTAGTATTTGGACAATGGACAACATACATGAAAAAAATTTATTGCAGAAATGAATAGAGGGTACCAAATTATGCTACTCTGAATTTTATCAGATTTTTTTGAGACCCAGAACTATTTTTAAATAATTATTGAATGTGCGGCCACGCCCCCTGGAGGCGTCAATAGGCGTCCAGTCTCTATCCTTTTTATTAAGGCATCAGGGGTGCCAACTGAAATCACAGGACTTTCAATAATTATTTAAAAATAGTTCCGGGTCTCAAAAAAATCTGAAAAAAATTCAGAGTAGCATAATTTGGTACCCTCTATTCATTTCTGCAATAAAAATTTTTCATGTATGTTGTCCATTGCTGTAAGTATACCAAATTAATTTCAAGAACATCTGTCGATACGACTTTTTTCGTCCGAATATCAGACTCTTTCCTTAACCTTGGCAGATATAAAAAGTTAGGATACAACGCACTTTGGAACTTAACCAATCAGATCATCATATTCCTGAGCTCCAAACTAAAACTAACCAATCAGATCATCGTATTTCTGAGCTCCAAACTAAAACTAACCAATCAGATCATCGTATTTCTGAGCTCCAAACTAAAACTGACCAATCAGAGTATCGTATTGCTGAGCTCCAAACTAAAACTGACTGCGTATCTACATGTTCACTGTCCATGAAGTCTACATTGAGTCACGCCTCACAGCGCGTGTTTATATTTGCAGGACCATCCTGTTGTCCCATCCAGCACCCTTCGTGGATCGAGCAAATATAATTTCGTCTTAATGTCATCAGTCGTGTGTGCACTGAATTAGAAACTGACTGAATGGAGCCTTCAAGAAAATTTTCTCCATTAACCACCATGTTAAAAAATTTGAATTTTTCCTTAGCATATTAAAGCTATTTTATAATTTGAAACCATCTTCTACTTCCGATTTAGGGGTTCTCATATAAATGAATCAAGAACCTATTTTCCTGTAAACAAATGTTTAATGCCAAAAAATGCAATTTCGAGTTTTTTTTTACCTCAGGTGTGAATAGAACGGTGGGAATACAGCAAATTCTTGAAGACTCTATTAACTTTGGTTCAATTTCAAATAATTACAATATGTGAAGTTTTAATTAAAATTTGCATTAATTAATTATTAAACAAAGCTAAAAAGTATTTATTATATTTACAAATTAATTATTTTTAATTCTAGGGATTGTTAAATACGTTTTAAACTTTATAAGTTCTTGTAAAACAACTTAACTTTGAGTCTTAATATAAATTTTCATTTAACAGTTAATGAAGAATACACTATATAGTATTAAATAAATTATAAATTAACACGATTCCTGGAATTTACCAAGTTATTTTTGGTCTTACAAATGAACTCCTCAGTATTGAACTGGTGGTATTTACAGCGAAGAATTCAATACAGAATGCAAAGAACTTGTTTTAACTTGTTTGGAATGTTACTTTATTCTCTGAATATCTTCATCTCGCAACAACAATAAAATCGATACTCTCTGCAACAATGTACTGCTTCATTGGAAGAATAAAGATAAACTATAGATCGAAGCATGTAATGCGGTTGCCTGAATATGTACACCTCGTGAATGCATAAACGTTACCTTTGCTTTCTTTAAGGATGTTTTTAAGCTATAATATATGCATGGTAAGCTGTTAGAGTATAGAGGTGCTTTTTTATGGAACAATGTTGAGCGGGGTGTAGCAGGGAGAGAAAGGAGCACTTACTTCAATCTCGTATGTTGGTGATAAAATTGCAATAAGGCGAGGAAATCCCGAACCTCTGATTGGCTGCTGCATGCAATTTTCTTGCATTTCTCGTTCCATAGAAATGCATCTTAATTATCATATTGGTGGCCATGAAAAATTCACCTTTCCCGCCGCGATTTTTTTCACGCAAACATATGTCCATCATATTATATTATTACATTGAATGCATCTTTCTTGTCCCGCCAAGCCCCGCTTGACATCGCTCCATGAAAATGCACCTTATTGTAGCCATCTTTTCACGTTTCCTCTAAAATTGCAGATCTGCATCCTTTATGCACTGCAGTAATTTAGGTTAAAGAAAATTCTTTGTTTACTTGAGGTGTACTAGATAAAGTTGCAATAAAAAAAATACCTGCAGTGTTGAAAACCTTGTTCTCTATTTACTTGAATCCAAGGTTTCTTTATACAGGTTAAGACACGCTCGCATTTCGTGCGTCAATTTCGTTAAATTTTCAGGCCACATTGTACCGCGAAATTTCAAAAATAGCATTGCATGATGGGCGCATTCAAATTTTCGCGGCACGATGTGGCCAAAAATACTTGAACGTGATTGGCTAAGCCCTTAAACATTGGTCCAATCGGTGGCTTAACCTGTATAAAGAAACGTTGCTTGAATCCATAGTATAAATATCATATTATTCTGTAAATTGCATGTAATACAATATTTTTTTTTCTAATTTTATGCAATTCGCAATTTTCTACCGATGTTGCAACTACAATGCATTTAAACATCATCTGTAGAAGCAAAACTAATCATCTCCCTAGACTATAATACAATATTTTAAATATTCACCACAAAAACAAGATATTTTGTATTATCTTTTTTTTATTGCTGCATTATATTAAATCAAATATTATGTTGCTTATCTTATTTATACACAAATGCCACTCGAAATAAATGTTTACCAATGTTGGTATGAATAAAATGCAATATAAAATCTGGAACTTTGTTGATTTTGCACTTAAGCTTTATTATATTTTTACATATACTATACAATATGTTCTGATTTTGTGAAAAGCTCACTGTAGTGAATATTTAGGATACGCAGGAAATTTCATCATTTTATATATTATTATATGTCTATATAATGTTCACTGAACCATAATTTGTATTATTATTATAAATAAAATATGTAATAAAATAACAAGAAAATATGAAATTATTGAAATGTAAAAGCCCCTTAAATTTATGCAACCAGTTGCGTCGTTATGTATGACAAGTTGCCTACTTTATATAAATTACAACAAAAGGGTAAAAGGAATAAAAAAGTTAAATAACAACAAACCATTCATGTGCAATATTATAATTGAATTGTGTTCATAACATAAACTTATTATAAAGTAAAAGCTTCGTCATGTTTAGAGTGTACACTTTTTCTCTTCTACCTATTTTCATGTTTTACTAAAAATAAATAAATCCAATTTTGTGTGCATTTATGAGACTCTTAAGTTTTATATTTTGCAAATTGTCGTTACATGATGGAAAAGTGAAGAAAGCTAATGGAAGCTCATAGGTGAACAATAAAGTGAGTTGCAAAATGGATGAGAAGAATGGTGTATTTTAGAAAGAAAGAGAGGCAGAGAGAGAGATGGGGAGAGAGAGAGAGAGAGAGAGAGAGAGAGAGAGAGAGAGAGAGAGAGAGAGAGAGAGAGAGAGAGAGAGAGAGAGAGAGAGAGAGAGAGAGTAATCTGGAAAGGATGGAACCAGACTGGAAAAGAGGGTAAAAAAGTTGCTCTTGCAGGGTAATTTAACTCTCAACCCTTGCTGTAGTTGATCTACTTCAGGCTGAACCTTTTAACCCTCAAGTACACGCTTGGGATCAGCATTTTCTCCACTTAAGAGGCATCACTGATCCACTGCTTTCTTCTCTAGACAATGCATATGACTGACTGAGTACTTTTTAGGATGAAAAGTTCAAAACTCTTGAGTAAAGCAAAAGTGATGTAAAAAATATTATATTTTTCACTATCAAATCAGCTATTTTTATGAATTCATTCTTGTGTTTCAATTTGCATGAAGGAAAAATTATGAAATAGTATTCTAATTATTTTCAATATAAAAGCATTTTTGAAATTAGCTTATTCATGAATTCATTCTTGCGTTTCAATTTAATTTAAAATACAGAAAGTCGTCGGTGATTTTTAATTGAAAAAAATCGCAGTATATTTATTTTTTGTACGACTGTATTTCATTTTATATATTTTTAACCTACTCTTTTCTTTTTACTGTAAAAGATAAATTTAATGTTTCACTTTTTTATCATCATTATAAAGATATGCTATAAAAATATTAATTAATTATTTTATTATAAAAACACAGTAGCATGATGTAGGATATAATTATATTACATGTATAGCTTTTTTTTTTTATTAACATTATTATTTCAAATCTCAGTTATCATTTTTTTCATTCTAAACTAGCGCACTCTGAACGGGTGGCGCTTGAACTTCATGAAGCGCCACAATTTATAACACCATGATCTACAACGCGCTCTGACGGTAAAACTGTGAATCACTAGGAATATATATTCCGATATTTATTGGTCGCCACGTGGTTACGATGCGCGCGCAGTTTTAACAAAAAAATGATATCTCACCGAGACAGACTGTGGCCAACATTAACTGTCTGTATAGGTTGAAATGTGGGCAGCAATTTACGCAAAGTCACTCCCAGACATGAACCACTAATCGATGCAGACAGAATAAAGAATTTATATTTTACTTTTTATTGCAGTCTGTTAATTTTGATAATGGAAAACTGTCTACCTTTATAATATTAAAAAGTTATGATAAAAAACATTTCAAATTAAAACCGCAGATAATAAAAACTTTTTACGGTTTTTAATATGTAAATAATTCTGTAGAATCCATTCAAATGCAAAATTGAAATGAGAAATTTAATGATATCTAATTTACTATCTAGGACATCTTGTACATAAATGTAATGTAAAAGCGTTTTCCTCCTATTATGTATTTACAGCATATACTGTCATTTGAATGTTTTAAACTTTTTTTTTTTTTTTTTTTTTTTATAATGCAAATAATCATTAAATAAATGCAATTAGGTAAATATATATTCTCTCTTTTTTTACTGTTAGGGCAGGTAAATGCTAATTATGACTTTTTTTCCATGATTTTGTAGGTTAATTCAAAACAGGCCAGTAAATAACTTAAACATATATTCTGGTTATGTTATGTGACTGAAAAAAATATGGAAACTGCAGCTGAAGTAATCGTAAATAATACATTAATCAATCACCAAAAGATTTAAAAAGTGTTCTAAAAGGCAGATTCAGATGGCGACAAAGACGATGCGACGCGATTTTGACGTAAAAGCTGTGAAATCCTATGCGGCGTCGAATTCACCGGGGATCGCGTTAATTACGATGCTCTTTTTCTTTTAATCACCAAATATGGCCGCCTATGGAATCGAATAGACGTTACAGCAAGTGCGCATTAATTCGCGTCACGTCGCATGATTAAAATCGCCATGTGAATCCACCTTTAGCTACCATTTTTTTTTTAACCATACATTGGAGCCTGGGATCGAACTCACGACCCTCCTATCTCGAATTAGACGCAGTAACCACTACGTTAAGTGCCAGATGAAAAGTAACTATTGATCCACATAAAAAAACTCGCAGATGTGGGAAAAATAGATGGACTGTATATAATGTTGAATTTTCCCACTATATTCCAGTTGGGATTATTCCATAGCCTCGGTATTATAATGTTAAATATTTTTTTAAATGCAGTAGACATAAAAATACTACTACAGACATCCTTTTATCAAAGTTATTATATTTTATAACAATTTAACTATTAAGCTAAATTTTATGAGAATACAAGTAACAAAACCATAAACAGATTACAGAAAATTTAATACTTTAATCTTTTAAACGCTCTATATATAAACAAGATAAGCTGCGCACTTAAGTGTCAGTGTGTTGACGTTCTGCGCATGCGCACTGACATTGAAGTGTTAACATTGAAGATTGCACTCCCCTTGACCGTCATAGATCGCTAGTTAATGTCACCAATTATTTTACTCTACAAATATCGTCAAGAGGAAGCGCTCCAAGGGTTCAGACAAAGTTTTGATAGTGAAGGGTAATAATAACTGTGATATAAAAGTTTTTATATTGGAGAACTTTTAAACTAAGATGATGAGCATTAACTCCCAACTTTTTTCCTCATTTTATGCAACTTTTCGTGGTTGAAGACAATGTTTACATACGATGAAAAAAAAAAAAAAAAATGAAAGCTGTCACGTAAAAATAAGTAATAATTTCATTATGTAACTAACTTTTCGTATCCAAGGAGCTTTGATTAAAAGCATAGTAATTAATTTAAAAAAATCTGAATATATTTTATATTTATTTGTATAACATTTAAATGCTAATATTTATCATGTCAGTGCAATAAATTTAATATTATTTTTCATTTTAATTGAGAATATGATTGAAAGTTTATGAATGGGATTTACATCATATTAAAGGATAGTGTTGGGATTTATTAATTAGATCTTAATCATGCAATATAATATTTTATACTATTAATTGTATAGTAATTAAAATAAATATTGTGAGTTAATTCATTTAAAAGATAGAGAAATTTTAACACTTCAAATATATAATAATTATATTCTTATAAAAAAAATTAAATTAAATTTTGAATGTTCCATTAAACGTAATAAAAATATAATATATATATATATATATATATATATATATATATATATATATAGAACAAAGTAAATTAAATGTTAACCTAATTTTTTATTTTAAAATGTGGTAACTATATAAAAAGATAAATTTTAATTTATGGCTGTTTTAATTTGCAATTATACTGAAACCCAAAAGTGTCAGCCTGCAAAATTACAATCTCCCCTTTTTTAAAAGTTAATTTAAAAAGTCTAATATATATTATATCGTTCTATCTACGACCTTCTAGTGTTTTTTCATTAACAATCCCAGACAAAGCGAAATGAATTTTTTGAATGAAATGAATAACTGTTTCTTGAAGACTTTCTTTTAGTTTCAAATATGAAATATTCTTTATTATAGCTTGCGCTAATCCAAGAATCAGTAATAAATTTATATTTTAATCTTTCTCTGTTCTCTCTCTCTCTCTCTCTCTCTCTCTCTCTCTCTCTCTCTCTCTCTCTCTCTCTCTCTCTCTCTCTCTCTCTCTCTCTCTCTCTCTCTCTCTTTTTCCCTCTCTCTCAGACAAACACAGCTTAAATTTTAATTTCAAAGTTACTGTTTAAAAAAAAATAATAAAAGTAAAAAAAAAAAAAAAAAAATCGACAGCTTTTGCAAAAAAAAAAAAAAAAAAAGTGAACTGCATATTTTTTTTCTCCTTCTTTTGTTTCTTTACGTAAAGTCAACAATATTCGGATTCTCACTAATGGTTTTTTCTTGCTCTGATATTTATGGGTATAATATTCAAGTGAAAACATATTGAAATGTCTATAAAACTTTATAAAAACTGCGCCTGAATGTTAGGCCAATCGTGTTGCAGCAATGCATGCAGGTGTAAAATATACACTTTGAAAAGACTTTGCGAGATACGTGTCTGACATCACTTTCGTGACATTTTTACATTGGAAATTTTCCAAGTCACCTACCTGTAGCGTCAATATATCGTCCTGCTGTCATGTAAAAAAAAAAGGAGGAACGAGCTTCTTAAGTATATGCAGTCAAATCTTCGATCCATGAAAAAATACCTCTGGAGTTGGCTGTGAAGCTGGCAGGGGGGTTTGAGAGGAAACTTCTGAATAGGATCTTACATATTATTTTCTTTAAAATATTATATTTTTTTGTGACAAGGGTACACTCCTATGAACCTGGAGCTCAAGACGGGGACCAGAGAGAAAGGATAGTGACCATGGCCTATTACCCAGCATTAGTTGAGATGAGACTGAGGAAACCGTGGAAAACCTCAGTCAGGACGGACACCCCTACTTTTTATCAATGAACCAAACCTATAGAGAACCACACACATGTTCATCACTGCATTAGCTGGAAAAGGAGAAGAAGCGAGTACCTCCAGGGAGGGAGAAAAGTAATATATTTATAATTGTCACCCATCCAAAGTACTAACCATGCTCGACGTAGCTTGACTTCGGTGATCTAACGAGAACCAGTCAATACACTGTGACACGTTCAAGCTCTATATTATATTCCTATACACTTCTTCATATTCTATACACTTCAGGACATTGTAAAAGTTATTAATGAATGTCTACGAACACGTGATGAATTTGAACGTTTTGGGGATTCTTAGACTGGTTGATCATTTCAGCTCTCTCAAAACTTTAAATATGCATCTCTAGAATCAACATCTTCATCGAATCATGCATGTGGTTCATGCTGCCCAGTTGTATATGGCATAATATTAGTAGGAAAATTTATAATTCTACGCGTGCACAAAATACCTTTGAGATTTTAGGCGTTCAATTTCACTGTAATTAATTAAAATAATTAAAAAGTGTTAATTTTTGGCAAAGTTACTTATTGAAAACTTTGCTGTATTATCTTGACTTTATATTCTGTACACTACATGGATATCTCAAGTGGGAGTATATCCTGAATTCATTCTTTATAATTAACTTGTGACTATTTATAAATTCCGTCTGTAGGATTTGGTAAATGTCTTGCATGTTAATTTTACGTCTTAAGTGCTGCATACACTTCTTATACTGCCATGGACGAGGTTTAAATACCAGACATCAATAATTGGCAGATAATTTATTCTGATAGTTATTTATAGTTTTATGTGACATATTTATGCTAGTTGCATGTTAATTTATGCATAAATATTTGTGATACATATTATTGACCCCTGATTGAAGACAGTGCAGGTTGAAATTGTTTGAAGTAGATCATTTATACGTGTTGTTTTAAAGTTATATTTAGTTAAAATTTTGATTCTTATAGCAATATAAAGAGGGATGCCATTTTCTATTATTTTATTGTGTGGGGAGGGGGGGGGGGAGGGGGATGGAAGAGAGACCTAGAAAATTTATTAACAGTTTCACAGAAAAGTGTTCATACATGAAATTCTAATGAAAAAATAAGTTTAAGGTAGAGATAACGTTGAACAGCTGTTCGACGTAATCCCCTTTGATTAACATGTAAACCTTAGCAAATTGACAAAAATTCTGAAATTTTTTTGAGAGGCAGATATTAGTGCCTAAAAGCCATAGCAAAAGTTTCAAAAACATTTAACGAGCCGATTTTTTTAAATTAATTGTTTAGTTTGGCTCTCCATGGGAAAGCCCTATGCTGAAAATTAAAAAAATTAATTAAAAAAAATCGGCTCGTTAAATCGTTTTGAAATTTTTTCTATGGCTTTAAGGCACTAATATTTGCCTCTCAAAAAAATTTCAGAATTTTTGTCAATTTGCTAAGGTTTACATGTTAATCAAAGGGCATTACGTCGATCAGCTGTTCGGCGTTATCTCTACCTTAAGGGAGTTAGAATAACTATACTGTTTGTGGGACTATTCAAAGCTCTTTTAAAAATACTCTCTGCAACATATTAGTAGGAAATTCACGAAGAAATACAACCACAAAAGTTTATAACTAACAATAATTTATTCAGCTCATAAGTGAATGAGACACGTAACGTGGATATATTAGTGAAAAACTGGATATATTTGCGAATAACGCTTTGGTGAATCAAGCTTTAATTATTTTCATTTCACGACATATTTTAACATATTTCAGATCGACTGAAGAAAGAACATACTAACTTTATTTGATATATTCTTCTTTGTGATAAAATTAATACATTAGGAATACTCTAAAATATACCCATGTATTTTATGCAGTCCTGAACATTTAAGTGAAGATGGATTGGTGACCGTGGAATAAAAGTCACATTTGTCTCCAAGGACAAATACATCTCACTTATAATCTAAAACTAAATCGTGTGTGTCTTTTCGGCCTTCGATCTATCAATGAATTACGTCATACAGAACGCCCGTAGTTTTCCCACAAAAGACCACGTGACATGTCTTTCTACTCTCAATGGTCGCAACAAACCATTGTTTATAATGCCTGTCCGATGAAAACTTTTTTCATTGTTAAAATTAAGCCGATGTAGTGTCTGATTTCTCCACCAGAGCAGAAAACGTAAGTCTTAGTCAATACTCTATTATTTTATTTCAATGATAATTTACTATTTATAAACTTATATAACTTATTAATTAACATGTAAATCAAATCTATATTTTTCGCTTCATTATGGACAGACATTACACAACAATATTTTGTATACAAACAACGTGGAATAAACTTTAATTCAGATAGAGAATTTTAACAATGATTCTGTTTGGAGGAAAATGAGACAGAAATAAAACCGAAATTATATAATAAATAAAAACATTTTTATATTATTTTTATCAACATCTTAATTAAACGCAATGATTTGTAATGGTAATATCATTTCCATATTTGTCATTAAAGTGTTTTTTTTTTTTCATATTAAATTTAATACAGTTTGAATAAATTAACACAAATTGATATAATATGATAGTGATCATAAATTTTATTACCTTTATTTTCATCCCCTTCCGCTCTGTTTTCCGTGTTGGTATTTTAAATTATATACTCATAAAATAAAATATTATTTTCATTGAATTTCTCTCTCAGTAATATTTTACAAAATAAATGTCGTATTCATCTCATGTTTTTATTTTATTGGCGATGAATATAAGAAACCTTTTCTCTGCTCTGAATTTCTATTATAAATTTCGCTGCAGAAATCATTCTGCTGTTGTTTCCACTGATTTCTTATTTGAAAAGACACACATCATCAGTTTTTATTTTTATATGCTACCATAACAAAGTTTTCAAGTGACGCGTTTGAATTTTAAAAAGCAACAACTTTTTGTAGCATAAACGTGTTCACTAATTTCAAAATCTTGCTTTTTTTTCATTTCTTTTATGACTTCATTTTATTATGTAATAAAATTTCATATATATTTTCTTTTATAAATCCGGTATTTCTTGATACAATTTCTTTATATTTTTGCATACAAAATTTCCTTACAAGAAAATTCAAACTTTACTTGCATATTTAGAGATTTAGGGGGAAATTTTCTAAGGCGACGAGTGTACATAAAATAGGCCTTTGAAACTCCCAAGAGATATGTTACTATTTTGTTGAAAAAAATTGTGAAATTGTTTTGTTGAAAAATCATTGTGAATTTGTACACACAAGCCGATATACTGTATATATTTATTGTTTTTCAACACCACGAAATTAATTTGCCCATGCTGTTTGGGGGCGTTTTCATGCAGTCTATAGAGGTATGGTGAATTCAAATAATTAATATTTTATAATTCTTTGTGAAGTTGAACATTTTAAGATGCAATGGCTACATGGAGTGCTCTTCTTACCTCCATCAAAATTGCAAATTTACATATCTTTGTCTATTTGAGCTGCAGCTCTAGCAAATGATGCAGGAGTAACGTTCGTGGTGTCCAGGTGCGGATCCAAGGGGGGAGCTAGGGGGGGGAGGGGGCTGCACCCTCCCGCCGAAATTTTGAATTTAACATGAGCAATATAGGCATTTCCCCCTTTTCAAAATTTTTTTTAACATTAGCCTTATGGAGGCAGCCCCCTCCTAAATTTTTTTCTGGATCCGCGCCTGGGGATTTCCCGAGGTATACATAATAATTTGAGCACAAAATTTTTTTATATGAACAACCTAATTGTGTTCGCCACTTGACATTTAAGCTAACACACAAATAAAAACTCAATTAAATAAAGTGTCCACTTGTATTTCATCTCGCCTGCAGTTAGGCAACTTGTTCAGTACAAAAAACAGAGTTTGTTAGCTTGATGCACAGTAAATTAACTATACTTTTTTACTGGAAGTAGCCGGAAATAAGTTATTTTTAGTCTTCCTTTTCTTATTTGAATTTATGCAAACAAGTCTGTTCTCTTATTAAAATCATCTATGCTCAATATACGGACAAGAAGGACAGAAACATCTCACTTCCGGTTACTTCCAGTGGGAATATTAAATTAATTTGACTGTATTAATAGACAGCCTGCTAAATTTATGTAAATAATTATGTTTTTATGTTCAAGTAGCCTAAGCTAAAATGGGTGTAATTGCATGAAAAACGGGCACTTAAATGTACAATTTTTCCTAGCTAGTATAACTTTATTTTAGTAAACTATTTAGTGTATCTTACAATTTTTAGTACTTCATTTATATTTAAACATTACAGTACTGCCATTATATACGTATAAAATATTCAACTAAAATAATTACGCTTTTTTTTTTATATCTAGCAACTGAGAATACATTTTTATTCTTAGTATAATGACTTGTTAAAACTCTAAAACATTACAACAATGTTGTATAAAATGGCATTGTTGAAGTTTTTGTCGAGGAAGCTGTAGTAAAAAAATCCAGTACTGCTTTAAAAAAAACTGCTTTTCCAGAAAATGTTTTCCAACTTTTGCAATGTGTTATATACTCTTCTCGGTAGATACATCACGAAATAATGACTGCTGCATGTGGCCATTTTTCTTAGTTTTCTCACGAGAAATTTGTGACATATATTACTTTTTCAATGTCATAAGTTGACACGCTTGAATGATAAACAACACTTTTGTGTCTTGTCACAGATATCATATTTATTGCTCCATCATTTTTTTTTTAATTTTTATTATGGAAAGAATTTTAAACTTAACTTACTATATTATTTATATTAATTGGATATCAATCAATTTCAACCAATACGGCTTTTCTTTAAGGACTTTGGCTGGACTCGAATCTATCTGTAAACAGTTTAATAATAATGTAGGAAGTTAAGGTCTTATGTACCGATATTTAAGGATAAAATGGCCCTATTCCCATGCATGGGGGCATGCACATTAAAGCGACGCTATTTTTCATCAGAACATATTATCACTATTATCACTAGCATTAACTTTTTTATGTATTTAGCAATGTTGTCATTTACATAATGTGGCAACATTGCTAAATACATTCTAGCTATCGTTCCATATGATCTGTGTATATATAATCGCATTTTCTCCCTGCATATCAGTATAACACTGTAACATATTATATTATCTATGAAATGTGATCTATAATAGATAGGCATTTTTTTTAATGAAAAATTACCTTTTTTTTAGCTTCTTTTATAAGCTAAATATCAATACTGTGTACATTAGTATATACACCAGATAATCTGTCAAGATTACAATATAATGGATAGACACATGCAACCGTTCATATAATTTATATGAAGTACATAATGATAAGTGTGAAGTCATAAAGATCATACTGATTGTCAAATAAACACATTAATTACTGTAGATATCAGCTGTTTTGTTCCTATATGTGATGATTACCTTATAATTGCAATATACAGTATAGGTATATACCTCGGTACAGCAGGAACATTACTTACGCTTCATTTAGGGGAATCGCACACTGCCATTGTATCGTATCGTATGGTATCGTTGATAAAAAATTTAGAACGGGTTATAAATGAAAAAACGTACGATCGCATGCGATACGATACGAAGCTGTGTGCGCGCGTACACCTGATCGCAAGTGTCCTTATTTTTTTACCATTATACGTTGCGAAGTCATGCGATTCTGTGTGAGACAGCCCTTACAGGCACTGCAGGTTGAAGGCGCAGAGTTGGACATGCAGATTTGTAACTTTCAGAAAAGTGATTAGAGCACGTATTCTATAATAGGTACCCCATAAAACAATATTAAATTTTATCAAGGCCATTATAATTATACAGAATAAAATATACGGACATAGTTCGTGCTATCTCCAGGTGAATGTAAAGTATATAAATGCTACGTTTTTTTATATTTTTATGACAAAGAAAGTAATAATAGACGTATCGAGTACTGTAGCAGAGGTGAACTATTCTTGAATTAAAAATGGTTAATGGTTGTAAATATGGTACAGCTTAATGTTGATACATGAATTTTTTTTGAAAAAATATTCTAATAAGGTACTTAAAAAACCGAGAAGACAAAGGGATGATATTTAATATCATTGCTACTTGACATCATAAACATGGCTTTAAAACAAGGTAGTCATAAATTTCTGAAAGAATTTAATTATATCTCTATATATATATATAAAAAAAACTGTAAAGGTCGTTATTAGTTTATGATGGAAAATAATTTTAAAACATCGCTATGATTGCTATAATCTCGATAAAAAATATGTAACTTCTATTTATAGAAACGTTTTGAACAATATAATGATCAGTAAAGAGTTTATAAGTTCTGAAAGAAAGTCTTTGATCCTAAATATGAGTTGAAAGTTTGTAGTCCAGCTTACTTCTAACTTTCGTTACGGTCTGTACATGCAGCCATATAGTTGTATATGAGAGAAAGAGAGAAAAAAGAGAGAGGAATGGAGAGAGAGGAAGAGAGCCAGAGGAAGAGGGCGGCAGGGAGAGAGAGCGAGAGAGTAAGAGAAAGAGGGCGGGATGGAGATAGAAATGGAGAGTGAAAGGCAAGGAGAGAGAGGGAGGCAGGGATAGAGAAAATAGCGGGAGAGAGAGATGGAGAGAGAAGGATACAGGGAGAGAGGGAGAAGAGCGAGAAAGATAGGTAGGGACAGTGGGAAAGAGAGAGGGAGAGAAGGAGAGAGTGAAAATACAGTGAGATGGAAAAGAAGAGAGAGAGAGAGAGCTGTGGTGGGTTAACTTCTTGACGTGACGCAAGTCATCTGCGAGGACCCCTCGAGGGCTTCCTTTGTAAAGTCTCGGATCTCAGCAGGTGAAGCTGCGGGCATCTTTTGTCATTGTCGTCCTACCTCTTTGAGCCCCCTAGACTGCGGGGGCACTAGAACGATGTTACCACTAAAGATACTCTCAAGTCTATGTCCCATTTACGAGAGAAACTAATGGTGTTTAGTCTTCGAGTATCAATTTCGATTATTAATCGATGTTCTTCATAAAATTTCATTTAAGGTTAATTAAGCTAACGTAAGACAAGTCAATTTATATTGAAATGTCCCTCAAAAAATATGAATTTAAAAATTAAGATATATTAAATCAAAAATTTTGAGAAAGAAACATATTTCATATAAATTTTATGTGTGTTAAACAGAGTCTTCTGCGCGCAATGTTTCTAACAAAACATTGTTCAATGTCTGTCGCGTGGTGTAATTTTCGATTGTTGAACGCGAGAAAGGAAAAAAGTAAACAAACTCCGCTGTTTACAATTTTTTGCCGGTGGCGGCGCCACCAGCGAGCGGTAATTATCAAGGGAAGCATTATGAATAACATGAAAAACTAATAGAAATAATTAGAAAATTGAGGACATGTTTTCAAAAATCAAGTGAAATGGAAAAAAACATGCGCGGCAATTTTATAGAAAAAATTAAGAATTTTTAACGGTTTTTTATCATTGAAACGGTCGAAGAAATGTGGAGCGATAACCATGGTGTAAGTAATGTATATCATTTCTGTGTTCCCAAGGGCTTGTAAGCTCTAAAATCTTTTAGCTAGCAGTTCTGGCAGGACTTGGCTGCCCTTACCAGCCGCACCAGTGTCCATTTGTGGATTTATTTAAAAATAAAAAGCAATATAATAGGGTTTTAAAATTGTACCTTTGAATTTCTTATATCCTGAAGATATAGCAGTAATTCGATAATTTACAAGTTTCTATGCTTTTAGACTTTAATGCTGGAGTGACTGGAGTCCCATCTAACATCTATGATTGCATAGAATCACATTAAAGGCAATGAAACGCCAACCTCAGTCTGCGTCGTCTTTTCTATGTGCTAAAAATAAGATAAAGTACCGTTACATTTACTAATAATTAATTTTTTACATTACCTGGATCAATGTAGTACGAAATAATGATATTTTTTTATACTTTTGGTGTGATATTTTGGAAGTTATCGTTACATTTAGGCGTCAACTCGCGAATTTCCTATGTTAAACAATGGCGCATAGTCAACAAAAACCGCTCGCTAGTGGCGCCTCTGGTCACTCTGGCGGGCGCAAAATGGAACTAAAGCGTCACGCAATAATCGGGCCACGCGACAGACATTGAACAATGTTTTGTTAGAAACATTGCGCGCAGAAGACTCTGGTGTTAAATCTATACTTAAGAAAGCAGTTGGAATGACAATTATAATTAAGGGGAAGGTAACACTGATCAGCTGATCGACATAGTCCAATTTGATTAAAATGTAAATCTTTTTATTGGACAAAAATTCTGAAATTTTTTGAGAAACAGATTTTAGTGCCTAAAAAGTTAAAAAGCCACAAAAAATTTCAAAACAATTATTGAAGATGATTTCTTTAATTGAATCCTAAAATTTTTAACATAGGGCATAGAGAGCCGACTAAAAAATATTAATTTAAAAAAATGGCTCGAATAATTGTTTTGATTTTTTTTTGTGGTTTATAGACTAAAATCTCTCTCTAAAAAAATCAGAATTTTTGTCACATTGCTTAAGTTAACATATTAATCAAATGAGAGTACATCAATCAGCTGATCCATGTTACCTTCCCCTTAAGATACAATACGTGCATATGTGTACAGTTAACGTTAGAAACAATAATATTAACATTATGTCTCAACAGAAAATACATATGTGTACTGGATTTTGATATTTTATTTCAATATTAAAATTAACCTCAGATCATTAGTACCGACTTACAACACTTTGTAAAATCTTAAGGGGGCATTCACAAAGCCTTAAGGCCACATTTAAAGTTTTAGAACAGATAAAATAGCTTCACTTCCGATTCCTCATTAAGATAGTTTCACTGTAGTTTTAAGCTAAACCTACGCTGCATAGCCTTAGGGACACTAATGAAATATTCAACGTAAGCCGAGTTCACTCTTGTATGGGTAATTGATGCAGGTAACTTGAGACTCTTAAGATAAGATGTTAGATTTAAAGTTCAGTACTCAGCTCATGTTCAGATGCTTACGTCTAAAAAGTTAACTTAAAATTAAAGCAACTATACGTAATTTAAAGCCCAGTAAATTTAGAATTCAAGATCTAATTACGTAAAATTGATGTAATTTATGAAATAAATTATTAACTAAACTTATTATATTTATAAAATTGCAAATAATTTAAGTGCCTTATATATATTGACATTTAACATTAATGTTGACTAATGTTGATTAATGTTGACTTGTACAACCAGAATTGAAATAAAATTATTATTATTATTACTATATTTATTATTAACGTTATAATACTTATAATTATTAAATATGAGGTTTATGCAGTATATTGATGGGAATGTTCAAACGTTTCTCCTACTTGATTAATTTTAACAGCAGCTTCAACACATTGTGAGTAATTGTGATAGCTATATAGGTAAGACCGGGATACAATCTAGATACTATATTTTTTTCAATATATTCAAGCGTTAAAATAACCAAGCTCTGAGAGCAGAGGTAACGTTATCCTGTTATGCTATCCCTTTATATTGTTCAGAGTGATATCCCAAAGTGTACAGTCTTAATCAATAAAAGTGAAACACGTCGCATGCCGGAGTGATGTGAGCACCATCAGTTCATACTCACTTGACTGATCTGACAACACCGTCAGAGTTCTGCAGGTTACGAGTCTAGATGGACAAAATGTTAGGCAGTGTTGCCAGTTCAGCACTGCAAGTAAACTTATGGTGTTCTCCAGCATGCGACGTGTTCCACTTTTATTAACAGAGACTGTACATACATGAGGCATGGCTATGTTTAAAAATAAAAAAATCAAAAGAAAGTGGTTGAGTCTACCACAATCTATAAGAGTGGACATTCACATTTTTACATGATTTCTTTTCCTTTGATGAAACCGATTTTTGTGGGGGAAAAAACACCACTTACTTCTTTCTTATGGCCTTTATTTCTTTTCTATTTCCTTTGGAATTTTGATTGAATGTCGTTTATGTCTGTTTCCGAAATTGTTCAAGTTTGATGGGAAGTCAAAAAGAATGTTTGGTTGCAGTAATTCTACGATTCACTCAGCATCAAGCAGAAGTTATTCCACGATACCGTCTCGTCACTATACGGAAACAGATCGTGACATTTTCTTTGCTCCACATTGTACAATTTGAGACAGCCTAAACCTTGATAATATAATACCTAATTATCCTTATATAGTGTCATTTAAAAAAAAACATGGTAAGCAACCCCTCTCTTAAGATATATACTCTTCATTGTAAGAAAAATATAATTGTTTATCAAAATAAAACCATTCAATTAATTAATCAGTAAGCAATTTTATATAAATTTGATATGCATGGAAAACAGAGCTGTAGAGTTGATTGGAATATTATTTAAAAAATAGATTAAAAAAAATAATAAATAAAAATCTTTATAACATTATTTTTCATTTTTGTTATAAAAAAGGACTAATGACGTGTTTTAATTTGTTTCAGATCGTTGAAAATGAAATTTAATTATCCATAGAAGGCTGTTTTTACAATTTAAAAGTATTACTTTTCCATTAAATGAGTAAGCCGACATTATAAATTTATGACAAATATGTTGAAGGATTTAGCTTGATAAGTTAATGTATTTATATTTTTTTTAAATTTTAAAATTAAAGTAGCCTATTACTCACATTAATTTTAATAAAACATCAACAAAAATGAAAACCTACTTGAAATGTTTGTATATAATATTTTTTTTTAATACATTAATCCAAGGTATAATTTAAAAGTTCATATGTAAATATATAATTTAACATTTAACACACCTTAATTATAAAATACGTTATTGCCCATGATAATACCTTAAAGTCTTAACACACTGTAGAGATGGTTGTTATCCAAACTTGATGCGCGGGGGTGGTGCGTGATTGTGGCGGGGTCTTAGCAGATCAATATTCCCGCACTTTGGTCTCCAACGGCCGGGTAAAGTGACCCTGAACACCCTTGTCACGTGACGCCGTGAAGAAGGGTCATTGATTCACGTTTTAAGATTTTATCTCAGAAAGTACTAAGTGTTTTTGTACACTTCGTGACACCATGAACGTTAAACGTGATTTTTTTTTTGTTAAAGTTGTCACGTGATCTATATGGAGAAACTTTACTTTTTCTTACGTCTCTTAAAAGTGTATATCTGCATCTAAAGTCGGTATTACATACACCAATTTTTCTATTTTCACATGTAAATTTTCCTTACACAAAAATTCCATCTCCAAATAAAACAAGTGGAGTTTTCATGCAAGGAATCGCATTCAAGAAATATATAAATTATATCATTATTTTGAGGCTGTACGTCTCTTAAAGCTGTAGTTTAAACCAATTAGGCACAAATAAATCTAATATATATAATGTTACAAGGCATTCACATCTGTTGTGTACTATACTATACAAGTTTAATGCAAAAAGGGGGATTTTTTTCCAGTATTACGAAATCAAATACTATATAATAAGGTACAAATGCTTTATAGAGCTGATTTCTGTTTATGTTTACGTGAGGCGGGTGAAGGGTTTCCCTATAATAATACATTGCGAAGGAGGTGCAGGAGTAAGGGAAAAGAGAAAGTTTTGGCAGGCCAGATTATACAGTGAGCATAGGCAAAATGACGAAAAAAAAATTATAAAAATACTTTTAACGGTTTTTTGGCGGTGAGATTTTTTTTATGAGTTCTATCGTGTACTGTTAAAGTATTTTTGAAGTTTTTAAACTCGATTTATTTTATTAAGTTAAGTAAAAAATTATTGCACACTTTGTTTATATATGCTAGTCCGTGCATTCTGGCCCTCCTCGCGTGACGTCAGCGCAATCCCCTCTATAGCGTACACGTGGGAATTAAAGTTTGAAAGCATTTCAGTATTTTTAATATTTAAAAAAATCAAGATCTCTGTAAAATTTAAATATTAGAATACCGATAATTGATTATTTCTGGCTATCTTCCGGTATCAAATACGTCAGCAAGGAATTTTTAATTGGTTAAACTGTAGTATTAATTGACTCGTGTTTTATGTTCGCATCTTAAATGAAGATCTAAAAATGTTGTGACTTCAAGTCACGTGACGTCACTATCAACGTCACGTTCATGCATGTAAGTTTATATACCTAGAGAAGAAATTACATTTTTATATTTCGAAGTCATGAAACTACAAACGGAGCCCCAAGCAATGCTTTGAATGAAAATTGTTTGAATTTTAGCTATACTTTTTTAAGCTACATATTATGTTATAAATTTTTTGAAAGCATATAATCACAAAAACACGTACTGTACAATAAGGCGCATGAGTTGTTTGAGATATATTTAAATGACCTGCCTACAGGTTAAAATTCTATGGGATTTATTAATAATCTTCCCAGTAGAAAAAAAGGCATTAAAACTTAAAACCGATATAAATGTAATATTTTTCTCTGAATAATAAAAATAATTTTCCCTAATTTTATGCAACCTTGAGGGCTGCAATGAAAGATAAAAATTCAAAATGAAATATATATACTATAGTATTGAATGGAAAAACTGCATAACAATTTTATTGCAAAAAATGAATAGATTATATACTAAAGTATGTTACTATGAATTTATTCAGATTTTTTTGAGTCCCGGAAATATTTATAAGAATTATTGAAAGTTCTGTTGGCCCCTCTGGATCCTTAATAAAAAGATAGGGCCTGTATATAAACTAATATAAAGTATATAAACGCCTATTGATGCCTCCAGGGGGCGTAGTCACAGTTTCAATATTTTTTTTAATTGTTCCTGAACTCAAAAAAATCTAAAAAAAAAAAAAAATCAATTATAATTTGGCACCCTCTATTAATTTCTGCACTAAAACAAATTATGCAGGTGTTCATTAAAAATGAAAAGTAAGTAAATTTTTGTAACAGATGCTATATAGGTAGGAATGGTATATTATGATTCAGAATCTTTTTTATCCGTAAAGTATGCAGTTTTTGTTGCAGTGACGCCATAGGTGAATAACAATAACCAGAAATACCTGCGATATTTTTCAATGACTTCCCATTCCGTATAATATTCATCTTTATTTTGAATACCGTTTTGGAAGATATGAAAATTTCTTATTGCATACTTTTTATTTATTCCTAGCTCTATCATATAAGAAGTAATTTTTTTGTGTAAAAAGTAAGTACGAAAATAAATATAGCGAATAATAGAAAAAAAAGGAGTCTATAATACAAAAGTATCTTAGAGGGATATACAAGATAAAAAAAAATGCAGTTCTCACGTTCCCTTGACGGTATAGAGTAAGCTCATGAGTCGTATATAAATAAGATGTGATAGGATGAATGTCTTCAGTTTTTTCTATCTGACAATTCCCATAAGACACACATCATATCTCTGGACACCACGAACGTTACTCCTGCTTTGTTGATAGCCGTTACCACGCAGTCCATCCAGGCGTGGAGAACCAAAACTATTTTTATATATAGACTAAGTGTTCTCTTCTTACACCTCCCAAAATTGCAAATCTGCATCTTTCTGTCTATTGAAGCTGCAGCTCTAGCAAATGAGGCAGAAGTAAAGTTTGTCCTATCCAGAGGTTTACGGTTCGATAAAAAAAATTAATATCAACTTTTAGTGCATCCAGTAATTCAATTCTCAATTTTGGTGTGAATGCTACTTTGCTGAACACACGTGCTTTGTTGCTATATGCAGTTATAAAGTATATTTTTGTCAGCTGTGTTCTATAGCATGCCACGCACAGGTGTGGGAGGTTTCTTTATTGATCATTTTTAACTTATAGTAAAGAAAAAAGAACAGGGATCTGATGTAAAAAAAAATGTGAATCGGTTTAAAATATATTATAAATATAATCGTTGCATGATGTGAATTTTTAAGAAGTAGTAAATTTTGGATCGATGTCAGAAAAGTTTTAAATTTTTTTATCATTGACCTAATAAAGAAAAGAAAATGTTTATAAATCGGAAAAGTTAAATAATGATGGCGGTGGTTTAAAACTTTAAAATATTATATTTGTCCTTCAACTATTTTATTACTGCACTAAAACACGTATTCCCTCTTCAGAAATTTTCTTATGAGATTTTAATTAGGATATATAGAGTGTTAAATTTAATTAAAACAGTTTTTATAGCTCAAATATCACAGACTTTCTATATACGGATAATACAAAAAATAACATTGTGTTAAGACTTTCTAATGAAACTGTAGGAAAGAATGAAAATAATATTCCATGGTTCTTTTGCAGTGTAAAAAGTATATTTTTTATGGTTTTTGGGTACTTCTAATTAAATTAATCAATAAGTTACAACCCGAGCCTTTTGAAACCTTAACATAATGCTTTCCCTGCGTTCCAAATCACTTTTTCGTCCACTGTAGGACCCAAAATGAACTTTCCCCTTTCCTCCAATATAGCCTCTATATAAGTAGGGCACATATGATGCGTCCTAAATTTCGCCTTCATTGTAGGGTAGGGTAGTAGGCGAGAATAGACATTTGGGACGCAGGCTTATAATGCTTTTCATGGGCTCGTCTGGAATAGGGTCATCCACGGCCTTGCAATATCCATCCTTGCCGGCATTTACCTTTGAATGAGGAAAACGTGGAAACCTCAGTCAGGAATCAGGATGGACATTACAGCTTTTTTCAATGGACTGGTAGTGCAAGGGTTCAAAGCCAGGGGAATTACATAGTGGAAAAGCGGAACGATTTACCCCTAGGTTCGATCAACATGTTTTTTTTTTTTTTTTTTTTTTTTTTAATTGACTTCAGTGGTTGGACAAGAAGCTGTCACTGTACAGTGCCACACTCCCAATCTCTTAATATATAATCAATAATAAGATTTTCCTTTTTTCCTTATGTTCCTTGTTCAGCTCATTAATTAGTTTTGTATTTATGAACGAACAAAAACCTCGCGTCTTTAAAAAAAAAATTGTGAACTTTAACATTTTAGGATAAATAAATGGAGTGTGCATAATGTTTAATGAAAAATCCATTCAACTCCATCAAATAAAAATTTTAGGCAATTTCCATTCAAATTTATTCACAATTTTTTTTTTCTTATCTTAAAATATATAAAGTAGATATCAAAGATTTTTTTAAAGCAAAAGAACAAATTCTATTGTAACGCTTATACAATTTAGCGAAGTGCTTCTGCGTCATTATTTGAGTAAATCGATTCAACGTCGTCGGACTCGTAACAATATCAACGTCTGGGAGATCCAATTCAGACGACGCTTCAATCTTGTTACCAGCTGGGGACGTACACCCAAAGGCAAAAATATATCACTCAGATGTATGCATTACACTTTCATACCTTATTTGTTCATCTAATTTAAGTTGTACTTGATCATGGATACGTTGTTTCTTTATAACATTAAAATATTTTAAATCTAAAGCATATTCTGTTGGGGATGAAATGAGAATAAGTTTAGATACATTTGCCCATGGGTGTACAGAAGTATGATATTTTATATGACATAAAAAACATTGTTCTTTTTTTATTGATGGATTAAATGACAAAAGAAGCTATAATGGAATAAAAGTGTAAAAAGAAAAGTGCAGAAAAATCTTTTATAATAAAACTGCATAATTAGAATTCCTGTCATGCATCGTAAGATGCAATTAATATAAATTTAATGTTTATAGTGGTATTCACAAAGATTTTACAAAAGATGGATTTTCATGAGCGACAACGGCGCGATTTCAACGTAAAAACAATGAAATCTTATGCAGCGAGCGAATTCGCAGGTCATCGCGTTTAATTACGATGCTCTTTTTCTTTTAATTGCCAAATATGGCCGTTAATGGATGTTACAGCAAGTGTGTATTATTCGCGTCGCAACGCAGGCTTGAAATCGCACATGAATATCCACCTTTAAACACTTATTTTTAACCTATAAATTTCTCGTACCAGATTTTACTGCTTTATTTTTACTACTAGATTTGATATCAAATTCTGGTATTAAAATTTTCTAGGTTAACAACAATGATACTAAATTCTTTGTGGATATTTATAGGGCGTGATTCCTATCAGAAGATAACCAGGTTTCTCACTAACCACGGTTAAGGTTAACTCAAAGACACTGACTGCAGTGACAAGCCTGGTTAACTCATTAATGAATCTTGCCCATAAAGTCTATATAATTATTTTGTAGCAATGCAAATAAGCTTTAATATCATTGAAGCTTAAGCTAAATTATTAAAGATCTTATTCCGTAATGGTGACGTCATAATACAATTTAATTAGTTTCTATAAAGTGTTTGTGCTAATTACTCTGCTGGAAAATATTAAATTGTATTCTAACGTTACATTGTTTATATTGCAAAATTCGTCAATAAAATTTTTTTTGAGCCAATCCCGTATAAAAATGCAACATGATTTTTAATTTAATTCTAAATGTATGAAAATGTGAAAATTCAAATCTACTAATCAATATTGGCTAGTAATATTAAAATTATTTTTAAATGGGATTGTAGACTCAAATTTTTCGAATTAAAATGTTCAATACACCAGAAATATCGCTGACAGACATTATGTTAATTTAAAATCAATTTATGATTTCCAAATTTATTCCACTAATATTCTGGTGTAGTGAACAAGCAGATCAGATTAAGCTCAATGTGCCAAAGCATATCAATCCATTATTTCATATCATAGCCTCAAGCTGCGATGATGAAATTTCATTCATTGTTGCTCATATTGTTGTAATTAGTAGTACACTATTCTCATTATAAATTGTCCATTGTGATTCTCTTTCTGGATATGCAAATAGTTTTAACATATAAACATATCATGAAATTTAATATAAATTCCTCGTAAGTATATAAGGTCTGTTTTTTAACTCTGAATAACATATCATTCGACCTAATGTCTAAAGTGTAAGGAAATTGAATGCAAAAAATATATACTGGGATTATGAACACTGTGGAGCTGATAGAATACCCTGAAGGCAGTAAGTGTTATAAACTGGACAATTTATGATGTAAATAGAGTACATATTACAATAATTATTGTTTCAACGTCATTGGATATTAATATTTTCTATAATTTGATTAGTTTGCTAAATTACAATGAAGTACTTCTATATGTAGTGCGCATTATGATACAGTGCTACAAATACAAGAATCTGTACCGGAAGTGCAATTTTTCTAAGGAAATTTACATTTTAGACCAACATTTTTTGATAATAATCATTATGTATAATGTACGAATGTTTAATAGCTCTGTTGTTTATATTTAAACTTGGAAATGAGATTAAAATTAGTATGTATTTCCGATTAAATTAATTGTGAATGTAATTATATTTTGTTTGCAGAACTGTATTTAATGAAATGAGCAATAAATGTAAATCAAATTATATCCAATGACAGTTGAACAATTATTATTGTTTAATTAATTGAAGTATGAATATTTAGAACATGACTTCATCCCCATATGTACCAATATTATTCATATTTACAGTTCACAAGATTAAAATACGAATACTAATTTAATTAAATTTTATAAATATGTAATGTTATGTGACAAAAATATTAATTATTATAATTAATGTTTCCCATGATATTAATATTGTAAAATGTAGATAATAAATAAATATTTCATGTTATTGAATATTGATACATACTATGACATCAAATATTTTAATATCTTTTAATAACTTTTTAATTAATTGATATCGATAAAAAATTAATACTGTGACGTCATTGTTTTTCTCTCATTGAGCTCACCCTTACGTCACGGCGTTCTCAGGAAACTCACCTGCAACAAAAATTAGGGAAAAATTAGTACACTTTGAATAAGAACAGTTTTAGGGTAAAATTAGTACACCTTAAATTAGGCAGTGGTACAGTTTTAGGGCAAAATTAGTACACTTCGAATTAGAACAGTCTTAGGGCATTTTTTTTGAAGAAAAATTATAGATTTACAGATCAACAGTGGGGTATTATTATTAGGACTCTTTACCATAAACAACTAATAATATGATTTTCAATAACATAATTATAATCACATTTATATAAAAATATTATTTTTTTACTAAAATCAAGTCATTAATAGTAACATAGTAATAAAATATCCCTTCTCCTGAACAAATCATTAGTTTTTAATTAATTTTTTTAAAACAAATTACTCAAATCTAAGGTAGTAAACTGTAATTATCTTTTTAAATATTACCTATAATTGTTTACACTATTTTAATAAAAGAGGAGATGTTCTTTTGTGCATTACATAATTGTCCTTAATGTACATGATTATGCTGTTGTTACATGACATGCATGTACACAATTAAAACTGTAACTAGAATTATTCATATCAAAACACTGTAAGATTCACGAACAAGATAATCAGGACGGTAATTGTTATTTTTTTTTCACTAATCATACAGAACTATTACAACATTTTTAACATTGTGTTGTGCTGTTATTATATTTAAATGTGGCTATTAGACTTCTTTTCAGAACCCACCTTTTGTAGTTGTAAAAAAAAGTGCTATTTAAAACCTCCCTAATTAAGTGAATTATTGAAAGATATAATAATAATATTTAATATTATCTAAAAAAAAACAATCAATATTGTAATAAAATTTATAATATATTTGGTAATTCTTCATCGATTTCTGATGCAGAGAAATTGTTCCATTATTTGTTATTTTGGAAAAGAAAAATAATTTGTACTAAAATTTTATAGTTGCCATCAGGCGCGGATCCAGAAAAAAAATTCGGGAGGGGGCTGCCTCCATAAGGCCAATGTTAAAAAAAATTGAAGTGGGGGAAATGCCTGTATTGCCCATGTTAAATCCAAAATTTCGGGGGGAGGGGGGGGAGCTGCAGCCCTCCCAGCCTTCACCCTGGATCCGCGCCTGGGTGCCATGGCACATTACGTCACTTTATAGTAATAAAAACACTTCAATTTGAAATGTATTGTAATGTATCGAAGTATCGACATCAAATAAACGGATTGCGAGCTTGTCACACGATAAAAAAAACTAGAAAGGTCAAGGGACAACACTGCGGTGATATTTTCGCCGAGTTTGTTTGTTTTTTCTCCGTGTCTACTGATCTCAACTTTTATTATTTTTAAGCCATCCCAAAAGAATATTTGTTTTAACCTTCAGAACTTTTAATGCTTTCACTACGAAAACTAAAATTACTTGCGGCAGAGTACAGCTGCCGTAATATTGCTGACGTAGTTCTGAAAAACGTCAAAACGGTTTACTCTCTAGTAAAGTAAATATGAATTTATACGTTGTAAGGTAGCAACTGAAATGGAATTTAACATTAATGTTTTAAATGACTGTATAAAATGTTGAACATTTTTACTGATATAACCTCTAAAATAAACGAAAAAAAAACTATAAAATGTTGATTTTTTTTTACTGTTTTAAATTCTAAAATAAAATAAAAAACTATCGGACGAAAACAAAATTTATCGAAATGAATGATTGTACGGAGATCTTGGTACACTCTTCACTTTGAAAATTTTCCACTTGCAGCCCTATGTAATTTTTACGAGGCCGAAAAGGGAAATTTTCAAAGGTGGTGACTGTACAAATATTATATTATAGAAGAAGTAATCTGCATGATAATATTTTTGGCAGGAAATAACATTGAGAAAATAGTTTGTATGATATTTTTATAAGAGAATCCTAGTTCTGGAATATCTAGTTATAAGAAAAGTATGAAACCAGGATGTCTCGTGACTTCATCAAATACCATCTCAGATCAATGATATGTTTGAAACATTATGGGGAAAAATTTTCAGAAATTTGGGATACAATGGGTTGGCTGCACGGCCGATTTTAAGTGGCGGAAACGAAAAAGGAGGTGCTGAAATGCAGGTGTGAATTTTATGCGAATTTTTTGAGCACTGTAACTTTGTATAAATGCAGTTTTAAAAGATGCATTTCACCTGGAGGCCATCGCCTACCGCCTTTGACGTCATCGAAATGTCAGGTTCGGTTCACTATAGATATGCATACCTGTACGCACCTGCATAACAGGTAGCCAATCAAAAACAATCTAGCCAAAATTCAAAATTTCAAATGCCTAGCCTATCGAAGTGGATGAGTTTTAAAACTTAAAAAATGCACATTATTCCATGTACGCGTACTGTAAAAACACACTGGGAGATAAGTAATATTACAAACGTACCTTTCATCATATTTAAATAATAGAAATTGTTTCCCAAATAGTTTCATTTTATTGAAGAGAAGATGCAATATCAAGTCCTTCCACTACTTTCAGTTTTTAAATGATTGGCGCCGTTAGCAGCAATCAGCCAATGAAAATGTGTAAATTTATCATACTGGACTCCTTCCGTATCTGCTGAATATCTATTGAATTATTATATTAAACCTAAAACTGAGTCTCTTTTCTTATCTACGAAGATAGTAGGATGCCGTAGGATTCATATTTAACTTTATTAAGACCCTTGAATCATAATTTTTAAATGTCTTTTCAACCCCCTATTTGCTGCTGCTAAAACCATTAGTGGAATGATTGAAAAATAAATACAGTTTTAATTTCAATATTTCTAGCATGGGCGTCTGTGGCCTAGTGGAAGTACACTTGTCATCCACGCAGAAGTTTTAGGTCCAAATCCCCTCTGGGTCATTTTATATTTTTAGTAGCACGAGGAAGTTTATTTCACATTTTTAATTCAGACGGGGTAAAATAATATTATTATTTCTTACAATATAATTATATTATACTATTATTAAGTCACACTTTTTCATATAAATACGCACTTCAAAAACTTTGCAAAAAAAAAAAAAAAAAATCGTGTCATACAATGATAGAAAAATTAATAACAAATCATAAAAAACAAACAATTTTACCCCGTCTGAATTAAAAATGTGAAATAAACTTCCTCGTGCTACTAAAAATATAAAATGACCCAGAGGGGATTTGAACCTAAAACTTCTGCGTGGATGACAAGTGTACTTCCACTAGGCCACAGACGCCCATGCTAGAAATATTGAAATTAAAACTGTATTTATTTTTCAATCATTCCACTAATGGTTTTAGCAGCAGCAAATAGGGGGTTGAAAAGACATTTAAAAATTATGATTCAAGGGTCTTAATAAAGTTAAATATGAATCCTACGGCATCCTACTATCTTCGTAGATAAGAAAAGAGACTCAGTTTTAGGTTTAATATAATAATTCAATAGATATTCAGCAGATACGTGAAATGATGTTATTAATAAAGTTGTAATACTGTATCATTATTAATGCTCATTTCAGCTGTTTTTAGTTTATAGTCTTGATGCTAGATGGCGCTAGCTTACAGAATTTAAATAAAAATATAGTTCGAGTTTTGACTGTTAGAGAGCGCAACAGTGAGAATCTTTGTATTGAAAAATGGAATAAACAGCTTCGAATTTAAACTCAAGAATCCGTGAGTTTTTATTTAATCATCCTTAAGTTTAATACTATTTAATTACATCAAATAGAGACTAAGGATACTTCATCTGGCGACGATGGATGTAGTTTTGTTCCATGCGTGAAGAGAAGTGAGAAAAGTGAACTGAAAAGTGACCCTCACAGACAGTGTGCAGTGGCCACATGTGCTCAGACTGAGTTTTTGAACTTTGACGACCATGCCTCCCAAAAATGAGAAATCTGTGCCTTCTATTGGTGAATTCGACCCAGAAAGAGAAACCCTTAGTGCATACTTCCTCAGACTAGAGTGTATGTTTAAGGTAAATAAGACAAGTGAAGATTTGAAATCAGCGACCTTGATTGCATTGATAGGTAGATCAGCAGTGCAAGTGTTGATAGATAAGGCAGTGCCTGGAAGTCCAATGGACTTAAGCTATTCAGGCTGTAAAAAGCTGTTGAAAGAACATTATGACTCTGTTGTTATACAATCAGTAGAAAGATTTCATTTAACTTCTAGAGAACAAAAAGAAGGTGAAAGTATTGCAGATTTTGCTGCAGCATTGCAGCACTTGTCTATAAAATGTGACCTTTCTACTGATGCATTAAAAACAACATTGGCTGACTCATTCAATAGAAATGTGCGTGACAAGAGGATCCAAACATTTTTAATTCAAGAAAACTTGGACTTTGGTGAGGCTGTTAAGAAAGCTAAAGCCATGGAGGCAGCTTTCAAAATCAGTGATGGACCTAAAGCAGCCAAGCAGAAGTCTCAAGAAGAAGAAGAGAAGAAAACTGGACCAAAAGAAGAGGATGGTAGTGAAGGAGATGTCCATGCCCTTCAAGCTAGGAACTGGGTACCAAGACCAAGGAAGGAGGAGACTCCATGCTGGAGATGTGGGTATACAGATCACTCCCCAGACAGCTGTGGAGCTCAGAAATACAAGTGCAACCAGTGTCACTCAGTAGGACACCTAGCTAGGATGTGCAAACAAAATGGTATGTATAGGAACAGTAAGTCAGATAAACACAGTAAGTACAGTAAATGTAAATTGCACAAGAAAGACAGAAGAGAGAAAAAAAAAATTCACTGTACTTGTAAGAAATCTGTCTCAAGTAGTTCAGGTTCTGACAGTAGCTCAAGTTCTGATGAATTGTCATGTAATCTGATAGGTTCTGTAAAGAAAGGTGGAAAAAACCCTTATAAAGTTAAGGTAGATATCAATGATAAGAAAGTGTCTATGCTCATTGATACTTGTGCTGATGTTACTGTATTTCCCCTTTCTAAATTTGAAAGAAAGTTCCCTAATACAAAGTTAGACAAAAGTAGTGTGTCTTTGTCCACTTATGGAGGAGATAATTTGAAAATTGTTGGTCAGGCTCAAGTAAATGTAAAATATAAAGACCAACACTCCTTACAGTTACCTATAGTTGTCATTGACACAAATACAAAGCAAAAACCACTCTTAGGGAGAGACTGGTTAAGTAAAATAAAAATTGACTGGTCAGAATTTAAAGTAGTGCACAAAATAAACCAAGTCCCTGAATTTAATAAACATAGTCATGATAAAATGGTCCAAATACTGAAAGAAAAGTACTCTGATGTATTTGCTGAAGGTGTGGGGGAAATTAAAGGAGTAGAAGCCAGAATTCATGTAGACCCAAAAGCTCAACCTGTTTATTGTAAAGCTATTGATGTCCCTTATGCAATAAAGCCAGCAGTGGAAGCAGAAATTAAAAGTAAAGTTGATCAAAATATTCTACTGCCAGTTACAATAGCTAAATGGGCCACAAATGTACTGCCAATTCACAAAAAAGGTGACCCAAAAGCAGTCAGACTTGTAGGAAATTTTAAAATTACTATAAACCCACATATTGAAACTGAACATTATCCATTGCCCAATTTTAAAGACATGAGCACAACATGGGTGAATTGTAAATATTTTTCTGTAATAGATTTGAGTAAAGCTTACCTGCAAGTAAAAGTACACCCTGATGATCAAAAATATTTAACCATTAACACTCATTTGGGACTGTTTAAGTATACTAGGCTAATCTATGGTATTTCTAGTGCACCCACAACTTTCCAAGAGATCATGGACAAGATGTTGAGAGGCCTGGATGGAACTAACTGCTACATTGATGATATACTTGTGGCAGGGAGGACCAAAGTAGAGGCCAAGGAGAGACTTCATGCAGTGTTCAAGAGGCTGCACAAACATGGTGTAAGAGTAAATGTTAAAAAATGCCAGTTTGTTCAACCCTCAGTGCATTATGTTGGTCACAAGGTTAGTGCTGAAGGTACTCATCCCCTTCCTGAAAAGTTCCAAGCCATCCAAGATGCTCCTGCCCCAACTTGTCTCTCTGAAGTTCAAAAATTTATTGGTTTGCTAAATTATTACCATGAGTACATAGAAAATTTGGCTACACTGGCTAAACCATTATATCAGTTAAATGAATGTAATTTTAAATGGACAGATACAGAACAAAAGTCTTATGAAAGGTGTAAACAAGCTTTTCTGAATGCCCCAATGTTAGTACCATATGGCTCATACAAGGATATTGTTGTCTCAAGTGATGCAAGCCCAGTAGGCATAGGAGCTATTCTTGCACATATAGATGATAATGGTACTCAAAGACCAATATTCTTTGCTTCTAGAACACTCACTGAAACTGAGCAAAATTATTCTCAAATACACAAGGAAGCATTGTCATTGAAATATGCTGTAGATAAATTTCACAAATTCATATGGGGGAGAAAATTTATCTTGCTTACAGATCATCACCCACTTACTAATATATTTGGAGAAGATAAGTCTTTACCAGCCACAGCTAGAGCTAGAATGCAGAGATTTGCAGCCACTTTAGCCAATTACCAGTATAAGATAAAGTATATTAAAAGTGCAAATAATATACCAGCTGACACTTTGTCTAGACTGCCATTACCAGTTGTTTCAAAGGGACAAGTAAACTTTTTTGCTGTAAATATAGAACCCAACTTACCTCTATCCCTGGACAAAATAGCCTTAGAATCAAAGAAAGATTCAAGCCTGGCAAAAGCAATAACTCTTACTGCCCATGGTTGGCCTAACTTCACCACTGATGAAGGTCTCCAACCTTATTTCAAGCACAGACTTGACTTGTCCTTGGAACAAGAGTGTTTGTTGTGGGGTAACAGAGTTGTTATACCCAAGTCCTTGCAAGAAAGAGTGTTGCAACTGATACACAAAAATCACTGTGGTATCACAAAAACAAAAATGCTGGTTAGATCACTACTTTGGTGGCCTAATATTGACTTAGATATAGAACAGTTTATTAGTTCTTGTACAGTATGTCAAAAAGTATTGCCAGCAAAACAACCAAACCTTGCTCCCTGGCCTGCAGCCAGCAGAGTGTGGGAAAGAGTTCACATTGATTTTTGTAAAATACATGACACTACTTTGTTTGTACTCATAGATTCATACTCCAAATGGATGGAAGTTGTAATCATGAAAAAAACAGATGCAAACTCCACCATAGCTGTGTTACAAAAAATATTTTCATTCTTGGGACTAGCCTGTCAAATAGTATCTGATAATGGACCCCCATTCACATCATCTGAGTTCAAATCATTCTGTGAAAATAATGGTATTGAACACAAAACAAGCCCACCTTATCACAGTCAAAGCAATGGTGCTGCTGAAAAAGCTGTCCATATTGTAAAATCATTTATCAAAAAATCTATTGTTGAAAGCAAGGAGAAAAATTATGATTTTGATATGCAAACTACTCTTGATAATTTTCATTTATCATACAGAACTACCCCTAATACAAGCACCAACAAAGCTCCAGCTGATTTTATTTTTAGAAACAAAATCAGAACCCTCCTGTCCAACTTGAACCCCCTAACAGCTGTTCTAAACAAAAAGGAAAGTGAGATAGTAAAACCTCCTAAATGTAAATTTAGTGCTGGTGATAAAGTTCTCACCAAAACCATTGGAGATAAAATACAGTCATGGAAGGAGGCAGAGGTAGTTGATCAGTTGAGCCCTTTTGTGTACAATGTAAAGTGTAATGGGGTGGTCAAGAAAACTCATATTGACCATATGAAACATGTTAAGGTAGGCACCACCCAGAACAGTGATGTTATTATGGAGAAAACACTGTCTGAACCAGTTGTAAAGGACCCAGCAGGTCCTGAGGTCAAGGGACCAGACCCTGGCCCTGGCACCAGTCAAGGCTTATCACTCAGAGCCTCCAATAGGGTAAGGAAAAAACCTGATGTGTTAGACTTGTAGTAGTATGCATATTGTCACTATGTTGTATATGCATACTGTGTGCTTTTAGCTGTAAGAAAATTCATGTTTGACAAACTAAAAAAATTCAAATTGGCATTGTAAGATTAAAATGTTGTAGTTCAAAATGATGTTACCTAACTGGAGATTTAAAACTATTGTGTCATTTATTGTTAGGTATTTAATTTTAAAGAGAGAGAGAAATGAAATGATGTTATTAATAAAGTTGTAATACTGTATCATTATTAATGCTCATTTCAGCTGTTTTTAGTTTATAGTCTTGATGCTAGATGGCGCTAGCTTACAGAATTTAAATAAAAATATAGTTCGAGTTTTGACTGTTAGAGAGCGCAACAGTGAGAATTTTTGTATTGAAAAATGGAATAAACAGCTTCGAATTTAAACTCAAGAATCCGTGAGTTTTTATTTAATCATCCTTAAGTTTAATACTATTTAATTACATCAAATAGAGACTAAGGATACTTCAATACGGAAGGAGTCCAGTATGATAAATTTACACATTTTCATTGGCTGATTGCTGCTAACGGCGCCAATCATTTAAAAACTGAAAGTAGTGGAAGGACTTGATATTGCATCTTCTCTTCAATAAAATGAAACTATTTGGGAAACAATTTCTATTATTTAAATATGATGAAAGGTACGTTTGTAATATTACTTATCTCCCAGTGTGTTTTTACAGTACGCGTACATGGAATGATGTGCATTTTTTAAGTTTTAAAACTCATCCACTTCGATAGGCTAGGCATTTGAAATTTTGAATTTTGGCTAGATTGTTTTTGATTGGCTACCTGTTATGCAGGTGCGTACAGGTATGCATATCTATAGTGAACCGAACCTGACATTTCGATGACGTCAAAGGCGGTAGGCGATGGCCTCCAGGTGAAATGCATCTTTTAAAACTGCATTTATACAAAGTTACAGTGCTCAAAAAATTCGCATAAAATTCACACCTGCATTTCAGCACCTCCTCTTTCGTTTCCGCCACTTAAAATCGGCCGTGCAGCCAACCCATTTACATGCTCTTTTTAACACCAAAGACGTTTCAGTTACGTATATACGTAGTATCATAAGAGAAGGAGGAATTTTGAGTCTTGAATTAATTAAATTCCTAAGATGTCGTCACCTCTGATATTAATTTTTTATGTCCAAGAATACGCTGCTTGCTCGATGTAAGAAGTAATATTATTTTACTTAGCAGTCCTTTGTTGCTTTCCTTTCTTAATTAAAATTTATGAGGATATTTTATTCAGTAAAACGATAGAAAAACTTTTTTTACAATATTATAATTGTAAATTTTAAGTATATACAAATAATTAAAAATCAAATACACCATGATTAAAAAAAAATGTAATAGTAGAAATTTGTATTAAATTTTAGTTACAATTAAAATACTATTTTTTAATGTTACCAAATTGTTTCACACCTTCATCATTCATATTTCTTTCTATTTAAATATTTCATCACAAGTTAGTGCACTTGAACTTTTTATAACGATTTTTTTTAAAGATCTCCTTCTGCTGGATTATATATTATAATATATTATGTGTCGTACAAAAATTACAAACCACCTTAAACCAACTTTTTTCTAATTTTTTATGTATTTCTAAAATTCTAACAACATTTTTTCTCAGTGTAAAGTTTGTTACGTTTTGCCTCATTCCTGTGTATTTCTTTCTAAACCTCACAATCAGATCTCTAAAAGTAAACAGTAGAAGGAAAAGTTTTATATTGTTAAAAAATTTGATTGAGCCACCCTTGACACTAAATAACCTCAACCTTGGACCATTTCTATTTCTGTCGAGCACGAGCTTTCCTTGATTGGCAAGACAAGCTACTGCAGAAACGAGACACATGGGGTTAGAGAACTATCGAATTTCATCGTGCGTCTAACAATATTTTATCTTTAGTTTACTTCAGAAAGTCTTTGCTTTGAAGAAGTTCTTTTCATCTTCAAACGTATTTAGATCATCGTTGTATATACATATATGAATTATCCATAAAACTGCATTAGCTATATACATAGGAACATTTAAACCGTCAGCAATTTAAATATAAGATGTCGTTTATTTTAAAAACATGTATGAATGTTTATTTTGAAATTTATTATTTCTGCAAAAATTAAAGATCTCTTGATGAGCAAGCACAAAATAAAATTTTAAAAAAGTAAGCAAAAAAAGTTAGAGATAAAAATGTGTCTGTTAATGTTTTTGCATATAATGTTTATACTTTGAATATTCATCCCTCAACTACTAAACTAAAACTAGCGTATATTTGCAGTAAAATTTATATCAACCTCAATATATTTATATAAACTACTGCAGTGAAAAAAAAAGTCAACCAGGGTTAGGGGAGAATAAACGACCCACTGATTAAATCCCTTTTGAAAAGGTTTTATTCGCAGTTTTATTCCTTCTCTTTTTTCCCCGCATATTTGTTGATTAGAATATTAATTTTTGAGAGCATTCAGTCTTTCCCCGCTTTCAAAGATTTTATTGTTATTTCGATCTCTTCCCCTTCACCAGCCCCCCAGTCTTTTCTTGGGACACTTTAAAAAAGACAATTGGCTCTTTAAGACGGGTTTCCTTCCGATGTGGATGAGGGAGATTTTGATGGATAGTGTGTGTAATTATAATAAAAGCAGTCTCTTCAAGTAGATGCTAAACTTTTAAAGCCAAGTATACGTTATTAAATTTTACAATATTGCAAAAAATTTAGCTTTAATTTTATAAATTGAATCACAATTTAACATCAAGCTGAGTAAAATTAAAGTTACGTATATATTTTTTTAGATTTTATTAAAAATTTGAAACATCAAAGAGTTTCTCATGGAAAACTACACAACACAAAGAACGTGCATGCAATACCTAAGCACGTAATGCCAGTTTGTATTTTAAACTTATGTAGTACAGTCATGGTCAAAAGACTTGGACTCCTCACAGGCAGATACACTAGCTGTTACATTTAACTTGGTCCTCGTCGGAATCGCTCGGGAATCATTCGGATCCTGTCGGCCAGTAATATCCTTCGTTACAGATTGGCTACAAATGACTGAGAGCGTTACAAATAACACTACGAAAACCAAGTTAAATGTGATGGCTAATTCAGAGTACACCCTAGTTGAAAATTTTTATCCCAAATACGAATAAGCTTAATCTTTTGACGTTGAAAATATTTTATAATAATTAAATTTCATCTTTAATAAATATGAGAATTTATTAATAGGAACGAAATTTATAATTTTTCACCCTAACTAAGACGCAATCTCATTTTTTTCATCTGAAATGAAGGTGTGTCAATGAAGGAATTTCTCTTAAAAATAAGGAAAAAATTCAAAGTGTGGAATTTATTTCACAGGTATAGGCACAGTACTTACAGTACATTCCGCACTTTTCTCTAAACCTGTTTACTCGTAACCAACTTATCATTTATAATTTCTCATGCCTTCGAGCTTTTTTTCTCACCGCATTTCTACTATGTCTATTTTAGACAGGGGCCGAGGGCGTTAAAGAAAGACCAGAGCCCATACACGCTAGGATGTCCGACAACCCTTTGGAGGATAAAAGGAATAAGATTAATGGATTATGAGGTTACTATACTCATGTGGGCAGTTCCAACACTTACTCTCACGAGAATTGTCCAGTCTTGTTTACTTCAACTGTACAGTAATGGTCAAAAATACTGGTACACTTACTGGCATGTTTAAGTGTAGATTTAAGCATCATTGTCACACTTGATCGGCTTATGTGACCAAGAAATTGAGACCTAGAAGAGGAGATGTCATGGATAAGACCTACGGTATGTACAAGGCTCAGACAATCAGAGTTATTAAGAACTCTGATTGGCTAAAAATTGAAACTGTTTACGCACCAAATTTGAAAATAGGTGATCATGACACTACCATATAATAGAGGTTTCAAGTGTTCCCCGGCGGGAAAATTTTCTCCATCAGCTATATACCATGTTAGAAAATTTTAATTTTTTATCTGTAACTATTAAAACTTTTAATTTGAAACCATATCCTACCCCCTCCATTTAGGGGTCTTCTGATAATGAAACAAGGACTTATTTTCCTCTGAAAAATGTTTTTGATACCAAAAAAGCAATTTCGAGTCTTTTTACATATAGGTTTGGATAGGACGGTGGGACATCAGCTGACTTGAAGCCTCCATAAGCAACGTTGCCAATCAGCATGGCAAGTGAACTATTAATGGCTACCCTGTCTTTCTTGCACGCCAAGTGTCCCAGTATTTTTTCCCTTAACTGTACATTTCAAACATAGTACATTAAAGCATATAACATCAAGGTACTATTAAAGAGAAGGAGAAAACTATGAATAGAAAATAATATTCACCACAAAGTATTAAATAGAATATAAAATGACTTCAAATAATATCTATATGAACGCCCTTGACATAAAAAAAGTTAATGGTTTGTACGAATAGAAAAAAATTTGTTCTATAAAACCATATACGAGGTTACATTAAAAATAATGTGCATGACTATCAACAGTTATTGTATTGTTTGAGATTTGAGGAATATATTAATAAATTATTTTTTTGTAAGCTGTTGGTGTGATATCTCAAACAAAGGGATGGTGTATTATGGCTTTGGGCCAGTAAATATGAGACAGAGGGTGGGGGAGTTATTTGCTTTTGTGTTGTGGTAGCTGCTATCTCTCTCTCTCTCTCTCTCTCTCTCTCTCTCTCTCTCTCTCTCTCTCTCTCTCTCTCTCTCTCTCTCTCTCTCTCTCTCTCTCTCTCTCTCTCTCTCTCTCTCTCTCTCTCTCTCTCTCTCTCTCTCTCTCTCTCTCTATTTCTCTTCCTTCACTAACGTTGCCTCTCATTTTTATATCTCTTTTGAAGCATAAAATTTTAAAAAACCCGCCTGGAAAATATCAGAAAAACGCTCGTTAAGTCTACTATACAATAAAAATTCGCAAGACAATATTTGCATGTATCTTGCCGTCTGCAAACTTACGTCACGTACGAGTTGTAACTTAAAAACTGGGTACTAAAACGTCTTCTATACATGCTGTTAATATTCTAAACATAAGGTTTCTTTTTTATGTTTAGTTATTCTATTCTTGTATTTAACTATATATAGTTAACTGTGAACTTAATAACCTGAGTTTCACTTTAAATAGCTGTGAGGTAAGCTTATACAATATCATTAATATTTCCTTTGTATTGTGTTTACTGGTATTCATTACACAACCTTCGGGAAATGAAATGTTCTTATTGGACTGTTTGTGAATCATCTGCTTCTGAATTGTTATTTGTTATGTATTCATGAGGGAGAAAAAATATATAACAAATAATACTACAGTAAAAATTACAAAGGTGGATTTAATATATATTTTTTTTTGAACAACGCAATGCGATGTAAATAAGAACATAGTGCAAAAACATACAATATAGGCGAGTTCACAAAAGCCATGACAGCGTGCGATAAGGCGCAATTTTGTTGATTTTGCTGTAAAATCCCATGTGTATAGTTGCTGTTTTCATGCATCATCAAGCGAATTCACTAAGTTTCAACAGTTATGTTTACGCATTGAATTTTGATGCTCTTTTTAATTTCGAAATATGGGAGGAAATTACAGCAAGTGCGCATTATTCGCGGCACGTGCTAAAATCACCCATGTGTATCAGCCTTTCTTAGGTAGACACATTTTCTTGAAGATGTAATTTATTTCAAGTGCTTCAATATCACTTTGCATAGCAAACATTAAACATTTTTCTGTTAATGCTGTTACGTAAATAGAAAAACACTAATTTAATATAAAGTTCTGAACGTTTAAAGTTACAGTACATTGCCAGCAAGTTATATACACATTTCTTTGCCAAATGTCTACGTTTTTTTACTTTAAGTAACATTTTTATTCTTGGCAATTGTTCTAATGTTAAATTCATGTATTGTTATGCATGAATATATTTAACATTATATACTTTTTTTTACCCATGATGCAATGCAGATACTTTCATGTGTGTTTATTTTTACTAAAAGACAGTACATGCAACGATACAATGAACTTTTATAATAATTTGATGCGCATTTGTTTCTATGTGCAGTAAAATCACTGCAATGTAATTATAAGCAAATGCATTTTAATGACGTATGTATCAAATCTCACAGTTCATTGACTTGATAATTTCATTGTATTCATTATTACAAATAATAACGTTGTAGTTTATACAATAAAAGTTAAAATCACTAAACAAAATTAACTTATACTTTGATTAATTACAATATTGTGTAACAATTATTATATGTTTAGCGATTCAATGTACAATTATTATTTAAACTTTTATTATTCACGATTTAAAACTACCAAGGATAAAAAGTTATGAAATGAATAAATTTTATTTGTTTACTTATTTGTTTTAATATCATTGTAAATATTATCACAATAATCATTACCGTATCCATGGAGTGATAACATTTTATTAAATTTACAAATGTAATATTAATAATTGTTTTGTGAAAGTATATGAAATTAAAAAAATAAAAAAAAATATGAAAAGGTTCAATGAAGTTATTAATTGTAATTATATTGTTATTTATTTACTGCAAACAGTTTAAAATATTCATAATATAGTAACTCATTCTTTACTCTACATTATATAGATCGATACATTTACAATATTTATAATGCTTTATTTCTACAACGTAAATAATATTTTTCTATGTAATTTAATATTTTATATTATTAATAATTAGGTTAAAATAACATTTAAAATAAGACTGCAAATTTAAGAGGTAAACTCCGTAAACACAATGTTCCAATATTTTTTGTATTTATAGTTTAAAATTTTATTCTCTTCAAGATACATTTTTATTTATTAACTGCGACATGAAATAAATCATACGAGTCGTGTTTCTTTTCTGTTATTTCTGATAAATAATACACTTTTGTAGGTAAATATTACCAAATATATAATACCTATGATCTAGTTAAAAAGTGCTGTTTTATTTAAATATGATATTGAACCAACCAAAAGTATGCTGGAAGGAAGAAAACAATTTATTTTAGCCTCAGTCTTCCACCTGTTTTTATTTAAATTTTAAAATTTATAAAACAATTTGAGAACATCATGAAACAACATACAAACAAAATTTAATTATGTTTTATGAGTTTGTTTACTTTGTTCATTTTTCCATACCCCCCCCCTCCCCGTGGATTTGTTAAAAACAAATTATGAGGTGTTTTATTTTAGCTCTGTTGCAAAGTAATATTGTTGCATGTTTGTTTTTATAAACAGTTTTATTATAATAATATTAAATTATATAATATTATATAAAATATAATTTATATTATTGTAACATTATATACACTGTAAAAAATCTTTTATAATATATACAGATTATAACTATGTTTTCAAGGAACAATTTAAACAAAATAATATTAGCCTATCAAATTTTATTTTTTAACCCTCCCTGAAAATAGAATAGAGAAGGAAAGAGAATAGAAATGAAAGAATGAGGGAACTGTATAATATAAAAATATTATATAGAAATAAAGCTTTTAAATTTTAAAACCTGATCAAGAACCTTTTTAAGTATACTTGATTGAATTAAGTCAACTAATATATATATATATATATATATATATATATATATATATATATATATATATATATATATATATATATATATATATATATATATATATATATATATATATATATATATATATATATATATATATATATATATATATTAAAGAGAACCACTCAATGCTCTAGATCAATTTTCTACAAATTTTCTACAGTTAAAGACTGACATAGATCTTAATTATAATTAAGTATGGGAGTTCATTTCTTCACCCACTGCTGAAGTATATATTAATTAGTTTAATTATAATTAGATATAAGTAGACCATTCACGCAAGATAGATGTTATGACGTATTTATAATAATTATAATAAATTTAAGTGCTTTTTTCCAATTATCTAAGCATATATATATAAAACCAGCTATAATTAAACTAGGTTCAATACCCTACCGGACTATTATTTTCTTTTAAATGTTTATTTTGTTGTACATACTTGGATGTATTTGTTAAATTGTAAATTAATTGTGTTTATTGTAATTTGAAATAAAATACCGTAGCAAGTAATATGCTATACCGTAATATTATACAAACTCAATATTAAAATAAGCAACTTCATCTTTCAACTGGAATGGAATACTCTGTACGATGTAATGAAGAAAAGTAAACAAACTTGACTAAATAATAATTAACCTTTATGTTAACTGAGCACTGTATCCGAGCCTAAGTTATTAACAGGACTGTTTTGAAGAATATTTACATGCATTTTATTTCATATTTTAGTTGCAAGAGTTACGTATAACATGGGTTGCAGTACATACATTTCATAATATAAATGCAACGCTATGTACTGTGGTTTTAATGCAACTGAATGACTTTTAAAACAAAGACGTTTATGCTGGGGTGAACTATATAATTAGAATGAGTATTTTAACTTTGCACGAGAAATTTTTTTATTATGGCATAGAAAACAACATTTATAATGAAGACAGTTCATGACAAGGAGCTCATTAACTCTAAATAATGAAAATGTGTTAACAAGATTGAAATTTTTAATATAGCATTTTCATTAAATAACAACGTATGTGATACATGGAATTGCTTTGAAGATAATTATAAACCAAATAATAATGGATGATCGTAGCATTTCTAGCTTAAGTTTGTTGTTAATTAATCTTTGTCATTAAATTTCAATTTATGTGCTTTGATAATTATTATACAACATACAATTTTCAACTATAACCGCGAGCAAAATTGTTTGTGAAAAAATTAATAATGTATTGGATAACATATTTCTAGTTATATAATTATACACTTTCATCTCTCTCTCTCTCTCTCTCTCTCTCTCTCTCTCTCTCTCTCTCTCTCTCTCTCTCTCTCTCTCTCTCTCTCTCTCACACACACACACACACACACACACACAAACTCTCTCTTTCTCTCCCTCTACGTACCTTCTTCCAAATCTCCCTTTCTCTCTCTCTCTCTCTCTCTCTCTCTCTCTCTCTCTCTCTACCTCTGCCTTATTTAGATTTACGTTTAACGCCACTGGCATCGCCACATTGCGGTAACTAATGTCATCAGCGTCTGTCACGAAACATAATTGGATAATCATACAAATAAATATCTCTACAGATACCTATAACGCAGCCACACAACTATATATGTTTGTCATACACCTTCATCGCAATGAGACACGTCCAAACATGTCTACAATATTCAGTAACCGATCGAGTCTAATGAGAATTAAAGTGAACAATGAAAGCTAGCCACAATAATAAAACAATGGAATTATTACAAGTGTCATAAAAAGATAATAAAATTTCCATTGTGTTTGAACATAAAATAACAATTAAAAACTTTGTATATAATTATATAAATTGACGTAGTTAAATAAATACATTATTGACATCATAATTATTATGGTTAAAAAAAGTTTTGCTGAAATTTGAAATTGATTGCGTAAGAGAGAGAGAGAGAGAGAGAGAGAGAGAGAGAGAAAGGGCGAATTTGATTGGTTATTGAAATAAATAAAAAAAACATGCCTCGTTACGGAAAGACCAGAAGTAATATATATATATATATATATATATATATATATATATATATATATATATATATATATATATATATATATAATTATATATAGAGAGAGAGAATAGATAGCAGGTAAAATTTCACATCGTGTTATATGAGCTATCAGTTATTGATTAAACTCACTTGTTTACAAATTGGAAGCGAGCACTTAAATTTTTATGGGCTACAAAATACGTAGAGAATCATATTTTATTCATATCCATCAACATTCATTGGGTATGTTATATATATTTTATAATATTTTATTAGGCATTAAATTTTAATTAGAGTGCGGTGCAGTTAATTCAACAAAATGAAGCATCTTCAAACGTGTTTTGCATCTGGATGGGTGACTATTTCATGTAAAAAATACGATGCTCCATTTCTGGGTTAAATAGTTCTCGTTTTTCACCAAGTATACAGTGCACGTATATGTGATTGTCAGGTTTTCCAGGTTTTGGACGTCACCTTAATAAAAATTAGATATGTCCGTCCTGATTTAGGTTTCCATGGCCCTCTCAGTTAATGCTGTCTGCAGCTGCAACCGTTCCTCATTTAATTATACCCACCACGAGCTTCAAGCTCGTAGAAATGCAATCCTTACGAAAAATTACATTATAGAATAGAAAATATCTTTAATGCGACGATGTTTATATAACCGTCAGAACTATCATACTTTCCTATTATACTTTTATGATAACTAAAGTTTAAACTATGTTTTCTCGTAAAGTCCCCAAATGTCATACTATCGTACTTTCGTACTTCTATTATTGTAGTGAACCCTTTCAGCCCTTTCACAACCTTATCAGCTACTGTACACTGTAAAAATAAATTAATTCAGATTCAGAATAGGTTTTATTTCAAATTCATATAATATGCAAATACAAAGTTAGGATTCAAAACAATGAAGTCTTATTTCTAACTAAATTTCAATTCAATTCGACCTACCTACAAAATCATTTCACTTTAGGCGCATCAACCCGCAACGCTTACGTGATCAACAAGTTGCATAATTTACAGGATAATGAATTAAAAATGGCGGCTTCCTTTCATTTTATTCAAATTTTATGTCCGATTATAATTTATATATATTATATCAAATATAAAGGGAAATAAGGAAAATATGCAAATTTGCATAAATGCAGCTATTATTATGCAAATGCCTACGGCCTACGTGTTGACGTGCAAACTAATAGGATGATATTATGTAATTAATAATGATAGATTGCAAACTCGAGTAGCCAATCTATAATAACAATATTAAAGTATTACTACAGTAAAAAGGATTCATATAAGTTTTAAATATTCTTATTACAAAACTTTTAAGCTGTGGTAATATTTTCTAAGATAATTTTTAGCTTTAAAAGGAACATTGACCATCATGAAAAAATGTTTTATTGCAGAATATAATACGGGGTGCAAAATTACGATACTCCATTTTTCTTTCTATTAGTTTAGGATTAATTTTTAAAAAAGTAATGAAACTGCGAGCACGCCTCCTGGAGGCGTCAATACGTTTAGGTCCCGTCCTTTTTATTAAGGATCCAAGGGGTTCAACAGAATTTGCAGAACATTGAATAATTTTTAAAAATAGTTCCAGCACTCTAAATAATCTGAAAAAAATCAGAGTAGCATAATTTGGTAACCTTTTTTCTCATTTTTTTAAGATAAAAATTGTCATGCGGGTTGTCTATTATAGAGTATCGACCTCTCATTTTTTTATTGCAGAAATGGATAGAGCGTGCAAAGTTATGCTATCCTGATTTTTTTCAGATTTTTTAGAGCCCGGGAACTATTTTTAAAAAAATTATTGAAAGTTCTTTTTGTGACGCTCAAAAAAATTTGAAAAAAAAAATTCAGGGTAGCATAACTTTGCGCGCTCTATCTATTTCTGCTCACAATAAAAAAATTGAGGTCGATACTCCATTGTATTTTTAGTAAGAATCTATATAACAAAATATTTTCTACAGTGTAATGTCTTGGAGTGGTGCTCAGATGGAGAATTCATAGGAAATGGAGAACGTGGGAGTGCATGATCTGCGCGGTACCACTTCCTTTCTTATCTATCTCATTCATTTCACAGCTCCAAGTGCTGGAGGCGCCACCAACAAAGGAATTTCTGATTGTCTCACACTAATGAACATTTCAGTTACAAATTTACACCTCATCAAGCAGCGTTACCTTTCATTTTATACAATGTTCTTCATTATTGGAGGAATTTATAGACATTCATTAATTTATAAACGAACATTAAAATGTTTAGTATTAAAATTGAAATAACAGCGTTTTTATAGAATAAATTGAAAAATTATCTTTAATGAAGAATTAGAACGACTATGAATAGAAAAACGCTGTTAAATCTTTTAAGTTTTCCTTAGTTGTAAATTACGTTTTCAACTCATCTTTTTCAAGTTTAAACTTAATCTTTTTAACTAAAAAAAAACTTTTTTCTCCTCGTTGAAATTGAGGATGAAATAGAGACAATATTAATATAACATTTTATGCTCAATAAGAGGAAAGAAGACATAATCTCGTTTTATTCCCTCTTTTTTCCTCTAAAATGGTGGAAATAAGATGAACTTAATAGGGAATAAAAGACGAAATTTATTTCAACTCGGGTTGTAATACGATCAAATCTCTGCAGTATCCCTTGGCCGGTCTACTGTCAAAATTCGATACACTATACAGCAAAAAAATGATGATAATTTTATAATACGTCAGTGAGTAAATATTGATCTGCTCTTACAGAAACATGATGAGTTATTGCTTCATAACAAACATTGTTCTCATATCGACAGTGTAGACCTCAAGATAACGATTTCTTTACTCCTGAACGATTTATGGACGATTGTAAGGTAGATTTTTATTATTTGAAATTTGTAAGAGAAGCGATTGCTAAATCTAGTACCGAAATCTCGTTACGCTTCTTCATATTTTTGTTTTACTTTTCAGTATGTCTAGCATGTCTACTCAAGAGTAAAATCTATAGACAGGGACGAATGGCGGACAGTAAAGACCGGAGCCCATTCATCCTCAGGTATCCGATAACTTTTAAGATAACAGGATGACGAGATCCCTAGGATATTAATAGGAAAGGAGGCGGATGTGGCCTTGTGTTAGAAACTACCCTGGCAATGGAGTATGGACCTCAAAATTTTTTATTACAAAAATTAATAGAGGATTTAAAGTTATGCCACTCTGATTTTTTTCCGACTTTTTAAAAATATTTCCAAGGTTGGATTTAAACCTACGCTCCATTTACCCTATCTTTTTATTAAGAGAGGCGTCACTCTCTATGCATATTCAATAATTTTTAAAAATAGTTCAATGATTTTAAAAAATCTGAAAAAATCAGATTAGCATAACTTTGTACCTTTTATCCATTTCTACAATACAAATTTTTGAGGTGGATACTCCATCTGCGTGAAACTGATCAAAAATGACGCAGTGGTAACGACAGTTTTGTCTGGAGCTGTATACACTTCAGCATAATTTCAACTTTACCCTTTACTCGCGAAGACACAAAGAGATGTAGATTTATGTTTTAGGGAGAGTTAACAAGAATGTCCATGTATTCTAGGCCACACCAACAAAGTTTTAGTTCGCCTCCTCAGACTTTCCGGACACATCCATAATTAAAATAGGAATAAAGTTTGCAGTGTTTCGAGGTGCAAATTCTAAATCGAAAGACATATTCTAACTTCGTAAAATCACTACTGGCAGCAGCACATGTACTTTAAAATCACTTACGTACTTTAAGATGATAAATCAATAAACTACTCTACTTTTTATTAAAGACGTCATGCTAATTATACGAAATTTAATATTATGTTAATTTTTTGTTAAAAGGTCAGAGTTCAAATAACGTTTATATTATAATATGTTCAAAATTAAATTTATACAAAACAATCTGTTATATTGTATTTCTCTAGATGGAAACTTTCATTTGTGTTTATGTATTGATTTTGTTTGTAAAATTATTGTTCCGTTACCAAAATGTTTCAATATGCTGGTAGAAATTATTTACATGACCAAGCGATACTAATCTATTTTTTTACATGACTGATATTGAGCGATAATTGTTAATATACCGAACACTTCATTCAGTTTCAGATAGTTGCGAGTTCGATCCCAGCACTACCAACATTTTTTATCCTAAATAAGGGCATAGCTAAAAATGTCTATATACTGCGTGCATTTGGTAGGTTACTGGCATCCTTTATTAATTACAGACCATCCTGACTATGGTTTCCATGGTTCCTTAGGGGCAACTAGGTAAATGCTGAGAATATTTGCTAGGGCAACTGGCCGATCTGTTCAGAATTAGCCTGTTAAATTAGTACTGTTATATAAAAGTAATTACATTGTTACATTTCATAACGCCTAGATGCAAATATTTTATTCTTCAAATTAAAATTATTTCACGTGATAATTATATAAAAGTCCAGTGACATCATAATCTTTGTTAAAAGTTTCTCTAAAAAGTTACACAGTTTTTTTGCAACTAATTGAATTTATGTCCCAAGTACTAAGAAAATCTAGTGTACACTCCATTTGAATAAAAATGTCCGATCCGGATATACTTGAGCATGACTATAAACATTTTCATTCAAATTTAGTGTACATTGCTCAGGGTTTAAAAACAGATTTCCAATGAATTAATATCTGTGATAATTTCATCATTTCTAACTTGTAAATAATCAGAGCATTGGCACCAAATTGGAATATTTTTAATTTAATTTTGTTATTAAAATGGTTCCTGAAAATAAAGAAATATAATATTACAGTAAACCCATAAAATTGATAACTTAAATTAAAAATAAACTCTTTCAGTACTATCAATGTTATTATTACGCTGTAAAATTTATAGGCAGAGTGTTCCGCCAAGTAAAATTACTAGCTTTATGTTTTGTAATAAGTACTTTAGTTTTCTAATTTATTTCACTTTTTTATCGTGCAACAGTTTACAGCTGGCAATGTCTAGCGCTAATGAAAACAACCAGCCTGTTTTACAACAAAAAGAAAATAAATAAAGCATATTACAAACTTGCCAATATCGTGTATCGTAAATTTAATATCAGTGTACAGTAATAGTCAATAAAAATGGGACACTTGGCGTGCACCAATTAGGCAACGCTGCCTTATTGTATCCAAGTTGACTCAGCGGAGATAGAAGAATCGACTGTTACCTAAGCTCCAACAGTGTTGTCACAACATAATCCAGCTAGTACAGTATAACAAATCTTAGTTTACGTGTAGATTCGACTACGCGCGGTGGCCATCTTGAAAGTCATAACATGACTAAGATAAGGAGCGCCAGCCTATCTAGACGTATATTCTAGCAATGTCAGAGGTTAACTCAGATTTATTTTATTGTAGACTGATGGTGCTTAACTTCAAACTCTAGCACTAGCATGCAAAGTGTTCCAGTCTTATTGGCCATAACTGTACACGTTACTTTACTTTTATTGTCTTTGCAAAATTCTACAATATAATATGTATTGTTCTGTACCAGACTGTAACAATATTTTTATATTATTTATAGGAAAAGAAAGAGACACGGAGAGAAAGGTAGACAGGTTACTACACTTTTTTCTCCAAACATTCTATACAATATATCTTTATTTTTTATTTTTTTTTAAGTATAAAATATTTCCAAGTATGACACATTGCTTTTTTTTATTATCTTCTTTTTATGTTGAAGGTGTTGAAGTACATCACACCATTTTTATACACCAAAATGTGAGAGACTTGGTCGGTATTACATCTCCAAATATTCCACTGCAGAGGTAAACTCTCATTGACATAACGTACAATGAACATAAGGTTCATTTTAAGGAACTTTTACGTTAAAAATTCACCTTTACGTCTAACACTAAGTCTCAGAGGAGTCGTGTAAAAGTACGGTCGAACGCTCGTTCACCGCCAGCACCGTTTATCTTCTCGTAGACAGCTGTGAGTCTTGCAGGTGATAATATCTCGCATACAACCGCACTGCTTTACGTTAGGGGAGATCGTTTAATTATAAAAAGATTTATCAAGTGGTTTTTTAATTGCAATTTTATTTTATCAAAATAAATATCAATTTAAAATTTAAGTCGTATTTGTTTTGCTAACTTACAGACAAAAAAGATATTGTTTAAATCGATTTAAGTATCTATATATGGAGACTTCGTGTGTTTCAATGTCTTCTTTTCTCATTTTTTTTATAATGGATCACAGTCGACTGAATGAAAAAAAAATAGTCAAAATTCATTTTCAGATATGAAATATTGACTAAAAAATAAGCAGAGAAATATGAAGTTGTCATATCTTTAATAATAATATAACTAGACTAATAAGACTAAATAAGAGAATTAGAAGATTCAATTTGCTGCATTTTCAAGCACAATTTAGTTCTTAGTTACAAAAATGATCATGCCTAATGATTTGAAATCTCTTTTAAAATATAATATCTTCACCTCAGAATGAGAGTGCTTTAATCAACACGATGTTTTATTGCAATTATCGACCTTATGCAAGATGTATAAGTAAAGGTTTATTATTGCAACATAACTCAGGGCATTCTATGATGTGACGATATAATGCAAAAGTTTTTAAATCAGTAAATATTTTTTGCGTAGCAATTTCAGTTCTGCATCAACTCTTTTTCTTCAAAAATTAAAATATCGGAAGAAATACTTTTTTATTGAATCAAGAGAAGCTAAAACTTGGAAAAACATCTTTTAAAATATCATCAATTATATTTTGTCACTGATAAATGATTATATCATTTGAAGCACAGTAATTTATGGTAAAGGATAATCGTAAATCATTTTAAGATTAACATTGTTCAGATTTTTAGATTCCACAATTTTTTATCAATATTTAGTAAAAACTTTGTATTGATGAAACAACATATTAAGGTTAAGTTCCAATCTTTTACATTGCCTATTAGTTTTTATATACGTAAGCTTTTTGTGTCTGCATTTATGGTAATGACGTAATGACTTTTGCATAACATCTGTGGATTGCATCACATGTTTATATAAAACAGAGAGAGAGAGAAAGAATGAAAGTTCGTGGGATCGGGAAAAAAGGAAGAAAGGAGAGAGAGAGAGAGAGAGAGAGAGAGAGAGAGAGAGAGAGAGAGAGAGAGAGAGAGAGAAATAAATGGGAAATTGGGTTAGAAAGGTGGGAGGGAGAGAGAGAAAAAGAAAGAGATGAAAGTAGTTGGATGGGAAGAAAAAGGAGGTGGAAGGGACAGAAAAAGAAGGAGAGACAGAGAAATGGGGAGAAGAAAGAGAGGAAGAGAGAGAGAGATAACGAAGAGAGAATATAATATAGCTCCTGTGACCCCTCCAGCTGAATTCAATTGACGTGAAAGCCAACACGAAGCTATCCATGTGCAATGTGTGAGCTACTGATCATTGTTTATTATTCTTCTCTACACCCAC